>CM060407.1:149535879-150785879 GCA_030545235.1 Helianthus tuberosus | reverse complement strand
TGTTAAGATTTTTTTCTGACCCCATGTGATATTTGATAACACATTATCTTATAGCTTTATGTCGTTTTCAACCTAAGATCGATGTCGTTTGCACACGTCAAAGTATCTTTCTCTTTTTTAATCATATACATTTTACTTTTAAAATTTTCAAAGCTTATCATTTCTCTGTTAAATAATTAAGACATACATGTAGTATCTTCCATTAAAGTTGATTTACTTTTAGTTATTGATTTTAGGCAAATGTTTATATATAAACAGTTAAACACGTTAAAAAACCACAATACTTTTATCATATAATATTAATAAAAGACAGTTGCAATAATAACATCACCAATACTAATGCCGGATGATTCAACAAATAGAATATCTTAGGCAAAAGCTTTTACTGAGGGTTCGGGGGACGGCTGTTAGCAGCAGAAACTCTCGAACCCCACTCGAGCAACTCTTTGCTTGTATCATCCTTGTGAGCCATCACTTCAATAAAGCAAAAACAATCCTTTTTAGCTCCGGTTGCTCTCTCTATTGCTTCAATCAGATCTTCTTCACAAACCACCTTCAAAATTTCAACAAGTTTATGGTAAATAATCAACAGTAAATAGTTTAAAATGAACATGTATAACGGGTCTAAATGGTTTCGTTTTAGCTAGTTGACCGGGCAGATATAAAACACAATCTAAATCGTTCCGTTTATAAATAAATGTGTCAAGATAACAATCTTACCTTTGTAGTCCAACACTTGCCCTCTCCATTGTGGATCGCATCAACCAATCCAGTGTAGTTCCAATTCTTGATCACATTGTAAGGCCCATCATGGATTTCAACTTCAATGGTGTAGCCACCATTGTTTATCAAGAAGATGATGGAGTTCTGCCCACATCGCAGCATTGTGGACACATCTTGGGCAGTAACCTGTGATTAATCAATAAAAACTAATCAGTTAAAAAAAAACTGTATTTAGATCAATGAGATTCAGGTTAAGTTGTATATATACTTGAAAGCTGCCATCACCAATGCAAGCAATCACCCTCTTATCAGTAGCAGCCTGTGCATACCCAAGAGTAGCACCAACAGACCACCCAATCGACCCATATTGCATCTGGAACTCATACCCACATCCTTGTGGTAGTTTTAGTTTCTGGCAATTGAACCATGAATCTCCGGTTTCAGCAATCACAGCAGTGTCGCTAGACAACATCTTCTGTATGTGTTCAAACAGAACATTAACCCTTAACGGCTCCCTAGGAGCACATTCAAGAGGGTGACCTTCGGGTACGAAAATCCGATGATAATTCTCATATGCAGTGGTGTTTTTCTTAACCCTTTTAGCTAGAGCTTGCAAAAAATCCTTCATAAGAATACAACCAAAAGTTGGCCCGTTTCCGACTACAACCCGATCAGGGTGAACAATCAGCGCTTTCTCCTTCTTAAGAAGGAGAGAGTAACCTACAGAGCTGTAATCGTTGAATATAGGGCCAGCGAAGATGTAAGCATCAGCTGATTCAACAATTTCTGCACAGAATGCTGTGCTTACAGCACCCCAATATGTTCCAATGAAGTGAGGATGGTACTCGGGGACTAGCCCTTTTCCTGCTGGTGACACCGCAAGAGCGTAACCCGAAGCATCTGCCAATTCGACAAACGCATCACACGCGTGTGAAACGCGTAGTTTAGGTCCACCCACCATCACAGGCTTAACTGCTTTGTTCAAGAACTCTGCTGCAGCCTCAACAGCTGCTTCCAAACCCATCTTATTACTCAACCTACACGATCAAACAACCCTCATTAGCATGTATAATTCTACTACCATATATAAGTTAAAAATTTGTAAAACATACTTGGGGGCTAAAGAAAATGGAACCGGTTCTTGGCTAAACGTAGGATGAGGAATGGCTGCCAAATTACAACCTATGCTGATGTAAACAGGTTTGCTCTCTTTCAAAGCAGTCGAGATCGCGGTATCGATCAGTTCATGTGCATCCTCCAAGTTATTCACCACAGCCTACCATAATTAAACACAACAGTTTAAGCTAAAATATTAATATTAATACTAATATATAGCCGTTTATAAGTTTATAGACAAATTAAAGGCTTAGAAATTAGTCTCTCTAGTCTCTAATCTTCCAGTACAAGTTAAGCTACTTTTGGTAGTAGTATAATTATCTCATTTAATGTACAATGTGTATGTATATATAGACATTTACATTTCAATATATGAACTTCTACATTACTTGTGAACTACAGGTTCAAGTAAGCTTTTCATAGAAACATCTATGGCGGATCTGACTAATAAACAGTTTACGCTAAGATGTTTATAATCTTCCAGTACAAGTTAAGCTACTTTTGGCAGTAGTATAACTATCTCATTATACGTACAATCGCTATATATAGATATATTCATATCTTTCACAGATCTGAAGGATCAACAGGTTAAAATGATTATACCTGATAGCAAGTAACGGTCTGAAAGCAACGAAGCTCCTGGCTAAAATCAGGCAATCCGATAGTATGATGAAGAATCCTGTTAGTACCGTAATCGTTCGAATTCGGTCCACCGACAATACAAATCAACGGAAGATTCTCACTGTACGCACCGGCAATAGCGTTGAGAACACTAAGTCCACCAACAGTGAAAGTAACAACACAAGCACCGACGCCGCGAGACCTAGCGTAACCGTCGGCAGCGTATCCTGCATTGAGCTCGTTGCAGCAGCCGACAAGGTTGAGCCCTGGCTCAGCGATGAGGTGGTCCAGCAAAGTTAGGTTAAAGTCGCCGGGAACAGAGAAGACGTCGGAGACTCCGATTTGGACGAGGCGGCGAGCGAGGTGGCGGCCGAGTGTGGCCTCGCCGGAGTTGAAGGGGACGGCAGAGGACTGGATGCAGCAAGTAGGGGTGAGTTTGGGTGGGCTACCGACGTTGCCGTTGGTAGCGGCAGTAGCTTCTAAAGCACCGATGATTTTGGTATCCATGAATGAATATATGTGTTTTGAATGTTTGGTGTGTGGGAAATGAGAATATATTCAGGAGTATATATAGTATAGTGTTTGTATGCGAGAGGGGGAATACAAGGGGCGGTCTTATAGTGTGTTTAAAGCCAGAAACCGGTTTTACAGTATTATTCACCGCCTCTGAATGAATTTGGCAGATTATTAATTTCGTACGAATGTACGATATACCTTTTTACAAAGCTGTAAAATCTGTTTTTCTTTTTTTTAATTTATTTCCTTTTATGATCAATTCATAATCATGCTAACTTAGGGATAATTGCATATTTCCTCTTGAAAAACTTCTTAATTGCATATTTACCCAAATTAAAATTAAAATTGCATATATCCCCTTCATGAACTAATAAAATTACAAATTTACCCTTTTTTATTAAAAATAAATTATATAATGACTATTTACCCTTATTTTTAGTAGTTATGAACATTAATAAGAAATGTAAATAATCGTTTAAATCATTTAAGTTATGGTATGCCTTTGGGAAAAAGAAAACAAATATAAACCGCCCTTTAATTCTCTTTCTGCTGTTAAAAAAAATTCTCTTTCATTTAAGTTAGTTTTTTTTTTTTTTGGTTAGGTTTCTATGAATAACCAAAATATCCTTTATAATATCAAGGACTATTTATGTAATTCTTTGATTTAACTAAAGGGACCAAATATATAAAATACAAATAAATATTTATATAATCTTAAAGACAAAGGTCGGTGGGGTTTTCCCACCGACAAAAGCAGGCCTTCAACTTTCACAAATACCAGTTTTGACCCTCCCTCATATTCTGTCCTTTTCTTCCTTAGTCTTCATACGTACACATACATCACACACAGATAGAGAGAGAAAGAGTTTTAGAGAGAGAAACATAAAGAGAGGGAGGAGATCAGAGATGAGATACTAAAGGAGGTCGGTCATGGCCTATCGGAACTGAATCAACGTCCTCACAGGAAGCTTTTCATGATTTCATCTTGGATTTCAAAATGGATGTTATCTTTTATCTTAATCTTGATATGAACGACGCTTTATGGTATGAATATCTAGGGTTTACGAAGGGAAGATTTGAGGGATGGTTAGGTTGTGCTAATATTTGAACTAGGATGTTTGTTTGTGTTATTGTTTCTTGAAATAATTAAAGCTTGATCTGGGTTTGGTATGAAGTTTGATTCTTGACTGTGTATTATTATAGAAATAATTAGTTGATTTAATTGGAAGAAATTTTTAGAAAATGAATCTTCTCTTTGCTCGCTACAAAATACAACCAATTTTATAGACACAACATTTGTATCTATAATCATGCTTATCCCAATTGTACCCTTATCTAATCACGCCTTTAAATCCTCCTCATCTCTCACTTTAACCTAAAGCAAAGTACACCAAAAAGTTAAAAACTTGAGTTTGTTTTCAAATTTCAAAGTCCAAACAACTGATTACTTTCAGGGGTTCAAGATTATAAATTTAAAAGAAGATCATTCGGAGCATGGGTGATGCAGATGGGTTCTTCTTCATTGGATCAAGAAGGCAAGATCAGGTTCATGGGTTATGATGAAGAAGATGATTCATTTTCATCGGATGTTTCGAGTGTTGGTGTCTTCGGATGATGAATCTGATGATGGTTTTTAACAAAATAATTCATCCTCGGATAACAGTCATGATAGGATTGGGTTAATTTCGAAAAGTAGTTATAATCTTCATGAAATTTGTTCGTCTATGTTTAGTTCAATTTGGGATTTTAGGATTGGATAAATGAGTTTAGTGCTTTAATGATTGTGCCACTAAAATAACAAATAATTAGAACTCTAGGAAAGACTGCAGATGTTGGCAAGTTCTTGAAGTGCATAAAAACTATTTTGTGTTTTTTGTTATGGGTTTGTTCTTGATTTGCATATAACTCATTTTGGATTTTTATTGAATCTTATTTTATACCTTATTTGATCATATTTCCATCTGTGACATGTGTGGGCTAAACGAACATAACGAACCCGAACCAATCAAACATACATAAGTAAATATGCACACACATGTAAGTACGACAACAAAGGATACTTGGTCTATTGACATACACATTTGATTCTATTGTGCTTGAGTGAATAGTGATAATGACCAAGGGTCGGATAAATAAGCAAAACACGAGAGAATTTAGATATATACAGGGTGGGAGTTTGCTACAAAGTATATTTTTCCTACAAAGTGTAAAAAGTCATAAAACACATAATGTCAACCATAAAACGCACTCATAACCCAAAAATAACAAAATGAAGATTACTAAACGCCATATTTGTGGGTTTTGTCTTGTGTTTTAGATGATAAGGCTTTGATTATCGAATGGCTAACATTAGTGTGTTTTATGTTGATTATCATGTTTTGTTTTATATTCATAGTTCTATGATGGTGTGTTTGAAGTTTTTGTGGATTATTAGGGTTTTGGTATTGTGTTTTAGTGATCTTTACTATGTTATTTGTGGATTTTAAATGTGTTTTATGGTTAAAATTGTGTTGTTTTATAACTTTGTACACTTTGTAGGAAAAATGGATTTTGTAGTCGAACCCCACCCTATATATATATAGACGAACGATTATAAGACTTTGAATGCATAAAAGATTTTATTCGGAAACGAGTCGGGTCAAATATTTGAAGGTATAAATTCAAGTTACTTTAAGTTTGAACGCCGCCGTAACGCGCGACGGATCAAAATCCTAGTTTATATGTATATAAAAATTCAGAAAATCTACATAATATAACTACAAAAATAGCTTTTAAAAATCCACATAATTCTATTCATTATTTTCTTATAAAGTTAAAAAATTGTTTTGAATATAACAAAATTACATTTTTTAAAGTATTATCCTAACTAGTATTTAAACCATGCGCGCTTCGCGGCGCAGCGCACTAAACAGTAAATATTGTCGACTTGGATAAGGTTGAATCATAACACATGCTTCGCGGCAGATCAGACCTCTTAATAATGTTCTAAGAGCATTCACATCCAATCCATTATATTTTCACCCTAAATTACACTAAAAAACACTACATTTTCTCTCTCATTTTCAATTAAATAATATTTTTTATACCTTTATCATTACATTTTCTCTCTCCTCCACGCACAACCACTTTCAAAATATATTAAAAAGTATAGGGGGTGAACAGTGTCCCCCCAAATATACAGATGAACAGTAACATTTTCTCTCTCATCCACTCACAACCACTTTTTATACTCTTTATATTTTAAAAACAACACACACATAATTTAATTCCTTGCATGTGAATGCTCTAAGCTGTCAGGTTTGATTCTAATATAAACAACCACATTTCCCTTTTTTTGTTGATATCAAAACTATAAAATGCAAGCTGTAGTATGACTTGTTACCAAAAAAAATACAATCTACAATGTCAAATGGCAAATCTAAGTGAAACTGTTTGATTGTATATCATGTTATAATACTAATTCATCACAACTTCATACCCATTTGCTGACTTTTTTTTAGAACAACATATCATTAAAAACAAAAAAGCCAAAAGGCCTCCAGCGAGCTGGATACATGAAGAGAAAAAAAGATGCATAACAAAACTACATGATACACAAGGGATCCCAGAGTGACCCACCAAGTCCAACCCCTAACCATATTTTTAGACCTGTGATTAATCCAATTGAATAAGGAGGAGATGATGTCTTCGTGCGCTCCATCAGCCGATCTCTTCACATATCTAAAAACCAAACCATTCTGTTCGTTCCACAGCGTCCAGAGAGTCATGTACATAATACACAGCAGGATGCTTTTAGATTTCCTAACGTCCACCCATTTGCTGAATAATTTGAGAAAAAAAACATATTAGCAACAACCCAACACTGTATAATATTTTGCTAAGCAAACTTATATATATTTGGATAACTACTAAGCCTAGTCTGAAAACTATTCATAAATATATATATTGCCTAGGAATTAACATTTATTTTATTAGAGCATAGATGGGAACAAAAAGGTGCCTTTACAGCCAAATTCTTGTCTATAAAAGGATATAAATTACCTTTATGTTGTTTGGTTCTCTTTTGTTTTTGAATAACAAATGTTAATAATAAGTACTTTAGATTTACCATGAAGTTACCAGAAGTGACAATGTGGGTCCAACTATCATCATTCTTGTGGTAGTCACATGGCTCCGGGTGATATATAATTCTCTCTTCTCCTACTGTAAGTTGGCATATATCAATAATATTCTATCCAAACAATAGACCATTGGTTTTTTTATCTGCATTCAAATTCGGCTTAGTTACAAACTACAACATACCAATACTAAGAGTTAAAATAAGAGAAAGTGTAGCAATTACCATATAACTACGCCAAGGCCTAAGGATTTGGTACCCAAACATAGCCACCACTGTCAGAGTGTCAGTCTTGGTATACCAATCTGAGATGGTGGTTTCCGCCGCTGATTACGGCGGTACATTAAAACCACCGTCGATTCTGTCTCCACATACTGGTCATTGTGGTTGCTAAACCACCAAAAATTGGCAATTATTACTCTACCAAGGTTGCCATCAAATAGCTCAAGCTAATTTTTTGCATAAACGGCACCCTTGTAATCTAAAAAAAGTCTTATCATCCATGAACACATGATAAGCAGAATGATGAGTTCATATAATTTATTACCTTCATTAGCGATTAGGAAAACTCACATAAACCCTAATCGAAAGCAATCAGCGACATTCGGTGTATTTCATATAGGAAATCGATTCAGATTAGAGATGCAGGTTGCTGGTTTTCCATGATATAAGCGAAAACATATAAGAATGATACAATCTGTTTGCAAGGGGAACCGCCCAGCTAAGCCAATCACCTACCAGAACCGTCCATCCACCATCCAAGATAAAAGCAGGTGACCGGATAACGGACGGAACCCTAATCTGGCCGGAACCTGAACAAACATCTCCATTAAAAGCAGATTCAGCCGAAAAGGTTGTCGCATGACATGGATCTGCTGATTACATAATCAAATCGGAGGTGATAAACTTACCGGCATTCTCTGCTCGATGTGGGACCACCGTATGTGCTTCTGTTCTTCTTGTACGACCTTCACGGCCGCTTCTGTGACCGTGCACTCGACGTAAATCGGTATTGCATCCTTTGCTCCGCCACAGCCGGGCCGCGCGCTGCCGTGCCGGGGCTCTCTCCTTCTACGATATTTCTCCTCTTTGAAGCGGTGGGTTTATAACATTTGTCGTTTTGAGGAGTGGCACAATGTTTAACTTACATAAAACACGTGGGCTGTAAATTTACGGCCCAATGAATAGGTGCCACACTTTTTGACACTATTCATTTCAACTCTAATATTAACAGATAGTAATTATATAAAATTATTCTACACAAATCTTCAAGTATTTTAAATAAATCGAACTAAGCATGTTCAATCACTTCAAGTCAACCCCTATGAGGCAAAAAAAATAATTTAACGTTTCAAGTTATTGGATTTGGTGTTATAGCCGGTAAACAAAAAAGGTGGTGATATATAACTTTTTTTAAAAGGTGTAAACCACCAATAAACAAATAAGTTATTAGATTTTAAGGTGGTAAGTTTATGATGTTGATTAAAGTGACAAGTTAGAGCATTCACATCCAAGGCATCATATTATGAGTGTGGGGTTTTTAAAATGTAAAGAGTATAAAAAGTGGTTGTGGGTGAAGGAGAGAGAAAATATTACTGTTCATCTGTATATTTGGGGGACACTGTTCACCCACTATAATTTTTTAATATATATTGAAAGTGGTTGTGAGTGAATGAGAGAGAAAAATGTAATATATATTGAAAAGGAGAGAGAAAAAGTATTTGTTTTTAGTGGAAATATATTGATATAGGAGTTGTTTTTTAGTGGAATATATGTATATTTTTAGTGAATTTGATGTGAATGCTCTTAAACCACCAAATCTTTATGGGATTGGGATTGAAAATGGGTGCATACCACACCTAGAATAACTAGTATTACAACCACCATGGAAAATGGGTGCATAATTCAGCCTCCACCATCCCACCGTATCCAGGGAAGAAATTGCCAGCCACCATCAGCCACATATCTGGGGAAGAAAAAACCAGATCTATCCGTCTCCATACTTCCAACACCATCATCAAACCATCTCCTTCTCCATCCTTCCACCGCCATTACTGCTGCCTCCGCCATTATCGTTTGAAACCAGAACCAAAGTTTTTCTTATCATTTTATAGATCCAATCCAGAACCAAGATTTCATCATCACTTCATACATCGTCTCTATCCTTCGATCAACCACCGCTCTCCCGTCACCAAATCCCACCGTCTCCGTCTACACATAAGAATTTAGAGAGAAAGAGATTGTGTATGTGTTCGGGTTTCAAATAGTAGTAATATAAGTTTAATAAGTTGAACTCGTGTCTGGCTTGGGATGTGTGAGTAGGCCTGACCCGGTTTCTAGGTTCCGTTGATACTAATACACCTATTGTTAGTTTACTAGTGGGTACTCATCTAGGAGAAGTAGAAAGCCGAAACCGCCAATAATATTGTAAGGAATGCTGTTATAAGCTAAAATTGTTAGAATTTTTTATCAAAGAAAAAAAATATAATAATTGAGCTAGATTGATAAAAAACCGAGGCCTATGTAATCTTTATTGGAGATGGTGACTCTGATTTATATTGCCTCTAGGTTCAGTTAAAAGAAAAAAAAATGCAACTTTACCGACGCTTACGTTGTCGCTCTCGGGGATAGTGACTCTGTTTGAGACAACCTCTAGGTTAGGTATACAAAATCTAGTGCTCAAAAAGAAAAGAAAAAAAAGAGATAAAAAAAATTGATGATAAATTCTTTTAATTTTGGTATTAAACGGTTGGGAAAGGGTCAATTGATTTGTTCCTTTTGTTTCATGAGCTTGAGGCGGGATTAGGTGAAACTGCGGCTTTTGGTGTGAGACCCTAGGTAGATTGACTGAACTTGAATATAAATTGCATGATAAGGGATTGGAACCGGGTTTGGGTTTAAGTGGACACGTATACTTACAATCGCGGTTAATACGAGTTTTAATTTTAATAAGTAATCTAAATTTTGGAACCGGATTTTTGCTTTGACTATGATTCCGTTTGCATAAATCTTTTTCGGGGACGGAAAAAGTGTAAGTGTGAGGATATTTGATGTACTACAAAATACATACATTTATCGTGTAAAGTTTGTATAGTTTTCGTTTCGTTTTCGTTGGTTTTTAGTTAGAATTAGTTACTTTTGATAGTTTGATAAAATGCATGTATCGGGTGATGAAAAGTTTGAAAAACATAGGAAAATATGCTGAAAAAGAGTTAGCAACAAGAACCGGACGTGTCGCAGCTGAACGAGAATCGAAAAACGAAGAAATTCTTGAAAAAGTACCCGTGGCGTCACGCCACCAAGTTCTGGAAACCTCATCGCGCAATGCGAAGATATAAAATAATAAAATTCAATTTTAACTCGCCGCGCTACGCGACCAATTTGGGAAGTCCCCTTCGCGTGACGTGACCAATTTGGGAAGTCCCCTTCGCGTGACGCGAAGGGGTTGAAATCGTGCACGAGTTGGATTTGCTGCTGGGAAGCATATAAATTCATCATTAATCATAACTAAAACCTTAATCATGAACTTGCATCAACCCGGGCGAATTCTAAGCTGATTTTAGAGCGTTTTCAGAGCTTGGAAGCAGCGGTTGAAGGTTGGAAGCATCCGGGTCGTTTGTTTTGGCATTCGGTTATCTTGTCCTTAACTTTCATTCTTCAATCATGTTTTTCAACTTCGAAAATACTTTTTCTTTGTGTTTAACTTCAATTTTGTTTGGCTAAAGACTTTGTACTACCGAGACTAGGATGAATGGATTGTAAAGTTTTGATTTTTATTATGATTTATTAATTATATATGGATTGTTTGCAAAAGTAGTCGACTTGGTTATTAATTTGATGTTCATGCATGCTTAGAGTTGTTTGATTGTTATTTGTTGCTTCATATGAGTCTAGATAGATATCTTTCATGGAATAGGTTCATGCTAGATTATGACATTGTTTTATAATCTTTTGAGTTAATTGGCCAACACACCTTAGAAGCAGTAATTAATAATACTATAATTCTGAGTGTTCTACTAATCTCTAAAGCTGTGAGGTGCGATATTATTGTTGGGTCTAAGTCATTAGATTTCTAGGTAGGGTCTTCGTGAGGAGTCTGAACTAGTTGCCCTAGTGACCGTTGTCTAACAAGTCAAATTAAGAATCCAAGTCTATCATAGATTTATAGCCTGTGAGGGAGTAGTGTCACACCCCAACCGATGGCGGAAACATCGGAGTGAGACCAACAAGATTGCTCGGGACTTCATAACACTAAATGTGACATGAGAGTTCGTATTAGGATCGATTCCATTACACCGTTGACTGCGTAGATCTCGTATTTTGTGCGGAATCCAAGTACGAGAGTGGATCAGACAAGAACAAGCTAATTAAATGTTGTTTTCTATTGATGATGAACAGTTACAATACCACGAAAACAATTTGGCAGAGTTTCCCCACTCTATCACCAAGGTTACAAATGAACAAGATCTAAGGATGAAATTGGCCTTTAATTAACTTTCCCAACTATCTAAACACCTAAATTATAACCCATTTAAGCCTAAACCCTAATACCACACAATAAATACATGTCCTCCACACTCTCCCAACCCATTACACTTCTCTCAAATCACTCCCAAGTTCCCACAAATCATCCAATCTTCCAAGTGTTGGCAGATTGCACCTTTGCTCAAAACAATAAGTTTTAAGTACCTTCTTCTCCATTTTCTTCATGTTTTCTTCTATTAAACTCCTTGGAAAACCTCTAAGGATGTTACCCAAGGTTCACCAAGGTGTAACCAGGTGGTACATCACCTATATGAGGCTCCAAATTGAGTTCAAGATTCTATTTTCATAAAACTTTTTACAACTTGCTTTTAAACATGTTTATCTTATGGAAATCATGCACCATCATTACTTCCAACAAAACTCATGGTTGAGGGGCTTGTGTAATGGTTAACTTCCAGAAGATTTAAGGTTCATAACCTCTCTTAAGGGTTGCCCTAAAGGTCCCAAGTGACCTACCAAGTGATGGAACCATCCAAGCTTTCAACCTTCAAAGTTGAAAGACTTGTGTTTTAAAAAGGTGTGAACAATGGAAGTGTTGATCCTAGATAATGATGCTCTTTAACTAAATATGGCAATTGATTTCAACAAGTATGAAAATAATGTGCGGAAATGGAAATCAAACTTTCAAGAAATTTCAAGTTTATATCACTTTGAAAAACAATATTTATAAGGTGATTTTGTGGCTATTGACAAGTACAAACGAATACTTTAAGATTTCTATAATGAAGGGTAATGGAGTTTTGTTGTATGTAATGAATGCTTGGCTTAACTCATTTTCCTTCGGTGGTGACTTCTCTATTTATAGAGAGTCTTTGTCATGAATAAACATTTGTTTATTCATGCACTTGCTCTGCATAAAGTAGCATTTTGGCATATTCATTTAATCCATCAAGGTCAACTTGCTATTTCACAAATTTGGCAGAGCCTTATCTTTTAGACAAGTTGGCTCATCAGAATTTCTGATGGCTTTCTTATCATAAACCTGTTGAAGTGATCATCAGAATTTCTGATGATCAGAAGTTACCAGATTCTGATGATAAACACCAGATTTATCATCAGACTTATCAGATTGGTTTATTCTGATTGTCTTCCTTTACTTCTGATCAGATTCTGATATATGTTGAAGATGTGTCTTTCCTTCTTCTTTTATCCTATTATCTTGTATATTTCTTTTGTTGATCTTTTTGACTTTATCTTCAGCATATGATCAGATTGATCATATTTTTCTTCAATATTTACAAATAATTTCCTAACAGGAAGCCTTGACTTTCCAACTATGATTCCACTACCTCACTTAGTTAGTTAATCCGTTTCCTTTAACCTAAGTCATCAAGTAAACTTTCTAGCAAACAAGTGTCCAAACTACACCAAGTCTCCAAACATTTGCCATGATTAGAATGCACTAGTCTAGTTTGAGTTTCACTTGGTTACTTGATGATTTAGATGATACACGTTCATTTTCTTATTCATGATGAACCGAAATCATCAACTAAGTTGATGATTTTGTGCTTTGGTGAATCCATACAATGAGGTTAAATGGATGGAATTCATCCTACCTCCATGCATGATAATATATGACATGGACTAAATAATTATATATATCTATATGTATATATACCTTAGAACCGAATCATAACATCATCCAAACCCATGATTGAAAGTTATGCATTATTGTAATTTTCATCTTGGCTTATGTTCCTCAAATTATGGATTCTAATGGGTGAATCGGTACCCATGAAAACATGACCAACATAGTGTTCATATGAGTGCTTTTAGACAAGATGTACTTTCTTGCAATATATGTACTTTCACACTACTTTAAACCCTTAATCTAACTCAATACCGAACTCCATAACTTACACGCCTTCGTTTCCCCTTATAGGGTGACCTTGGCCTTCCCAAATGTAAACTATCAAAATTCACACTTATACATGCAATCACACTATTCAATCAACAAATCCAATTATACATGTTATGATGATATGCTTAGGATACATACATGCTAGAAGCCATTCCTGCACTATATTTGTCATTAACTTCACGGGCCTACTTTAACATGTATAACACTATAGGAGTAGCACACCACCCGTTTGGTGGGTCATTGTTAAGTATTCAATCGTTTAACGGTCTTGTTCATTGTAATGGCAAGATTACGCTAGTGGACCCTTTGGGTTGACTTGTATTTGTTGTATGCTAGCCTTGTATTTTATGCCTAAGTATACATCTTATGCCATGTTTGGATTGAATCAACCTTTTATTACGTATGCTAGTACCACACTTGTATGCTCGCCAACGCTTTATGTGTTGACCGTTACTTTAACATATGTTGTAGGAATTTGATGATGAGACGTTTCAAGAAATCAACTAGGTTGGACTTAGAAATGCACCATTTTAATTTATTGTATTTCCGTTTATGTCGTTGTGATCAAACTTGCTAGATGTTGTACTTTTATCTTTCAAAACAATGTGACTCACTTGGAGTGAAATGAACTTCGATTTACTAAATATTGTCACATTTCGTCAAGTTATGAAGTCTCGAGCAATCTCGTTTTCGTCTCACTCTTATGTTTTCGCTATTGGTTGGGGTGTGACAAGTTTGAAATGGTACAGATGAATGAAAGTGAGAATGTTATCGAATTCTTGTCTAAGGTTATGAAAAAAACGTGAACCAGAAGAGAGCTTACAGGGAAAACATATCGGATCAGTTGGTGGTTGAAAAAAGGTGCTCAGAAGTTTTCCACCTCGTTGGGACCATGTGGTAACAGCCATAGAGGAATCGAAAGATCTCTCTAGGCTTTCATTTGATCAACTAATGGGCTCTCTACATGCCCATGAAACTCGGGCCAATCGAAAGAGTGATCCGGTTAAGGAGGAACAAGTATTGCTAGCTAAGGAAAATAAGGGATCCTAGGTTTATAGAAGACTAGGACGAGGAGCATTCAGAAGTCGTGGTCGTGGATGCGGTTGAGGTATAAGATGTGGTAAGTCAGCCATTTAATGTTATAGTTGTAACCGATATGGGCATATATAGGCTGATGGCTGGAGTGAGCCGCAAGCGGGTGTCGTCGCTTGTGATGATGAAGAAGATGAAGAACGGCAATTGTTCATGGTTGCTCAAAGTGGAGAAGCAGATAATGTGCGGTTCGTGGACAGTAGTTGTTAAAACCATATGACGGGTCAACATCCGTTGTTTAAAAGTCTAGATAATACCAAGATTAATGTTAGAATGGGAAATGGCAAGGCTATACGAGTTGAAGGGAAAGGAACAATTAAACTGGAAGTAGGAAACGAGAAGTGTAAGGTTCTAAGTAATGTACAATTTTAGCCTAAACTTGGCTATAATTTGTTGAGTGTAGGACAGCTAATGAAGGTAGGTTACTTAGGTGCAGATTGTTTTTTAAGAGGTAAAATGTCTCTAGTTTGCGGACCACATCTGTAGAAGAAGAGGTGGACCAAACCTCTACAATCTACAAGAATAGGGCTGTTTGTTTTTTTTAACTTATGTAGATTTCTAAAATAAACTGGTGGTGGTGTACGGACGGTGGTGGTGGTGGTGGGTGGTGAACGGTGGTGGTGGACGGTGGTGGTGGGTGGTGATGGTGGGTGCTGGTGGTAGATGGTGATGGTGGACGGTGATGGTGGGTGGTGGTGTTTAACCCTCTGCAGACATTAGAAGATCCTAAAAGTGGTTGGCCAAGTCTGCACCAAAAAGAACTCGCACAGATGTTTTCTAATCAAATGTCTTCGGAAAAACTAACAGTTTGCAGATGGCAACGTCTGCGTGGTCTGCCCGGCGTAGTCAGAAGAGCCTGCACAAATCTTTTTTTAGAAAAACAAACACCACCTTACTCTTGTTTGATAATGATGCTTGTGTGGCGACTCACAAGAAAACTGGTGAACTCATTTAACGTACCCATGTCTAGTAACAATACTTTTCCATTGAATACGAAATCTATACCCCTAGAAGCAGCTGGCGATGACTCTATGTTATGGCATCTTCGTTATGGTTATCTACATGAACATGGATTAAAAATGTTAAGTGACAAAGAACTTGTAGCTTGGCTGTCAAAGATAGGGACATGGTCCGTATGTCAAGGGTGTGCCATGGGAAAGCAAACACGGGCACCATTTCCTTCACATGCATGGAGGGCATCCAAAATGTTGGGGTTAGTTCACATGGATGTAGACCAATTCCAACCAAGTCACTTGGAGGTAATAAGTACTTTCTTTTGTTCATTGATGACTTTAGCAAGATGACTTGGGTGTATTTTTTGCACATAAAGGATGAAGTGTTTGAAAAAATTTAGTTAAGGTTAAAGTAGAAAACGAATCTGGAAATAAAGTGTTGACCTTAAGAAGTGACAAAAGGGTGAATGGTTCCAAAGAGTTTACAACATTTTGCAGTCTTCATGGCATACGAAGGAATCATACAGCTCCATATACTCTAGAGTAAGATGGAGTATCAGAGTGAAAGAATAGAACTGTAGAGGAGATGGCAATGTGCATTTTGCAAAAAAACAGTTTAGTAAAATTTTATAGGGAGAGGCGGTTGCTATAGCTGTTTATCTTCAGAACAGATCTCTAACTAAAGCAGCGCCAGGAGTGACACCTTATCAAATCTGGTACAAACAAAAACCTTTTGTATATCATCTTAGAGTATTTGGTAGTGTTGCTTATGCTTTAACACCTAAACAACATAGAAGGAAATTATATCCAAAGTCATGCAAGTATTAGATTATAAACTAAACTTTATAATTATTATTATTATTATGTGACATATGTAATTAGGATGGTTTGTATTATTTATTGTATGTATTAACTTTGAAACGGTGGTGATGGTCGGTTGACTGTCAACGACAGTTATTCCCGCCAAACATAACCGTTAATAACCGTTCATCATGATAATGTATATATGGTAGACCTCCTGTAACAATGGAGACTACCAAGACAATTCCTATTATTATCAATTGTCCACTTTTCTTATCAATTTGCATACTGTGTTTTTATCATCATATACAAACATGAATATGCAATCTGATTCGAGTGATTATGTGAGAGATATGGGTATAATTTCCGCTGTGATGAACTCGGAATCCCAACAAAGTGGTATTAGAGCCACAATGAGGAGAGACAACAATTTGCAACTATCGTCAATGACGATAGCATGTGAGCACTGTTCCGACGAGAGGAACGAACGACGAAGGAAGGATCTTACGAAGAAGCGATGTTACTATTGTCATGATGTAGGATACTTAATTGCCTTATGCAAATTAAAAAAATGACAAGGAAACCCAGTTACTCAGGGATGTCATTGTAACACCTCATAAAATCATGTCCAATGATGTATTGACACGTGTAATAAACCCTAATAAAGTCAAACGTTGAATTTGAGGGACTAATTTTACGAAAAATCAAAAACTTTGATTATAGAAGGATTGGAAATGTTAACATGCTTATTATAAGCCTCTGAATAACATTACATGGTAATCATATTCACAAAATGGGCCACTTGTTGATCAAGAATGGTCGTTTGCATAATTGATTGAAAGTTTGTGCGTCGAAGGGTTAAAAGCGTCAACATGTTAATTCTTACCTCTGAGTGACCTTTTAACAAACTGAGAGCTTCATGATAATATATTATACTCTCGGGAATGCCTAATATTGTCCATTAAGGGTTTTTATGCCTATAAGTGAAGTTACGCGCAACTTTGCAACTTAGAGGGACTAAAAGTGTCAATATGTTTAATTATACCTCTGAATGACCTTTTTATGAACCCGAAGCATTATGATGTTTTATAATACTCTCAAGAATGCCTAATATGGATTAGATAAGGCTTCGATGCTATTAAACGATGGTATGCGCAAGTTGCGCATTAGATGGACTATTTGCGTCAAACTGCAAAAGTATACCGATTCGTATGGTATCGAACCTTCCGGAATATGATCATAAGTTAAAAATGCCCTAAATATCCTTTATATAGCTTAGAAATAGGCTTTGAGGTGTTTGGTGCGCAAAAATAAACTTATTTGATCAACAGGGACTAAAAGCGTCAAAAAGTGCATAAGTTTGCATTTCCGCGCATATCTTACGTTCTGAGTATATCCGGACATCCAAAAATTTATGTAATCATTAAAATATTTTATTTTAGTGTTCGGCTTGATAAAATTCCATTCGTCGCGTAATTTGGTTCGTTTTTCGCGTCCGTTCGTGTTTCGTCGTAATTAGCCGAACAACGCAACCGTACGACCAAACGAACCGACATCCGACATGTTTTCAAGCATGTTTCATGTTACCTATGTTAGGTTTCATTTTCTAGCCTTAAAAATGGTTTAACGGGCCTTAAATGTGTCAGAAAAGGCATTTATCAAGTGCAGGGACCAAAAATGACAACAATTGAAAGTAGTGGTGAGCTGGTTAGGTCCGTATGCCATGCCCAGTAACAGAAATTTGAAAACCAGCTTTGGTTTTGCTTCCTTTTCTCACATTCTTGATTCTATGGATCATTTGATGGTTTGGAAAGATGGTATTACACCTGTAATCATCTTGTAACTTCTCATAACACTTATTGACCATCTAAGGACCCTCCAAACACTATAAATAGAGGTGGAATCCTTCATTTCATTTAACCCATTTCTTGATATTCTTGCTCTCCTACTCAAATCTGAGGGTCCTGCTCATTTGGAACCTCCTTTTGAGTTATCTTCAGCCCCTTGGACCTTTGGTAAATGTCCATCCTTGGCTAGTTCATTTTATTTGGCTCTTAAAGCTGAAAAGTCAAACGTTTCGATAAACTCTTTGACTTTTAGTTAGACCTTGTATGGTCAAGCCATGGTTCGCAACGAACATGGCTACGTGATCGTAATTAGGTAGGTGTTAAACCCTCTTAAGGGCACCTCCTAATTACCACGTTTACTTAGTTAATTGTCGGGTCAAAGTAATTAAAATAAAAGTCAAACGGGTTAGTTTTTAAATAAAATTCATAACTGATAATATAGAAGCTATAAAATCAAGTTTGTTACCTTAATAACTTGGTAAATATTAAATGAACATGTCTAGGCATGTTCAACCCGACAATTCTAAGTTTAGAATCGATTCGCAACCGAAAGACGCAAAAGTTGAATTTTGCTTTGACTTTCAGTTGTGACCCGAATTAGCTTAGTTTAATTATGCCTTAGGGTTCCTTCGTGACCATATTATATGATAGTATAACCCCTTGAAGTTATACTACTTGATCCTTTAAAATTAGAGTTCATATGCATGTTTCCGTTATATGCTTAAAAGTTGACCGTTATGCCCTTTTGATATTAAAACGAGATTTTTGAAAATGTGAGAGGACAAAAACCTTTATTACTGATTTATAAACATGTCCTAAAAATTTGACATCAGTTTGAGATCTAAATTAGGAGATATGCTCGATATCGTAAATTGAAGCCTTTTTATTAATTAAACGACATTTTTGGTATAAAACCTATTTAGACCCAAATTTTGACACCAAACCTTTTACCCACTGATGTAATATAATATTTAGGGATTTTTGAAGATTTTTGTTGAATTTTAAACTAATCATAACATAGGGTTCTTGCATTGATTCTGTAATTGACGGTTATGCCCTTTTTGCTAATAAAATGAGTTTTACACATCCTTTACATATCAAACCTTTTTTCTACTAACTTTATATATTAAATACATTATTTTAAATAGTAAAGGTTGTTCAAAATCTCGGATTTACTTATTTATCCCGAATACCATCAAATACCGACTTTTATGCGATTTAGGCGTATAGTATGGTTTAAAACCATATTCGGCACCTAAAGCTTGTCACCTACTGATGTTATGAATAAATTTTTATACTTTAACAGTAAGTAAAAGTTTTGAACTCAGATTTCCAAATTTGACCCTTAAAGCCTATGTGAAATGACCAAAATGCCCCTACGGTGCATAGTATGTTCATAAAAGATAAATTTCACATATATATGATATCTTACTGATATAACTTATTAAAATAAATATTTTTACTGATCATTTTAGACCAGAAGCTCAGAATGCTATTTAACCTCTTTTATAATCCTTAAAATGACCAAAATACCCCTACGGGGCTTAAATTGGTTTTAAATTCGTTTTGGGCATAATGGAAGGTATCCTACTGATATCACAACATATTTAAGGCATATTAACTTGTGAAACATGTTCATGACTCTTTTGGTTACCCGTTATGCATTTTACGCGTTCGGTACGGTTTATGAAACTAGTTTACATGAATTAACCGAAACGGGTCAAACCTTATCATTTTCACTTCAAAATTCAGAATGTGTTTAGTTTACTCATATTATACAAGTCTCCATACTTGTCAGTTCTAAATCACATTCTAATCCAGTCTTCGCTTAATCTTGTGTTTTGAACCGTAAACCTTTCCTTAAAACTAACCGGTCTAAGTTACGACTTAAATAAGACCCGTTAGGAATCTAATAGGTTAATAAAACCTTCGTTCCAGATTGAGAGCCCCAGTAGAGGTACTTGTGCTTGCTGATTAGAATATACGACTGAGTATAAATTGCATTTTTAAGCTCAGGTAAATACTCTTAACTTATTTTCCCTATACGGGCTTAGGATACGGTATTATAATAAGACAAAATTGCAGAAAACAAGCTTTATGTATACCCCAAATTGCACTTTATACCTTTCACTATGAAATCCGCCAAAACCAACCTTTACGTTCATGTTTTGTTACACCCTATAACCTTTAGCACTAACCACGTCAAAAAGTTCAGTTAAATGGACTCACATGCCTTGCATGTGAGGGCATTTAAGTCTTTTACTAAAATTCATTTAAAACATTGTGGTATTAATTTAAAAAAAATCAGTTAAGGGGTATTTTGGTAATTTAACTATACTAAAATTAAAAAAAAAACCTAAATCAATATTCACCATTTATACATCATCATCATCTGAAATCTTCATCAACACCATCTTCTTCATAAAAAGTCTTATAAACCCTAGAATTTCAAGACACCATGTCTCCTTCAAATCTTAATGAAATCAAGCAATTCTTGGGTGCAAATTGTGTAACTTTTCAAAATGAACAAAACCCATTGAACCGAATTTCGAAATTCATCATAGTTTGTGAGGCCGACATCGTATTTGTTTCGGTGAACACCCCAACAAAGACACGCGGTCTTGGTGCTGGTAAAGCTGCTGATCTCACTTATTGGGAAAGTGTTGCTCGGATGATCGCTGATGTGTCGAAATCGGACAAAATTGTAGTTGAGAAATCAACTGTTCCCGTCAAAACAGCTGAAGCAATTGAAAAGATCTTGACACACAACAGCAAGGGAATCAACTTCCAGATTCTTTCGAACCCGGAGTTTCTCGCTGAGGGAACCGCAATCGAAGATCTTTTCAAACCCGACAGGTGTGGGGTTCGGCGGTTCTTACTTCCAGAATTGGAAAAGATACGCAGGTTTCTTATGCAGTTGGAAAAGATACCAGAATTGGTGCAAAATTTCTAAACGCCAGTGTGGGGTTCAGCGGTTCTTGCTTCCAGAAGGATATTTTGAACTTGGTTTACATCTGCGAGTGTAACGGTGGCTGAATTTGGTGGTGACGGTGGCTGAATTTGGTGGTGAAGGTGGTTGAATTTGGTGGTGGTGGTGGTGGGGGGGGGGGTTTGTTGAATAGAGAGAGAGAGTCAAGAGAAAAAGATAAGGGGTGTATATATATATTAGTTTTTTAAAATTTGATTTAATTATATATTTAAATATATTATTCAAAGGAAAAGACATATATGCCCTCACATGCATCGCACATGGGGCAACTTAACTGACTTTTTTGACTAGGTTTGGTGTAAAGGTTGTGATGTGTAACAAAACATGAACGTAAAGGTTGGTTTTGGCGGATTTCATAGTGAAAGGTATAAAGTGCAGTTTGGGGTATACATAAAGGTTGTTTTCTGCAATTTTGTCTTATAATAATACCGCTTGGTCGGGTATTGAATGTTTAATCGGATTGTGATTAAATTATTGAGGTAACCCGTTTTAGTCTGTCTTGTTTGAAATAAAAGCCTTTGGGGGTTAATGACCATGTCCCGGATATCCTTGGCATCATTATAAAGAAATGGCCACATCTTAAGCACGGGGTGTAGGCATACACCTGACAGTTGCATAAGGAAAACAGTATCTCACTCTCTTGTGGGCCTATACTTGTGGTGTGTCTGTTAATCTTGACTCGGTTTCTAACATCGGGGCCTGAATATATAACGAACATGTAAATCTGTATACAAGATTATTTTTATATAATTGTCCCAAGTTAAAAAGGATATTTGTGCCTTGTGCATTCAAATCAATTTTCTTAAAACATTTTCAAAAGAGTCAGTTAATTTTATTTACCAGTGTAAACTGACGTATTTTCCAAAAAGATTAAGTGACAGGTATTGTACGTAATTGGCTGGGAGCTCAGGGCGTTAATAGGGAACCTTGCAAGTTCTAGACGTCTAAAGTCTGTTGAACAGTGTTTACCTTTCTGTTTTAAAATCCGCCTGTGGATCCATCTTACAATCCTTTTGTAATATTAATGTTACTTTCGAATCGGCTTGTAATATATTTACTTTAGACTTCCGCTGTGCATTGAACTGTGATTAATGACTATGATGATATCAACTACTTCACGATATTCCCCACCGGGCCCACCGGTAATATGTGGAAATATCGGGGTGTGACAGGTTGGTATCAGAGCCAACATTGAGTGAATTAAACACTAGCCTTTTGTGTTTAATCTCAATGACACAGTAGCACATTCCTTAACTTCCGAGTCTAGACATGAACTAGGAATGATCTTATCCCCCTTATATATATATATATATATATATATATATATTGTTTTTGATAATTGCGTATTCCAGGAGTATGTCGCCGAGTAAAGCTGCCATTGGTGGAAGCTCTCCAAACTCGAAGCCAAAGAATGTTAAGCTTCGTACCACAGCTCGAACAAGCGTATGACCAATATGGAGAAAGTACCTATTAAACCCATTTAACCATATTTTAAATTCTATACCCAAGGCTTTTGAAACTTCAAATGAGAAGCCAACATCGGAGGAGTTCATACCAGTTGTCCCTGAAGCTCCCGCTCCAAAGATAATACCTATGGACCCAAAGGACTCATTTTTTCTTACCTCCAAGTCTTGGAATCCCAAACTTGGATTACACCTGTCCTGACCTTATTCATTAACCATAAAATCCTTGGATTCCACGTTTGCAAAGATTCCTAAAATAGAAGATTTGGATTACCCACGAAAACCTTCGGTATTCATACCTCACATAGAGAACCAAGGAGAAAAATTTCCAGAAATAAAGTGAAGAAGAAACTCTTTCGTTGCTTTCCATTTCTTTATTAGTCCTTATAAGGACATATTTATCCTTTAGTTCCTATGTGGACAAATTTCTTGTTTAAAAGTCCCGCTTAGGGGCATCTATGTATTTTTTTTCATTTAATGATTCAAATTCATTACCGATATATATAAATGAATATATTATATAAAATGAATCATAATACCCTTCCTTTTTATAATTGATCAACCTGTATATATTGAAAGGAATCTTAAAGGTATAACCTAGCCGATATGTCATTTTAGACATGGCCATAATGGTAAAACCTATTTAAAAGATTCAAATATTTGTTAACATCTGAAAACATGTTAGCACTCCTGACAACAGTGATACGATGAAATCACATGTCATCTTTACACTGGAATTCTTCCAAATCTTTAAATTGCCCAATGATCTAGAAATCATGGCTTACATCATCAATTAAGATGATCATTTCTACAAACATCCATTTGTGATGAAGTGCCTATGGGCCATATTCAATGTCTAATGAGACAAAAGACAATGGTAGTCTATGACTCCCTGTCAAGAAAAGGTAATGAACTATGTTCAAACCTTAATGCCTCGATTCTCTGAAATCGTGGCTTATAAACTTAAAATTGTCCTTGTGATTAGGCCTTTTGTGCCACTTTAATATCCTTAATGTTTTATAACTAGGATAAATTATAATGAAAATACTAATTAAATATAATTAACAAATTAACCAATATGGCTTAAATTTTACCATGGTTAATGGATTGCCATAAAAGACAATCCCATAATAGACTTCTGAATGAATCATTGTCATTATTTTATGTAGCAATTAAGCTACATGGCAGAATCTGAAGAAGTCAACAGTCACCCTATAGAAAATCATGATACTACCAGGATCAACATAACTGGTGCGGAACTTCGAGCATTGATTGACAATGCTGTTTCTAAAGCCGTGGACAGGCAATTTAAAGAATCTAGTGATACACACTCTAAGACTCACTCTGTGGGTCACAATAAGCCACCTTCTAAATCTCACGAGTCAAAGAAGGACGATGCCCAACACTCATCGAATCAACATAGTGTTCCGTCTAAGAAGATTGTATTCAATCAAAAGCCACGTGCAAAGACCTATTCGTATAAGTATTTCGTCTCCTGCAAGCCTAGGGATTTCACTGGGGAAAAAGGATCCATCGATTGCATGACATGGCTCGATGAGATGGACACCGTTGTTGATATTAGTGGATGTGCAGAGCAAGACATTGTGAAGTTTGTTTCACAATCTTTTAAAGGAGAAGCTCTAGCTTGGTGGAGGTCACTAATCCAAGCTACTGGGAAGATCCCGTTGTATAATCTGACATGGGATAAGTTTGTTGCTTTATCAAAGAAAATTACTGTCCTCAACATGAAGTTGAGAAAATTGAGACTGATTTCTTGACATTGGTCATGAAGGACTTAGATTGTCAGGCATATCTTACGAATTTCAATACTATGTCTCGATTGGTTCCTTACTTGATCACACTAGAACCAAAGCGTATAGCTCGTTTTATTGGGGGTCTAGCCCCAGAAATCAAGGCAAGTGTGAAAGCATCGAGACCTACTACTGTTGGATCATGTACTTGACCCTGAAAGTCAGTTAAGGTAGTTCAACATCGATTACTAAGGCGGAATCAAAGTAAACAACGTCCAAAACAACTTGTATCTTTAATCTTTCTTTTCTGATTAATATTCGTGCTTGTACAACGTTTTCTGATACAAATCCGGCAGCACTTCGTGATTCACACAATGACCGTTCTACTGTTCCGTTTGAAATTTGACAAATACACTCCTATTTATAGACATGGACCCTTCCGTTTGAACTTAACATGACCTGGTTCAAACGACAGTTCAAACGGAATCCTATCTTAAACTTTTGTTTCAAACGGAACCATCATCCAAACGTGTATTTCAAACGGAACCCTCATGTCATACGGCTGTTTTCAAACTGAACCCTTATAAACACTTCCTAATATCAAAACTAAACCCTAATTTGACATTTAAGTTCCAATCTTGACTTTCTTAATATAAGACTTGATGAAGATGCAGTCAACAGACATTCTTGTGCATCAACAGACTCCCCCTTGGATGTTGACACAGTCTTCAGATCCTGAGTCTTCAGTCTTAGTCTTTTCTCTAACTCTGTCTTTTCATCATAAGCACTCTATCTTCACACTCCCATATACTGTTGATCCAGACTCCCCCTTTCACAGACTCCCCCTCTCAATATGCTGAATCTGAGATATCTGGTTCAAGCTTTGACAATTAGCTTCCGTTGGGAATAATGAAGTCTAAACCTGTTACTCAACCAACAAACATTACAATTCTATCTTTTCAACCATTAAATCACAAACTCAATCAGTTATAGCAATCCACTCAAGTATTCAGGTCCAAGTTAATGACCCTGATTACTTGATTAATCTACCAAGTCCAATTTAATGACCTTGGTTGATCATTTGACGAATCAAACTGATTTAAAACAACAAATTCAAACATTTTCTGAAAATAACAAGTATCAAATTAATGAACTTATTTTTAACTTTTCAAACAATTTAAACTTCTTCAAAGATAAGCTCTCCTCATTCTTCAGTCCAGAATCTCCTGCATCTGCTTCAAACATCTGAGAATCCAACAATCAACTCTCCACTTTGGTTTGTCGGAAAATAAAGCAGAAATAAAATCTTTTTGGATTTTATCAAAGTGTTCTAAACTAAGAAATGAAATACAGAAAACTTAAATTTCAGAAAGTAAACAAAGTAAACTATTTACAAACATATTTTTGCGAGCGTGTCAGGGAATCATATCAGCTTTCAGACAAATCACAAGTACCGTTAAGCTACATTTCATACTCAGACTTAAACAATTCACCTCGATTGTCGATATACTGATCCATCTTAAATTCTCACACAAATTTCAATTTACTCAGGATACGATTTAGATGAATTAAGAACTTAGATCATTCATGTGTCCCACCTCTTGAATATACTCCCGTATCCAGAATCTCAATAATCAGTCTTACAGGTGAGAATACTACAATGATATCTGTATATAATTTAGGTATGCGAGGGCCGAGGGATCTCAGGTCGATACTTCCGTATACGCAGAGAGATATCAGCTTCGACTTCTCGGTGTGTCCCCTTTAGAGGATCTTTTTGCTTACAACAGCAGCATTTATCAATTTTATTGTTTCAGCATGCTGAGGGTTTAATGCTGTGTTTCAAGCATTGCAGCAAGTATTAGCCAAGGACTAGGTCAGAACTACCGTTCAGCTGAAGTCCCGGAATAATACCCCAGACATCATTGAGTATAAAGACCTAGTATATCAGATTAAGAGACCTTTCAAACGAGATTTCAGGGGTTACCTATATATCCAAGTAGTGTTCCCCACGAATTCACAAGTTTGAATTTTAGGTTTATATCCCGAATAAATTTACTAAATGTGCGAAAACCTATCGACACATCATCAGTAAGATTGTTTAACTCTTTTATACTTTACAAATCTTTAGCATACTGTAATCGTCTAGCTGATGTACTATCATTTTCCCTATATACACAAGCTCTTTTTCAGATTTTATCATGTTTTTGTATTTTTGCATTTTTTACTGTTTTTGTATTTTCTAAAAAAATAAACTATGTACAAACATCTACTCCCCCTAAATACCAAAACAAGTAAAAATTCGACAAACCATTGCAGATTGTTTCTCGTCTTCATCCGCAACAGTACTCTCATCAACGCCAATTATGCCATCCGACACCGACAGAAGCTTCATACCATTCAGTTTTAACAAATATTTAAACCGATTTTTATCAAAAGCTTTGGTATGTAAATCAGCTTTCTGTTCGTCTGTGTGGATTTTCTCAATTCGTATCAACTTTTTCTCAAAGCAATCACGAATAAAGTGATGACGAATTTCTATGTGTTTAGTTTTAGCGTGATGTACTGGATTTTTTGTTATATTTATTGCGGCCTCATTATCAACAAAAAGAGGTGTGTTAAGAAACTGCAAACCGTAGTCGCGCATCTGTTGCTGTATCCACAAGATCTGAGAGCAGCAACTGCTAGCAGAAACATACTCCGCTTCACAAGTAGATAACGCCACAGATGTTTGTTTCTTACACTGCCAGGTAACCAATCTAGGACCAAAGAACTGGCATCCTGCAGTTGTTGATTTTGAATTAACTTTGCAGCATCCGAAATCCGAATCAGAATACCCTTCGAGCGTAAAGTCGCCTTTTCTAGGATACCACAACCCCAATGAAGGAGTTCCTTTCAGGTAGCGCAATATCCTTTTCACAATTATCATATGCGATGCTCTCGGGTTAGACTGAAATCTTGCTGCGAGGCACGTTGGGTACATGATATCAGGACGTGAAGCAGTTAGGTACATTAATGAACCTATCATGGATCGGTAAAACGTTTCATCAGCCCTGTCTCCGGTGAGATCTGGGTGAATCCCATGATTTGTTGCAAGTGGGGTAGCAGCTGGAGTAGAACTTGACATCCCAAATTTCTCTAGAATATCATGAACGTACTTTGACTGATGAATGAAAATTCCCTCAGGAAGTTGTTCAACTTGTAATCCCAGAAAGAATTTCATCTCCCCCATTGATGACATTTCGAACTTTTGCTTCATCACTGATTCAAAATCTTTGCATAGATTTTCATTTGTCGACCCAAAGATTATATCGTCCACATAAATCTGAACTATCAGAAGATGACCATCGACTTCTTTAGTGAAGAGAGTGGCATCCACTTTTCCACGGATGAACTTGTTGGCTAGTAGGTGTTGAGACAAAGTCTCATACCAGGCTCTCGGGGCCTGATGTAAACCATACAGCGCTTTGTCCAATAAGTAGACCTTGTTTTTGTGGATTGGATCGGTAAAGCCCGGTGGCTGACCGACATAAACCTCCTCTTTAACCTTCCCGTAAAGAAACGCCGATTTAACATCCAACTGATAAACTTTAAAGTTCTTCCAAGACGCAAATGCTAGGAAAATTCTGATAGCCTCTAGTCGTGCTACAGGAGCATAGACTTCGGTAAAATCAATTCCCTCCTGTTGACTAAATCCCTGAACAACGAGTCGAGCTTTGTTCCTTACGACAACTCCTCTATCGTCCCTCTTACACTTGAACACCCACTTGGTGTTAATCTTTCTCTGACCATCCGGCAAATCAACTAACTTCCACACTCCCAATTTCTCAAATTGACTAAGTTCCTCCTGCATTGCATTGACCCAAGAGTCTTCAGTAAGCGCCTCTTTGTAAGTTCTTGGTTCAACCTGCGAGATAAAACAACTTAATGAGAATTCAGTTTGCAAAGGAGCAACTTTTGTATAAAAACATGTAAGCCCTTTATCAATCTGATTTCGAGTGCGAACACCTTTCTGCAATTCTCCTATAATCAACTCCTCTGGATGATATGAAAAAGTTCGCGGCATCACTTCACTTGGAACATCTACATTTCCCTCCAGATTAGTAACATTCTGCTCTGCATCTTGTTCACCAACTTGGTTTGTTTGACTTGAAATCTGAATTTGCTCCCCCTCAGAATTTGAATCTGAATCACCATGATCAAATACTGGCATGTTTTCAGCTTCTAGATTATCATTCTGAGCCGACTGATTATCCTGAGCAACTTCATTCTGTTGGACATCATCATGTTCACCGGCATTACTTGGACCTGCTTCATCATCATTTGAAGTTTCCCGTGGTCTCCTCAAATACTCAGCTGGGAACCTTAACTGTGACTCATATTCACGCAAAATATCCAACTCATCAAAGAAATCTTCATCATCCTCTGATTCTTCTCTCATGTCAAACGAATCCCAAAGTTTATCATAATGATAACGCCATGAATCACCAGGATTCTGCGGCGGCATAGTATAACCTTGACATTCAACATTTGCAGCTTCAATAATCCGCTTCTCACTTGGAACGAAGACACGTCTCAACGGATTTGAATAACCAACAAATATTCCCTCAATGCTCTTCGGACCAAACTTTCCATGAGGCTCTATAACCGTACAAGGTGACCCGAACGGTTCTAGATACTTCAAATTCGGTTTGCGGTTATTGATTAGCTCAAAGCATGTTTTGTTGAACTTCTTGACAGTGAGAACCCTGTTGAGCGTATAGCATGCGGCGGAAACAGCTTCAGCCTAAAAATTAATCGGTAACTTTGAATCTGCGAGCATAGTTCTAGCCGTCTCGATTAGTGTCCGGTTTTTGCGTTCTGCGACTCCATTCTGCTGTGGAGTGTACGGAGCACTAAACTCATGCAAAATACCTCTTTCATCACAAAATTCTTCCATCTTGCTGTTCTTGAATTCAGTACCATTATCACTTCGAATTCTCTTGATACGCCTTTGGTACAAATTCTCAATCTTCCTGAACAGCCCCATCAAACTGTCAAATGTTTCATCTTTCGTCTTCAAGAAAGAAACCCACGAAAATCTGGAATAATCATCAGTAACGACCAAACAATAGTAATCTCCTGTAATACTTTTGACATTCACAGGACCAAACAAATCCATGTGAAGTCTTTCCAGCGGTCTTGAAACTGAATTGACTTGCTTTGTAGGGTGTGACTTTTTCTTCTGCTTGCCTTTGATGCAGCTAATACACTCCCCTTCCAGATGAAAACCTTTGATATTAACTCCCAATACCAAATCATTGTGCACCAAGTGATTCATCTTCCTTAGGTGAATATGCCCCATCTTTCGGTGCCACAATCTCGATTCTTTCTCAGTTGCTCTAGACACAAAACAATGTGCTTGACCAGTATTTGTAGTTGCTACAGACATATCTAACACATATAAATCATTCACTCTAGGTTCCCTCATGATAATCCAATCTTCAGGAATAACAAAACCAGGTTTCAAGATCAAACATTCGTTATCAGTGAAGTGAGTAGTATACTGATTGTCACAAATCTGCGAGATACTAAGTAGATTGTTCTCCAGCTCAGTGATGTAGTTAACTCTCTCAAACGTTACAATCCCATTGGATAACGTTCCTTCACCAACAATTCTACCACCTTCATGACCTGCAAATCCCACATAACCACCATTGATATTCTTCACATCATACAGTAATGCAGTTTTTCCTGTCATATGTCGAGATGCGCCACTATCCATGATCCATCTTGAAATGGCTCTTGGAAGATCCTGCACATAACAATCTTCAAATTAACCAACTTTTAAGAAAGATGCCGATTCATGCTTCGCGATCCAGGAAGCTCCGGCCATTCAAACTGCTTATTCGAACATAGTGTCCACCCAGGCCTCATCAGCCTTAGGTGTAACCTTGACTCTAGTAACTTGAATTTTGAAATTTTCAGCCTTCAAAGGTGGAAAATTTGCATCATAATCAACCGAAATTGATTCTTCAGCCTTTTTCACTTCAGAAGTTGAAATTTTCATTTCAGTTTTTGGTTTCCAAACTTGTTGAGATAATGCAACCTATTTATAAAACTTGTCGTTTTTAGTTACCACTTTCTTTACAGGTTCATTTTTCACTTTGATGTTGTCATTTTTAACACTCTTTTTCTCAACAACGATTGGTGCTTTACCCTTCATGTCAACTTTCTTCTTTTGGGACCATCTGTCAATAACTTCAGTCTTAGGCTTGGAGTTGGTGCAATTTCTTGCAATGTGACCAACTTTGTTACATCTAAAACATGTACGAGTATCAACAACTCGACTTATGCCTTCAGACTGAGGTTGTGAAACCTTCTTCTCAAAGAACTCTTTGTTTGATTTTGAAAAAAATTCATTCTCTTCATCAGCAAGTGAACTTGAACCATTCACAAACACTTTCTTTTCAGCAAACCTTTTGTTTTGAAAACTCTTCTTATGATAACTCTTACCATCCCTATAACCACCCGACCAATTGTTTCGATTGTTATTATAAAAACGTGTTGGTACAACAGGCTTCTTGTAGTAAGCTTTATCTTTCTCAAAATTCATTTGCCTTTTTGTTTGGCTCAAACTGTTCACTTCTGACAATTCAACTTCAACTAACTTGAAAACATTTGTCAAGTTTTTCACATTAACATTCTCAATGGGAAATTCAGAATCCGAATACAACTTATCAGATCCAGCCATCTTGTACATCACAAGACCCGGTTCATCACTTAAGTTGTTTTTGGATTTTGATTTCTGAATGTATTTGTCCAAGAAACACCCATCATCTTCAGTTGAATCAGACATCAAAACACTTTCAGCTGTACTCTTAACAATCTCTGTCTGAACACTATCATCAGATGACGTAAAAGTAACATCAATATTTTCCGGAAGTTTAACTTCTTTTTCTTCCTCAATTTCAACCAACCCAGATTGCTTTTTCGTATAGTTATCAAGAACAGGTGGTGGAACTTGATGAAACCCCACCCCAGTTCCATCACAATACACATCTTCGCCCGCTTTGTCTTTCCCGATGGGTTTGGGAATGATATGTTGCAAAACAAAGCTTGTGGAGCTGTAACTGTTAAGCTTCAACTGGATTCGCTCATTTTCGATTACAGCCTCTTGAACTTTAAGTTTCAATTTAGCGATTTCATCCAGTTGTTGATTGATTGATTCTTCTTTGACTCTAAGCACTGCTCTTAGATGTTCATTTTCTTTAAAAGTTTTACCATTTCGATCATCACAATCTTTTAATGTACTTTTGAGTTTTTCAAATTTTTCAGAAATCTGACGGTTTTCAAGAATCAACTTTTCATTTTCTTGTTTAATTTTGTCATGATCAATTTTATCATTTTCAATTTGTTTAGTTAATTCTCTTATCCGTTCAGTTGAAGCTTTAACTGTTTTGTCACGATCAAGAATCTGATTCTCAACGCTTCTGACCTTAGCTGTCAGATCATCAACTTTCTTCCCGTTGAGATACGTGACTGTGCTACAAAATTTGCACTCTTTGTTGCAATTTTTGCAATAAGCATTTCCATCGATTTTCTTACCTGACGCATTCGTTGACACATCTGAACTGACCTGGCTTTTTGACTCAGACACGGAGTTAGAGTCTACCTCAAGTGCCTTAGCAGCTAGCACTTTGTCAGCCATTCTTCCAAGATTTTCAGCAGTCAACTCCTGCGTTGTGTCAATAACTCCAGTATCAATCTTCTTTGCTTTCTCGATCTCTTCTTTCTCCTTTCTCTCTTTCTCTTTTTCTTCTTCAATCATTTTCGAAGTTGGAGTTCCCCACCATTTGTGTTGCCAGTACTCATCATCTTCTTTGTATTGCTGGATTATAGCTTCAATATCAAGTGTACTATCATCAATTGCAATATTTCCATACTCATCAAGATAGCACTCTCTATCTGGATCCCATCTATTGGCTCTTCTTGCTTCCAGAAAGATACGAGATATTCTAATGATTTTGTTTTCAGCTATCATTTTTCTGTATCTATACTTTTGCTCTTCAGTTCGATCGTCTTTCCACGGAATAGGATCGTCATTTTTCGCCATGAATGCGTAACAAAACGCATCTTCTTCTGGTAGAACTTCTTGACTCCAGTCATAACCCTCATCATCGTAAATCACCGCAAGAGCTCTAGATTTCTCTCTGTTATCTTCAACCTGCTTCAATCTAGGCGGCTCAGATTTATTCTGGTGATAAATCGCCTTCTTGTAGTAATCATCTCTGAAAGGGTTCTCCGACTCATCAGCATAAGCGTTTCGGCATTCTCGTTTGAAATGACCCTTCTGCTTACACTTGAAGCAAGTCACCTTCGATTTATCGAACCCCAGCTTGGTAGAAGCACCACCAATTGTTTTTCTTCCAGTAATTTCCATGAATCTTTGTGCACGACGAACAGCACTTGCCATAGCCCAACGAATATCAATCAGTTCCATTTCCTCCGGATCAATCTGATCGTAATCTTCTTTTGTCAGATTTGTATTGCCAATCTTCCCAGCTACCAATCCTTCATACGATTCCAACACCGATGCTAGGAAAATCATCTGCTGCTTGGCCGATTCTTCATCAAAGTTATGAGCATTCTTCAAATCTATCGCGATGTTGCATTGAAAACGATTCTTTGCATCAGAATGACTTGCAGATGATGAAGATCCACTGTGATAACCACTATGACTTCCACTACTTTGACCACTTTGATTTTCTTTGCCAGCTGTAGACACATTTTCAGCAGAAAATGCAGTCTTTGGAGAAGTAGCTTTCGGCATCATGCTTTTTGGATAATACAAATCCAAATTCTGCTGGTAGGATGAATGATTAACTTTGTACGTTTTCTTCAACTCCAGCTCATGACTCTCAAGTCTCTCAATCACCAAATCTGGTTTCAATAATTCAGAAGGAATAGTGTTCTTAAGCATGAGAGCATAATATCTCCACTCCATCTCGTCTGGCAACGAATCGAACAACTTGTCTACTTGCTCATCATCAGAATACTTGATATCATGTCTTGCTAATTCCAGCTTCAGATGACCGAACCTTTCTATCATTTTACATACTGACTCATTCTTAAGACAACCAAACATATCAAACTCTTTCCTAAGAAGTTTCTTTTTGTTTTTTATGATTTCAGTACTACCTAAACATTTCTTTTCTAACTTTTCCCAAAGATCTTTTGCGTTTGAATAATCAATCAATGAGATTATGTCTTCCCGGACTGACTGAAATAACAATGCCACACACTTTTGTTCAGCTACAAATGAGTCAATCTCCTCGGCTGTTCTTAAAGTTTCACCATGTTTCTTTCCATTGGCATAACCATTTTTCAAACTTTTCCAGCTAGGAAATGCGAATGCCATCAACCAGTCTTCAAACTTTCTGGACCACCGACTATACTCCTCAATAGCCATAAGTTTTGGAGGTTTATTAAACGTTCCGAAAGCACTTTCTGACTCCCAAGCTTCCTTTTTCTTCTCTTTTGGTGTGTTATCATTCACATTGCTTGACGAAGTATTATCGTTTCCGGAATCTCCAGCGAACGCGTACATGTCGCTAAACGGGTTTAAGAAAATATCATCCATCGTGAATGTACCTGTAAAATCAGACAACACTTAGAAAAATTTTGGTTTTGGAAAATATCAGATTCAAACGAAACCTGTTCAAACGGAATGGTTCAAACAATTGTTCAAACGAACTAGTTGTTTTCAAACGGAATGGACTGTTCCGTTTGAAATAACAAAAGCTTCAAACGACAATAGTTTCAAACGACAAAGATTCAAACGATGGACTGTTCCGTTTGAATCAAAAGTTTCAAACGACAAAGATTCAAACGATAGACTGTTTTCAAACGATCACCTTCAAACGATATGGTTCAAACGATTAACATTCAAACGACAGATTATTCAAACGACAAACATTTTCAAACGACAAATTCAAACGATCAGTTCAAACGACAGTTTCAAACGATATCCATTTTCAAACGATAAATGTCAATTTCAAACGATATGATCAATTTCAAACGGTGACGTCAGCAACTCGCGAACACTTTCAAACGGTCTGAATGATTTCGATCAGTTTTAGGTCGATTTTTGGTTTCAAAATTTCAAGGATTAGTTAATAGTGAATTTCGTTTGCAATGTGATCGTTTCAAGCCATTTTAACCACGACAACTCGTTTAAATCAGAAAAGAAAGGTAGAAGTGAGATAATCCGATGATTTCAAGCTGTATTCGGTATGAACTCCTCGTCCTGAGCTCTGATAGCACTTGTTGGATTGTGTACTTGACCCTGAAAGTCAGTTAAGGTAGTTCAACATCGATTACTAAGGCGGAATCAAAGTAAACAACGTCCAAAACAACTTGTATCTTTAATCTTTCTTTTCTGATTAATATTCGTGCTTGTACAACGTTTTCTGATACAAATCCGGCAGCACTTCGTGATTCACACAATGACCGTTCTACTGTTCCGTTTGAAATTTGACAAATACACTCCTATTTATAGACATGGACCCTTCCGTTTGAACTTAACATGACCTGGTTCAAACGACAGTTCAAACGGAATCCTATCTCAAACTTTTGTTTCAAACGGAACCATCATCCAAACGTGTATTTCAAACGGAACCCTCATGTCATACGGCTGTTTTCAAACTGAACCCTTATAAACACTTCCTAATATCAAAACTAAACCCTAATTTGACATTTAAGTTCCAATCATGACTTTCTTGATATAAGACTTGATGAAGATGCAGTCAACAGACATTCTTGTGCATCAACAACTACGTTCAGGTCAGCAGCAGATCTGTCACTATCTCTCACACTTGATGTGGTTAGAAACAAGGCTGCCAAAGCTTCTGATGAAGGAAAGCGTAAAAGGGAGGATGATAACCCTCATCGCTCTGATAAGAAGAAAAAGTGGGACTCTGATCATAAGAAGAGTTCCGGGTTTAAGAAGGACAACCAGCAGTCAGGTGAAAAGACCAGGTGCAAAACCTGTAGGAAATACCACCTCGGGAAGTGCAGATTTGAATCTCAGCCTCTACCTTGTGGGATCTGCAAGTCTAAGGAACATAAAACCTTGGATTGCAAGAAGTTAAAAGATGCAACCTGTTATGGTTGCAACGAAAAGGGGCATATCAAGACTAACTGCCCTAGGAATCAGAAGAAGCTTGAAGAGGCCAAGAAAACGAACGCGTGAGTCTTCCAGATGAACACCCAGGAGGCTGTACAGAGAGATAACATCATAACAGGTACCTTTCCTTATCAATGATGTTTATAAGGGAAATTGTTTGATTCTAGCACAGATAAGTCTATTGTGGACAATAAATGTTGTAAACGGTTGTATCCGCCTGATTAGGACTCTAGACTTATAACGCGAGGTAGAATTGGCCGATGATATTTTAGAGACTGCTTCAACAACTTTAGATGGATGCTTTATATCCATTAGGAATTGCTCTTCTCCAATATCCTTATGACAAACTTTCAAGCTATCCAAAATTATCAATATGATCAAGACAGATGTGACATTTGATCCCCTATCAAAAAGGTGATGGACTAGGTCCAAACCTTAAGTGCCATTGATGGTCTTTTTATGTCCTAGGCTAAGTATAATTGATATATATATATATATATATATATATATATATATATTTAAATAACATTCATTAAGAATGTTCGTACTATATTAGCATGTATGGTTTAATGATACCATGGTTAGTATATGTTAGGTCATCAGGATGATGAATAGCGGTTGTTGGATTGCAACTAAGTAATTGTTTCATTTGGTGCTAGGAACCAAGTCTCGAGTATGACAAACTCGGATAAGACAACCGTAAATTGCGCCATTGATGATGCGACACATGCTAAAGATGCTACAATTGTGAACCTCAGAATTGACAAAGATGTTCTCCAAACTATGATAGACGCAGCTGTTGGTAAGGCTATGAAGAAGGTCGTGAAAAAGTTCAAGGAGCCCCATGCTACTTGCTCCAAATCTCATCTAGGACCACATTTCCTTACTCACGAGAAGGATCTTGTTCATGCCTCGAATGCAAACGATGAACTAAAAAGGAAAAGGGAGGAAGATAACTCCCAGAGTTCTAAGAAAAGGGGTAAGCAAGAGTTCAACAAGAAACCTGTATGCAAGACCTGCAAGAAGCGCCATCTAGGGAGGTGCAGGTTCGAATCAAAATCCCAATCACAGCCTAGGGCTTGTGGATCTGCAAATTAAGAGAGCATAGAACGTTGGATTGCAAAGACATGAAGAATGCAGTCTGTTTCGACTGTGGTGAGAAAGGCCACATCAAGACGACATGCCCTACATCTGTCAAGGGAAGTGCGGCTAAGAATGGAAATCCTAAAAATGAAAGCGCTTAAACTCTCCTGAAGAGTGCCAGGGGTAGTTCATATCAATAATGACATCAGGTACATTATTTAACATTTATTGGAATATAAATGCTAAGATTTCTGTTTTGATTCGGATACCAATAAATCCTTCATAAATTTTAAGTATAGCAAACTTTCAAGGTCTTCCACAAGAACCTTAGATATTAAGCGTAAGGTAAAACTTACAGACGAAAATCATAGGAACCATTTCTTCTATTCCTATCAGAAATCTTCAGTCATAAAATTCTAGAGTACCCTCTCTCCATATGAAGTACGTCTGTAGGATTGTTGAATCAATCAAATGAGTCGATCAGAAGAGTTCTAGACCAAACCAAAGGCGGAATTCAATGATTCGATCTTCATTGCAGCTTGTTACACACTAGGAATCACTTTAACTGTCGTTTAGATTGATTTGAAAGTGATTACAGCTTATTCGACACTTCGGCAGAGCTCCGCTACCGGAATCACAACCGTTACAAATGAAATCTCAAGACCACAATTTATAGGAGTACCAGTTCGCACCAGCATGTTCCACACGACCTGGTCCAGGTCGCACGACCTGGCCCAGGTCGCACGACCTGGCCAGGTCGCACCAAACTCTCACTTCGTGCGGAGTGGCCAATCCATTTCGTGCGAGGTGGCTGGTTGATATTTGCTAATTTACACATATTTTAGTCCCCCATTTTATCCCCATTTTATGCGTTTTCGGCCGTAAAACCATCATTCGGATACTTAATCATGTATACTTTTGTTTACAGGCCTAAAACAGCGTACCAGAAAAAGATGATAGTGAAAACGAGGACTTTCCGGGCAAAACGACAAAGCTGCGACCATTCTGTTAGAATTCTGACCTGGGCAAGTGGAACGGTCGTGCGACCATGTGAACGATCGTGCTTCTCCGACGAAACAAGACCAGCCCGGCAATGAACGACAGTGCGACCCGGCGTGCAAGAGTATTCCGGTAATGCACGGGCGTGCGTCTGATTGCACCCCGTGTGGATCCGATGTCCAGCAAAACCCCGAAACTGCACCACCAGTGCAGTTATCCGTGCAACATGATCCCGGAAGTGAACGATCATGCAATATGAAGAACGGTCGTGAGAGACCGAAGACCGGTCAAGATCTGATGACGTCATGCAGTATGGTGCACCATACCTCCAATAATGCATAAAGTCAACGGTCGTGCAACAGGACGCACGACCGTGCGACATCGAAATTATATAAAAACTTGCAGAAACATTCTGCTCGTAACTCTGGACATTTTGGAAGCGATTCTGGCGATTTTCAGGCTCCGGAGGCTTCTGCTTTCACCCGGATTCAAGCCACATTGTGCCGATTAGCTTCGTTATCTTCCAGATTCTTAATCTTATGCTTGTTTATGGTTTGGTTTTCTAATCTTTCCATGATTTTGTTAATCTTTCAAGCATTTAGATTAATGTTTATGTATTATTGTAGCCTTTGGGCAAAAACACAACAATCCCTTGCTTGATTATAGCCATTAGTATGTTAATCTTTGTTTGTAATGACACTTGGAAGTATTTTCTATGTTAATCTTTGATGATTAGTTTGCAACCTTGTTATTGATATTGATTTCTTGATTATAAGTAATTGTGTTGGATGATTGGTATTTGGTTAGTTAAGATAGTTGAAAAATGAAGCTTAATTAATCTTGTATTAGTAAACTTTAAACTTGGTTAAAATGTGTGCACCATGATACTAGAAATGGTTAGTGGTTTAATAAAATGTAATTATTGTTAATCAAGAAAGCTTGCCGTCACGTAAGGACGTTAACGGGTTAAATGGCGTCGTTATAAATTCTTGCCATGATTTGTTAGCTTATTTAGTAGTTTAGGCCAAAATTGCTATCTTGGTGAATTTATGTGCAAGATTTGTAAAATGAACTCGGTTGTGATTTAATCTAGTTTATGCTTGTCTCGGTGGTTGCATTGTGTTTATCGGTGTCGCTTTCCTTGATTAAGTGCGGTTAGAAAACTCCTAACGGATGACAAACTTATTTTTAAGAGATTTTTATAGACATTTATCAATTGCACGTTAAAGAACAATTTTAGGTGGTCAAAGTGTGTTTATCATTTTAGCTTTCCAAATGATTGTCATGTTAGGATTCCCGAAAGGGATACTAATTGTCTTAAAATGGAAAATTGACTGAATGCTTCTAGTGCCAAAACCGACTTAGTTGACATACTTTGGTTGTGTATTAAGCAAGGCTTTTTATCTATTTTCTACTATGTTTTATAAGTATTTGTTTATGCTTACTTTAGTTTATTAAAAATCAAACAACTTATGTTTTTACCGGTAGTTTAGTGACAAAGGTCTAGTATTATTTCTCCGCCCATTTCCTTGGATTGATACTTGGTTCTTACCGATACTTTACTACATATATGACGGGGTACACTTGCCTCTTTCGTGTGTGTTTTGATGTAAAAGTAATAATCACTTTTATAAATTTAAAACCAAATCGTGTGTAATTTCATTGTAAAAATATGTATATATACGCACACGTCAAGTTTTTGGCGCCGTTGCCGGGGAAATGGCGAGCTTTAGGAACGACCCGAGTCATTGTTTTATCGGTGTTTATACTTGTTAATATTTGTGAATATTTTCTTGATTATTTATTTGTTTATTTATTTGCTAATACTTCTTGCTTTTAATTCATTTTCTTCATTTTCGTGATTATTTGGTACACTTGTAAATTTTTGTTCCATTTATTTGTTCGAATCCGGATACTCGACAGAACCATGGCGGACGATGAGCGACCCTTGAATGAGACAAATCAGCCCGGAAGGGCAGGCCTGGAGCCGAGTATCCTTCAGCTTACTATTGATGCACCTACTTTTGAAATTAGATCTAGTATTATTAATATGGTGCAGAATTCAGTACAGTTTGACGAGCGTGAACATGAGGATCTCGGGAGGCATATCGCTGCTTTTCTTGCTATTTGTTCGACATTTAGGATTACAGGTGTTTCGGAGGATGCAATTCGGTTGAGGTTGTTTCCTTTTTCGTTGTGTGACAAAGCTAGAGCTTGGCTTATGTCACTTCCAGCCGGGTCCATCAGGACCTGGAATCAGTTGGCGGAGCAGTTTATGCAGAAATATTTTCCACCTGAGAAAACAAACAAGCTACGGAACCGGATTGTTTCCTTTCGCCAGGACGAGGGAAAATCGTTGCACGCGGCCTGGGAGAGATTTAAAGATTTGTTGATAGATGTTCCACATCATGGCTTCTCCAAGAGACAGTTGGTCTTGACATTTTATCAGGGGCTCAGTTACAACACGCAGGAGCGATTAGACGTGAACGCAGGAGGCGATCTAGGAACTAAGACGCTGACTGAAGCGTATGATATCATAGAAAAAGCTGCGTTAAAATCCAGCTCGCGTCGGGAAGGAGATAGAGGCCGGGCAACATCATCATCATCATCTCGCGCAGGAGTACACGCGGTGGACGACTACACGGCCATTACTGCACAAATCTCAGCTCTTGCAGCGAAATTCGATAAGTCCCAGATGATTGCGCAGGCTGGCTCAGGATGTAACCAATGTGGAGTGTCACACGAGCCTGGTGCATGCTTTCAGGGACTCGTATATGAGGGCCACGAAGAAGTAGATTTCGTGAGTAATCAGGTGAGGCCGCAGAACAACCCGTACAGCAACACCTATAATCCCGGATGGAGAAATCACCCAAATTTTGGGTGGCGAGCGAATACAGGCAATCAAAACCCATTGGGGTTCACTCAGCGCGCTCCAGCGCCGCAGCAGGGTCAGGGTCAACAGTTCCAGCAATACAACCAACCTTACCAGCAGCGTCCATATTCATATCAGAATCAGGGCACTGGGAGTAGTTCCCAGCAGCAGGCCCCTCAGTCTAGTTCCAAGCTGGAGGATATGATGGCTCAGCTTCTTACTAGCTCCTCGAGTGCGAATCCGTTGGCTGAAAAATGCTACCAGCAGAGCGAGGATCGTTTTCATTCCCACGAGGGGGAAATGAGGAGTCACAAGGCCTCGATTCAAAATATTGAGATTCAGGTTGGTTAGCTGGCGTAGATGATGTCTAAAAGACCCCCGGGTGGTCTTCCGGGAAATACAGAACCAAACCCGGGTGGGCATGTGAATGCGATCATGACCAGGAGTGGAAAAACTACCGGACCCATCATATCGGACTCATCACCGATCACTGAAGCGGTCCCAACTGACACACCGGACGAGGTGCAAGCCAGGCTACGCCCAGCAAGTACAGCACAAGTCCAGGAGCTGGTCAAAGATTACACTCCCGCAGTATCTTACCCAGACAGGCTGAAGAAGTAGAAGAATGACGAACAATACGGTAAGTTCCTTGAGTTGTTTAAGCAACTACACATTAATATACCGTTTGTTGAAGCCTTGGCCCAGATGCCAAAGTATGCGAAATTCCTTAAGGACATCCTCTCGAATAAACAGAAGCTCGAGGATATATCATGTGTGGTGATGAATGAAACTTGTTCTGCCGTTCTACAAAACCGTCTGCCCACGAAAATGGGAGATCCGGGTAGTTTTACGCTCCCGTGTTTGATTGGAAACATGTCTGTTAGCCATGCATTGGCTGATTTGGGAGCGAGTATCAACCTTATGCCTTATAAGGTTTTTACTAAACTGGATCTGGGTGAGCCGTCACCCACTAGGATGAGCATTCGGTTGGCAGACCGTTCAATCAAGTATCCGCGTGGATTTGTGGAAAACATGCTTGTAAAAATCGATAAATTTGTTTTCCCCGTGGATTTTGTTATTCTTGACATGGACGAAGATTCAAGAGTACCTTTGATACTTGGACGCCTGTCCCTCAATACTGCGAGGATGATTGTTGATGTGGCAGCTGGCCAAATCACGCTCCGAGTGAATGACGAGCACGTGGCATTTGATATCAAAAGATCGATGCAGCATCCGCAAAGTCACGATGACAAGCTTTATTATGTTGACATTGTCGATGCTTGTGTGTCCTCTCATTTTCAAAGTACTGTTGACGAGATTGATTCGGACACACGTCTGTCGTGTGGGGACCTGATTGGCATTACGTAGGAGGGCCACGATTTCGAGCAGCCAGTCTATCAGATTGGTGACGATGGTTCCCAGAGTCCGGAGAGATTTCTTGAAATTGTCCATGTAGAAGAAGAGAAAGCAAAACTGTCGGTTGAAGATCCGCCGTCTTTGGAGTTGAAAGAACTCCCACCACATCTCGAGTATGCATTTCTTGACGAGGAGCGTCGCTTATCGGTCATAATTTCGGCATCATTGGAAAAGGATGAGAAGAATCAGCTTCTTAAGGTTCTAAGATTTCATAAGAGAGCCATTGCATGGAAAATCATGGATATCAAAGGCATCAATTCTTCTTTTTGTACTCACAAGATTCTGATGGAAGACGAGTACAAGCCGTGTGCACAGCATCAGAGGCGTTTAAATCCAAATATGCAGGACGTGGTGAAGAAAGAAGTGATTAAGTTGTTGGATGCCGGGATGATTTATCCTATATCCGACTCTGTGTGGGTGAATCCAGTGCAGGTTGTACCCAAGAAAGGTGGTATGATTGTAGTCTCAAATGATAGGAATGAACTAATTCCTACCCGTACCGTCACTGGGTGGCGAGTTTGCATTGATTACCGCAAACTCAACGATGCTACTCGTAAGGATCACTTCCCGCTTCCATTCATCGACCAGATGTTGGAACGTCTGTCGGGGAAGGTATTACTGTTTCTTGGACGGGTTCTCTGAGTACTTCCAAATTCCCATTGCTCCTGAGGATCAGGAGAAGACTACCTTTACCTGCCCCTTCGGCACATTCGCCTGTAGGCGTATGCCTTTTAGGTTGTGTAATGCACCAGCGACCTTCCAGAGATGCATGGTTGCAATTTTTCATGATATGATCGAGGATTCTATGGTGGTTTTCATGGATGATTTTTCGGTATTTGGGGATTCCTTCGATCATTGCTTGGAAAATTTGAAGAAGATGTTGATGAGGTGTGAAGAGACTAATCTGGTCCTGAACTGGGAGAAGTGCCACTTCATGGTGAAGGAGGGCATAGTTCTGGGACATAAGATTTCTCGGGCTGGTATGGAGGTCGATCCAGCTAAAGTCGACGTTATTTCACGACTTCCGCCTCCCACCTCTGTGAGAGCGATACGGAGCTTTCTTGGTCATGCGGGGTTCTATAGGCGATTCATCAAAGATTTCTCAAAAATCGCTAGGCCCATGACCCGTTTATTGGAGAAAGATGCTCTGTTTATCTTTGGAGATGATTGCTTGAGGATTTTTGACCTTCTTAAGCAAAAGTTGATTAAGGCCCCTATTTTGGTTGCACATGACTGGATTCTGCCATTTGAAATTATGTGCGACGCAAGCGATTATGCTATAGGGGTCGTTTTGGGACAAAAGAAGGAAAAGCACTTTCACCCGATCTATTATCCGAGCAAGCCTCTTCACGACGCTCAGGAGCACTACACCACAACTGAAAAAGAGCTCTTGGCAGTCGTTTTCGCATTTGAAAAATTTAGATCGTATTTGGTGCTTTTGAAAACCGTTGTGTATACTGATCACGCTGCCATTAGATATCTCTTCAGCAAACAGGACGCTAAACCACGTCTAATCAGATGGATCTTGTTGCTGCAAGAGTTTGATATTAAAATTCAAGACAGAAAGGGTGCGTTGAATGTAGCGGCTGACCATCTATCTCGGTTAGAGCATGGAGACATCGAGGACTCGCGTTGGGATTCCATCAATGACAATTTCCCACACGAGTCATTGATGAGTGTTGAGATATGCGATGAGTCACCTTGGTTCGCCGACCTTGCGAACTACCTTGCTTGCAGAATTCTGATTAAAGGGTTGACTCACCAGCAAAAGTGGAAATTCTTTTCGGATGTCAAGCACTACATTTGGGACGATCCTTTCTTATTCATGGTGGGTGCTGATCAGGTGATCAGAAGATGTGTTTCTGGGAAAGAGGCGACCGATATTCTGCGCCATTGTCACGAGGGACCTACCGGAGGCCACCATGGAGCCAATTTCACCGCTAAGAAGGTGTTGGATTCCGGGTTTTATTGGCCTACTATTTTTCGTGACGCGCAGAGTTGGGTAAAAGCGTGCGATTCCTGTCAGAGGGCGACGAATATATCGGCACGCGACGAAATGCCCCAGAACTGGATACAAGTTTGTGAAGTCTTTGACATTTGGGGGATAGACTTCATGGGACCGTTTCCCCCCTCACGAGGTAACAAGTACATCCTGGTCGCAGTCGACTATGTATCAAAGTGGGCGGAGGCACAAGCCTTACCCACAAATGACGCCAGGGTGGTCGTGAGATTCTTGAAAAGTTTGTTCGCCCGATTTGGCACTCCGAAAGCACTTATTAGTGACAGAGGGACTCATTTCTCTAATACACAGCTTGAAAAAACTTTGTCCCGTTACAGTGTGCATCACCGTTTGTCCACGCCCTATCATCCGCTGACGAGCGGGCAGGTGGAAGTCACTAACCGTGGGCTAAAGCGCATCCTTGAGCGGTCTGTTTGTGCAAACCGCAAGGAGTGGTCGGACAAACTCGATGAGGCATTGTGGGCATTCCGTACAGCTTATAAGACCCCTATTGGGACTACTCCCTTTAGGTTGGTATACGGAAAAGCATGCCATTTACCGGTAGAGTTGGAGCATAAAGCTATGTGGGCTTTGAAAACCGCGAATCTAGACTTGAAAACTGGAGGTGAAGCCCGGTTTCTCCAGATCCATGAATTGGAGGAGCTGCGACAACAAGCTTATGAGAGCTCTGTCCTCTACAAAGAGAGCACAAAGAGGTTGCACGATAAACGCTTGAAGGACCACAAAGAATTCCAAGAGGGTGATCTTGTTCTTCTTTACAATTCATGACTGCGCTTATTTCCAGGGAAGCTTCATTCACGTTGGACAGGACCATACACAGTTAAGGAGGTATTTCCGTATGGTACTGTTGCAATAGAGAACGCAGATGGCGTTACATTCAAGGTGAATGGTCACCGGTTGAAGTTGTACGTTGCCGGGCCGATAGAGTCGGCGGTGGAGGTCATCGAGCTCCAAACCCCGCACACATCATAAGTGTGGGGAGGAAAGAGTCTACGCTACTAACTCGCGGACTAAAAATGTAGCAAGAGAGTCTTTGACTCTTTAGGGGTAATATCGTATTTATATGTGTTTTTCTAGTTTTAGCGTAATTTAGGTATGTTCGGTAGTTTACGTTAGTTTGTACAATTTTTAGACGTGCCGGGCGAAGGTTCTATGTTGCGATATTGATTAAACAGTTTGCGTTTTGAAAAAATGGCGAAAAACGGACAAAACAATTGCTGGAAATGGCTTCTGCAGAAAAAACTGATCTGCAGCTGTTGCACGACTGTGCCTCGAGTCGCACGACCGTGCGTTTCCGGGCTGGCTTGCACGATGAGTCGCACCCTTGGTGCATCTCCGAGAACAGCGTACTGGGTTTGAGCGATGTCGGTGACGCACGACCGTGCGATAGGTCGAACGACCGCGCGTCAGGCTGAGGGCAGTTTTGTCATTTGGTAGTACAGATACCCTCATCTGCAGCCCCCATTCACAATTCGTGAAAACCCTAGTCGCACCAGCCGTTCCAGACCGTTTTTTCCTCAAATCGCACGGTTTCTTCGCACAGTTTCACACACTTCTTCGCACGGTACGTTCCTTCTTGTAGATTTTCTGTTTCTTCGCTTTCTAGGTTAGATTTGTCCGACTCTTCAAGGCTTTTTAGGGTTCCCTTCATAAATACAAGCGAAACCCTAGCCCTTGCAAGAATCTCATATCTCGTAAACACCCGGTTGATTCTCTGCCCCCTGTTTGCATAAAAACTTGTTGAAATTTTGCAAAAATCAGGCTGTTCAAAGTTCAGGGGTTCGAAATCCGCAGAATCGAGGTTGCATGGACGTTCCTTGGATGGAACGGTCGTGCAATACCGGCTGTTCACGATGTTTGATGTTGGTCTCGGTGATGCACGGTTGTGTCGTTGGTCGCACGCCGTGCAGTTCCGACATATGTTGGCCACCATTGCTTGTTCTCGGCGACGCACGACCGTGCGTCTCGTCGCACGTCCGTGCGACAGGCCCAGATCAGAATAACAGAATCTTCATAATCATGTATGCTGCTGTTTTTGAGTGAAATTTTTCCTGTTCCCGCCTTTCTAACGATATTCCTCTTACAGATGGACCATCCTTTCTTGCAATTTTACCCCGATGATGAGAAAGAAGCTCTTTGTATCCCAAGACGTGACGCCTTATGGAGAAGGCGAGGGTAATTGGGAGTCCCCCGGAGGCTGGATTGGGAGGTTATGAGGGAGCTAAATCAGTATAACAGACTTGAAGGCATGCTCACTATTCCGCTTGCGAATCTTGTCTCTATCAGCCGCCCCATCTATCGTGAACTAACGATAGAGTTCTTCTCCACATATGCCTACGAAAAACCAATTGCTCATAGAAGGCCAAAATTCTGCTACAAGGAGCGGATAACTTTCAGGTTGGGTGGACAATGGCACACTTGGTCAGTGGGTTGATTGGGTAGGAGGCTTGGAATTTATACAAGAGAAGACATGGATTCCGAATTCTTCACGGAGCAGTTTACCTTCCCGAGTGATGCAGCACGGGCCGAGTTTTGGGCTGAAAATGCAATTGGTGACCCTTACGACCCGAGAATGTCTAAAGCTTCACGATTGAAAGACCTTTTGGTTCGGGTGATGCATCATGTGTTTAGCCACACCATTTGCGGCCGCATGGACAGTTTAGGGAACTGTCCAACGCCCGATTTGATATTTCTGTACGCGCTGGTTGATGGGGTACACATCAACCTAGCCGCAAGGATGGCTGAATATTTTGTGAAGTGCTCAGGGAGGACACCCAACAGTCAAATTCACGGCGGTCAATATGTGACCGAAATTGCCTACAACTTAGGTTTGATGACTGATGAGGTGCTTGAGAGTCTCACTCTGGTGACCGAAGGTGTGTATGTGGATATTCGGTCATTAAAAGCCATGGGGTTGATTGCTGAAACAGATAGGGGGGATAGATTGAGGGGTCTAAACAACGAGGTCTGGGACCCGTTGCCCCCAGCTGAGGAGGAACACGAGGATGAGGAGATGCATGATCAGGTGCATTAGGAGCAGCACGTACCACAGACACCACCACATTCACCACAGCACCACGATTTCCACCAGCACCAGGATTGGCCTGAGTTTTACCAGTAGTTCCAACAGATGCGAGTTAGCCAAGAGCAGCATGGGATTTATATTGACCAGATTAGGACTAGTCAGGACCAGATCAGGGCTAGTCAGGATCAGCTCAGGGCTACTCAGGATCAGCTTAGGGCGAACCAGGACAGTTTGTACCAGGGGGTGAGTGTTGGGTTCTCATACCTGTTCGGGGAGATGCATCATGCCTGTCCAGACTACTTTCAGCATCCTCCGCAGTTCCCACCCTGGAACCCATCTGGTTATGGAGATGCGGGCCCGTCCTTCACGAGAGATGACGTTGGTGACGACGAGTAGGAGACAGTGGTGTTGTTCGTTGGTGGTTTTTATTATTTCAGTACTTTATATTTCGGGTGTTCATTTTGGTTGTATTTCAAACACCCTCGGATTGTACTTTATTTTCAGACACTTTACTTTATGTCTTGTCTTTTTTTGGATTTTAGTACTAATATTTATGTACATTATGGTTTATTTGGGTTTATTTTGTTTCTGTTCTATTTTGCTGCACTATATGACATACTTGCAGATCTTAGCTATCAAATCTTTGACCGGAGCACACGACAGATACAGCTTTGGAAGTCTCGTTTCATCAGAAATCATCTTGAGGGGAGTACTTTTATCCTTTTTCTCTATATTTCGGGTTTCGCATTGGGGACAATGCGAAGTTCAAGTGTGGGGAGGGGGTTAACTTTGTTAACTTTGTTTGTCCTCCAAAAAAAATCAGAAAAATCATTCAAAAATACCTGTATTTTGTATATATTTTAGTAAATAAACCGGTTAGTTGTGTTTTAGAAATCTTCGGACTTGATAAAAACTCGACAAGCAATATAAATTTTGAAAAAGGAAACCGGAAAGCGTGACAAACAAAGAAAGGCTTGCATGATAGTTTTCACACTTTTACCCATTCCTTCCGTTATGTGAGCATATTTGAGCCTTGAAATTGTTATATACTTGTTCATTTCGGATGTAGGAGTGAGCCGGATGTCATGTGTAATTTAGAACTTGTCACTAGTATGCTTGTTAAGACCATGAACTTGCGGAATTGTGTAGAAGTGATAGAGGCACTTAGATTACCCCTTTGTTGTTAACCTTGTTCTTTGTGTTGTGTTTTCCCGTATACCCTACGTTACCCTTTAGGATTAACCATGTCGAGCCTTCCCGTTTACCTTTGTCTACCCAATATTATCACCCACTTAGCCATATTTAGCCTTTTTTTATGTTTTAAACCTTTTAGTGTTGAAACTCGGTCAAAATAATCGTTTAACTAGCGCTTGTTATAGTTTATTATTCATTGTATAAATCCATTAGTTTATATGCCTTAAAAAAACAGAAAATAAAACACCCTAAAATAGGGTGAAGTAGACAAAATTCGAGCAATTTTGATTGATAAAATGATGAAATCTTGGTTATGAGCTCATTGTCGCATAAGGCGCCTTTTTAAGGCGTTTATATGTATAGTTTTGTTGTATTGCGCTTGTTAAACGTAGCTACCGAGTTTTAACCATTTCGCCACTTTAAATATCCATTTCCATACCCTTTGCCCAAGCCTAACGTTACAACCCGTATAGACCTCTTGATTTACACTTTTTCGCATGTTAGTTGGTGGAGACGAGATCTTATGACAAGCTTATGATATTACACATTTCATTGATGAGGCATTGAGTGTTTGCACATACACATTTTATGTATGTTTCATAAATAAAACCGAGAGTGTGTGAACATTGTGAGTTGTGTGAAGATTAACATGTTAAGTCAATTGAAAGTGAGTCACGGCTTTTTGGTTGTCACCATATATTTGCATATGCTTGTTTGGGTTTGATTCTTTTGATGTTGTCTTTCGAAAAACCGGCTAACCGTTTGTAGTTATTTCAATAAAATAGTGTGTAAATTATCGTTCTTGTTTGATTCTTTCTTTTATTGCATTTTAGTTTTGCATGCTTGAGGACAAGCAAGGTTCAAGTGTGGGGAGATTTGATATTCGCTAATTTACACATATTTTAGTCCCCCATTTTATGCGTTTTCGGCCGTAAAACCGTCATTCGGATACTTAATCATGTATACCTTTGTTTACAGGCCTAAAACAGCGTACCAGGCAAGATGATAGTGAAAACGAGGACTTTCCGGACAAAACGACAAAGCTGCGACCATTCTGTTAGAATTCTGACCTGGGCAAGTGGAACGGCCGTGCGACCATGTGAACGATCGTGCTTCTCCGACGAAACAAGACCAGCCCGGCAATGAACGACAGTGCGACCCGGCGTGCAAGAGTATTCCGGTAATGCACGGGCGTGCGTCTGATTGCACCCCATGCGGATTCGATGTCCAGCAAAACCCCGGAACTGCACCACCAGTGCAGTTATCCGTGCAACATGATCCCGGAAGTGAACGATCATGCAATATGAAGAACGGTCGTGCGAGACCGAAGACCGGTCAAGATCTGATGACGTCATGCAGTATGGTGCACCATACCTCCAATAATGCATAAAGTCAACGGTCGTGCAACAGGACGCACGACCGTGCGACATCGAAATTATATAAAAACTTGCAGAAACATTCTGCTCGTAACTCTGGACATTTTGGAAGCGATTCTGGCGATTTTCAGGCTCCGGAGGCTTATGCTTTCACCCGGATTCAAGCCACATTGTGCCGATTAGCTTCGTTATCTTCCAGATTCTTAATCTTATGCTTGTTTATGGTTTGGTTTTCTAATCTTTCCATGATTTTGTTAATCTTTCAAGCATTTAGATTAATGTTTATGTATTATTGTAGCCTTTGGGCAAAAACACAACAATCCCTTGCTTGATTATAGCCATTAGTATGTTAATCTTTGTTTGTAATGACACTTGGAAGTATTTTCTATGTTAATCTTTGATGATTAGTTTGCAACCTTGTTATTGATATTGATTTCTTGATTATAAGTAATTGTGTTGGATGATTGGTATTTGGTTAGTTAAGATAGTTGAAAAATGAAGCTTAATTAATCTTGTATTAGTAAACTTTAAACTTGGTTAAAATGTGTGCACCATGATACTAGAAATGGTTAGTGGTTTAATAAAATGTAATTATTGTTAATCAAGAAAGCTTGCCGTCACGTAAGGACGTTAACGGGTTAAATGGCGTCGTTATAAATTCTTGCCATGATTTGTTAGCTTATTTAGTAGTTTAGGCCAAAATTGCTATCTTGGTGAATTTATGTGCAAGATTTGTAAAATGAACTCGGTTGTGATTTAATCTAGTTTATGCTTGTCTCGGTGGTTGCATTGTGTTTATCGGTGTCGCTTTCCTTGATTAAGTGCGGTTAGAAAACTCCTAACGGATGACTAACTTATTTTTTAGAGATTTTTATAGACATTTATCAATTGCACGTTAAAGAACAATTTTAGGTGGTTAAAGTGTGTTTATCGTTTTAGCTTTCCGAATGATTATCATGTTAGGATTCCCGAAAGGGATACTAATTGTCTTAAAATGGAAAATTGACTGAATGCTTCTAGTGCCAAAACCGACTTAGTTGACATACTTTGGTTGTGTATTAAGCAAGGCTTTTTATCTATTTTCTACTATGTTTTATAAGTATTTGTTTATGCTTACTTTAGTTTATTAAAAATCAAATAACTTATGTTTTTACCGGTAGTTTAGTGACAAAGGTCTAGTATTATTTCTCCGCCCATTTCCTTGGATCGATACTTGGTTCTTACCGATGCTTTACTACATATATGACGGGGTACACTTGCCTCTTTCGTGTGTGTTTTGATGTAAAAGTAATAATCACTTTTATAAATTTAAAACCAAATCGTGTGTAATTTCATTGTAAAAATATGTATATATACGCACACGTCACTGGTTCAGATCTGTTTCCCAATTTTCTCGTATAACGTTTCCTGATCCATCTATCTAGTTACAAGACTCGATACAAGACGAAGTCGACAGACATATGCACCAACGAACTCCCCCTTGGATGTTGACTAGTCTTCAGTACGAGTCTTCAGTCTTGATCAGTCTTCTCGCTCTTTCCAAAGTATCTTTCTCTGTAAGCATCCTTCAAACTCTCTCTGCTCTTCAGCATCCTTCAAACTCTCTCTTCTCTTCAGCATTAGCAGCTGGTGTGAACGGCAGGATTCGAACCTGGCTTTAATGTCTTCAGACTCCCCTTTGATAACAAACTCCCCCTTAAGTTGTTCCGGGATCGTAATCTGCCATAGCTTTCGTTCTAGGATCATGACATGGCTTCTACTCTGCTCAGGCTTATGCGGAAATCCTCAGGAGTCAAAATCTCGCTCTTTCTAAGCTTTTCACCTGCACAACTCTCTGCCCAAAAGTAAGTTTCACAATTTTTAAGATTTAACAAATTTAGAAACCACTTGAAGATATTATTCATCATCAATAATAGATATATCAAGTTCAAATTAATGACCTTGATTAACTAACCGCTTGTAAACATACAATTTTTCCTTTCTCAAATCAAATATATCTTTCAAATAAACTCTCCCAACCCACTGTCGTTCATCATATTTAGCACTTGGAATTTTGAAAATCAGCTTTTCAACATCAGTTGTCGAAAATAAGATGAAATAAAATATTTTTGAAATTTTCAAAATTTTATGCTAAAACACACTAAAAATCTTTTTGGATTTTTGTTTAAAGAAAAACAGTAAAGAAATATATACAGACAATATTTTTGTGAGTTTGTGTAAGAGGATCATATCAGTTTTTGACAAATCACTAGCATCGTTGAGCTTTAACACTTTAAGTTCTAAACGATTCACTTAGATTGTCAGTATACTGATCCACTTAAATTTTCACATAAAGTTTAACTGTTTTGAGATACGAGATTAGTGTTTTAATGACTTAAACTTATTCGCGTGTCCCACCTCAGAATATACTCCCGTATCCAAACTCCTATGTTCAGTCTTACAGGTGAATTTACACTAATGATATCTGTAAGGGGTAAATGCGATGCCATGAGAGCTCAGGCTATTGCTTCCGCAAAATCAGAGAGATGATGGCTCGACTTTTGGTGGGTCCCCCTTGGGGATCTTCTTTTCAACAACACATGATTAACATTTTTCAATGTTTCATCATTTTTTTATGCTGAGGGTGGGCTTTAAGAATAAAGCAGTGCAGAGCATTATACGAGGACTAGGCTATTGCTCCCGCAAAATCAGAAGTCCTGGTATAATACCCCAGATATCATCACGCACAAAGACCTAGTATGTCAGAAATAGAAAGCCCTTCAAACAAGATTTCAGGGGTTACCTATATATCTGAGAGATGTTCCCCACGAAACAAGTAAGTATTGATATTTAGGTTTATATCTCGAAAACAATCTACTGAATGTATAAAAACCTACTGGCATATCCTCAGTGAGACCGTTTATCCCATTTGACTTTCCAATTCTTTAACGTGCTGTGATAGTCCACTGATGTACTATCATTTCCTCTTTTTCACAACAAAACTCAATTTTGAATTTTCAATGTTTTTGGATTTTGGATTTTATCATGTTTTTGGATTTTTCAAATTTTCAAGATTCTTAATTTTTTACTCCCCCTAAAATCAAAAATATGTTTCAATTTTTGATTTTCTGGGAAAATTTGTAAATGAAAGCAATAAACTGTACAAAAAAATGACAATATGATGTGAATTGCTTCAATTCGCCATCCACTTGGCATAAACAATCAGAACTCCCCCCGACAACAAACTATTTTCCCATTATGATTCCAAAACACTTAAGTTTGATTTAATCAAAATGGTTTTTCCAAAAAATTAGTTTGTTTGATTTCACACACCACGTGTAGGTTTTTCACACAAAAACATTTTTCAAGAATGATGTCGATTCCTGCTCCACGATTACCAACTTGGGAGCTCCGGCAAGTCAGGATTTTATTTTTTAAAGAATCTCACCCATGTCTGGTCAATCATGGGAGAACCATCCTCATTTGGTTTAACAATTTTCGATTCATAAAACTCTTTTACTCCCTTCACCTTCCAATCTGCCATCTTTCCAAAAATATGTAACACTTTTCCATTAAATGCTTTTTCAGCATCAAATTCTTTCTTATCAGAAAAGAATTGATCTGAAATCTCAATCTTACCAACCTTTGATTTCAAGTTTCCGTTTGACAATGGTGGAAAGTTTCATCATCCATCGTTGGAACAGAATTCTCATCATTTACCACAACATGTGGCTCCTCTGACTTTGACGAGTCAGATTCATTGCCAGAGCCAGAAACAACCTCTGATTTCTTAGCAATCCATTTTTGTTTGTTTGTTTAAATTTGCTCTTCTTTTGTAAAAATGTTTCGAACTTTCACCAACTTCGAAAGTCGAATTTTTGAACTCTTTAAATTTTTCTGTTGGTTGTTCCTGTTTATCAACACATTTCTCTTCCAATTTAGAGTTAGAAGAAACTCCCTGTTTTGTGTTGGTGGACTTTGGGCAATTCCAAGCAATATGTCCAACCTCTTGACATTTGAAATAGGTTCTTCTTTCAACTCTTCATTCAGATTCTTTCAACATATTCTTTTTCCTTTTAGCGAGAAACTCCTTGTTTGACTGTTTCCAGAACGGTTTCTCCTTCTCCTCTTCAGAATTTGTTCCTGAAACAAATTTAGTTTTTGGTTTAAAAATTTTCTCATTTTTATAATTTTCTGGTGGAATAAAGCCTAAACCTTTCTTTTTGAAATTACTGTTATGGTTTGGTTTCTTTTGATAACCAGAACCAGAACTATAACCTTTTTTCTTGTTTAATCTTTGTTGAACTCTTGAAGTGTATTTTTTAGGTTTTTCAGTAAGATTTACATCTTTTATTTCAAAAATATAAATTTCTGTTAATATGAAAACCTTGTTAATCTTTTCAGTTTTAACACTTCTTATTGGAAATTCTTCATCAGAATATAATTTGTCAGAATCATTCAAAGTATATGCTACTTTGAATGTTTCATCATTCAAATTATTTGGTGACATCAGAAAATCTTTATTGTAAACCCTTTTGACCGGTGAACTCGAGATTTTCTCTGACGAACTCGACTTTTCTGATTTAGACTCTGACTCTTCATCTTTATCCAACACCTGATCGACCACTTTCTTAATTAACTCAGACTCATGATCAGTGTCAGACGCTGTGAAGGTGACATCAATATTATCTGGTAATCCATTGATAGACTCGGATTTCAGATTCAGATTGAGTGCTTCAGCCACCTTTTCAAAGTCTCGGGGGGTATAGCCATCCCACATTGGATTTGGTACTCTGTTATATTTCAAACCAGTTTTCTTACCAGAATTTCCTTCATCATCTGCAAACTTATGAGCTGCAACGGCAGGATAAATGCGATCAATAACATACTCTGAACTTTGATAACTTCGAAGTAAATTGTTCACTCTTTCGGTTTCAATCTTCATTGCTGCCAATTCTTGTTTCAGCTCATCATTCATCTCAATATATCCGTTGATTGCAGTTTGCTTTTGAAGAATTGTTGCTTTCAGAAGATTTTTCATCTGAATATCCTCATCACAAGCTCCTTTGTACAGGTTCACTTTGCTGCTTAGGAGATCATATGACTCCTTTATGCTTCTCACATTATGCAATAAATTCTCTTTGAGCTTCTCCAATTTAGCAAGTTTTGTATCTTTTTCAGCACAATTGTTGCAAGGTTTTAAACACTTAGCACAAGGTTTTTCAACTTCTACAATCTTTTCCACTTCAACAATTTTTTCAACTTCGATGATTTTTTCAACTATTTTCTCCACCACCTTTTCAATCACAATCGATTCTTTCTCAACTTCCATCTTCACTTCATTCTCTTCAACCTCGACCTTCTGTGTCGGGTTTTTTTCAACTTTTGCCTTTTCTTCAACAATCCTTCTTTCTTCAATTTCTTCTTCAACAACCCTTCTTGCTTCAATTTCTTCTTCAACAACCCTTCTTACTTCCAATTCTCTCTTCAGTCTAGCAGCCTTTTTCTCTTTCAAAATCTTGATTTTATCTGCAAAAAACAAATTAAAACTGTAAGAATCCAATTCTTTTCTAGCTCTATTAATATACTCTTCCTCATCATCAGTGTCTTCATCACTTCCTGAAGACTTAAAAATCGGTTGTCTTCTAGGACGGTTCTTAGATTTGACTGATTCTTCTCCTAAGGTTGAGTCTTCAAAGATTCGAGCAACAAATGCTTTAGAAACTGAAGGTCGGTTAGGATCATAATGATCCCAATTAAAGCCTTCTAGAATTCTCTCATCGTCTTGGTCTATCAGACCATAACAAGCTTTACCCTTTGATTCCTCAATAGTACGTGAGTGTGAAGATTGTTGTTGATATGGTTGTTGAGCAACCTGATGATAAATTGCTTTTCTATGATAATCGTTGTTTCCAAAAGGATCTTGTCTTCCGGTTGCTTCTCTGTTTGTACACTCTCGTTTAAAATGCCCCTTTTCTCGGCAACGAAAACAAGTAACCTTTAATTTGTCAAAACCTAGCTGAGATGTAGCAGCTTCACGAAGATCATCTCTTCCGGTGATTTGTTTGAATTTTTCTGCTCTTCTTAAAACACTAGCTAAACACCACTTGATGTCCATCAACTCAAGTTCCTCAGAATCAATCTGGTCATAATCCTCTTTAGTGAGCATCGGATTTCCGATTCTTCCAGCAACTAAGCTTTCATACGACTCTAACACAGTAACAAGAGATGCCATGTGTTGCTTTGCAATATCTGGAGAGAAATTTTGACCATTTTGAATGTTTAATGTCACATTGCATTGCAACTTTGTTGAACTTTGTTGAACTTTGTTGTTGAGAACTTGGTGTTGAGAAGTTTGGTTCAAAACTTGTATAAGACGAAGAATATCCACTGCTCTGATTTATATTGCTTGCATTTTTTCCGGAAGTACCATCAGCACTGAACGCAGTCTGAATCTTATGACTTGAACTAGTCTCAACTTTGCTTCCTCTATAGTATAGACTCACATCCTGTTGAGCACTCGGACTTCTCATCGTAGCAGTTTTTTGCATTGCTAGCTCATGTTCTTCCAACTTTTGGATAAACTTACACAAATTCATATCTTCAAATTGTCGGTTATGCTTTAAAATCAACAAATATGTTCCCCATTCATTCTGTGGTAATGCATCAGCTAGCTTATCAACCCATTCTTCTTCTTTCTTGATGTCCAATCTTTTCATTTCCTGGACAAGATGACAATATCTCTCGATAATCTTCCTAGTCGTATCATCTTCAAAAGCTGTAAACATATCAAAATATTTTTTTAGTAATGCTCGTTTATTTTTTATCAATTCAGCACAACCCTTAAACTTTTTACTCAACGCTGCCAAATTGATCTAGCAGTTCCCTCATGTTGAAGTAAAACGAAAATATCTTCTTTTACCGCTTGTTGGAGAATGCTAATCATCATTTTTTCACTGGTGTATCTTAATTTTTCTTTCGATGTAAATTGACTTAATGGTTTTTCATTTTCAAGATCATCTTTCGGTTTAGTGTAATCTTTCTCTAACGAAACCCATGCATCAAACTTATTTGCTGGCACCCAGTTTTCAAAACGATATTGCCATCCTTTAAAGTCCTCAATGTACATAAGCTTTGGAGGCTTTTGGAAAGTTCCCGTTTCATTCTCAATCCTGACAGTTTCAGCAACAGTAACTGGAGCAGCCGGAGCAGTAGCAAAAGCGTTGTAAAACTCGTTATCCATGTTTCGGTGCGAAAGATTCACAAACTCAGAATTTCAAACGAACTGTTCTGGTTTCAAATGATCTGAACTAATTTCAACTCGTGCGAACTGAATACTAGGGTTTCAAACGACCTGGGGATTCTAAAACGACCTGACCAATTCCCACACGACCTGATCCACTTCGTGCGATCTGGAAGTAACCTCGTGCGATCTGGGGACACTTTACACGACCTAGTTATATCTCACATGATCTGGAGATTCTCAAGCGATCTGAGCACACTTCGTGCGAGCAAAGTGGTTCAAACCATGCGAACTGGTGATGATTTCACACGACCTGATGAAATGTCGAACGAACTGATATGTTTTTGTCAAATTTGATCAAGTTTTAGGTCGATTTTAGGTCTGATTTCTTCAAGGATTGATTAAAACAGTGTTTTACGTGTTATATGTGAAAATAAAGTCATTTTATCCGTGAAAACATTCTGATTTTGAAGAAAATGTGTAAAAGAATGAGTAGAAATCAGAATTTTTGGTGAAAACAAGCTGAAAAGGTAAGAACTCCTCCTCCTGAGCTCTGATACCACTTGTAGGATCATTGAATCGATCAAATGAGTCGATCAGAAGAGTTCTAGACCAAACCAAAGGCGAAATTCAATGATTCGATCTTCATTGCAGCTTGTTACACACAAGGAATCACTTTAACTGTCGTTTAGATTGATTTGAAAGCGATTACAGCTTATTCGACACTTCGGCAGAGCTCCGCTACCGGAATCACAACTGTTACAAATGAAATCTCAAGACCACTATTAATAGGAGTACCAGTTCGCACCAGAATGTTCCACACGACCTGGTCCAGGTCGCACCAAACTCTCACTTCGTGCGGAGTGGCCAATCCACTTCGTGCGAGGTGGCTGGTTCTGACCTGTTTCCCAATTTTCTCGTATAACGTGTCCTGATCTATCTATCTAGTTACAAGACTCGATATAAGATGAAGTCGACAGACATATGCACCAACAACGTCAGCATATGTAGTTGATATCTCTTTGATCTTTATCGATTGCGAATACCAGACGGTATGACAAAAGCGCCATATGAGGATTGGTGTATCTTAATATGTTCCATAGATTGCTTCCATGCCTGATCAGTATGGAGGTTTAATGCATGGAACCACTGAGATATTCCAATGATCATATGGTACTAAAGTCGGCTAATGGTATTCAAAGAAGATATCCAGAATAGAATTGACCAAGTAAATGTCTCTGATTAAGGAATCCGTGGACTTGTAACATAAATGTGTCACTTATCTGACACAAGCAATGATAGATGAAGTGGAGCCTGAGATTTGGAAAATCTCTGTAACCTCCTTGTGTCTTGATTATCTTCTCCTAGGACTACCATGTTTACCTCCTGAAAGGCAAGTAGAGTTAAGATTTATATCCCGCTTAGGGCTGCATTATTGTGAACTCTCCACGACGATTAGCGCCATCATTATTGGAAGAATTGAAACCCTGATTAAATGAGTTTTAAGATAAAGGTTCATAAAGCCTAATTCAATATTCAGAGAATTCGGTATTATCTAAGAAAGACGGTTCATTTTGCTTATGCATTGAATACCGCAACCCTATTTAGGCAACAATTAAGAATCGCCATCAGCTGCCAAGGATCGTCGATTTGTTCGACTAATTGTAAGGATTAGCTATTCCTTAAGATTGGATTTATGCAGTAGTTGGAATAACCACCTCAGCTTAAATAAGCTATTTTATAACTAATAGTTAGTATGAAAGCATCAAGGCTGCTCCTTTAGAGACCTCGTATAGATGGGATGTTAAACATCTGTTGTTAGACAGAAGTTCGGTAAGTCCGAATTAACAGGACCTGAAATTATCATGGAAACAACGGATAAGATCATACGAACCTGTAATCGTCTGAAAATTTGCCAATAATCGGCAGAAATCAATGATTTATAAGAGTCGCAAACCTCTTAAGTCTTAATAAGGAATAAGGTTCAATTGAAAGTATCACCCTAAGAAGGGTGTGCTTAATTTTTTTTATTTTATTATTTATCGGGATAGTTAAGCTATGATATATAGAATCATTCAAGGGAATCGGATATATTAAGACTGATAAATTATAAGCTAAAACTTACATGAAGAGCTTGATGGAAATCAATGTGTCCCACACTAGTGATTAAAGGATATGTTTCGCCGATAAGTCAAGAAGCATTATCACAGAATGATATGCAGACCAATGAAAATTTATGGGTTGATAAGAAACCTGTATAGATTAAGGATCGACAGGTTAAGAAGCTCCGAAAGGGAGTATGTACCTATCGTATAGGTCAACTGAGATGCCCTTAGAGGCCCAAATATGCTATGGAGGTTAAGTCCATGATACGTCAGAAAGTACTTCCATTACTTTAGCAAATCTCGAGGTCGAGATTTCTTTTAAGGGGGTGAGGATGTAAGACCTCGTAAAATCACGTCCAATGATGTATTGACACGTGTAATAAACCCTAATAAAGTCAAACGTTGAATTCGAAGGACTAATTTTACGAAAAATCAAAAACTTTGATTATAGAAGGATTGGAAATGTTAACATGCTTATTATAAGCCTCTGAATAACATTACATGGTAATCATATTCACAAAATGGGCCACTTGTTGATCAAGAATGGCCATTTGCATAATTGATTGAAAGTTTGCGCATCGAAGGGTTAAAAGCGTCAACATGTTAATTCTTACCTCTGAGTGACCTTTTAACAAACCGAGAGCTTCATGATAATTTATTATACTCTCAGGAATGCCTAATATTGGCCATTAAGGGTTTTTATGCCTATAAGTGAAGTTACGCGCAACTTTGCAAGTTAGAGGGACTAAAAGTGTCAATATGCTTAATTATACCTCTGAATGACCTTTTTACGAACCCGAAGCATTATGATGTTTTATAATACTCTCAAGAATGCCTAATATGGATTAGATAAGGCTTCGATGCTATTAAACGATGGTATGCGCAAGTTGCGCATTAGAGGGACTATTTGCGTCAAACTGCAAAAGTATACCGATTCGTATGGTATCGAACCTTCTGGAATATGATCACAAGTTAAAAATGCCTTAAATATCCTTTATATAGCTTAGAAATAGGATTTGAGGTGTTTGGTGCGCAAAAATAAACTTATTTGATCAACAGGGACTAAAAGCGTCAAAAAGTGCATAAGTTTGCAATTCCGCGCATATCTTATGTTCTGAGTATATTCGGACATCCAAAAATTTATGTAATCATTAACATATTTTATTTTAGTGTTTGGCTTAATAAAATTCCATTCGTTTTTCGCGTTCGTTCGTGTTTCGTCGTAATTTGCCGAACAACGCAACCGTACCACCAAACGAACCGACATCCGACATGTTTTCAAGCATGTTTCATGTTCCCTATGTTAGGTTTCATTGTCGAGCCTTAAAAATGGTTTAACGGGCCTTAAATGTGTCGGAAATGGCATTTATCAAGTGCAGGGACCAAAAATGACAACAATTGAAAGTAGTGGTGAGCTGGTTAGGTCCTTACGGACCGTATAGAGACCCTTATGGTCCGTATGCCATGCCAAGTAATATAAATTCTAAAACCAGCTTTGGGTTTGCTTCCTTGTCTCACATGCTTGATTCTATGGATCATTTGATGGTTTGGAAAGATGGTATTACACCTGTAATCATCTTGTAACTTCTCATAACACTTGTTGATCATCTAAGGACCCCTCCAAACACTATAAATAGATGTGGAATCCTTCATTTTCACCCATTTCTTGATATTCTTGCTTTCCAACTCAAATCTGAGGGTCCTGCTCATTTAGAACCTCCTTTTGAGTTATCTTCAGCCCCTTGGAACTCTGGTAAGTGTCCATCCTTGGCTAGTTCATTTTATTTGGATCTTAAAGCCGAAAAGTCAAACGTTTCGATAAACGCTTTGACTTTTAGTTAGACCTTGTATGGTTAAGCCATGGTTCGCAATGAACATGGCTACGTGATCGTAATTAGGTAGGTGTTAAACTAAAAGTCAAACGGGTTAGTTTTTAAATAAAATTCATAACTGATAATATAGAAGCTATAAAATCAAGTTTGTCACCTTAATAACTTGGTAAATATTAAATGAACATGTCTAGGCATGTTCAACCCGACAATTCTAAGTTTAGAATCGGTTCGCAACCGAAAGACGCAAAAGTTTGCTTTTGCTTTGACTTTCAGTTCTAACCCGAATTAGCTTAGTTTAATTATGCCTTAGGGTTCCTTCGTGACCATATTATATGATAGTATAACCCCTTGAAGTTATACTACTTGATCCTTTAAAATTAGAGTTCATATGCATGTTTCCGTTATATGCTTAAAAGTTGACCGATATGCCCTTTTGATATTAAAACAAGATTTTTGAAAATGTGAGAGGACAAAAACCTTTATTACTAATTTATAAACGTGTCCTAAAAATTTGACATCAGTTTGAGGTCTAAATTAGGAGATATGCGCAATATCGTAAATTGAAGCCTTTTTATTAACTAAACGACATTTTTGGTATAAAACCTATTTAGACCCAAATTTTGACACCAAACGTTTAACCCACTGATGTAATATAATATTTAGGGATTTTTGAAGATTTTTTTTGAATTTTAAACTAATCATAACATAGGGTTCTTGCATTGATTCGGTAATTGACGGTTATGCCATTTTTGCTACTAAAATGAGTTTTACACATCCTTTACATATCAAACCTTTTTCTACTAACTTTATATATTAAATACATTATTTTAAACAATAAAGGCTGTTCAAAATCTCAGATTTACTTATTTATCCCGAATACCGTCAAATACCGACTTTTATGCGATTTAGGCGCATAGTATGGTTTAAAACCATATTCGGCACCTAAAGCTTGTCACCTACTGATGTTATGAATAAATTTTTATACTTTAAAAATAAGTAAAAGTTTTGAACTCAGATTTCCAAATTTGACCCTTAAAGCCTATGTGAAATGACCAAAATGCCCCTACGGTGCATTGTATGGTCATAAAAGATAAATTTCACATATATATGATATCTTACTGATATAACTTATTAAAATAAATATTTTTACTGATCATTTTAGACCAGAACCTCAGAATGCTATTTAACCTCTTTTATAATCCTTAAAATGACCAAAATACCCCTACTGGGCTTAAATTGGTTTTAAATTCGTTTTGGGCATAATGGAAGGTATCCTACTGATATCACAACATATTTAAGGCATATCAACTTGTGAAACATGTTCATGACTCTTTTGGTTACCCGTTATGCATTTTACGCATTCGGTACGGTTTATGAAACTAGTTTACATGAATTAACCGAAACGGGTCAAACCTTATCATTTTCACTTCAAAATTCAGAATGTGTTTAGTTTACCCATATTATACAAGTCTCCATACTAGTCGGGTCTAAATCACATTCTAATCCAGTCTTCGCTTAATCTTGTGTTTTGAACCGTAAACCTTTCCTTAAAACTAACCGGTCTAAGTTACGACTTAAATAAGACCCGTTAGGAATCTAATAGGTTAATAAAACCTTCGTTCCAGATTGAGAGCCCCAGTAGAGGTACTTGTGCTTGCTGATTAGAATATACGGCTGAGTATAAATCGCATTTTTAAGCTCAGGTAAATACTCTTAACTTATTTTCCCTAAACGGGCTTGGGATACGGTATTATAATAATACCGCTTGGTTGGGTATTGAATGTTTAATCGGATTGTGATTAAATTATTGAGGTAACCCGTTTTAATCTGTCTTGTTTGAAATAAAAGCCTTTGGGGGTTAATGACCATGTCCCGGATATCCTTGGCATCATTATAATGAAATGGCCACGTCTTAAGCATTGGGTGTAGGCAAACACCTGACAGTTGCATAAGGAAAATGGTATCTCACTCTCTTGTGGGCCTATACTTGTGGTGTGTCTGTTAATCTTAACTCGACTTCTAACATCGGGCCCTGAATGTATAACGAACATGTAAATCTGTATACAAGATTATTTTTATATAATTGTCCCAAGTTAAAAAGGATATTTGTGCCTTGTGCATTCAAATCAATTTTCTTAAAACATTTTTAAAAGAGTCAGTTAATTGTATTTACCAGTGTAAACTGACGTATTTTCCAAAAAGATTAAGTGACAACCAGACGTATAAAGTCTGTTGAACAGTGTTTACTTTTCTGTTTTAAAATCCGCCTGTGGATCCATCTTACAATCCGTTTGTAATATTAATGTTACTTTCGAATCGGTTTGTAATATATTTACTTTAGACTTCCGCTATTCATTGAACTGTGATTATTGACTATGATGATATCAACTACGTCACGATATTCCCCACCGGGCCCACTGGTAATATGTGGAAATATCGTGGTGTGATAGTCATCAACACCGAAATTCAACAAACGAGGGCAGAGTACGATTTTTTCGAAGAACTGATCGTCGCCGGCACAGAACATGGATTATGGGCAGATATATGGCATGTAAGTACAGCGTTTAAGCACCACTATGCCGGTAATTTAAATGTTTTTAAACGAATACGAAAATCATGTGGAGTAGAGACTAGAACAGGGGAAAATGAATTTTTATTCATCAGGGGTCTGGGTGTTGTAGAGATTCAGACAGGGAGTGAAACCATGCGAATTCAAAGTGTGTTTTACACCCCAGAATTGAATCGAAATGTGTTAAGTATGGATCAACTAATACTGCAAGGTTACACTGTCAAAATCAATGGTGATAAGTGTCAGATATACCCAATGTTTAGTACCCTTGTTTTCAGTACTAAGAATGAAAGAACGGGTCTCACAAAAGAAGATGAGATAGGTGAAAGGGAAAAGCAGAGTATGATCGGTGATGATCATGTTCATAATGAATACAAAGCAGCTTATTTAAACACTTATTTCGAAAATCTGAACATATCTTCAAAGGAACTAGATTGGAATATTATGATAATTCAAGAAATAAAATTTCATGCTTTCTCCAACTGTATGTCTCTGTTAGATATGTTAGAAGACGTTGAATTCGTTTCTAAATATAAAAATGAATTAAGAATCAAATTCGAAGAGATGGCGGAGTGGTTTCTAAGAAACAATCTGGGAATCACTACTAGACCGGTTCCTCCCTACACAAAGAATAATAGGAAAATCGATCTACTTGATTTATACATGGTTGTAAAACGAGATGGGGGACATAAAAAGGTTTCTGAAAGTGATAGATGGACTGTGGTTGCTAAAGATCTTGGCTTTGATTATAATGATGGTTATATGATGCAGATTACATATGTCATGTATTTGAATGTACTGGAGTACTATTACAAGTTCAAAACAGTTCAAAAAGGAGCACTTGCAAGGGACATGATGAATGCCGCCATGAACAGGGACGGGGAAAGTAGCAGCAGTATGCAGCCATAGATACAACCGAGGAGCAGCAGTTTACAAAAGAATCTAAACGAATTAGCAAGACCAACAGCATCAGATTATGCATTATATATGGGAGGTGACTGGAATGCAGTGAAGCGGCTTATTAAGAAAAGAAGATATGACTTTATCGAAGCCGTGAAAGCACTCAATCAAGCCAACAAAACACTGCCCAAGAAGAAGCATGATCAAGTTTAGTTTAAGGGGTGATATTAGATTATAAACTAAACTTTATAATTATTATTATTATTATGTGACATATGTAATTAGGATGGTTTGTATTATTTATTGTATGTATTAACTTTGAAACGGTGGTGATGGTTGAGTGGCACCGGTTGACTGTCAACGACAGTTATTCCCACCAAACATAACCGTTCATCATGATAATGTATATATGGTAGACCTCCTGTAACAATGGAGACTACCAAGACAATTCCTATTATTATCAATTGTCCACTGTTTCTTATCAATTTGCATACTCTGTTTTTATCATCATATACAAACATGAATATGCAATCTGATTCGAGTGATTATGTGAGAGATATGGGTATAATTTCCGCTGCGACGAACTCGGAATCCCAACAAAGTGGTATCAGAGCCACGGTGAGGAGAGACAACAATTTGCAATCATCGTCAACGACGATAGCATGTGAGCACTGTTCCGACGAGAGGAACGAACGACGAAGGAAGGATCTTACGAAGAAGTGATGTTACTATTGTCATGATGTGGGACACTTAATTGCCTTCTGCAAATTAAAAGAACATGACAAGGCAACCCAGTTACTCAGGGATGTCATCAACACCGGAATTCAACGAACGAGGGCAAAGTATGATTTTTTCGAAGAACTGATCGTCACCGGCACAAAACATGGATTATGGGTAGATATATGGCATGTAAGTACAGCGTTTAAGCACCATTATGCGGGTAATTTAAATGTTTTTAAATGAATACGAAACTCGTGTGGAGTAGAGACTAGAACAGGGGAAAATGAATTTTTATTCATTAGGGGTCTGGGTGTTGTAGAGATTCAAACAGAGAGTGAAACCATGCGAATTCAAAGCGTGTTTTACACCCCAGAATTGAATCGAAATGTGTTAAGTATGGATCAACTAATACTGCAAGGTTACACTGTCAAAATCAATGGTGATAAGTGTCAGATATACCCAATGTTTAGTACCCCTGTTTTCAGTACTAAGAATGAAAGAAGGGGTCTCACAAAAGAAGATGAGATAGGTGAAAGGGAAAAGCAGAGTATGATCGGTGATGATCATGTTCATAATGAATACAAAGCAGATTATTTAAACACCTATTTCGAAAATCTGAACATATCTTCAAAGGAACTAGATTGGAATATTGTGATAATTCAAGAAATAGAATTTCATGATTTCTCCAACTGTATGTCTCGGTTAGATATGTTAGAAGATGTTGAATTCGTTTCTAAATATAAACATGAATCAATAATCAAATTCGAAGAGATGGTGAGGTGGTTTCTAAGAAACAATCTGGGAATTACTTCTAGACCGGTTCCTCCCTACACAAAGAATAATAGGAAAATCGATCTAATCGATTTATACATGGTTGTAAAACGAGATGGGGGATATAAAAAGGTTTCTGAAAGTGATACATGGACTGAGGTTGCTAAAGATCTTGTCTTTGATTATAATGATGGTTATATGATGCGAATTACATATGTCATGTATTTGAATGTACTGGAGTACTATTACAAGTTCAAAACGGTTCAAAAAGGAGCACTTGCAAGGGACATGATGAATGCAGCCATGAACAGGGATGGTGAAAGTAGCAGCAGTATGCAGCCACAGATACAACCGAGGAGCAGTAGTTTACAAAAGAATCTGAACGAATTAGCAAGGCCAACAGCATCAGATTATGCACTATATATGGGAGGTGACTGGAATGCAGCGAAGCGGCTTATTAAGAAAAGAAGATATGACTTTATAGAAGCCGTGAAAGCACTCAATCAAGCCAACAAAACACTGCCCAAGAAGAAGCATGATCAAGTTTAGTTTAAGGGGTGATATTAGATTATAAACTAAACTTTATAATTATTATTATTATTATGTGACATATGTAATTAGGATGGTTTGTATTATTTATTGTATGTATTAACTTTGAGACGGTGGTGATGGTTGAGTGGCACCGGTTGACTGTCAACGATAGTTATTCCCGCCAAACATAACCGTTAATAACTGTTCATCATGATAATGTATATATGGTAGACCTCCTGTAACAATGGAGACTACCAAGACAATTCCTATTATTAACAATTGTCCACTGTTTCTTATCAATTTGCATACTTTGTTTTTATCATCATATACAAACATGAATATGCAATCTAATTCGAGTGATTATGTGAGAGATATGGGTATAATTTATGTTGCGACGAACTCGGAATCCCAACAGCAAGTGCATTTTTATTGGTTATTCAGCATCCTCTAAGGCTTACAGGTTATATGAACCAATCAAAAGGAAGGTTATTATTTGCAGGGATGCGATTTTGATGAACAGTCCACGTGGAATGCAAATAAATATGACAAGTTCGGGTTGCCTGGTGATCTTGTGTATGTTGAAGCAAGGGCTAGTGTTGAAGAGTGTGAAACAAGTAACGGACAAGAAAGTAATGAAAATGGATCAGGACCTGAAGAAGAAGTGTCTATAAACATACATCATGATGAAGCTGGTGGTGAATCATCTGGCAGGTCAAGCTCAAAAACTCCAAGGTACGAACTTTACGTGATTTGTATGCTCATACTCAGTCTATAAACCCACCCATGTATGATACTTGTCAAGTGGTGTTCTCTTTAATGGAACCCACTTCATTCAAGGAATTTGCTTATCATGAAGAATGGGTCGAGGCCATGAAAACCGAGTTGCAGGAATTAAAGGATTATCATACATGGAGTCTAACTGAACTACCAAAAGATAAGAAGGCAGTTAGGCTGAAATGGATATACAAAGTGAAAGTTAATGCAAATGGTTAAATTCACAAGTACAAAGTCAGGTTAGTGGCAAAGGGATATGCTCAAGAATACTGGGTAGATTATGAGGAAACATATTTTCCCATTGTCCATTTCGAAACCATACGGGTTATTTTCTCTCTAGCAGCACAAAAAGGGTGGAAAGTATGGCAATTTGACATTAGGTCAGATTTTTTGAATAGATCACTGCAAGAAGAAGTTTTTGTAATGCAGCCACCTGGATTCGAGAAAAAGAGCCAGGAGAATAAAGTATACAAGCTTCATAAGGCCTCGTATGGCCTAAAATAGGTGCCTAGGGCCTGGTATGGAAGAATCGATACTTATCTGCAACAGAATTAGTATTACAGAACCTCTAGTGAACTAACAGTATATGTAAAAAGGTAAATGCTTCTGATCTTATCATTGTTTGCCTATATGTCGACGAAATTATTTATACAAGTTCTTCTAGTGAGTTGCTTTCTGAGTTTAAAGCAAAGATGATTACTGAATTTCATATGTCGGATCTTAGAGCATTGCATTACTTTCTAGGATCGGAAGTTAAGCAGGGGGGATGATAGCATCTTTCTGTCTCAAAGAATGTATTCCATTGACTTACTAAAGAAATTTGGAATGTGGAAATGTAAACCAGTGTTAATTCCAATGAAGGTAGGTGAAAAATTGAAAGTTGATGATGGTGAAGCAAAGGCCGATGAGTTTAAATTCAGGAGTCTAGTGGGAGGATTAATTTACTTGACTCATACGCGTGTTCTTTCAGTTCTTGAATAAAATCATCAGAAAGTTCTCTATATTTCAGTATGTGATTTTACTTAATACAATTCAAGTGTGCTCTTTTAGTGCTCTCTAATCAAACAAATGGCGTGTTGTGAAGGAGGTGAATTAGTGCAAACAGAGAGTTGCACGCTTGCAGGTGTAAGTTGAACTCAAGAGATTAAAGGAGGGACACGATTGTTGTTGTGGGCAATTGAGTGCCAGACTTGGAAAGAATGGTGCGAAGTTGTGATCAATCAATGATTAAGGGGTGAATATAGGTCTAATCATTATGTTCACGGGTCTGTAGGTGAACGGGTCACAGGTCGAAGTTATGGTTTAGTTGTAAAACCCGGCTCAATAAATATATAAAATTCGCATTTTATACGAACTATTTCAACAAAAGATTACATGTTTTTAAAACATAAGCTACACAAGGTAGCAATGATTCAATTCAAAATACAAGTCCACATGTTTTACGTTTCAAAAGCATATTAACAAAAATGGAAGCTAATAAGCATTCGGCTCTTGATGTGGCTAGATCTTCATTCGATGTCTTAACTTCATAGTTACCTATCATACGATTTCATCAGAATGATTAGCAATCAAAATTTTTTTTGAACGAATAAACACAAGAAAAACAAAATATTTTTTTTCCAAATGGAATGCCCCCGCGCGTCGCGGGGGGGGGGGGGCGCAACTCCCTCGCGTGGCGGGAAGGCCTTTCCCACGGGTGGCGCGAGGGAGCCACTTTTTCAGAAGTTTGCCAGAGCAAGCAGTTTTTACCTTTACCCAATATTTTTCCAAATTTTCACCAATTTCCATCCAAACTCGACCCAATTTTAATATTTCTTTACATAAAGTTTTTCCCTTATACACTACCCGGGCCAGATTCTTTAAATTTTCACTTTTCTTACTCGATTTGGTGTTTATTACCCAAACTGACCCGTTAGGAAGCATTACGCATCTTAACTAGCGTTGTTCAAAAAACTCGTGGCATGTAGCTCGCTCGCTCGTATTTTAGCTCGGAAAAAGCTCGCTCGATATAGCTTGGTTTGAAAAGTGATCCGAGCTGGCTCGGTTAGAAAGTGAGCCTAGCTAGATTCGGCTCGGTTTGGCTTGCTTGGTAGCTCGGCTCGGCTTAGCTTGAATTGTTTTGCTTTTAATATATTTTATTTGTATATATATTATAGTATATTACAATACAGATTATTGTTTACATGTATTTAGGAGTGTAATTTGATATCTATGCCATATTTGAATGTTGATTACCATGCTAATGAATATATATTGTATTTCATTGAACTTTTAAACTTATTTTGTGGTGTTGTACTTGATTTTGGCTTGAAATATGTTAGGTTGAGCTTATTCTTGATATGTTCTTTTGAAATATTGAATAATATTTTAGACTACTGAATTTTGAGAGCTATGTATTAATTTTTCTTTTTAAATTCGAGCCAAGCCGAGCCGAGCACGAGCTTAAATTTTCAGCTCGGATTCAAATCTGAGCCCAGGCGAGCTAGCTCGATTTCTACTCGAGCCTAGCCCGAGCTTGTCCTGTCTCGGTTCGGTTCGACTCGTGAACAAGCCTAATCTTGACTCGTGCCTCCCATTTTTCTTATTGAATTTTTCCTCGTTTCTTCGAACCATAATCTTCACTATTGATGATTTCTTGGATAAAACCATAATATTCACTTATTCCTTTTGATTTGGTGTTTTACCCAAATTAACTCGTTATGAGAGTTTGAGCTATTTAGCTCAAATATTTCACACCCTTTTTATCAAGGCTTCTTATTATTTCCCAACCACAATCAAAATCATGGTTGATATATAAGAATAATACCTCAGCTTCTACGACCCCACGGATCGTTTATGCCTTGGTTTTACATGTCCGACACTTAGTTTATGACCTTATAGACCACAAACAGCCCAGTTGGTTTGCCACTCGTGATTCTTAACAAACACGAGTGACAACCATCCTTCTCATCAATTCTCACCATGGTCCATGACCACGTTTATTCCCACTAGGCAATACATCTGCTTCTATGACCCCGCTAGTCATTTATACTTCAGTTTTACATGCCATTTGTTAGGGAATACCGTTTAAAAACAATTTTCCTCATTTAATTCCAAAAGGGTATCCTTAAATCAATTCTCACTAGTATGTCATATAGCATTTTCAACAATAGTTTAGTATAGCAAAAATGTAACAATATAGTTACGTACATTAGAAATCACCTTTGATGTGCTTCTTTCCCGACTCAGCTTCCTGAAGCTTCACTTGACTTACCTAAATTTAACTCGAGTGATTATTAGAACACATAATCACTTATAGTCCTTTTATCGAGGATCACTTTCCATATTCTTAATGTTTTCACCAAGGTTTTTTGATGAGTTAAAAGGAGTTAGTTCTCACTTAGGCATAATATCAAACACTTGGTGTGCATTATCCACAAGTTATCATATTATTTTAATTTGACTACATAATCACCACATCATTCACAACCAAAAATCCCATATATGTTATGGCATCAAATTAACATAAACTTCAATTTACCAAAGCAAGTTACCAATTGAACATACTAGAATGGGTTTTCACATCTTTGACAAAAAATCCCACTTCATAACATCCTATCATGTATGACTTCCTACTAAATTCTCTAAATTGCCCAATTTCTGCACAAAATTAAGTTACTTAAACGGTTATAACTCTATTGCAACATCAAACAACACTCAATTTCTAGGAATTTAAGCTAGAATTACAATCTACCATGAATCCTTCAACACGAAAATCTCACCATATGAGAATCTACCACATACCTTTGGTTTGGATGATGTTAGGGACTTGAAATATTTAAACATGCAAGCCAAACACTCAGATTTCACCTTGATTTCACCATATTCTTCCCCTTCTCCCTCTCTATTTTTTGGTCGACCAGAACACACACAAGTGTGTGTATTTTTATTAATTTCAGCTTTTAATCATTCTACTTCTCATTTGTCCAAATTTAGACCCTTAGGTTTAGTTAGTTATTTAGTTTGGGCATCTCTTGCATATTCTATTTTCAGAAGGCATTATAATAAACTAGGTTAAATCTTTATCCTAGTTACATAATTCAAGTTAAATGCCAACTTAACAAAAATAATATACTTTATATTTTTTGGGTATTACATCAGTTCAACAAATTACTACATTGCGAAATTATTGAAGGTGTTCTTAGGTATCAACTAAAGCAATCTGGGATTGATGGAAACAAAGTTGATTAAAGTGTGTCAAATCTTGACACCAGAGTTGATTCTAAGTTTTAGGAGAACGAAGTTAAATGCAGTTAGAATAGTCACAAGCACATGAGATGCTAAAGTGAGTACTTAAAAAGCTTTCCTTTGTTGTTCAAATTTTATAATCATTGAAGCATAGTATGATGATGATGGGTTTTGCAACCAAAGTTGTTGGATGAGAAACAAACTACAATTTATAAAAGAGCCGTTGACGAGAACTATCACTTAAAAATGAAAGGAGTAAATTACACGTTTTGTCCTTTATGTATGTCCAAAATTGCAGGCGCTGTCCTTTGTCTTTAAAATTGATGAGTTTTGTCCTTAATGTTTGCAAATCTTGCACGTTATGTCCTTTAGGCCAAACCTAGTTAAATTTTTTGGTTAAAACTGGTCACATACACCCCACATAAGGGCAAATTTGTCTTTTTACCCTTTCAATAAAAATATTAAATATATATTTATAAAAAGCTTATCTTTTACAAACCTACACAATCATCGATGCAGCTTATCTCCCTCACCTCTCTCTCTCTCTCTATATCATTCTCTCTCTAGAAACACCACCTGCCACCACCATCTACCACCATGACCTCCTACTTCCTACTTCCTACCACCACAACCACCTCTGTCACCATAAAAAAAACACCCAAAATCATCAACACCCACAACCCAAAATCAACAACCATAACCTAAAATCAAGCTTGGCCCTTCTCTGTTTAGGGCCAACTCTCACCCTCACGACCACCTGTCGCCGCTGGTACTACCACCACCTGCCGCCGCCACACACCACCTCTGCACCACCCCACACCCACACCCACACGAGCACCACCATCACACAACAACCACACCAGCACCACAACCACACAGCAACACCACCGCATCACAACCACACCACACCTGCAACGTGCCGACGATGCTCGTAAATGTTGGTTTTGATTTCGATGAAGATGGTTAGTGGAATTGGTGGATTTTATTGTTGGTGTGTTGGTTTTGATTTTGGTAAAGTCACCCACGAGTGACCTGAATGATATATAGTGAAGTCGTTGTTCCTATCATTCTAACATTCTCTCCGGAGGTCATGACTTAAAACTCAGCCTCTTTCCCTTTTTTCTTAGCATTTTTTGTGTCGGTGTCATTAAGATGCAAGTGGGTTTCTTATGCCAGTGATTCTCCGGAGGTAAGAAAGCCACCATCCTACTCATTTTCATTTTCCATTCAAAAGCCCTAAGGTTTTATTCGTTAATTGTGATCATATAACTCGAATTTGATGTGAAACAGGATGCGCAAATTAGGGTTCATATTTGGGGGAGATGATGACTGAAACTATGCTGTTATGTTAATTGAGGAGAGAGAGAGAGTGTGTGCTTATGTATATAACATATAATAATTATATTTTGTTTCCATTTATTAAAAAAATGAAATTACAAAAATGCCCTCATGTGCCTTGCACATGATCAGATTTAACCAAAAAATTTAACTGGGTTTGGCCTAAAGGACATAACGTGCAAGATTTGCAAAAATTATGGACAAAACTCATCAATTTTAAAGACAAAGGACAGCGCCTGCAATTTTGGACATACATAAAGGACAAAACTTGTAATTTAAGCATCCATTTCATATTTAGTAAAATCAATCAAAATTTACGGGTTATGCCATTCCCTGCTAGGTGTGCTTCTGATTCCTATTGACGCTTTGCAAATTTTGATCTTTTAACATTTACATTTATTGCCTGTCTTGGTAGCAACGACAACCTATATACATGACCTTATAATATGTCAAACTTCTTAAATGGGTAAAATATAATAATTAACTAAGAAGGGCACTCATCAAATGCTTTAGAGAATATTCAATTTGGATTCTTGGATTTTCATAAACATGTTTTATCCAAAAAAAAAAAAAAAAAAAAAACCTAGATTACATATTTAATAAAGTGAATTTCAAGTTTTGTCCTTTATCTTTAGGCCACTTTGCAGGCGGTGTCCTTTATGTTTAAATTTGACGAGTTTTGTCCTTTATGTTTAAAAATCAAGCACGCTTTACCCTTTATGTTTAAAAATCAAGCACGTTTTGTCCTTTATGTTTAAAAAATCAAGCACGTTTTGTCCTTAAAAATCAAGCGCGTTTTGCCCCAAAGGACAAAACGTGCTTGATTTTTAAACATAAAAGACAAAACTCGTCAAATTTAAACATAAAGGACACCGCCTGCAAAGTGGCCTAAAGATAAAGGACAAAACTTGAAATTCACTCTATTTAATATTGTAGTTCAAATCTTATTTAATACATTACTTCTTTATGAACAAAAGGATGATGTATATAAAGGCCAAATAATGATTTAACTTTTTGTTTCATGTATACAAAGTCATGCTGCTGAATGATGAAAGCGTCCGTAACTTTTATTTTAAGATGCAAAACTACCTAAAACATGGGGAAACCCTGTCAGGGTACTTTTGTTTTTCAAAAAAATTGAAAGGCCTTCTTATAAATGTTTTCTTGTTTTCATCTAGGTGAAACCAAATACATATTTTGGTGGCAAGTAGTTCCAACAAACGAGTGGTCTTAACAAGAAAACTCAACCTTATTGCCTCCAAATCCAACCTGTAAATTTTGCTATTTCCAAAATTCTTTGGTCCAATACTCCAATGGTATTTGAAGAGAGACATGCTAGGCTAGGATTGGTTGACTGTGTCAGTCATGAGAATTTGCAGCCACACCCCATTCTGCATGAAAAGCCTTGTATGAGTAACATTGTTCTTGCCAAAGATCCTTTGGTCCAATGGTATTGGTGAATTTCTCTCAAGCAAGTGATGAAGGTTCAAACCCCATTATGGGTAATTAGGTGGATTTTAGGTGGCGTAAAATTATAGATTGAGTGTGTCGCCGTTCTAAAAATAATAACATTGTTCTTGATCATGATTTGACATATTGTTAATATTTGTGCAAATATGCTTGTACATCTAATTCTATGCTTCCAATTTTGATTGGCATACATGTTTTTAATTGTTGCATGTGATATATTAATTATTCCACATATCATATTCACGGTTCTTTTAATGTGAAATGGATTAGATCGCATCGTGTCACATTCTCTACAGGAATTGCAACCCACTAAAATTGATGTTTATCCTGAAGCTAAAGCTTGGTTCGGCTTTAGGTGTTAAAGCTTAAAAGCAAGATAAAAAGGTGGTGACAAGAATAAAAAAAGGCAATATGAGATACTTGGGTTTTTTTCATATAAATGTTTTCCTTTTTATATAAATGTTTTACAAGCTCATGGTATATGGTATGAGAATATACTTGGATTTTTTTTCATCAAAATGTTTTTCTTTTCATTTATGTTTTACAAGCCCATGGCCATAGAGTCTAGTGGTATAGCCGATTGCCTTCGTAAAAATGGCTTGGGTTTAAATCTCTGCTAATGCAAGTTGATTAGTATTATAAATTGTTTTTAAAAAGAATGTTTTAGAACGTTCCTCTTTTAAGGTTTAATTGAAATCATTTTCAACGTTGTTAAAAAGAATGTTTTAGAACATTCCTCTTTCAAAGTTTAATTGAAATAATTTTCAACCTACTTGCATTTCCTAAAGTTAGCACTTAATCCACATACCCTTGCAGATTTATAATATTTGTAACGCAACTAAACAACTCCAATGGATGTATTTTATGACGTTTTAAAAGTTTGGATGTTTTTTACAACAATCTTTCAATGTTGAATGATTTTAGTGACCAATTTGATTGTTGTTTATTGCACTTTTTTCTTGTTTTAAAACCACACCATTTCTCATTTTGATAGTAGCCCCATGCAAAGTTCTCTTTATTGCTAGTAATAATGATTATAGGGTGTTTCTAATACTGGTTTCAATTACAAGATTCAACATATGCTTAATAGTTATTAGACCATGTGTAGTGGTAAGTTGTTATAATGCCCCCACCATGGGGCATTATCCGACACGTGGCATCCTAGTCAGCGTTGGGGCATTATAGCAAAAGTGGCGTAGTGGGGCATTATGCCAATAACCCCCATTTAATCATTTGACAATTATTTTTTTTTAATTTAAAACATAAAATTCTTCATTAATTTAAAATAAAAATTACACTACTTGAAATAAAAAAAAAAAACCGAAAAAAATAACAGAAAATTAAAAAACCGAAAAAAAAAAACAGAAAAAAAAACCAAAAAAAAAAACTGAAAAAAAATAAAGTTAAAAAAAAAGAAGATGATCTAGAGTCCATATTTTTCTCGAATTTTTTGTCGACGCATTTGCGCAAGGATCATCTCCTCGAAATCATCTTTTAACTCGCGATCGGAAGACGACTCGACCGTTTTTTTCCCGGTTCGCTTATCCTTTCTTCTACCGGGTGGTCGGTTCAACTCTTCTTGAAGTTCCTCGTCAACGTCCACCACCTCATTTAAATCGACGTTGCGGGCATCCGATGTCGGAGTTGAAGGGTCAACGGAGGATGATGTTTTTGACCTTTTAGCTCGACGTCTACTACTAGACGTCATTGGATTAACTAGCGCCCACTTTGGACTTTTTCGTAGTAGTTCCCAACACTTATAATACGTGAAAGGGCATTTCGTCCTATCGAACTCCTCCAAAGTCCTCGTTAAAACCCCGACGTCACTTTCACCGCTCGGGCGATTATCGTAGTTACGTTGGTAAACTTCTTGGAACGCGTGACACTTGTTGTTGATGTCGGTCCATTTGCTAGAAATGGAATCTTTGTCCCGATGTTCGCCTTGACCCCACGTGCTAAAAAAGAGTTCACGAACCCTCTCCCAAAAAACGGGACCCGTTTGAAAGTTTGCTACAAATTAAAAAAAAAAGTAAACAAATAAGTTGTATGTTAAAAATAAAAGTAAAAAATAAGTAAAAAAAATAATAAAAGAGTTACCCGTTTCTTCGTCCTCCGAAACGTCGAGCCACGCCCGAGTCAACGTGAATTCCTCCTCCTTCGTCCATTTAATGATAGTTTTTGTACGTCGAGGTTCGTCCTTATCCTTCTTCTTATGCGACCTTCTGCCGCGTTTTGATTTATCTTGCACCGGTTCGGGTTGCGTCTCCGGCACAACATCGACATCGGGTTCGGTTTCGGGTTGTGGTTGTGACGGTTGCGAGCCGAAAGGGGGAGGCACAAACGGAGTGGCGCCACTCAAGTAAGCCGCGTACGTAAAAAAGCTCGGGTCCATGTCTTGAAGGTTATACGGGTTTTGCGGTTGGGTTGTGTTCGGGTTCGTGGGTCTTGCGGGTCGGTATGGATGCATGATTGTATAAAAAATAGGAGAAAGTGGGTATTTTTTATAAAAAACAGAAGAAAGTGGGAGAGAAAGTGGGTGTTTTTGTATAAAAAAATATGATAAAGTGGGTGGATATATATAGTGGGGTAAATTTTTAAATAAAAAAAAAACAATTTTGACCGTTTGCCAACGGTCCTTTTCTCGATCCTTTCACCCGTTTCAGCGTTTTAATTAAAACGCCACTTTCGTTTTTTTTGAAAAATAACGCCCGGTCACGCCCCATGTAATGGTGACCGGGGCGTTATAGAGCGTTTTTTTTGAAATTTTTTTACAAATCACGCCCCACTACGGACGCTCTTACATGTAGTATAGGTTTTTTAGCTAACAATCATTAGCACTTTGTAAAACCATGTGTTGCAACTATATATATTTGGTCTTAGTGTTTGATGATGGTAATTATTGGCTAGGCATCTTGTAAACAAACAACATTAGTATTTGGTGGTGGGTGAATGGGTATTAGACACTAAATGCTTGTAGTGAATCGGTACCTCAATTGGTGGAGGGCGTTTATAAACAATGGTACGTTAAAGGTATTTATGTAAATACATCATCCAGATGAGGAGAGCTCTTGTTGGGTTACTATAGCAAGTACGAGAGTAAAACCATTGGGCCGTCTGTAGGCGTATGACTATGGTCGTGTTGTGTGTTAGCTTTAGGGTGTCATTATAAACTTATACCCAACTATTTTGAACGCTAAATATTGTATTGGTATGAATTGCAATGATGTTTATATCAATGTAAATGTTTATAAAACATATCCAAATATGTTTAGAAATGGAAATGAAATTGGAAAAGGAAAAGAAAATTGGCACCGTTTTGTAGAGAGTATTATAAAATACAAGTAAAAAGATTTTAAAAAATGTGGGTGCTACATATGCATAAAATAATTGCCTTATTTTGATGTTAAAAGCAAATCCCTATAAAAGGCATTACCTTGAAATTTTATTCAAACTCCATCAATATGTTTACACTTTACATCAAGTTTTTTTTTAATCTTTTTAACCGGTTTATCCAAACTCCGTCAATATGTTTACATCATGTTTTTTATCTTTTTAACCGGTGAAATCGTTCAAATCAGTTGTAAGTTTTGTTTCGTAATTCAATTTTTGTATGGTCGTTATAAGTTGTTTCAAACCTAATCACATGGTTTGGACTGGGGCTGTTCAAATTGTTTGACGCTTGACACTCGTTCAATGCTTGTTCGGAAATAACTCGGAATTTGCTTGTTCAATTCAGCTCAATTGAAAAAACGCTTGGTTAAGATCAGTTCGGTTTGTAAACGAACCGAGCACGAGCAAAGGTCCGCTCAGTTGGCTCGATTTATTTTTTAATATATAATTAGTGTTCTGTAATGATCCTCATCCTATATATATATATATATATATAGGGTTGGGTTCATGCGGGAACCACCATTTATCGTGGGAACCACGAGAACCACTTGTGAACACAACCAAAATAAACCCAAAACAAACAATGAACCCCCCACCCCACCCCACCACCACCCAAAAATCTAAACTCCCACCACACCTCCACCTCCAAAAACCTTAAAAGAACCTAAATCCCCCACCCCCAAAAACCTAAAAAAAACCTAATCCCCCATCTCCCCACCCGGCCCACCCACCCAAGCTAAATGCTAAAAACAAACCCTAAAGCTAAACCCAAAAACTAAATAGTAAAAAAATTAAAGTTTTTACAATTAAATCACAACTTTTTATTAAAAATGTATGTTTTTAAGCTTTTTTTAAGTAGTTATAGTTGTGTTCACACTGGTTCTCGTGGTTCTTGACAGAAATGGTGGTTCCTAAAAGATCTCCACCATATACATACATACATACATACATACATACATACATACATACATACATACATACATACATACATACATACATACATACGTGTGTGTATGTATCATTTTTAATGAAATGACTAGAGGCTCACATTAACAATCTTTAGTACAAGATCCAAATAGAGCTCATTTAAGTTATTAGAATTTAAGTTCAATACCAATAGTGTATTGTACAGTGCTTCAATGTCCATTTGAGTAACTGAGTCAAAAATGTCAAATACTGAAATGTTAAGCGTCAATCAATACTCAAGTCTCAACCCGCCATTTGATTCAGAAGTACAAGATCCTAATCACCCCCTCCCCAGCCCATCAGTATTCGATTTCTCCATCGCCACTCGCCAAGACGCCAACTCTCTAGGGTTTCGTTTCAAATGGTTCATTCAATTTCAAACTTCCGATAGAACAAGGGTCTGCTTAAATCAGTCGACGATTTATCTTCCCGCTCAGTTAATCTCAATAAAACTAATTGAGTGTTTTTGAATTTTGTGTTCTAATTGGACGAAAATTGAACTTTATTCTATTACCTAGCACCCCCACGGTCACTTTCCTTTTTGTTCTAAGTCGCTCGATACTCACTCGACATTTCAGTATGGTTGATTTTTTAATATGTTACGTTTAATGTGATGTATGGTTGATTTTTTAATGTGGTACAATTAAGCGTAATTTGGTCTATGCTTGTATCAAAGGACATCTGCTTAGTTGTAAGACCATGTGTAGTGGTAGTGGGTTATAATGCCCCCACCATGGGGCATTATCCGACACGTGGCGTCCTAGTCAGCAATGGGGCATTATAGCAAAAAGTGGCGTAGTGGGGCATTATGCCAATAACGCCCCTTCCAATCATTAAAAAAAAAAAAAAAAAAAAAAGAAACTAACACTAGTCAACAAAATGTCAGAACACATACACATGTCAAAAAATAAAGCAAGTGATGCCCCCACTTGTCAAACATGTCAGACAAGCAACAACTTTTTTGGGCGTTTTAAATATGACGCCGGTGCACAATTTTTCCAAAAAAAACGCCGGGTAACGCCCCATGTAATGGGGGTGGGGGCGTTTTGGGGCGTTATTTTTCAATTTTTTTTAAAAATCACGCCCCACTACACATGGTCTAAGAAAGTGTGTAAAGTAGTGTTCTTTTAAAGAGTTTGAGTGTTCAAATCTAATAATTAAAATTGGTGTAGAATTAGTAGTAATTTTGTATGTTGTGTTTAATTTAGAATTCTACACCATATGCATTTTAAATTATACTTTTTTTTCTCTTTTCTGGAGGCCCATTAAACCCAAACTATGAAATCAAATGGTTCATGAATCATGTGGGTTGGTGTTCTGTTTAAATTTTGGAAATGGTTTGTTTTTAATTTAGAGTAAAAAAAAAATGTTGCTGAAGTCTTGGCTCATGTTTTGTCCTAAAAGAACCCTCAAAAGCAAACCATGAACGCCTATAGTTTAAATTATATAATGAGTTAATTACTGTTTTCGTCCCTGTGGTTTGTCAAAAATTACTATTTCAGTCCATTAGTTTAAAAATTGCGATTTCAGTCCATGTGGTCTCACTTTCGTAACCATTTCAATCCACCTCGTAACTATCTCAGTCCTTGTACTTAACAGAATAATGGATTGAAATGGTTACGAAAGTGAAACCACATGGACTGAAATGGTTACGAAAGTGAAACCACATTGACTGAAATCACAATTTTTAAACTAATGGACTGAAATAGTGAATTTTGACAAACCACGGAGACGAAAACAGTAATTAACTCTTATATAATCCTAGTTTTTTTTACCTATCTTTGTGCAATCTTAATTTACACTTATATAGTTAATTAGAAATAGTTAATCTACTTTTTAATAACAAGGACAAAAGAACAATAAAAATTTGTAATATTTTTCCCAAATTTGGTTCTCTTTAAAAGTTTCAATTAGATTGTTTCAAATATATAACTTATAATTTAAATTTTCCATGTAAAATTAATTATCACCATTATATAAAATTAATTATACATGACAAGGGTATCAAATAAAATGATAAAAGAGTTGGAAATAATAATAGTAATATAATGATCTGGTGTGGTGTGGTGAAGTTGTCATGATATATTGATTGGAGAATATTTACACTAAAATATTTTTTTTTTTTTATAAATTAGTGAATAACGTGAAGATGGTGTAACAATAAGGGTATTGGGAGTGGGTGCGGTAAACACTCGGCAAAGTTGGTTGCCGATCGGTAAGCCCACCCCTCACATGTTTGACGCGCGGCAAGTTTGCCAAATCGGAGTTCGGTCACCACATCGGTGAAGGGAGTGTGTGTGTGGTGGGGTGGGGTCCATGCCAATCTCAACCAATCACACATTTTTCCTTTCTTTTTTTTAAAGTTTACCACTTCACCAAGTGTCTAACCATTGCCAACACTTTTCAACATAGTTTAAACATTTATGACTGAATGACGTGGCACACTCTCATTGGTTGATTTTGAAGTTTACCACTTTCAAGTGTCTAACCACTCCCTACACCCTAAGAAATTGCGGGTTAAGAAATCAAGATTTAGGATCTTTTTTCTTAAATTTTGTTTTGATAATATAAGCAATGGATTTATGAGAGTAAAGACAGAGCCCACAGTCTATCACGTAGTCATCATATAAATTATGTGAGCTTTGTTCTTCACATTAAAAAAATACATAAGGATGTAGGTATTATGGGCATTAAAAGGCTTTGAAAAAAAAAAAAAAAGAAACTTCAAAGAAATCAAGGACCGGCAATTGACATCTCCACCTCAAAAGAGACAACGTCATGTTGAATAAGCAATACGATGGTGTCAGGACGTGAAGGGACTCCCATCTCCTCTCTCCATGCCACCACTCCGTGGCCTAATACATTGATATCACACTAATGTTATCAGTATATGTGATGTTAATTTTTATTTAAAGTATTTTGATATTTAACTTGGACCTTGATATTCACACACATGGTGTACGAAGTCCGTGTTCTGTACCTTGAAGCGTCCCGCTTTGGCCAAAGCGGGGCGTTTAGGGTTCTTTCTGCAGAAAAAGAGTGATGAGACTTAATTCGATGTTATATTATGTACGATGTTCCAGAAAAGAGTCACATTTGAACTCTTTCATGCATTTAAGAGGCATGTCATGCATTCTGTCTCGTATTCAAAAAAAATTTCATCCATTTCAAAAAATTGATATTGAGGTTCTGTTGGGGTTTTTGTTTTGAACTGTGAAAATTCTGTTGAGTAGAGCATTTTTTTCAGTGATTACGATGTCGTGGTTTAGCAACCACCTTTTCGATGAATACTCTGAGGAGTCCGTTGTTCCAGATTCTTACGAGAGAACCGCTATTTCTGACTCGTACGATATACCGATCCCTTCCAACACGAGGGAGGAGGAGGTTGTATCTGGCATTCGTTATCGTGACAATACGGTGCAGCTGGACTTGAATGTCCATGTGGAAGACTCGTACTGGCTATTCAGATTACGGATACGGAGGTGAATCGTATCCTCAGGCTGAATATCCGTACGGTCAGCCAAACTATCCCGACCAGGGTTACGGTGGTGAGTAGAGCTATGTACAACAAGACTATCCCGACCACGTTTACGGTGGTGAGCGGAGCTATGTACAGCAAGACTATCCCGACCAGGGAGTGGGTGGTGAGCGTAGCTATGTCAGCAAGATTATCCTGACCAGGGAGAGGGTGGTGAGCAAGATGAGGAATGCTCTTACCCAAATACATTTTCTTTTGATACAGACCGAAAATTTTCGTCACGTGATAAGTTGGTGGATTATGTACAGAAGACGGGAAAGGACAATTGGTACGTCATTGTGATTAAATGGTCGAATAAAAGAGGAAGTAATTTCAAGGTTTGGTTTCAATGTAGTCTTGGTGGGGAGTACAAGAGTGTAGCTACAGTGAGGAAAACAGGTAGCAAGAAAACAGGTTGCCCGTTTGAGTTGATAGGGTTTACGGAAGCAAAGGGAAGTGTTTGGAAGATAGAGGTGAAGGACGCGAGGCACAACCATACTCCTATTGAAAACTTGGAGGGTCACGTGTATGCGAGAAGGCTTTCTTCGGAGGATAAAAGACTGATTGAGCAGTTGGCAAAGCAGGATATTCCAAACTGTAGCATCTGGCGTACGTTGACGAAAAAGAACCCGGATAAAAAGATTATTCCGAAAGATGTACACAATGCTTTTCGGAAGATCAATGCAGGAAAGAGTGTCGGAGAATCTCCAATGCAACAACTCGAAAACCTTCTCGTCGAAAAAGATTTCACCTATTACATGCGCGAAAATGAGACCATGAGCGCAGTTGAAGTTATTTTCTTTGTCCACCCACTTTCATTTACTTTGTGGTGAGAAGGCTTTCTTCGGAGGATAAAAGACTGATTAAGCAGCTGGCAGAGCAGGATATTCCAAACCGTAGCATCTGGCGTACATTGACGAAAAAGAACCCGGATAAAAAGATTATTTCGAAAGATGTACACAATGCTTTTCGGAAGATCAATGCCGGAAAGAGTGTTAGAGAATCTCCAATGTAACAACTCGAAAACCTTTCTTGTCGAAAAAGATTTCACCCATTACATGCGCGAAAATGAGACCATGAACGCAGTTGAAGTTATCTTCTTTGTCCACCAACTTTCATTTACTATGTGGTGTGCGTTCCCGCATGTGCTCATGATTGACGTCACCTACAAAACAAACTTGTACAATCTTCCGTTTGTGCAGGTCATAGGTATGACATCGACAAACCAGTCATTTTCGGTTGCTCATGCGTTAATTTCCGCAGAGAAGGCAGAAAACTGAATATGGGTGCTGGAGAGGATCAAGTCTATGTTGGTGGACTGTATGGAGCCGCGTGTCATCATAACAGACAGGGACTTGGTGCTAGTTAACGTGTGTGAACAGGTTTTCCCAAAAGCGAACAAGTATCTTTGTCGGTTCCATATTCATCAAAATATCAATAAGAACAGCAAGGAGAAATTCATTGTGAATGAGTGGAAAGAATTTGTTCGTTCGTTTACGACATTGTGTGAGTCTTCCACCGAGGAAATATTGTAATGCCCATTTTAAAAGAGAGGTCAAAACGGCATTATAAATGACTAACTTTCAAAAATATCATATCAATGTAAAATTTCGACCAAACTAACTTTTATACAACTTTAAGAAACATTGGCCAAACCAAAAGTAATGACCATATTAGTCTAATAACCGCTATTCGACATATACAAAAGGTAACCGTAAGTCTTTTAACAAAGTATTTAAACAACTAACATAATTTACTACATAACCAAAATGTTTTGACCCAAATGCATGCACTAAATTTACGGAAGCGTGTCGAAGGCGTCGCGGTTCGTGTTCGTTCCGAGCAAGGCGTGGCCGTTTAAGTAGGTGCTTTACCTATCATTCAACAGTAAAAGGGCATTAGAAATTTTTACATAAAATTATATTCAGCTTCTAACATACATAACCTTGAATTCTCCATAAGTTCATCCTTGAATAATCATATTGTCACAAGTTCATTGACCCATAACCTAAAGGTCAACATAATACATAACTTCCTTTTGTCATTCTTTTTCCTTTTAACCGCTCGACCCATTTGGTAATGGTTCGGCAAAGTACCATTCTTTTACATTCTCATTTCATTCTAAGTAACCCGTACATAATGGATCATCAACATAAAATCCTTTCTTACACATTCTCATTCAAAACCCCAATTGACCCGTTCGTCATGAGTCAATAAGGAACCTTACTTTTGATTTCTCATTCAATTTGAAATATACCTTCTATAGTTCAACTAGAAACTAATGGATTATAGAACTAGCAATAATCATGGATTTGTAATAATAAATATACAACTACTGACATTACATAAGTTTGTAAGTAAACGAACTTACCTCGTTCTTGAGCTTTTTGTTGCAAACCGGAACTTCCTCATTCTTCTTTCAATCCTACACATAAATCCATTCTTACTTAGATTATGTCGTTCATTTACATAACTAACGCACTCACGTATAAATCGCATTCCATAACACAATTCACAACATAACAACTTTACATTTTTCCACATACAATGCAAGACTTCCTAATTCATTCAAATTTACAAGATCAACCATTTAAGCATTTAATTGAACACTTGGTGTGCGTATAACATTTTAAACACTATATACATGTATCCTATGTGTCACACCCTGACTTTTGCGGAAGCGTATGATGTGTGACTTGTTCAATATCATTGCATTCAATTATAATAAACAACTATATGATTAAAACATGATGTTCATCTATTCATAAGTTTAAAATGTTACAACACAATTTGTTTAGGTTTCAACCAACAAATCCTCAAGTTATGTTACAAATCAAAAGTGGATGACATCTAAACTTGAAATTTTCGTCTTGAAAACAACATCCGCGCCCAAGATCCATCTTGTTTCCTGAAATACATGTAATTTTGAAAACATCAACAAAAGTTGAGCGAGTTCATGTGTTTTTGTATGAGATCGAATAATCTTGTAAACATTTGTATGTATGCCTTTGTAATCCGGTATGAAAGCGTCTATGAACAGATCAATTAATGTGTAGCTAATACATTAATATGTGTGCAATGGTGTAGGAAGGCTCAAACCTTTGCGTATTTCATACCGGGCAACCCGGCTGGAACGACATAGTTACCACATGCGGCCAACTCGCGGACCCATGTGTGGGGCTCGCAACACCCAAATAGATCTATCACTCATGCCCCTCGGTCCTTATACAAGGATTAATGGTCTTAAGTTAACGCCTACCCATTCACATGATCTAATAGTTCATTTCTTAGCTAACCATACCATTTGTAATCATTGAAATAGTTGTAACATGTATTTCACCCCCGAAGTTATAAAACCGAAAACAGATAAAAGAAAAGGGGGACATGAACTCACTGATTTGCTTTCTTCGGTCTAGTAACTCAAAGCTTTCTTCCACTGGTCGTACGACTACCTACACACGTGCTAAGTCTTATTAGACGGCTAGGTCGTGTAACGACTCTTAGTCTTAATTGTTATGACTTATTTTGGAATTGGAATTCTTTGAGTTACATTATGTAATTCCAAGGTGTGTAATTATTAGTTAAAATAATGATATTTTGACTTAAATTATAATTAACAATCATTTGGAATATTTGTTAAAATAATTTATTTTAACTTGGTGTATTATGTATTTCTACATATGTATTCTCCCAAGTATGGGTGTACTTGTACTTTGTGTATTCTTATACTTGTGTATTTTGCCAAGTATTGGTGACGTATTCCGGTGTGTATTTGTACGTACGAGACTATGTATTTTCTTGTATTTATTAAGTATTTTCTACTTAATCTTGCATTAAATTTTTCGAAATATTATTTTTAATCAACTAAAATCACCAATTCACATTCTTAAAATATATATCTTTTAAGAGAATTTTTATAGGAAAATAACTATAACTTTACTTGGCAAAAATAATATATTTTCATATAAACCTCAAAAATAATATATTTTCAAGATTAACTTAGAAAATCTTTATATTTATATTATTTTCCCAAAATAATATATTTTTAAGTTGTTTAAGAAAATATATATTTTTCTTCACTCAAAATAATATATTTTCTATTTGACAAACTATGATATATTTTGTAATACTTGTAAGAATCCATATTTTCCGTCTCTTTGGTTTCCAAAATACTGTTTGTCATACTTGTCGAAATATACGAATTTATTTCCGGAATATATATATATATATATTTATAGCCCATAGTCCTTGTCTGGTTTGTCCCATATTTGGGTATAAATTATATATTTGTTTTATTTGGAAATTTGGGATTATTTTGTATTACAATTTTGGTATTTTGGTGAGTTACATTATTTTCAAGTTCCTAAAAATAATATAACTAGTACACATAATATACAAGTAGCACACAAATTGTGACATCTAAATATATATTTTCCTAAATATATACTTAGTCATTTTTATTTATCAAAAACCAACCTCTAACATTTGTAATTTTTGTAATAAAAATTATGGCAAGTTTTTATATGAAAACCATGATCAAAATTTACTTGTAAACATTTGTTTAAAAATATTTTTCTAAGTGTTTAATTTCTACAAAAATTTTACCATAGTTTCCCCTTAAAAATGGAGGTTTCCATGCTTTAAAAGCATATCATTTTCTTTTAAAATTTCATCACCAATCATCAACAATTTAATCAAGACTTACCATGAGCCAAAATCATCCAATTTACACTAAGACATGAACTTGAAGGTTTGTAGAAATTTGTAGTAACTTCATATGTTATTTAGTAGGTTTAGTTACCTCTAAAAACATGGTTTATATTTTATAAAACTCATTCTTGTGATTTTTAGTTCTTTACAACTTACATGATGATTTTCTAAAAATGATTCTGCTTGTATTCTTCTTGTTAATAACACTTTTCTAACTTTGTTTTAACACTTAAAAAATCTTCACTTTCTTTAAAAATCATGATCATGTCAATTCTTGAAATAAACTTTGGTTTCTTGAAAAGATTATTTTTGAAATCATTCATCTTCAAGACATATAACATGTACCAATAATCATCATGCTCTAAAACAACTTCATTTTCAAGTTCATGATTCACATAAAGGATGATCATTATGATTTTCTCAAGATTCATCCTCATACTTGCTAGATCGTGTGTTTAATCATCATCTAGCAAGCTTCTTATGATGATCAACATTATAAACACAAGAAATCAACAATCAAGTATCATGCATACACTTAAAACAACTTGTTCTTCATGTTATTAAGCAATATGTGAGTGATAATCTTCATGTTTCTTTGAGATTCTTATGATTAACAAGTTACATAACCTTTTAACCACTAAAATTAGAAGTAAAATCAAGTTGTGAGGAGCTTACTACTAGCACAATGGCTAGGGAAGAAACTATGATGAAGAAGAAGATGAGGGAGGTGGATAAAAGCTCTTGGTGATGGTCCTTCTTCAAGCTTCTTAACTATGTTCCTTGCACCTCTAGATCACCTTAGATTGCTTGATAATGAAGTGAAAATGGAGGTTGATGTGTGGGTAGTGGGAGCCGAGAACAAGGAGAGGAGGAAGGAGGGTGATGAAGTTGTTCAAGTGTTAGAATGAATGAGTATGATAATCTTGTGGATTTAAAGAATGTCTTTCTAACATAAAAATGTCTAAGGGTCATTATGTTTCTAAAAGACTCAACATATCAAATAAACAAATGAAATAAAATCATGGGGTGGGTCCCCATGTTTAGAACCGGTTATGGGGGGGGGGGGGGTTGTATGGTCGGTTTCTAATGATGGTTAAGCAAGTTAGTTACATTTCAAATATATTAGTTAGTGTTTTAGGTGTTTTAGTGTTTTAGGGTATGTTATGATGTTAGGTGACCATAACTAGTTTCGTAACACTAAAACAATGCTTCTAGTGAAAATTCGGTATTTCGGGTAGTGTCCCGTTGTCCGGTTGGTTACCGGTTAGTTAAGGTACTAAATTGCGCAGTTTAGTGTGCTTTATGTAGGCTTTTATGACAGTTTTGATTCTCGACACTTAGGAAGATATTCTGGACCATTAAACCATAATTCTGCATTGTATTTTGTTGTTAGAATGCTGATTTTTGCTGAAATATGCAGAATTCTGCAGTTTTTGTGAGTTTTAGGCACTTTTCGACACTTAAACTTTCACTAGGAAGGCAGTTTTATGATCCTTACTTTCCTACACACTATACTAGTGTAACTCTTGGTTTCGGGCTCATTCTGTGTCTTAATATCATGTCTGTCTGAGTACTGAACTCACGTCAATACTTCTAGTTTGCCTGATAACTGTGCTAACTTTGTTTCGCGCACTAATTGAATCATATTGTGTTGCATTGCAATAATGATAAATAATCATGCAACATATAATGCACTTATTTATATATGACAGTATTCAGAAAATCATTTATGTCATTAATTAAATCAGGCACAGTCATTAATGCACAAATTACTGTTTAACATTGTACGGAATATGTGGAAAAGTGCCAGTTGTCACATTCTCCCCCCGTTACAAGAATTTCGTCCCGAAATTCATGCTGTGTTATCGGTTGCAGGGTATTTGTGAAACAAATGCAGATATTTTGATTTGATTTGGTCTTTACGCTCTCAAGTAAACTCTGGGCCATGACATAAATTTCAATGAACTTTGACAAGTTTAGTACGACTTCTCCGGGTCTTGTGGACTTTCCAGTCCGTAACCTCTACAGGTTCTTCAGTAAATTTGGAGTTTGTCATTTGACGTGAATCTCGTCTGCGGGGATAACTACTGTTTCTAGATTCCGACTCTTCTTGAGATCAGACACGTGAAACATGTCGTGGACGCTACTAAGTTCTTTTAGAAGTTTCAGCTTGTATGCAACGGTTCCGATCCTGTCCAGGATCTCGAAAGGTCCAACATTCCGTGGGTCCAACTTCCCACGCTTTCCAATTCATACCACGCCTTTCCAAGGCGAGACTTTAAATATAACCATATTATCAACCTCAAATTCCAACTGTTTCTGCCGCTTGTCAGCGTAACTTTTCTGTCTATCACGAGCTGACTTGATACGATCACGTATCTGTGAAATCTTGTCTGTCGTTCCTGAACTAACTCAGGATCAATCACCTGTGTATCTCCGGTCTCCGCCCAACACAGCAGGTATCGTCACTTACGTCCATATAGAGCTTCAAACAGGGCGACCTGTATGCTGGTGTGATAGCTATTGTTGTTGGAAAACTCCACCAAGGGCATGTGAGTTTCCCAACTCCCACCAAAGTCCATTACACAAGCACGTAGCATGTCTTCCATAGTCTGTATCGTTCGTTCACTTTGTCCGTATGAGGGTGAAAGGCAGTTTTAAGGTTCAACTGTAATCCAAAAGCCTTTCTGAAACGTCTGTCTGATTCACACAAAACGACCATCTCGGTCGGATATGATAGAGACAGGCACTCCATGACGTGCCACAATCTCATGAGGTCTATCTCTGCTAACTTTCTCATGTTGTCTTCCTCACTGATCGGTAAGAAATGCGCAGACTTTGTGAGTCGGTCGATAATTACCCAAATCATATCATGTCCTCTTTGGGTTCTTGGTAGCTTTGTAATGAAGTTCATGGAGATCTGTCCCCACTTCCAGACAGGAATCTCCGGTTGTTGTAGTAACCCTGACGGGTTCTGGTATTCTGCCTTAACTTTGGCGTAAGTAAGGCAGTTACCCACATATATAGCGATGTCGGCTTTCATCTTGGGCCACCAATGCCAATCTTTTAAGTCTAGGTACATCTTGTCGGATCCAGGATGGATCGAGTACCTCAACTTATGAGCTTCATCCAGAATAAGTGCTCATAGATCACCGAAGAATGGTGCCCAATTTTGCCCCACAAAATACATTGTTCCATCTTCCTTTGGAACCAATTTCACTTCCATACCACGCAATGATTTAGCTCGTATGTTCTCTGGTTTAAGTGCTTCCTACTGCACTTCACGAAGCTGAACTGTGAGATCAGTTAGTACTGTCATCTCTAAGGCTCGCGCCCTTAGAGGCTTTGTGCGTTCCTTGCGACACAAGGCGTCGGCCACAACGTTCGCCTTGTCTGGGTGATACTTGATCTCACAATCATAATCATTCAACAACTCCACCCATCTACGCTGTCTCATATCCAAGTCCTTCTGATCAAAAATGGGTTGCGAACTCTTATGGTCAGTAAAGATCGTACAACGAGTACCATATAGGTAATGATGCCAGATCTTCAACGCGAAGATCACAACACTTAGTTCAAGGTCGTGCGTCGTATAGTTTTTCTCTTGCACCTGTAACCGAAGTGACGCTTAAGCGATGACCTTGTCTTGTTGCATCAACAAGCAACCAAGACCTTGTCGAGAAGCGTCACAATACCCTTCAAATCCTTCGGTACCATCAGGTAAAGATAGAATCGGTGCGTCACTAAGCTTATCTTTCAATGTCTGCAAAGTTGTTTCTTGTTTCTCACCCCAATTAAACTTCTTATCCTTTTTGGGTTAGGGACGTTAGCGGCTGAGTAATATTGGAAAAAATCTCAAAGAATCGTCTGTGATAGCCCGCTAACCCTAGAAATTGTCGTATCTTAGTTGGCGTCTTGGGGGGTTTCCCAATTCTTGATTACCTCAATCTTGGCAGGGTCTACATGAATTCCATTCTCATTCACCACGTGACCTAGGAATTGCACCTCGCGAATCTCAGAATTCACATTTTGACAGCTTAGCGTACAACTGTCCATTCTTCAGGAGTTCCAAGATGGCTTGCTGATATTGCTCATGTTCTTCCTTCGTCTTCGAGTATATAAGGATGTCATCAATGATCACGATCACAAACTTACCCATGTATGGCTTGCATACCCGATTCATGATGTCCATGAATACTGCCGGTGTGTTTGTTAAGCCAAACGGCGTGGCAAGGGACTCGTAATGCCCGTGGCGAGTCCGTAAGGCCGTTTTAGGGATACTTTCTTCTTGTGTCCTCAAATGATGTTATCCTTGTGGCACCCGAGGAAATCCCACAGCCATCCTGATCTAACACCTCGCCGCTTTTGGAGTACTTACCAAATTTCGGGACGAAATTTCTTTCAAGTTGGGGATGATGTGACAACCCGAGATTTCAAGTCTTTCCTCTACGCATTGTTGTAACTTGTGCATGATTGAGGAATAATTGAAGTATTGTTGTGTATGGGTGTTTAATGAACAACTTAGGAATTGTTTATGTTTCATCTAGAACTCGACGAAGTATGGTAGTTCTTCGTCATCCAGAACACGACGAAGCATGGTTGTTCTTCGTCATCTAGTGATCGATGAAGTATGGTTATTCTTCGTCGTATAGTGATCAACGAAGTATGGTTATTCTTCGTCTTATAGTGATCGACGAACTATGGTTGTTCTTCGTCTATAGCTCGACGAAGTATGGGTGTTCGTCTAGATTACTCTTCGCCAAGATGGGCTTTCGGCCCAACAGTGAGCCCGATGTGTCATTATGTATCCTCATAACCGGCAAACACCACAAACCCTAGTACCCTTCCTTCTCCTCTTGATGATCGACGACAGACTACCCCTTCCCCCATCGAAGCACATCTCCACTCTTAGATCTGTCTTGCTTGGCTGGCAACGCTCATCTTTCGGTTAGTATACTCGTACTTGTTTTAATCCTGATTAATTGTTCACGGCTGTGTGCGGTTTGTTATTGGATTGTATTTCGCATTGATGTTCATGAGTTCTTGTGTGATCTAGGGTTGCTAGAATTATGATTCCTTATGGTTATGATCCCATGTGATTACGATAGTATGAATATTGATCTCTGTCCACTCTATGTAATGATGATAGTAAGCTAATGAGTCATATGATACAACCTGGATGTTTTGTTTAGGGTCACTAGATCGATGCCAATTGTGGGCCGTAATACGGTTTGATAAACAAAGCCTTGTTGTGGGTTGATGTTAACTGTGTTGATGCATGATGAATGGTATTCATAAGTTTGATATGGATGTATGTTGCTAATGGTTAATCATTTAAATGGCGGTAATTGATTGCCTTGTTTCGATGTTGTAATGTGATGAAATAGTTGGTATAATTAGGGTTTTCAGGAAAGCAAAACCATCTGTTGTTATGCTCGACGAAGGTTAAGTGCTTCGTCACACCTCATCTTGACGAAGAATGATACTTCATCACACACCTAGTTCCGACGAAGAATGGGTACTTCATCACACTTCAACCCGACGAAGGATAGTCCTTCGTCGCCTAGGTTCTTCGCCATAAGAGTAATAGACAGAACAGTAAATAGATTATGATGTATATGAAGATAGATACATGTGCTTGTAAAATTCTATCTGTTGTATGGTAACAATGTTAATCTTGACTTGACTTGTGTTGGTAGACAATACAGCTGTAAATGGTGGACTTGTATGAGAATAGGATATGTGCGACATGTTGTACGGTGAGCTTTGTGATAAATGCAATCCGGAATAATACATGTTTTGATGAACATGATGTTATTGGCAACTATTGTTGGAAACATGAACTTGTGTTATGAACGTGTATGAAATCCAAACATTTGGGTAAAACATGGATGTTGGATAATACACTCATCCTATCACCATTAAGTCCCATCTTGTTTGTTACTTGAGAGGTAACGGGGTATTATATGGTAGTGCTATCACCATTACGCCCCTATCCAGGTTTGGCATTAAGCCCCTATCCAGGTTTGGCACCCTATCACCATTAAGCCCCTATCCAGGTTTGGCACCCTCACCCCGTACCTGAGAGGACGGGTGTGAACTAATGACGCAGTCATGCCCAATGCTTTGATAGGGGCATTGGGGAAAGGGCAAAAATAATCTGGAGCCATCTTGTACGGTATCGAGTTATTATCAACATTACTTTCGGAATTGTTATAAAACTGGATTAAGCACTTGGTAACCAAAAGTTTTCATAAAACCGTGAACTCACCAGCGTTGTCTGATACACTTGTGTGCATGCTCGTAGGTTATAGGTATGTGTGGATGTGGAAATTGCTGTCTGGGATGCAGGAGTGGTCATGGGTCGAGACACATGGAGACTTGAAACAAAACTAGTTTGTTACATACACTTGGGTTTAATAAAACTTTGTATTATGCTTCAGCTGAACACAACGAGTTGTAAATAATGTTTGTAACACTTTATCTTAATGAATGAAAGCTTTATTTAAAATCTTGTATGAGTTCAATGTGATTGGTGGCTAGATCCTGGTACATCACACGCCTCGCGGGGGATTCCGCTTGGGGTATTTTTGGGGGTGTGACAGTTTGGTATCAGAGCCGCTGGTTATAGTGAACTTGTTTTTAAAAGTGTTTTTATAAAACCAGACTATAACCGAACAGTTCTGAATACGTGAATACGACCATGATACTCAGCTCCAGATTGCAAGGTTCGTCTTTTTCACCTGTTGCATACATTACATGACTATTACACATTTGTTTATGATGTAGCGTATGGACACACACTTGTCACTATAGCATGATTACATGAATTGCTTGCTTACATTATGATGCGTTGATAGTATGCCATAGTCCTCGGATTTCTGTGATCTTATCATTTTGATAACCTCCGTTTGATATCTGAGTTTTGGGAACCATTTGACATGAGTTAGGAGGAACTGTGATGAGCGTGCAAATCACAATATTATTGTGGGTGCACACATAATAATAATGTGGGGTGCATGTGAGTCCCAGTGAGGCTTAACAAGTGAAAAAGGGGTTCTGTTCCGTTATTCGATCAATGAGAAACATAACAAACCTATAGGGGTCATAGCAGTGATTGTCTCCTACTCGAATGTGATCTTTTCAATCCTCTCGGAATCCCTATAAGTCTCGATGCTATCGAGTATCACCTGAACACTCATCTGAACATCTAGCAAACTGTGTAGAATGTTAGGTGCTCGTACGTATGTCTCTGAGAAGAATGTCGCAGCGTCGAATGATTGGTCTATACCTTCCTCACTTTTCTTCGTTTGCTGGAACTTAACGTATTGACACCTTAGATCCCGAAGTGCGATCACTTCTGCAACACTTTAGCAACATACCGTGTATTACTCAATCAACTTGCAAGATCGATGGACAAGAGGATGAGCGTAGTACCTCACCGACCTCAGTGTTAGGAAAACCCTGGTTACCGGCAACGAACACCAGAAAATTGACTTCAATCGAATCCTTAACCCTAGTCAGCGACTTATGGGAGTCAACTCTTACGAATCAATTGGGACATAAACGATAACAATCGACAATAGAGTGGAATGTGTAACTGCCAGCACAATGAGTAGTGCCTTAGGACGTGGCACGGAATGTGAAAGGATGGACCCTGTTGGTGAAAGGTCGCCGGGCTCCATTACAAGCAACGACATTAGAGGCAACAGTCACGGTGACATCAAGGTACCCGTAATCGTAGCATACAATATGGAACCAAAGGTGACTTCGACAAGGATTGACTGTTGTCAAGTCAGGATGTCAACAACCAAGGGAACAATGACAGTATTGAGAATCCTCGTAACCGTAACAACAACACCGGTAGTGGTGCTCATGGGAGGGCATTTATAATTGGCGTAGGAGACGCCAGACATCACAACAACATGATAGCCTGTATGGATAGCTAATCGCTTCATCTTTGTTTTGTTTAACCTTGATGTTTCTTGAAACCGGACCTGTTGTGGGATCGGTTGATGGCAAGTCAATTGAAACCTCATATGTTCGTTGGGATGCAAACTCGACCTTATGGGACAAGTGTTCGACATAGACCTTCCTTTTGCTATTCTTGATAGTTTCGATGCAGTAGTTAGTACGGATTGGTTATCCAGATGTCGCGCAGATATACCTTGTGAGGATAAGATTTTGCGTATCCCTCTCCTTAGTGGAGAATCGTTATCTGTTCTAAAGCGTCAGAGTGGCGTAAAGGTTAGCATCATTTCAGCAATGAAAGCCTAGAAGTGTCTACGGGGGGACTACCTCGCTATGTTGGCAACCGTTACCGATGTTAAGGCTAAGGAAAAGAGGATCGAGGATCCACCAATTGTTCGTGATCCCTCTCAGTGTGCTACCCGAGGAACTTTCAGGTTTACTTCCACAGCTGATTAGGTAGAATCTCAATTCGATCTCACGCCAGAGGCAGTCCTGATTTCTCGTACTCCTTACCATCTTGCACCAGGAGGGTTGCAAGAACTGTCTAATTAACTATAGGAACTGTTGGACAGGAGTTTTGTCGGACCTAGTTTTTCGTTTTGGCGATTCCCCAGTTATATCCATGAAGATAAGCCTTTTCATATGTGTACTGATTATCGAGAACTCAACAAAGTGACAGTCAAGAACCGTTCACCTCGACCATGTATTGACAACCTGTTGACCAGTTGCGAGGGTCAAGCTCCTATTCGAGGGTTAACTAACGAATGAACTATCATCAGATGGAAGTTCAAGAGGAGAGTGTTCCTAAAAGGGCATATCGGACACAGTGCGGCCATTACGACTTTGTACTCCATGACCTTTGGGTTAATCAGCACACCAGCAGCTTTATGGATCACATGAGTCGACCGTGTTTATTGAGGAAGTTTTGAATCATTTCCAGGAGAAAGGAAAACCATGGGCGGCATTTGTGTCTTATTTTAGAGCTCATGAGGAAGGAGCCACTCCGCGCGAAGTCTTGTTAATTGTAACTTATGGATTCGAGAGGTACATTTTTTGGCCATGTAATCAACGAAGTTGGAATACATGTGGATCTCGCTAAGATCCATTTTGTTAAAAACTGATCGACACCAAAGGTTTTTTCGGGGATACAACAATTCCTTAGTTTCGCTAGATACTATCGCAGATTTATCACGGGACTTTCGAAGATTGCGCAGCTTCAACCTCTTTAGCACAGCGGGGTGCTATGAATTCACGGGAGACAAAACAGGAGAACCTCTTTTCAGCTTTTGAAATCCAACTCTACAATGCACTGAGCATCGTATATACCCGAGGGTACGGGTGATCTAGTGGTATACCATGATGGTTTGAATCAGAATCCCAGTTACACGCCGATGCGACACGAGAAGGTGATGGCTTACGGGGTGGATTTACAAGAAGAATTGCACGAATCACAACTTGCGGTGGAAGCTATGGTCTTTGGATTTAAGTTGGAGGCATTACTTGAACGGTACCAAATGCACTACTTAGACCGATCACAAGGGCCTCCCATGTACCCTTGTTTCGAAGGAGCTAAACATGTGATGGCATCGCCGGATGGAACCTTTGAATGATTTCGATTGTGAAACCTGGACGTGTATGAGCCTCGCAGCACACCATCGACTCTAATCTACTCGACCAGATTCACCCTGTTCGAACCGAAGCACTGAAGGAGGAGAATTTTTCAAGTTGAGACCATGCAAGGCATGGAGGAGCAACTTTTGGCAAGTCAGACGATACTCGCTAGTTCATGGAACGAATTTGGATCCCACTATTCGGCAACCGTAGGGGACTTGTGTTGAGTGAAGCACACTGGCCTCATTATTCTAGTCATCTGGATTATGATAGGAGATATTAGGATCTATAAATCTGGTATTAGTGATCGGGCATGAAGGCCCACATTGCCATGCATGTGGACGATGTTTGACTTGTGCGAAAGTCAAGGTGGAATATCAGAAAAACCCTCTGGTTTGGGTCAACAACAGGAAACACCCATTCAGAAATGAGAACAGACTGCCATGGATTTTATCACTGGTTTACCTAAAACCCGAAACGGAAACAATATCACTTGGGCGATCGTTAATTGTCTCATGTGCAAACAAGGAAAACTGACAAAGTCTTCGTATCCTGTGGGTATTTACCTGTGAAGGGCGGTCTCTAGGCATGGAGTGCCAACTCCTGTTACCTCCAATTTTGATCTATACCTGATTCATTACAGGCAATACACAACACCCCTGGCTAACGTCTAGACATGAGCATTACTTATCACCGTAGGACAAACGGTCTGAGTGAACGAACCATCTTGACACTCGAAGACATGCTGTGAGTATGTGTGTGATTGAATTTAGTAAAGATTGGAAGGACACTTGTTAGTGCATGCATCTGTCGACTTCGTCTTGTATCGAGTCTTAGACTAAGTTTGATAGATCAGGGCACGATGTACGAGAAAATAGGAAGGTTTAAGATGTATTTTATGTAAGTTCGCTTGAAGTGGTTGGGTCCGCTTGAAATGGCATTTGTCAGTTTCAAGTGAAACCAACATATGGTATCTCGCTTGAACTGATTTTTGTCTCTTTCAAGCGAGACCCCATCTACTATATATAGGGTTCAAGCGATCTCAATTGGAACAGTTGCTGATTTCCATACCGAGGTGCTGCCGGTGTGACGTTTGCTTGTAATCATTGTTAATTCAATATACAAGGTGTTTAAAGTGAAGATTAAGCTGTTTCTACCTTTGTTTCTTGTTTTTCGCACCTGAAACGAAGTAAAACTTCTCTGAACGACTCATTCGGGTCATCACACGATCCTACAATTGGTATCAGAGCACAGGAGGAGGAGTTCAGCAGATTACAGCTGATTTTCGTTGCATTTTCTTGCTTCTTCTTTCTTCATTAGAACAAGATTTAACGGTCAAAATCAGTTCAATTTTTCACAGAATGTGTAATAGTGCATATTAACAAACCCTGGAAAGTTTCAGCTTAAAATTCGGACTAAAAATGGATAAAATGGACCTTCGAAGTGGTTTCGCTTGAATTTACCATCAGGTTTCGCTTGATAAATTTTGTTCATTTCAAGCGAACTAAGTCATTTCGCTTGAAATAGAGGGTTCACTTGAAAAATCATTGTTCGCTTAAACCGTCTCAAGCGAACTAGGTCTTTTCGCTTCAAATTATCATTTCGCTTGAAATTCAAGTGAAAACAAGTTACTTCGCTTGAAAGACTTATCTTGCTTGAAGTTATTTGCAGGTTGTTTTCGCTTGAACAGGTTACTTCGCTTGAAGACACTATCTCGCTTGAAAGTGCTGTTTTGTGAAAAAGTTTCCGAATCATGAGTGAAGACTTTTACAACGCATTTGCAACATCCCCGACTACTCCAGCTTCCATTTCTCAAAACATGAATCTGGAAAATGAAACTGGAACTACTCAAAAACCCCCGAAGCTAATGAATATTGAAGAATATTACGGATGGAAAGATCGCTTCGAAAACTGGGTACAAGCTAACCATCTCAGATCTTGGGAGTGCATTCTGAAGAAATATGTATTACCACGGACTGATCTGCAAGTTGAGAAAGCAATATCTGAGTTTAGTGATCAAGAACGTAATATGTATAGAGCTAAAAAAATGATGATCAGTTTACTTCAGCAAGCCATTAAAGAAGACATTTTTATTCTACTTCAACATGACAAGACTTCAAAATCGATTTGGGATGCTCTTAGAGTCAAGTTTGAGGGTAGTGAGAATATGATCAAGAGCAAGAAAGCACTGCTCAAGAAAGAATTTGATCTGTTTACAAGTTTTCCTGGGGAAGATACAAAGAAGCTGATTGAAAGATACTGCCACTTGGTGCGATCCATGTCGATGCTTAGTATAACAAAAGATTGTGAAGAGTGGGTAGACAAGTTAGCTGACGCTTTACCACAAAAGGAATGGGGCACATACTTGATGATTTTGAAGAACACTGGGGTTTATGATGGGTTAACCATTTCTCAGTTTATCGAGAAAATTGAGGGTCCAGATTTGGAACAGCAGAAGATCGCGAGGATGAACAGTCCAAGTGGTCAACAGGATGTAAAAATGTACTACAAAGGCAGTGTTCCAGAAGTTGAAAGAAACCCGAAAATACAGACTGCGTTTAGTGCTGGAGATTCTTCAGAAAAGATTGATCAAAGTTCTAAAAGTAGCAGTGGTTTCTCTTCATACCCGAGTGTCAATCCAAAAGATACTACATCAAGCTTCAGTTCTCAAAGTACGAAAAGTGGAAGTGGTTATGTGATACAATGCAACATTGCTTTGAATCTTCTAGATGGTCAAAGTTTTTCTGAAGAGGTTGCAAAAGATCACATGGCTTTACTTGGTTCTGTGCTACTATCTTATGAAGGTTTGGTTGCAGGGCGGATCGGGAATCCTATGCTCACAAAGGAGGATTACGATCAGATAGACGCTGAAGAAATGGAACTTATGGACATCAAATGGTGTCTAGCTAGCATTCTGAGAAGAGCTGAAAAGTTCAAGCTGATTACTGGAAGAAATGACTTCCTTGATGCACATGTTTCTACTTTAGGTTTTGATAAATCTAAAGTTACTTGTTTTCGATGCAGGGAGAAAGGTCATTTCAAGAGAGAATGCAAGAACCGAGAGGCAAATGATGAAAAGAATCCGTTCGGAAAAGATGACTACTACCGGAAAGCCATATATCAGCAGGTTGGTCAGCAACAACAGCAAGAACCACAAGTGGCTCATGGTAGAAAAGTGATAGAAGATTCAAAAAGAGCATGTTTGGTGGATTTTAACTGGAACAAATTCATATCACCCAAAAACAAAGTATGCTTAGTCAATCAGGATGATGAAAGACTACCTGACGGATTTAGCTGGGATATGTTTGTTGATGAAAAAGGAGAATTCAAAGCTTTCATTGCTAAAATAGTGAAAGAACCATATATGTTTACCACATGGATGGATGAAGTCCATTGGTAAAACTGTGAAGAATGTGGAGAAAGAGTCTGTTGCATCTGAAGAAAGCTCACAGAGCTCAGATGAAAGTTCACAAAGTGATGAAAGTTCAGAAAAGGAAGTTGTTTTTGATCAATCACCAGCTGATTCTAGTTCTTCGGGATGATAATGCTGAAAAGTCAATTGAGTTTGATCAATCACCAACTGATGACAGCAGTGATGATAAAGAAGAACGACATACTAATGTTGCAAAATCACATCTTTCTCCTGAAAGTTTTCATTTTTATTTTGCAGATCGCTTGGAGAAGCTGAAAGAGAGACAAGCTGCAAAAGAACAAACGAAAAAGAAGTCTGAAAGTAATGAACAAACAAAGGATGCAGTTCAAATTGATGAAGTAAAAAGTGTTGCTGAGAAGATTGCTGAAACAGAAAAGATAACTGAAGAAGAAAAAGTGGTTGAGATGGAGAAGATCATCGAAGTATAAAAGATTGTGGAAGTCATCAAGCCTTGCATAAAGTGTTTGGAACCTTGCAAGGAATGTGCAGCAAAAGATGAAAAGTTGGTTGAGCTTGAAAAGATGAAAGAGCAATTACTATTCAATCTAAATTACGTGAAAGAATCTTACGACATATTGAACAAAACAGTAACTGGTCTTCAAAAGACTAACTCTGAGAGAGAAGATGCATTGCAAATGCTGAATGCTGTGATGATGACAAAGCAAAAAGCTATAAATTTCTATATCGAAGAAAGTGCAAAGTGGAAGCAAGAGTTGGAGACCGAGAAAATTGAAAATGAGAGAATCAGACGCTTATTGCAAAGTTATTCTAGTTCTGATTATCTTATTGATCGAATTTATCCGACTGTTGCAGGTTTCAAAGCATTCAAGGATGAAAAGATAAAGAAAAAGGATACTGGTAAGAAACCGAGTGTTAGCTATAACAAGTGTCCGCCTCCGATCTGGGAAGGTTATTCTCCCAGAAAACCAAATGAGGAGCAAGTAGAAAAAGCAGTCAATATAAAGCTAAAAACCGATACAACTGATGATTTACCAGAAAACATTGACGTTATTTTCACATCGTCTGACACTGATCATGAGTCTGAGTTAATAAAAAAGGTGGTCGATCAGGTGTTGGATACTGATGAGGAGTCTGAGTCAAAATCTGAGTCTGGAGGTTCAAATTCGTCTGTCAACAGTCCAAAATCTTCAGTTAAAAGGGCTTACAGTAAAGAGTTTTTGTTATCAAAATCGAATTTGGATGATGAAACATTTGAAGTAGCATACACTTTAAATGATTCTGACAAATTATATTCTGACAAAGAGTTTCCAATAAGAAGTGTTAGATTTGAAATGATCAAAAAGGTTTTCAAAATGACAGAAATTAAGATTTCTAAAATAAAAGATTTAAATCTTACTAGAAAACCTAAAAAATACACTTCAAGAGTACAACAACGATTAAACAAGAAAAAGGGTTACAATTCTGGTTCTGGTTTTCAAAAGAAACTAAACCATAATGGTAGCTACAAAAAGAAAGGATTAGGTTTTATTCCACCAGAAAATTATAAAAAATGAGAAAAAATCTAAAACAAAAACATAATTTGTTTCAGGTGGTAGTGCTGAGGATGAACAGAAGAAACCGTTCTGGAAACAATCAAACCAGGAGTTTCTTGCTGAGAAGAAAAGGAATGGAACTGGAGTGTTTCATCCAAAAGAGACTCAAACCTGTTTCAAATGCAATGAAGCTGGTCATATTGCATGGAACTGTCCGAAAAATGCTAAGACTAAACAGGGAGTTTCTGAAAAACTGAAAGAAATAGTTGTTGATGTTGAACCACCAACCGAAAAATTCAAAATGTTTGAAAATTCAATTTATGAGGTTGGTGAATGTTCTAAAAAGAATTTTTACAAAAAGAAAGCAAAAGATAACCAAATGTGGGTTGTCAAGAAGGGTGAAGAGAAAGTCGGAAATGATTCTGGTTCCACAAAGCCAGAAGAGCCACAAGGTGTGGTAAAAGAGGTAAAGTCTGTATCTTCAGTGAATGATGATGAATTTCCATCACTGAAGTTTGAGAATATTAAATAGAAAGTTGGTAAGATTGAGATCTCGGATCAATTTTACTCCGAGAAGAATGAATTTGATGTCGAAAAAGTTTTTAACGGAAATGTTAAGAAAATTTTTGGGAAAATGTTTGATGGAAAAGTAAAAGGGGTTAAAGATTTTTACGCAACAAAGAAAGCAACTTTTAACCCAACTGAACAAGAGCTAAAGGAGCTAAAAACACCCAAGGTTGGTCAGACTTGGGTGGAAATTCTTTTCCCTTGAAAAATCTGACTTGCCGGAGATCCCAAGTTTGTAATCGCGGATCAGGAATCAGCATTTTTCTTAGTAATTGATTGTATGATTGAATCTTATAATGATTGAATTTTTAGAGGTTAAGTGTGACTTGCCGGAGCTTCCAGGTTGGTAAGTGTGAAGCAGGAATCGGCATCCTTATCGGTAAAATGATTTTGTGTAGATGTGATATTCCTACAAGAGATAAATCAAGGACATTAAGTTGTACTTGATTTTCTTACAATTGGTACAGAGGTTTGTTTTGACAAAGTAATTACTCAAGGTCATTAATTTGAACTTGATGTAATTCTTATACAAGTGGTTGAAAATAGTGTGATGAACCAAATTCCTAAACTTTACAAGTGATAAAATCAACAAAACTTATTTTCCGGAAAAATCATTTTGGTTAAAACAAACTTAAGTGTTTCGAAATCATAATGAGAAAATAGTTTTGTGAAAGGGGGAGTTCTGATTGTTTATGCCAAAAGGATGGCGAAGTGAAGTAATTCGATATCAGTTGTCATTTACTTGTATTGTTTGTTTTCAAATTTCTTTTAAATGTATTAGCATTTTAGGGGAGTAGAAATTTCTGAAAATCCAAAAACATTAGAAAATTTGAAAAAGGCAAAAACATGATAAAATCAAAAATGAGTTTTAGTGTCAGAAAAGAGGAAATGATAGTACATCAGTAGACAGTCACAGTATGCTAAAGATATGTAATGTTTAAATAGCGTTAAACAGTCTCACTGATGATATGCCGATAGGTTTTTACACATTTAGTAAGCTTTTTCGGGATATAAACTTAAAGTCAAACTTGCTTTTTTCGTGGGGAACACTACTTGGATATATAGGTAACCCCTGAAATCTCGTTTGAAAGGTCCTTCTTTCTGAGATACTAGGTCTTTATGCTCAGTGATATCTGGGGTATTATTCCGGGACTTCTGCTGAATGGAAGTTCTGACCTAGTCCTTAGAATAATACTTTCCGCATGCTTGAAATATAGCGTCGCCCTCAGCAAATTGATGAAACAATAAAATTGATAGTCATTGCTGTTGTAATACAAAAGATCCTCTAAAGGGGACACACCAAAAGTCGAGCCGTCATCTCTCTGCTGAACGGAAGTTCTAACCTGAGCTCTCATGGTTTCGTTATATAATTTATTCCCTTACAGATATCATCTGTGGTATACTCACCTGTAAGACTGAATATTGGGATCTGGATACAGGAGTATATTCAAGAGGTGGGACACATGAATGAGTTTAAGTTCTCAAAACATCTAACTTATATCCTGAATCAGTTGAAATTTGTGTGAGAATTTAAGTGGATCAGTATATCAGCAATCTAAGTGAATTGTTTAATTCTTAATATGTAACTAAGCTCAACGGTACTTGTGACTTGTCAAAAACTGATATGATCCTCTTACACAAACTCGAAAAAAAAATATTGTCTTTAAATATTTCTTTACTGCATTTATTTCTTTACATTCAAAAATCCAAAAAGATTTTCGGTGTGTTTTAGCATAAACTTTTGAAAAATCCAAAAAGATTTTCGACAACTGATGTTGGAGAGCTGATTTTCAAAATTCCAAGTGCTAAACATGATGACATTTTTGTGAAAAGAAGTATGTGTTTGAAAATGAAATGTGTTGATTAAAATTTAAAGGGGTTCATCAAGATTATTGAGTTATTTTTGAGGGAGAGTCAGTGTTAGTGAATATATTGAATTGTTAAATGTGTGAAATTTACTTTGAGATAGAGATTGTGCAGGTTTAAGTTGGAGCTAGGTGACAATACTGAGCAGATCGAGAGCTAGGTTACGATCTTGAAACATCTTTATTAGAGCCAGGTTGATAAATCCTGAGAAGTTTGTATTTAAAGAGCCAATTTTCGATACCTGAGGATTTTGTAGATAGAAGATTAAGCCAGGTTTTGATTCAGTGGACAAAGTCTGAGCCAGGCAAAGATCTTGAATTTGTGAAAGCCAGATTACGATCCTGAAACAGATGATGCTGAAGAATTTGAGGAATGCCAGCACATTGTTAAGGGGAGTCTGTTGATGCTGATAGAAAGAGTGAAGCCCAAAGAATGATAGAGACTGAAGTTGTAAAGACTCGACACAAGAGACTCGTCAACATCTGAGGGGGAGTCTGTTAGTGCATGCATCTGTCGACTTCGTCTTGTATCGAGTCTTAGTCTAAGTTTGATAGATCAGGGCACGATGTACGAGAAAATAGGAAGGTTTAAGATGTATTTTATGTAAGTTCGCTTGAAGTGGTTGGGTCCGCTTGAAATGACATTTGTCAGTTTCAAGCGAAACCAACATATGGTATCTCGCTTGAACTGATTTTTGTCTCTTTCAAGCGAGACCCCATCTACTATATATAGGGTTCTAGCGATCTCAATTGGAGCAGTTGCTGATTTCCATACCGAGGTGCTGCCGGTGTGACGTTTGCTTGTAATCATTGTTAATTCAATATACAAGGTGTTTAAAGTGAAGATTAAGTTGTTTCTACCTTTGTTTCTTGTTTTCCACACCTAAAACGAAGTAAAACTTCTCTGAACGACTCATTCGGGTCAGTCACACGATCCTACAACACTTACCTTTGGATGAGTCCTACTGCAGCAGATACCATTCTGGTATTCAGACAGCTCTGTTTGAGGCATTGCATGGACGATAATGCCAATCTCCTTGCTGGACTAAGGTAGGTGACAACCTAATCACAGGTCCAGGACTTGTACACGAAACTCTTGGGAATATTGCTTAGATCGGAAATCGTTTGGCGGCAACGCGTGACTATCAGGAAAACTGATAAGCTTAGGAAGCACTGGGAGTTCGCTGCAGGCGAACGTGTCATGATTGAAAGTCTCACCCTGGGAGGGTGTGGTCCGCTTTGGGTAGCATGGCAAGATGAATTTACGTCACGATGGGCAATTCAAAATTCTGGAAAGAATCAGTGACATAGTCTACAAACTCGAGTTACCTGACGAATTGGGTAACGTTCACGATGTCATTTATGTCTCGGATCTAACGAAGTGTTTTTCCGATGAAACACTTGCGATACCTTTAATAGAGCCTAAGATTTACGACAAGTGGCAGTTTCCGAGGAATCCATTGAAAACGCGGACCAGGAACTCAGTACGTGGACCGAAGTCCCCGTGGGAACGTAATAATCAAAGGAAGCTCTAGTATTATAGTTGTTCGAACGGTTGAATTAACTTTTGATATCATTGAAGAATTTCGGGACGAAATTCCCTTTCAAGTTGGGGATGATGTGACACCCGAGGAAATCCCACAGCCATCCAGATCTAACACCTCACCGCTTTTGGAGTACTTACCAAATTTCGGGACGAAATTTATTTCAAGTTAGGGATGATGTGACAACCCGAGATTTCAAGTCTTTCCTCTACGCATTGTTGTAACTTGTGCATGATTGAGGAATAATTGAAGTATTGTTATGTATGGGTGTTTAATGAACAACTTAGGAATTCTTTATGTTTCATCCAGAACTCGACGAAGTATGGTAGTTCTTCGTCATCTAGTGATCGACGAAGTATGGTAATTCTTCGTCGTATAGTGATTGACGAAGTATGGTTGTTCTTCGTCGTATAGTGATCGACGAAGTATGGTTGTTCTTCGTCTACAGCTCGACGAAGTATGGGTGTTCGTCTAGATTACTCTTCGCTAAGATGGGCTTTCGGCCCAACAGTGAGCCCGATGTGTCGTTATGTATCCTCATAACCGGTAAACACCACAAACCCTAGTACCCTTCCTTCTCCTCTTGATGATCGACGACAGACTACCCCTTTCCCCCATCCAAGCACATCTCCACTCTCGGATCTGTCTCGCTTGGTTGGCAACGCTCATCTTTCAGTTAGTATACTCGTACTCGTTTTAATCCTGATTAATTGTTCACTGTTGCGTGAAGTTTGTTATTGGATTGTATTTTGCATTGATGTTCATGAGTTCTTGTGTGATCTAGGGTTGCTAGAATTATGATTCCTTATGGTTATGATCCCATGTGATTACAATAGTATGAATATTGATCTATGTCCACTCTATGTAATGATGATAGTAAGCTGATGAGTCATATGATACAACCTGGATGTTTTGTTTAGGGTCACTAGATCGATGCTAATTGTGGGCCGTAATACGGTTTGATAAACAAAGCCTTGTTGTGGGTTGATGTTAAATGTGTTGATTGTGAGATGCATGATGAATGGTATTCATAAGTTTGATATGGATGTATGTTGCTAATGGTTAATCATTTAAATGGCGGTAATTGATTGCCTTGTTTCAATGTTGTAATGCGATGAAACAATTGATATAATTAGGGTTTTCAGGAAAGCCAAAACCATCTGTTGTTATGCTCGACGAAGGTTATGTGCTTCGTCACACCTCATCTTGACGAAGAATGATACTTCGTCACACACCTAGTTCCGTCGAAGAATGGGTACTTCGTCACACTTCAATCCGACGAAGGATAGTCCTTCCTCGCCTAGGTTCTTCGCCATAAGAGTAATAGACAGAACAGTAAATAGATTATGATCTATATGAAGATAGATACATGTGCTTGTAAAATTCTATCCATTGCATGGTAACAATGTTAATCTTGACATACACACACACCAAACACTGGGTTTTCATTTTTCTTATGTTAATTATCAAATTTTACATGTTCAACCCCCAAAGTTACCCTTTGTTGTCCTTTTTGTACACTTTTTCAAAGCTTATAAACTTTCTTTATATTTAGAACTTAACTAATCATGTAAAACATTTAAACATCAAAATATTCTATCATGCAAATTATGGGGTGTTACAAATATACATGTATAATCTGGCAAACCTTGAAGCCCAGCTGAAAGAAGTTGGTCGTGGACGTGAGTATTTCTTGCATAATTATTTAAATACTTTTTTACATACATACATACATACATACATACATACATACATACATACATACATACATACATACGTAGATACATACCTAACAAGTTATGTTTATATTTTTAGAGGTTTTTGACTATATGAAGAAATCATGGTTGGATCCGTACCGTAAAAAGTTTGTAGCTGCATGGACTTACAAGACACTTAACTTTCACCAGACAATAAGCAACAGAGTCGAGGCCATGCATGCATTGCTAAAAAGTCACTTTCCAGGTCATCGCAACACGCTGGTTAAACTTGTGGGGTTTGTTGAACATATTGTTGAGAAACAATATAAGGAGATTAGAAGAAGTTTTGAAACAAGCCTTAGAAAAGTAATGAACCACCACAAGGTTCACCCCATGCTTGAAAATGTACTTTGAAAGGTTTCAATATATACTATTGAGCTTATGGCTTTCGAGCTACGATGTAAGGAATAAGGGTTGAGAGCCTACGGTTCAACTTCTGGCTGCCAACTTTTTACCAATTGTGGTTTGCCATGTGTTTGTCGTCTGGATAAGTTAGAAAAAAAATGGCATGTTTACATATTGACTCTTGGCTATTATGATTTCACTACCTAATTTACTACCACATGTTTTCGTTTATAGGGGGCAAATCCGAATCAATTCGATAGACGTGTTCTGGAAGAAGCTTGACTTCAAGCCGGCAAGGAGTAGGATTGAAGATATCGATGTAGATGCGGATTTTGAAAAACTCAAACAACAAACCAATCCAACACCTCCTCAAGTGAAAAGGAGTTACCTGGAAAAAAATTAAACAAATCGTCATGCCAGGCAACAATACCAAAAAACCTCTTGTTGTTCAAATGAACACCCGTGGTTGTCCAACATTAAAGACGCAAGAACAAAGGACGGCAGAAGCTACAAGAAAAAACTTGTATATACCGTCCGAAGAAAGTTGGTTGGACGGCCCGTACGATCTTCCTCGTCACAGCGCGTACGCATCATTCCAAGACTCTCGAAGACAGAAAAAACAACAACCGCTTAACCTTCACCCCGATTTCCCAAATATCACCTTGGGTCTTAAGTCAGATATAGCTATCGGGAACTTTATATCTCAAATTCCAAAAGTATTTCACCTATACATCTCGAAGATAAAGTATGTGAAACCTGATGGTCATTGTGGTTTCGATCGGTAGTTGTGGGATTAGGACAGAAACAAACAGACAAAGTTATGTGTATCTGGCGACAACTTTTGTTGGAGATGCATCAAAACGAGGGTATTTGGAGGCAAGTCTTCGATCCTGAAAATGTAGGACATTACGATGAGTTGTACAACAGGATAAGTTTTGAGGGATGGGTAGGGCAGTGCCCAAAAATTATATCTTGATGCCTGAGACGGGATTTCTTATTGCTCAAAGATATGGTGTGATTGTTCACACGTTGGACATTCATGGCAGCGACACGGTTTTCCCTCTATTGGGCGGTCTGGATGAAGCTGAGGAGCCTCATCAAGTGGTTGGGGTTGTGTTCGTCGACAGTGGACATTTCATCCACGTAAAGCTTGAAAAATCCTACCCGCCCACGAACTATATTTGGAATTTGAAAACAACAAAGAGGGCAACAGCCTGGCATGACAAATGCAAGGATCGAATCGACGCATATCAAAGGCTAATGTGCCCACCCGTTGGCCTTAATCTTTTCCTAGATGTTAAAGATATAGATTAAGTATGTATAATGCAATCCTATTAAATCAGTTATAATCCAAAAGTGTGTTTATGATTCTTATTGATAAAAATACGCAATAATACGAACAAATGCATATCTAACATTCAAACGATGTCTGAATTCAATATAAAGTTTACACTTTTCGTTATATAACTACCGAATCACACCAATTCATTGAAATCGAAGAAAAGAGTAAAAAGATGAAATGAGGTGTGTTATGTTGGAAACTGAGGTTAAAAATTTGCAATGTCAGCTAGTGTTATTACAAGCAACTATGTAAACATTTAACATCTCATTAACACAAGTGCAATACTTACAAAATTTGATAGGCATTAGTTGTCAATAGAGAAACTTAACAAGAGAAGCAACTAAAAAAGCGGTGAACGGTATTTAACAGATGAACATCGGCAGGGTTCTGGCGACAACCCACACGGCATACATCGGTAGCGAGCTGGCCAAATAACAGTATCATTTAATGAAATTTAACGTACATACCGCATTCGAAGATCCTTGCATTGGACACAATTCGTTGGAATTTGTGATTTTTGGTTGGTTCAGATATCTTTTCGGTCATCTTTCCAACGCTTCTCCTTACATTACTCATCATTTCTTGAATTCGAGTTCATTAAGAAGTAATGACTGTTGACTAATTGCCGCCTTGGTAGTTGTTACCATATCCATTATCCCTTTGGTAGTTGTTACCATATCTATTATCCCCTTGGTAGTTGCTACCATATCCATTATCCCCTTGGTAGTTGTTACCATTATTTCATTACGTTAAGTTTGATCTTATTTCATCTTCGAGAACTAGAAAAATGAGAGAATACGAAACGAGATTCTTCGAGAACTATATCTATCCATTATACCCTAGATTTCATTAGGGTATAGTTATAATACCCCTAATACCAGGCCCATCGTTTGCCGTGGAATGCATCCTTAAACTTGATAGCAACAATATGGTGATATTGGAACACTGTACACTCCATGTAAACACATGGGCTTTGTGATGACATGTTACAAATTGGGAACCAGATATTCGTGTGTTGCAGTTTGGAAAGATGACCGAATAGAGATCTGAATAACCGATACAGCCCATTTGTAACCCAACTAAAATCTCCTTGAGTCTAGATTCTTGCATAAATGATGTTCTGATATTGAGAATGTTTGTTTGGGGAAAATGTTCTGGAAATTGAATTATAATTGAAAAATACGTCACGTTACGACAACTGTAGGGGCGTTTTTGAATTATAATGGCAAAATACGGCATTCACCCCAAGTATAACCCCTCCGCTCCTCAATCCCACCACCGTGTCACCGACTGTCCCTACGGTTATATCGTGCTTTCCACCAAACACTTAGAATACTTATTAATGTGATTAAAATACAACATATAAATTGTATCAAATACAGCGTAAAAGTAACCCTTTTTTAGTACTAATGTTGGAAAAAGCTCGTGTTTTCGTTCTTTTTTTTTTTTATTTTCAGGGTTAAAAGAGCTTAAATTTGCAAAGGGAGCAAAAAGACAGCAAAAACCAACATAAAAGTAAAGAAGGAGGAATTGCCGAAACTCGCCAAGCCCCGATTCACATCCAAACCACAAAATAGCAAGAACAAAAGACTGACATGGGGCCGTGTCCACCAGACACAGGCCGTGTCCGAAGATGGTAATGGGCAGAAGAAAAGAGAACTGCAAAAGACAAAAATGGCAGCCAACACGGGGCCGTGTTAAACCAACATGGGGCGGGGCCAACTCAAAGATTTTCAGAATCTGCAATAGTACAGCAAGTACTTTGGCCACGGGCCATGCAGTTGACACACAAGGCCGTGTTAGCACAACATCTGACAAGCAGTTAATGAGGAAGAGAGAGAGAGAGAGAGAGAGAGAGAGATGGGCACGGGGTCGTGCCAGCCAGGCACGGGCCGTGCTGAAGCTTCTGATTTCAAATATAAATATAAGTGCTTGGTTCCACTTCAACTCATCCCATGGCAAATCACTTTTCTCTCACTTGCCACCACTTCAACACCACAACAACACCATCATCCACCACCATCATCCATTTTTCCATCTTTAGAGTGTGTGTATAGTCTCGAGATCCAAGATTGATCGTAAGAATCTTTGTCAAACAAAGGCCATGCTTGACTAAATTCTTACATCACTTGGTGAAGACATATCTTTTATGAGTATCTTTTATGATTTCCAATCTTTGGCTACTTTTTAATTGGGTATGTATTAATGACTTTAATAATTAGTTTTTTATATTGAAGGTGAATTTATTCAACCATTCTTCATATGTCGTTCATTCACATATTCATGTCTTTACGGTCTATATAAAAGCATGTTAACTACTTGGAAGGGGGTTAGAAGGGAGGTTGGAAACGTCGGGGAGTGTTGTAACAGAATTAATTGTTTCAAATCCATGGCAATTGAAGTTTCATTTTATTGATTAAAAGTGTTACAATGTCTTAACAAACAAAGAAATACAACATAATTAACTAGTCTTGCATCTTTTATTGTCACTAAAGCCCAAGTCTGCCTATGTGTATCTTGATCATCTTATGCAACAGTTCCTGAAAAACACATGTGAAAATAGGTACGTCAGCATAAAAATGCCTGTGAGATACATAGGTTTTGTGAAAATAGATTTCATGACTTATGTTTGAGAAAATGTTTAGTCATGAACCTTGTAATTTGCTTTGTCTTGTAAATCGTTTGAAAATCAATAAGTCCAGATGATATGTATAGATAAAAGAATAATGTATGGTTAAATGAATAACCATGTAACTGAGTTTGTATAAGATAAGTTGTTTGTAAAACAATGTCTTGTGAAAAGTATGTTATTTGTATAAAATGTTATATGTCTCATACTGAAATGATTCAAATAACGCTACGATATGTAATACCATACAAACACTTATATATAGGAAGTACCAGCGGCGTATCCACCATGCTTGTATCATATTACACACGCCTCGTTACTTAATCACTTACTCAAACCAAACTATCAAGATGAAATGTTTAACAAGTGTAGAAATGTTCATGTATAGTCAAATACGGTTCACACGGTTCACAGATACAAACGGTTCACAGATACAAACGGTTCACAGATATCAACGGATCACATAGTCAAATGATTACAACGGTTCACATAGTCAAATGTTTACAACGGTTCAATATGTAGTATAATGTGTTCATATGCTGGAGCATATGCAACAGAAAAGCAATGTAAAACAATGTACTAAGTATGCACACAATGGACATACGTAGTATGAAATGTAATGTAGAACGATGTACTAAGTAATGCACACAATGGGCACACCTAGCATGAAATGTAATGAAATCATGTACTATAATGTACTAATGAACATAGCAGGTATATGATGTGAAAACAGGAAAGCATGAAAGTAACAAGTAGGCACATGTGTTTCACCCCAAAACAGTTTGGAAAACAGTAAAAGAGGGGTCTATGTACTCACTTGAGATTTCTTAGTAGTCCTTGAGTAACAACCAAACAATGCTTAGAGATCGCGGATATCAAACGACACCTACTACAGGTAACTATGTTAATAACCGGACCTAAATCGGAAGATCAGATAGAATGAGGGTTCGTAAACCAAACGAGTGTGGAGACTCGTGTCATATGGTTTAACAAAGCCTACATACTAAATGAAACCTAACCTAAGTGCTTTCGACCCATCGCGACCCATTAAGGTAGCTTATGCTACTTTAACGCGTCGTGCGCGTGAAACGCGTTCGGACCGTCTAACTAGTCCTATGACAAGTGTTATATGCCTAAACATGTTACATAATCAGTTATGTGACAAAAGTTTAGGTTACATATGCTTAATTACCAATTATACAAGAAAAGGGTATTCTGGTAATTTACCTAAGGCATATAAACTACCTATCATACAACTACTTAAACGAAGCGACCATAGGGTATAACCTCGGAAGGTTATTCCCTACCTACTATGGTCACCTAATGTATTTGGTCGGATCCTAATGATCGACCAAATGGGTCGGGTTCGAGGTATAAGCGATTTATCAGATCGCTTACCCTACGACCCTAGATAACGTGGTAATCAGTAGGCATAGTCCCAAGGGACTATAACCAACGTGATTACACTCACGTTGCGAAGTTCAAACGAACTTCGCATTGACCATTACTGGTCAACGCTAAAAGTCAAACAAAGTTTGACTTTCGGACTCGAAAAGCAATAAAATAAGGAAAAGAACGAAATAATACTTACGAAGGGTCCCCGAATGCTAACTTCGATTCAAAAATCTCAGGTATGAAACAATAGTTTCAACTTAGAGTTTCTCAAATCAAAGTTCTTGTGATTTTGAAGCATGGGGGGTGGGGTATTTATAGTATTCGGTCCACCGTTAAGATCGTTTCATGGAAAACGTGCCTTAATCCCACCCGTAGAAGTGTCGGGACCTTATGGTAGCTCAAATTGGTTCTTATCAGCTGACTAGGCAAGTATGAGTATGTGGTTAAATCTGCTGCAAACAGGCTGTTAAAAACACTGCATCTGGTCTGCAGACCCCATACGCACCGTAGGGCAAAATGGCTACGATGCGCAAGGCCAAGTTTGGCAGAATTACCATTTTAGTCCCTATCATGCATTCAGCCCATTTTCGACACGTTTAAGGCCCGTTAACCCCATTTCAAAGCTCTAAAATGAAGTTAAAGTATAGGGAACTTAAAATATGCTCAAAAATATCTTGGATGTCGGTTCGTTTAGCCGTACGGTTGCGATGTTCGGTTAATTACGACGGAATGCGCATAATCGCGAAAAACGATCCAAATGACACGACGAATGGATTTTTCTTATGCCAAACACTAAAATAAAATGTTTTAGTGCTTACATAAATTTTTGGATGTCCGGATGTATTCAGAACGTAAGTTATGCGCGAAAATGCAAACTTGTGCACTTTTTGACGCTTTTAGTCCCTGAATGACACAAAAGTTTATTTTAGCATACCGAACACCTCAAAGCCTATTTCTAAGCTATGTAAAGGATATTTATGGTATGTTTAACTTATGGTCATGTTCCGGAATGTCTGTTACAGTTCAAATTGGCATACTTTCGCAGTTTGTCAAATTTAGTCCCTGTAAGCGATTAAACTTTGATTTCACCACACCAAACCTTCCAAAACTTATATCTAAGTTATGTAAAGGTTATTTAAGGTATGTTAAGCCTATTTCACTATTCCGGAGTGTTCGTTGCATTAAACTGGTTATATTTACGCATCAGTGCGTGTATAACCTTCCAGAAAGCGATTTAGAGCTTGAAATCGAAACAAGAGTTGATATGTGCAATCGATACACATATTTTTACAAATCCCAAGTATGAAATACAATATTTCATTGGTTTGGCATTTGTTTGATGGTTGAAGTGACACAGGTGTCACAGTCTCCCCTACTTTAGGAAATTTCGTCCCGAAATTAATTCGTAGGAGTCTATTTGTGACTTTGTGTTAGATAACCACCAGAGATATGTAAAGCATAATCCTGTCATTTCCTTAACGGACATTCTTCAGAATGAAAATGAACAAACGGAGTCATTTTCCTCAACGAGTATTCTTCAGAAGCGGAAATGAAGGAATAAACAAACGGGGATTCATTTCCTTAACGGACAATTCTGAGAAACGAAAATGAACAAACGGAGTCATTTTCAACGGTTGCTTCCTCAGAAACGGAAATGAAAATGATAGACAAACGGATATTCATTTTCTCAACGGACAAATCTTCAGAAACGAAAATGAACAAACAGAGTCATTTTCAACGGTTGCTTCCTCAGAAACGGAAATGAAAATGATAGACAAACGGATATTCATTTCCTCAACGGACAAATCTTCAGAAATGAAAATGAACAAACAGATTCATTTTCAACGGTTGCTTCCTCAGAAACGGAAATGAAAATGATAGACAAACGGATATTCATTTCCTCAACGGATAATCTTCAGAAACGAAAATGAACTAACGGAGTCATTTTCAACGGTTGTTTCCTCAGGTTCGGAAATGAAAATGATAGACAAACGAATATTCATTTCCTCAACGGACAAATCTTCAGAAACGAAAATGAACAAACAGAGTCATTTTCAACGGTTGCTTCCTCAGAAACGGAAATGAAAATGATAGACAAACGGATATTCATTTCCTCAACGGACAAATCTTCAGAAACGAAAATGAACAAACAGAGTCATTTTCAACGGTTGCTTCCTCAGAAACGGAAATGAAAATGATAGACAAACGGATATTCATTTCCTCAACGGATAATCTTCAGAAACGAAAATGAACTAACGGAGTCATTTTCAACGGTTGTTTCCTCAGGTTCGGAAATGAAAATGATAGACAAACGGATATTCATTTCCTCAACGGACAAATCTTCAGAAACGAAAATGAACAAACAGAGTCATTTTCAACGGTTGCTTCCTCAGAAACGGAAATGAAAATGATAGACAAACGGATATTCATTTCCTCAACGGATAATCTTCAGAAACGAAAATGAACTAACGGAGTCATTTTCAACGGTTGTTTCCTCAAGTTCGGAAATGAAGGATTAAACAACGGATATTCATTTCCTCAACGGATAATCTTCAGAAACGAAAATGAACTAACGGAGTCATTTTCAACGGTTGTTTCCTCAGGTTCGGAAATGAAGGATTAAACAACGGATATTCATTTCCTCAACGGATAATCTTCAGAAACGAAAATGAACTAACGGAGTCATTTTCAACGGTTGTTTCCTCAGGTTCGGAAATGAAGGATTAAATAAACGGATATTCATTTCCCTCGACGGATACTCTTCAGAACGAAAATGCACAAACGGAGTCATTTTCCTCAACGGTTATTCTTCAGAATTGGAAATGAAGGATAAACGGATATTCATTTCCTCAACGGATATTCTTCAGAAGTGAAAAATGAATAGCTAGTTCATTTTTCCTCAAGGGATACTTCATCAGAATTGGAAATGAATAGGGTTAACTTCTAGGTACATGACAAAGCTCGCTGTGGTTTCTGTGCACTAAATTCCATAATTATGTATGCATCCATAATTACGTAATTCCTTGCATAGTCCGCACAGTTTGTCTTGTAATGTTCATAAGCACATAATCACATAGTTGTTTAATTGTTATTATCTTGTTATTGATTGCAATTAACGTGGCACCTCGTACTTCGTTTCTCTTGGAAGAAACGGGTACTTAGGATTTTCGTGAAAAACGCAAGAGATCATACAATGGAAGAAATTTGGGAGTAGTCTGTTCTTCAAGGAATGCGGTTCCTTGATTGTCGGTATTGTAGGGGATATGTTGTTTATACATACAATCACATAAATACATTGCAATGTAAAAGATTTATTTATAAACAACGATAACAACTGTTTCTTGGATCTTGACAACAAAAGAAAATAATACATAAGACGTGATTATTTCTAAACGATGTTGTCTTCTGGTTGATCATATGCTCATCCCTGCGCTGGATTTGCATTAGCAAGCCTTGGGCAATTCCTACGAAAATGGCCCATCTCGCCACAGTTGTAGCAAGATCCCGGTGGAAAACGAGCTTGAGCAGGATTGTTGCCAGCTTGATTGGTGCAGCTGCGGTTGGGCAAACCCTAGCTGTATGACCTATAAGTCCGCAAACTTGGCATGTGCGGCACTTCACCCCAGCATGATGATGTAGGCCACATTGGTTGCACAAAGGTGCAGTTCCATTGTAGGGTTTCCTGGCAGGGGGTTGAGCTGGTTGGTTGAGGACGGCTTGATCATTGTGAGCGACCACAACGTAGTTCTGAGAAGCCTTTCGCTTCTTTGACCTCTTAGGGGATCCAGTCTGTTCATCCATGATCTTTGATTCCTCGATTGGTTTCGATTCTTCGACCGACTTCTTTGACCTCTTGACCTCTTAGGGGATCCAGTATGTGGTTGTGGTTAAATCTGCTGCAAACAGGCTGTTAAAAACACTGCATCTGGTCTGCAGACCCCATACGCACCGTAGGGCAAAAATGGCTACGATGCGCAAGGCCAAGTTTGGCAGAATTACCATTTTAGTCCCTGTCATGCATTCAGCCCATTTTCGACACGTTTAAGGCCCGTTAACCCCATTTCAAAGCTCTAAAATGAAGTTAAAGTATAGGGAACTTAAAATATGCTCAAAAATATCTTGGATGTCGGTTCGTTTAGCCGTACGGTTGCGATGTTCGGTTAATTACGACGGAATGCGCATAATCGCGAAAAACGATCCAAATGACACGACGAATGGATTTTTCTTATGCCAAACACTAAAATAAAATGTTTTAGCGCTTACATAAATTTTTGGATGTCCGGATGTATTCAGAACGTAAGTTATGCGCGAAAATGCAAACTTGTGCACTTTTTGACGCTTTTAGTCCCTGAATGACACAAAAGTTTATTTTAGCATACCGAACACCTCAAAGCCTATTTCTAAGCTATGTAAAGTATATTTATGGTATGTTTAACTTATGGTCATGTTCCGAAATGTCTGTTACAGTTCAAATTGGCATACTTTCGCAGTTTGTCAAATTTAGTCCCTGTAAGCGATTAAACTTTGATTTCACCACACCAAACCTTCCAAAACTTATATCTAAGTTATGTAAAGGTTATTTAAGGTATGTTAAGCCTATTTCACTATTCCGGAGTGTTCGTTGCATTAAACTGGTTATATTTACGCATCAGTGCGTGTATAACCTTCCAGAAAGTGATTTAGAGCTTGAAATCGAAACAAGAGTTGATATGTGCAATCGATACACATATTTTTACAAATCCCAAGTATGAAATACAATATTTCATTGGTTTGGCATTTGTTTGATGGTTGAAGTGACACAGGTGTCACATGTAACACCCCCGCCCGAATAGGGCTGACGTGTCTCCCAATACAGTAATCAGAGACATTTTAAAACTTAACTTAAATAAAAATTTAACTCCAAAGGTTTTAAAAAAAATCTAAAACCACACAACGGTTTTAAGGAAAATAAAAATGTCTAAAATTTAAGTAGCAATTTATTTAAACTCCTTATTTCCAACTATAGCCATTTAGTTTTCTCTCTTCGCACTTTTCCCCATGTTCCCATGAGTACCTGTTTAAGAACAAGAGAAAACAACAAAAGAAACACGGCTGAGCCAAAAATTGCCTAGTAACAGAAAAACAATAGCAATAACGGTAATTCAATGAGAATGATCAATACGGTGTTCGATCAATGGTAAAATGATACTAAGACAATAACAATGTAATGATACAGTTAACACTAATAAATGGTCAATTAATAGGATAAGAATCTATGTGGAAATACCCATGTGAGCCAATGACAATAAACAATAAGCAATGTGTACATTAGCTGCAATTCCAATGTACCAATATGTAGAGGGGATGTTGGTACACACACCTATCCCAATACCAATAAGTAAAATAATATCCTAGGATCGATCCATACGCCTCTCAATAATCCATAAACAATAAATACTAAATAGAGACGCCGTGAACTAATCACACCGTCACGGATGGTGCACGTCATCGGTGCCGATGATGACGCCCTATGTCCCCATAGGTGGATGTGCTCGAGTATTGAGGTCAATAAAACGGTACACTTAAAATAAAGACAACTAGTACAATAATGCATTTCTATGGCAAAAATCAATGATCAATAGGAACATGCGATAATGAGTCTACAAAATTTATCTATCGCATGCAAATCGATGGCAAGAAGCATAGTACTAGAAAACAATGACAACGGTTCGATAGCCTAGACACTACGAGTACAATAACGATATAAAATGCTATGAGAAAAAGACCATAAAATCGTACCTTAGCTTATACGATATTAGCATAAAACTCAACGACGTCCTTAACTATCACCAAAGCCTACATAACCATTACATTTTAAATTAGATTTGTTGTACAATTGCTACCTTAATTATTTGATTTGTTTATTTAGGATATCATTATTTAAATATAGGACTTATTTTGTTATCCATGTATTTGATTACTACTGATACATTCCCGTACTCATTTATAATAAAATTAGTTCATGAATATATATGTAGGCGTTAAATTTATATCGTGAGTAATAAATAAAACTTAAATATTGAAAAGAAAAGTTTTTGTGGTTCGGGAGACATGTAAATATTTCTATGTTCATTGTATTGCATTAATTAGTCAATTGAATTTTGTATCACCACCACACTATACGTCCAGATTGTGAGACTTACGTCAAATGTTCATATTTTAGCATTTAAAATTTATATTTAAATGACCATGAATGTTCTCACTATTTAAATACTATATAATTCATATGGCCATATTTAGTGGATTTAATTAATCAACTAAAAGAAAACAAACTTATGAGCATATGTGGTGGTGTCCCACACTTATTAAACAATATATCACTTTTACTTAATCTTCTTCGTCAATTTGCAGAAGTATTCATACCTTCATTTTTCTTTGAACAAAGCCTACGTACATTCATTTTATTTTAGGATTACTTATTAAAATAAAAAAAAACAAGAACACAAAAACTTTTCTTTTCAATGTTTAAGTTTTATTTTATTACTCACAACATAAATTTAACGCCTACATATATATTCATGAACTAATTTTATTATAAATGAGTACGGGAATGTATCAGTAGTAATCAAATACATGGATAACAAAATAAGTCCTATATTTAAATAATGATATCCTAAATAAACAAGTTAAATAATTAAGGTAGCAATTGTACAACAAATCTAATTTAAAATGTAATGGTTATGTAGGCTTTGGTGATAGTTAAGGACGTCGTTGAGTTTTGTGCTATTATCGTATAAGCTAAGGTACGGATTTTATGGTCTTGTTCTCAAAGCATTTTATATCATTATTGTACTCGTAGTGTCTAGGCTATCGAACCGTTGTCATTGTTTTCTAGTAGTATGCTTCTTGCCATCGATTTGCGTACGATAGATAAATTCTGTAGACTCATTATCGCATGTTCCTATTGATCATTGATTTTTGCCATAGAAATGCATTATTGTACTAGTTGTCTTTATTTTAAGTGTACCGTTTTATTGACCTCAATACTCGAGCACATCCACCTATGGGGACATAGGGCGTCATCATCGGCACCGATGACGTGCAATATCCGTGACGGTGTGATTAGTTCACGGCGTCTCTATTTAGTATTTATTGTTTATGGATTATTGAGAGGCGTATGGATCGATCCTAGGATATTATTGTTACTTATTGGTATTGGGATAGGTATGTGTGCCCACATCCCCTCTACATATTGGTACATTGGAACTACAGCTAATGTACACATTGCTTATTGTTTATTGTCATTGGATCACATGGGTATTTCCACATAGATTCTTATCGTATTGATTGACCATTTATTAGTGTTAACTGTATCGTTACATTGTTATCGTCGTAGTATCGTTTCACCATTGGTCGAATACTGTATTGATCATTCTCATTGAATTACCGTTATTGCTATTGTTTTTTCGTTACTGGGCAATTTTTGGCTCAGTCGTGTTTCTTTTGTTGTTTTCTCTTGTTCTTAAACAGGTACTCAGGGGAACAAGGGGAAAAGTGCGAAGAGAGAAAACTAAATGGCTAGAGTTGGAAATAAGGAGTTTAAATAAATTGCTACTGAAATTTTAGACATTTTTATTTTCGTTAAAACCTTTGTGTGGTTTTAGATTTTTCTAAAACCTTTGGAATTAAATTTTTATTTAAGTTAAGCTTTAAAATGTCTCTGATTACTATATTGGGTGACACGTCAGCCCTATTCGGGCTAGGGTGTTACAACTCAAGAGAATCCATAACAACTATTAAATGATAATATTTTAAAAGGTTCATTGTCCCATACCAATAAACAAATATTTCAACAAAACTATCATAACGGAGTTTATATCTCTTAAACAAAAACAAGTCCGACAACCTAGATTTTATTTGCGGGTTTCTAGACTTCCTAATCCATTGCAGCAAACAGACCATCTACCAGTCTCATACGTTAAAATAAAAGTCAATACATAAAGTAAAGGTGAGTACACAAGTTTGCATAGATATAGTAATAAAAGCGTTTAGCATAACCAGCATGTAACACGTAACGACCGATGCATGTAAACTACCAACGATGAGCAACCTAACCACGTGACTGCGAGTAGAGTATGAGCGACACATGATCAACGAAGCGACACGTAAAGTAAAGTATGTGATCCTTAGCAACCCCTGACAAATCAGGTGCTGAGTCAAAACTATAGTACTATCGTTGCTAAAGGCGGTCTGGCAATAACACTATGTAAGCATAGTAACAAGCATTCAATAAATCACATATAGCATGCGGGAGCGGTTAGTGTTTATAAAGTGTTTGCGTTGTGTGTTGTGTTTTGATAGAGAACGTATGTAACACCCAAAAGTGCGTTAAACAAAAATGGGTTCGAGTATACTCACAGTGTGTGTCCTAAACAAGAAACACGATCCTTAATGGATTGAAGGGAGCGCCGGATCAGCCTGCGTACGGGAACAGAAGAGTAAGTCCTCCAAAGTGCTGAAACGGTCGAAAATTGGAGTGACGGTGGGGAACAGATGCTTCATACGAAGCTGGTGCCTTCGTATGAAGGTGTGCCTTCGTACGAAGGTGGGTCTTCATACACGTGGGGCTTCCGTTGTCTAAAATCGAGTGTCTTCGCGATTATGTTCGGAAATCGAGTATTCATCCCTCCAACCTTAAGCTATTGTTTAACTTAGAGTCAGAGAGGTCTTTGGTTAAGTCACGAGTGAGAATCAGGATGTTAGGTGCGAAGTCAGTGCCTTCGTACGAAGCCATTAGTGCCTTCGTACGAAGCTGGGCTTCGCACAGAACAGTCCAGTTCACAAACGTGGCTGTTCTTGGCTTTTGGAGCTGCATTTTCGCCTAAATCGGACGTGTTTTCGAGTCCTTCTCAAGATGGTTTTGACACTACCTCGTTCCACTATTCAGTGAACGAAATACATGCTGTTTTAGGTCCGTTTTAGGGTGAAAATCAAGTTTACACGGGTCTTAAAGAGTTTCAACATATATCTAACACTTGGTGAGTATGAGATCTTCAGATCTACAACTTGGGAAGCCAAAGCTAAACCCAAATCTCCCGTTCAAGTGTAGATCAGTTGTAGATGAAGAAGATTTGATGAAAAAGATGAAGAGTGTTTGTAAAAACAAAGAAGTTATGAAGAAAAGATGAAGTTTAAGTGAAAAATATGAAGTTTAAAGTGAAAACTCTAAATTTTGGATTAAATTAAAGTGATTCTTGTGGAAAATCGTAGTGGAAAATGTTGTGTAATCGAATAAAACTGTTAAATCTTACTTGAAAATGGTCGGACAGCAATTCGGCAGAGTTTCGGTATGAAATCAGCAAGTTAGAAATGAGAGGAGTGTGGCTGGGTATTTATAGAGATTGTGGGTTCGCACATCAGCCCTTGGTTCGAACCTGCTGCTTTCGTACGAAGGCAGCGCCTTCGTACGAGGCTGGATGGCTTCGTTCGAAGGTGCTATTTTGTGCGGGAAAACTTCGTTTTCACGTGTAGGTTGCTCGTTTAACGTGTTTCGTTGTGTTAGTTAGTATTGGTACTTTAAGTATTTTAGTGTAACATTTTGTTTCGGGTCGCGTTGCGTTTTAGAGTGATAAATCGAGTTGTGCGAGTAGCGTTGAGTTTGTGTTGCGATAGCGTTTGCGAGTATAATCCGTAACATATAAGCACACACAAGTAAAGCACATAAGAACACACAGTATAACATTACTACTACTAATAGTGTCTGCGATTTAGCGTTTTTAATCGTGGTAAGCGAATGCGGAGGCGTATGGTAACCAAACAAACGCACTCGGCAATTTAAATATCACAATTCTCTATAATTCGTGTTGCGTTAGCGTTGCGAATATAAAGCGTCTAAACGTGTAGTGGTGCGGTGTGATGAAAATGTATTTAGTTTAACATAACCCTTTATTTATATCGAGTCTCGGAACACAAGACGGTTACAAATCGAAGTAAAAGAAAACGGATAACAATCCGAAAGGTCGGGTTGTTACAACCTCCCCTACTTTAGAAAATTTCATCCCAAAATTAAGGGGTAGACGTAACAAAGAGTTGCGGATATTTAGCTTTCATCTCACTTTAAAGTTCCCAAGTGAACTCGGCGTCGCGTTTACCTCCCCATCGAACCTTCACTATGGGAATGCAAGAGCGTCGAAGTTTCTTGGTCTCTCGATCCATGATTTCTACTGGCTTTTCCAAAAAGTGCAGGGTTTCGTTTACTTGCAAGTCCTCAAGAGGTACATGAAGATTCTCTTCAACTAAGCACTTCTTGAGGTTTGAGACTTGGAAAGTCGGATGTACGTTACTGAGTTCCTCTGGTAATTCGGGTCGGTAGGCCACTTTACCAATTATTTCCAAATCTTAAAGGGACCCACGTATCGTCGCACTAGTTTCCCTATCTTGCCGAATCGGACCACCCCCTTCCAAGGTGAAACCTTTAGGAGTACGTGATCACCAACTTCGAACTCAAAGGGCTTGCGACGTTTATCGGTGTATCTCTTTTGACGACTCCGAGCTTTTAAGAGATTGTCTCTTATTTGGTGGATCTTGTCTGTCATTTCTTGTATCAACTCAGGACCGGTGATTTGTATGTCTCCAATCTCGTGCCATACAATAGGCGATCGACATTTTCTACTATATAATGCCTCAAAGGGTGCCATTTGAATACTAGTGTGATAACTGTTATTGTACGAGAATTCTACTAAAGGTAAATCCGAATGCCAATTACCACCAAAATCTATAACGCACGAACGAAGCATGTCTTCAAGGGTGCGGATCGTGCGCTCAGTCTGACCGTCGGTCTGGGGATGGAATGCGGTACTTAGATTAACAGTCGTACCGAGAGCGGATTGAAATGTCTCCCAGAGACGTGAGGTAAAACAACCATCGCGGTCAGAGATAATGTCACGAGGCGTCCCGTGTGGACAGATGACTTCATCAGTATAGATTCGTACTAATCGTTCAACCTTGAAGCCTTCTCGTATCGGTATGAAATGGGTGGATTTCGTAAGATGATCAACGATAACCCAAATGCTATCATGGCCAGATGGCGTACGAGGGAGTTTCGTAATGAAGTCCATGGGGATACTCTCCCATTTCCACATCGGGATTTCGGGTTATTCAAGTAAGCCAGAGGGTCGTTGATGTTCGGCCTTAACTTTCGAACAAGTTAGGCATTTTGAAACGTACAGTACGATATCCTTTTTCATTCCCGGCCACTAGTACCTGGAACGAAGTTCCTGGTACATCTTGTCGGCACCGGGGTGAATGGAATATCGCGACTTATGGGCATCAGTCAACAATATCTCCCGAAGGTTATTGCGACTGGGGATCCAAATGCGGTCAATGTAATAATAAATACCGTTTAATTTTTTCACTAACTGGGTCTCGGCACCACACTTCATTTCCTCTTTCAAGGTATTCTCAATGAAGCATGCGTGTTGAGCGTCGCGAATGAGGGCTTCAAGATTATTCTGGGCTTGAATGTCGCGAACGCTATACACATAGCTTCGTCGACTGAGGGCGTCAGCTACGATGTTTGCCTTGCCTGGATGGTAGTGTATCTCACAATCATGGTCGTTAAGAAGTTCAACCCATCTGCGTTGGCGCATGTTTAGTTCTTTCTGGTTCAAGATGTGTTGTAGGCTCTTATGGTCGGTGAAGACCGTACACTTTGTACCATAAAGGTAGTGTCACCATATCTTCAACGTAAAAACAACTGCACTGAGTTTGAGATCGTGGGTAGTGTAGTTCTTCTCATGGACGTTGAGTTGTCAAGATGCATACGCGATAACCTTATCTCGTTGCATAAGAACACAACCAAGACCTAGGTTAGAGGCATCACAATAAACAATGAAATTGTCGTTTTCGTCGGGAAGGGTAAGAACGGGAGCGTTGCAAAGCATACGCTTGAGAGTCTGAAAGGCTTCCTCCTGTTTGGGACGCCAAACAAAAGGTTTGTCCTTCTGAGTTAAAGAGGTAAGCGGTACGGCGATTTTTGAAAAGCCAGCAATGAAACGACGGTAGTAACCCGCCAATCCGAGAAATGAATGGATTTCGGACGGAGACTTTGGCGTAATCCAACTCTTAACTGCTTCTATTTTCACGGGGTCGACGTGAATTCCTTGACTATTAACAATGTGACCGAGGAATTGAACTTCCTCGTGCCAAAATTCACACTTGGAGAACTTGGTGCAGAGGCGATTTCCTTGGAGAAGCTTGAGAACCAAACGGAGATGTTGCACGTGTTCGGCTCTCGACTTCAAGTAGATAAGGATATCATCGATAAACACAATAACAAAACGATCCAAGAAGGGTTTACACACACGGTTCATCAAATCCATGAAGACCGCGGGTGCGTTTGTGAGACCAAAAGACATAACCACGAATTCGTAATGGCCATAACGGGTACGGAAGGCGGTTTTCAGAATATCTTGCTCTTGTATAAGTAACTGGTGATAACCAGAACTTAAATCGATCTTTGAGAAACACGTAGCCACTTGGAGTTGATCAAATAAGTCATCGATGCGGGGTAGCGGGTAGCGATTCTTGATAGTAAGCTTGTTGAGTTCCCGATGCACATTTGGAACGATCCATCCTTCTTTTTCACGAAAAGGACGGGTGCGCCCCAAGGAGATGTGCTAGGGCGTATGAAGCCTTTATCAAGTAACTCCTGGAGTTGGCTAGAAAGTTCACGCATTTCAGACGATGCGAGGCGATAAGGAGCTTTGGAAACAGAGTTAGCTCCAAGAATGAGGTCAATACGAAAGTCGATATCGCGAGTAGGGGGTAGACCTGGTAAATCGACAGGAAAGACACTAGGAAAATCACGAACCACAAGTACCTCTTCCATCGTCTTGTTTTCCTCCTCCGCTACTACAATGTGGGCTATGAAAGCCAAGTATTCCTTGCGGAGATACTTCGCAATAAACACATAATTGATCGCCGTTTGAAAGAGCGAAACGAATCATATTTTCAAAACAAACGACTTCGGCATGATTTTCACGAAGAAAATCCATGCCTATTATGACGTCAAGACTACCAAGTTGCATAGGGTTGAGATCGATTGGGAAAATGTGATTGTTGAGTTCGAGAGTACAATCACAGAGAACGGAGCTGATGGTGACGGTTCTTCCGGTGGCAACTTCTATGTCGAAGGTCATTGGGAGGTTAGCGCATTTATGTTTTAAAATCTTTTTTAATTCAAACAATACGAAACTGTTATCGGCTCCAGTATCAAACAAGCAAGAAGCATAAATACCATTTACAAGGAACGTACCGTTAACAACATTGTTGTCAGTCTGAGCCTGGCGGACATTGATATTGAAGGTTCTTCTGTGGGCTGCTTGTTGTGGCTGCTGCTGCTGTGGTTGTTGTGGCTGAGGTGGTGGTTGCTGTTGCGGCTCTTTTTTCACCACACACTGTGGGCAGACATTAGCAAAATGATTCGGTTCACCACAAGTGTAGCAAGCTCGTGCATGAACAACGGGTGCAGGAGCTGCTTGGTTGACCTGAGGAGCAGGAAGTTGAGCTGGTGGCGCAGGAAGAGCTTGAAGAGCGTGCTGGCGAGGGCCTGAGCGGCAGTGAGCGGTGAAATGCCCATAGATGTTGCAATTAACATAGAAACGATAGTTCACCCCTGTTGGATGATGATAAGTGCAAGTAGGACACAGAGGGTGAACACCAGTATATGCACGCTTAGCAGGCGGTGCATTGGTAATAGCAACGTGGCAATTCTGGTTGTTGGGCGGTGTTGTGACCGCATTAAGAGATGTTGCGGCGGTAGTCAGATAGTTCTTGTTGTTGTTGTTGTTTCTTCGCTTGCAACTTTGGCGACTAGACTTTGAACCTTGAGATGTTGCATTGTCGGTACTAGGAGCCGCAGTAGCCTGGCTAAGACTTTTCATCAAGGTTTTGAAAGCTCCAACCAAGACTCGTTTATTGTTGATCTCAGCTGCGAGTTGGTAGGTTTCCTCGATAGTAATAGGTCTCGCTGCCTGAACAAAATCAGCTACACAATCGGGAAGAGAGTGGATATACTTCTTGATGGTCTTATCAGGCGTGTCCACCTCACTGGGATAGATAGTGGTCAACTGTTTGAAATGAGCGATGAGACCAGCGTTGTCACCTCCTTCTTGTTTGATGTTCCAGAACTCATTCTCCAGCTTCTGGACTTCATGGGGAGGACAAAATTCCTACATCATGAGCTCCCTGAGCTCCTCCCATGTGAGGCCATAAGCTGCATCATTTCCGAGCCTGTTGCGCTCGGCGGTCCATCAATCCAGTGCCCTATACTGGAAGACTCCAGTAGCATTCACAGTGCGGAGGTTCTCAGGACATCCGCTTTGACGAAAGGTGACTTCGATCGCATCAAACCACTGGATATAGCACTGGGTCCATCTTCACCAGTAAAACTTGTTGGACCACATGCTTTGAATTGTTTAAAGCTGAACGGGGCTTTAGGCGCTTCATTCTTTGAATCAACAGAGGATGTGCTGCTATTGATCTCGCTGACGATCTGGGGGATTACCTTGGCCACAAGAGAGGCGATTCGTTTGTCAGCTTTGTTCCTCTGACCATTTCGGTGAGTATGAGAGCCAAAGGAAGACATTGTCGAGTGTGAGTTCTGCAGCAGATATCATCCCGAGAGATCAGATGAGATTTGATTATATTAGGTTATGTTTTGAAAAGTTTAGCGTTTTACCAACCCATTACTATGATTATCACCCATGTAAAGCTCAGGAACATGTAAGCACATAGTCACACCATTGCACATATACACATAGTTCACATAGGCACGTATACACATAGGCACAAATGCAAGTATAAACACATAATTCACGTAAGCACATATTTTGCACGTATTCACCTACATATTTTGCACGTATTCACCTATCTTTCAAGGGCACGTAGCATGTTCGAGAGTTACGAGCGATAGCGAGTGGCATAAGTGAGGAGTTTAGCATATGAGGCTTCTTAGTTTGTTCACGATTAGTTAGCGTTTGAGATTACAGAAGTTGTGTGAGTTGTGCGCATTTCGTAAAGCAGAGAGCGAAAAGCGGGAAATCGAAACAATAATTCGTAAATTTAAACACACATAACATAATAAAGTCGATGACGCGTAAAATCGGTGATTGCAGGCTTAAAATCGAAATAGAGTGCCTTGGGTGTTAGACATCGACTTCCCAAAGTAATTCAACTATCCACAATAAACTCGAGTACACGCTTTGGCCTAATAGACTGTGCTCTCACCGAAACACGGTGAACGACACTCATCCTTCCAGTTACTATGTGACTCAACTCATTGGAACAGTTGAGACTTTGGTGAGATTATTGAAAATCAAAGTAGGGAGTGGAACGTGTTATTAAGATGCGGGTTTCACCCCTAACTTAACAACTTCGTTCTTAAGTGTGGTTAAACAACCATGAGATAGAAAAGGGAGATTTCCGTTGAGATGTGGATATCACCCATAGCTCAACGGTAGAATCCCGTGCTGAGAGTACAATACGCGGAATGAGTGATCTTATCGAGAGTTCTTGGTTTTCACACCTAATCTCGACACTATCACTCGTTTGTGTTATGCGAGCGTTTTCAAAAACGTGTGTATTGTGTTAGCCTTAGGAAAGGCAGAGTACCATTTTGCCTTAGGAAAGGCTCCTTCATACGAAGCTGTATATGTGGGTTCATACGAAGGTGTATCATTACAGGTTCGAACGAGAGTACAATTTGTGTATCAATATGTTGGTACTTAGACTATAGACTAGGTCAATTCTACATGACTCGACCTAATTCCCTATAGTTATGGCTCTGATACCAATCTATCACACCCCAACCGATGGCGGAAACTTCGGAGCGCGGCTCTAGGTGAACCAGATTGCTCAAGAGAATCCATAACAACTATTAAATGACAATATTCTAAAAGGTTCATTGTCCCATACCAATAAACAAATATTTCAACAAACAGTCATAACGGAGTTCATATCTCCTAAACAAAAACAAGTCCGACAACCTAGATTTTATTTGCGGGTTTCTAGACTTCCTAATCCATTGTAGTAAACAGACCATCAACATGTCACATATGTTTACGCATAACCAGCATGTAACACGTAGCAGGCGATGCATGTAAACTACCAACAATGATACAACCTAACCACGTGACTGCGAGTAGAGTATGAGAGACACATGATCACCGAAGCGAACACGTGAAGTAAAGTATGTGATCCTTAGCAACCCTTGACAAATCAGGTGCTGAGTCAAAACTATAGTACTATCGTTGCTAAAGGCGGTCTTCCAATAACACTGTGTAAGCAAAGTAACAAGTATTCAACAAATCATGTATAGCATGCGGGAGCGGTTAGCGTTTATAAAGTGTATGCGTTGTATGTTGTGTTTTGATAGAGAACGTATGAAAACCCAAAAGTGCGTTAAACGAAAATGGGTTCGAGTATACTCACAGTGCGTGTCCTAATCAAGAAACACGATCCTCAATGGATTGAAGGGAGCGCCGGATCAGCCTGCATACAAGAACAGAAGCGTAAGTCCTCCAAAGTGCTAAAACGGTCGAAATTCAGAGTGCCGGTGGGGAACAGAAGCTTTGTACGAAGCTGGTGCCTTCGTACGAAGGTGTGCCTTCGCACGAAGGTGGGTCTTCGCACACGTGGGGCTTCCATTGTCCAAAATCGAGTGTCTTCGCGTCTATCTTCGGAAAATCGAGTGTTCAACCCTCCAACCTTAAGCTATTGATTAACTTAGAGTTGGAGAGGTCTTTGGATAAGTCACGAGTGAGAATCGGACTGTTAGGTGCGAAGTCAGTGCCTTCGTTCGAAGCTGGGCTTCGCACAGAACAGTCCAGTTCACAAACATGCCTGTTCTTGGCGTTTTGAGCTGCATTTTAGCCTGAATCAGACGTGTTTTCGAGTCCTTTTCAAGCTGGTTTCAACACTACCTCGTTCCATTATTCAGTGAAAAAAATACATGCCGTTTTAGGTCCGTTTTAGGGTGAAAATCAAGTTTAAACGGGTCTTAAAGAGTTTCAACTTAGATCTAACACTTGGTGAGTATGAGATCTTCAGATCTACAACTAGGGAAACCAAAGCTAAACTCAAAACACCCGTTCAAGTGTAGATCAGTTGTAGATGAAGAAGATTTGATGAAAAAGATGAAGAGTGTTTGTATAAACAAAGAAGCTATGAAGAAAAGATGAAGTTTAAGTGAAAAAGATGAAGTTTTAAGTGAAAAATCTAAAGTTTGGATGAAATCAAAGTGATTCTTGTGGAAAATCGTAGTGGAAAACGTTGTGTAATTGAATAAAATTGTTAAATACTACTTGAAAATGGTCGGACAACAATTCAGCAGGGGTTAGGTATGAAATCAGCAAGTTAGAAATGAGAGGAGTGTGGCTGGGTATTTATAGAGATGGTGGGTTCGCACATCAGCCCTTGGTTCGAACCAGCTGCCTTCGTACGGGGCCGCATAGCTTCGTTCGAAGGTGTTGTTTTGTGCGGGAAAACTTCATTTTCGAGTGTAGGTTGCTCGTTTAATGCATTTCGTTGCGTTAGTTAGTATTGGTACTTTAAGTATTTTAGGGTAACATTGTCTTTCGGGTCGCGTTTCATTTTAGAGTGATAAATCGAGTTGTGCGAGTAGCGTTGAGTTTGCGTTGCGATAGCATTTGTGAGTATAATCCGTAACATATAAGCACACACAAGTAAAGCACATAAGAACACACAACATAACATTACTACTACTAATAGTGTCTGCGATTTAGCGTTTTTAATCGTGGTTAGCGAATGCGGAGGCGTATGGTAACCAAACAAACACACTCGGTAATTTAAATAGCACAATTCTCTGTAATTCGTGTTGCGTTAGCATTGCGAATATAAAGCGTCTAAACGTGTAGCGGTGCGGTGTGATGAAAATGTATTTAGTATAACATAACCCTTTATTTATATCGAGTCTCGAAACACAAGACGGTTACAAATTGAAGCAAAAGCAAACGGATAACAATCCGAAAAGTCGGGTTGTTACAGGTATCTTACCATCACTATACTACGTCCCCGATGGGTATACTTGCCCTAAGCGTGTGTGTAGAGTGATAGTAGAATATCGTGTTTTATAAATTTAAAACTTGAAATCGGCGAGTAAAAAAGAGCTAAAAATATAACTAAAAATACACTCACACCGACACACGTCAAGTTTTTGGCGCCGTTACCGGGGACACAAGAATTTTATGAAAGCTTAAAATTAACAGCCTAATCTTTTTATCTTTTCTTTTTAGGTTTTTCTTCTCTTTTCTTTTAATTTTTCACTTTCTGCAGACTTGACACGGGGCCGTGCTATCCTAACACGGGGCCGTGTCAACTCTCAAGTTTCTAAAAACTATTTTCTGCCAGATACAGAGTGCAGCACGGGGCCGTGTCACCCTAACACGGGGCCATGCTAAACTCGCTGTTTGTAAGAAAATAGTGACCGCCTGATCGCGACGGTCTAAAAAAACAAATATATATATATATATATATATACATATATGGATTTCTTTGATTATTTCTTCCCCCGCCACTCTTACGGGTTATGGTGCGATTATTGTGGGGAGGATCATGAAGAACTAGAATGTGGCATTCTAAACTTCACTCCCCATTATTTAGCCCCATCGTTTTTCCTGTAACGAAACCCCCGAAACGAGCGGGAGTAAAAATAACGAGGAAATCCCTCCGCCTGAACTCCATCGATCCTCTTTCCTAGATGACCTAGAAGAATTAGGTCAAATAGAAGAAAGGATCATCCAAAAACTCCAAGAGATAGAATCTCACTTGAAGGCGTGATATTCATCAGAGATTGCATCCGAAGGAGAACCGATGGCAGAAAAATCAGGCATACACGACAACACCGAGGTCAACCAAACCTCCACTAGAGACGACCCCGAAAACGAAAGTGATAGTCATCCCTGTATCGATTCAGCGGTAACGGTCCCCCTTACCGAGTGTGAATCTCACACCAACAGCATGGACAGGAGTGAATTGACTCACACCTTCTTTAACGAGAGCCCGGAAAAGGTAAATAAGGGAAGACCCCATTTTCCCATTTTTAAAGAAATCTTCTATCTTTCCGAAAACCTCTTGCGTTTTCGTACGCCTCGCCTAAGTCTGCGGTATATCTGACAGTACGGTGTTGTTCCAACCAGTAAGGAACCGCCCGACGTCGGATAATTCCTTAAAACTTAGATAATCTTAATAAAAGCTCTGAACACGGGGCCGTGCTCACTTTCTTCCAATAACCTGGGGTGTGTCGAACTAACACGGGGTCGTGCCCCTCGTACATTTTTGACATGGGCCGCATCAGAATTGACGTACACCGTGTTCTACTAACGGACAATATTCTCTGACACATGCATCCGGCACGGGACCGTGCTACCCAGGCACGGGGCCGTGCTACCCAGGCATGGGGCCGTGCTCACGTATTGTCACTGTCTATAAAGTCAGGCTTTGGGAGAATGTTTGGAACCATTCTCAAAAAGCAAGATCTCTGGAGATTCTACACACATACCCAAAAAGGTATGTTCTTAAAAAGGTCTCCTTTGGCCGTCTTGTCCTTTCCTCTTTTGTGCATTTCCCCTTCTTCATTCTCCTTGAAACTCCATTGAAGCTTTAAGCTTCAAAAGCTTCAATAGGAGGGTCATACTCTTGATTCTTAGCTCAAAGTTTTGCAAATTCATGTAAGTAAAACATTATTTTAAGTTACTTACGTTCAGAAAATTGAAATTCAGTCAAAACTAACTTAAAATAAATTTTTAAGAGCTAAGAATCTGGAACAGATGGAGCAGCACGGGGCCATGCTGAGTACTCTGATCTTCTATTTCTTTCTAATGGTTAGTCATTATCTCTCAAGATGTCGAGCCAACAAAGTGGAACATCGTCGACAAGCTCTAGGAAACAGAGAAGAGGAAGAAGGATCTCAATCGAGGCCACTCTCGTAAGATACGTGAGTGCCTTAAGAGAGAGCCTTGATGAGATGACATTGGTGGAGGAGGTTCTCATACACCGGGTGAACTACCTTACCATGGGGCTAGAAGATTATTTCAAAGAAATCAACCTTTTACATAAAAGGTTGAATATCTTGGCCTTGCCTCCTATGGAGCCAATCTTCCCACAAGAAGATTGGAACCTAGCTAATGAGGTCATACAACCTATGGGTTGGGAAGTCGAGATTTCGGAACTCCCCTATTAACGCCACCTTCGAGGTCCCGATCAATCCCGCACCCCATCAAGAGGAGGTTGAAGAAGAACACTTTATCTTCCTTCCAAGGGAGATTGAAGAGATGCTCAACGACCTCTAGATTGAGTATCTCCCACAAAAGCTCAAGTCCTCCATCATCTAACATTCATAGATTTAGGAATGTAGCTTTTAGGTTGTTAAAAATTTGATCTCGTAGAGGCATTTCCAAGATTCTATCTTTCTAGCTTTAGTTCATGTAGGATTGCAATTTCAATTTCCGTGTAATATTTTTATTTTTAATGAAAAATGGATGTTTGGATGGTGGTATTTCAAATAAATGTGTTAGAGAAAACGGAAACACCAGATGGATGATAAAATGGAACCCATGCACGTAAATCAGAAGCCTCCGATTCATTTTCTGCAAAACAGTGGCTGCAGCACGTGGCCGTGCTCACCTAGCACGCCCCCTTGCCCATCTTACTGTTGTCAAAATTTCTCTGCCCAGAAGATGGCACGGGCCGTGCTCACCCAGCACGCCCCCATGGACACCCCACTGTAAGTCTTCTGATTTCATTTGTTACTGGCACTTTGGACACGGGGCTGTGTCCCCATAGCACGGGATCGTGCTGCAAGTGCCAGTAACCAAAAATTTTTGCTATTTTCATACTTTTTACACATTTTTCCAAAATAAATCCTATTTGGGACACATTGGGGACAATGTGTAATTTAAGTGTGGGAGGGGGATAATAAAAACCTTGAATCGTTCGTCCTAAATCAAGACTTACACAAAACTCGCCTTGGAACCGCTAAACACCCCAAACTTTTTCAAAACTTTTCTTTTCATTTTCTTTACTTATCTTAATTTTAGTTGGGAAAATCAAGTTCTAAAAATTATGTTTTTACGAATTTACAACCGATATCGTCGTGATAAAAAGAACCAATTTAGAAAAATTACGAAAACGGGTATGATAAATCTTTGTAAAATTTGATTATATATACATTTTTACACTAAAACCCTTTTCCACAAACGTGAGTTTTGAGCCATTACCGAGCATACAAATACACATATATACAAATTGCTTAACTTTCGTTTCTTGTGTGAATAGCCCGTTTGGTTCTCACGAATCTAGAACTTGACAATACGATGCGTTCCAAGTCCTTACCGACAAAAATCCGAGTAAGCAAATGATAGAGGCATTAGGACAAACCCATTTTTTCAAAACAAAACCTTTATTTCTCTTTGCTTTATCCAAAAACACCCTTTTAGTTAACCTCTTTGAACCTTAAAAACATTTTCATTTCAAGCCCACAAAATTACCCTTTTCATTTTTCATCTTTCATTTTTGTAAACTTATCGGTTATGAAATTACGATTACGGCTCAGTTTCAACTTTGGCAACCAAAAAGAAATTAGAAAATCAGAAAAACATGCCAAAGTATTTTTTTGCTAAGCCACAAAAAATAGAAAAAACTGATAGTTTACGCTTTTCACCATTTTTCCAATAAAACATAAAAAACCCGAACCACCACCTACCCTTAAAAAGCCCTCTTGATATTTATAAGGATTTAACGTCAAAAGGAGGAGGTTTGATCAATTATTAAGCCTATGGTAGGAGTAAGTTCCAAACACGGGCACGAGCGTTTTCACTTAATACATCACCGGCCGAGTGTTGAGTGAATACTTGTGAGGTGTGTAAATTTGTATATAACTAAATGGAATTTTATAAAGGCATGTTATGCCCAAAGTAAATAATTTTTCTTAACTTGTGTTTTAAATAAATCATGACGAATAAGATTGTAAATAAAATAAAAACAAAATAAATTTAGAACTTGGATTCCCGACACTCTAAAGATAGGACCAAAACCTTCTCTTCTACCTATTTCATTTGGGTGTGTAAGCCACGTAATAGAGCTATGCTTGAGGACAAGTAAAGATTCAAGTGTGGGGGTATTTGATGTGATTAAAATACAACATATAAATTATATCAAATACGGCGAAAAAACAACCCTTTTTAGTACTAATGTTGGAAAAAGCTCGTGTTTTCGTTCCTTTTTTTATTTTCAGGGTTAAAAGAGCTTAAATTTGCAAAAGGAGCAAAAAGACAGCAAAAACCAACATAAAAGTAAAGAAGGAGGAATTCCCGCAACTCGTCAAGCCCCGATTCACATCCAAACCACAAAATAGCAAGAACAGAAGATTGACACGGGGTCGTGTCCACCAAACACAGGTCGTGTCCGAAGATGGATGCTGGGCAGAAGAAAAGACAACTGCAAAAGACAAAAATGGCAGCGAACACGGGGCCGTGTTAAGCCAACACGGGGCATGGTCAACCCAAAGATTTTTAGAATCTGCGATAGTCAGCAAGTACTTTGGCCATGGGTCGTGCCGTTGACACACGGGGCCGTGTTAGTACCGCATCTAACAAGCAGTTAATGAGGAAGAGAGAGAGAGAGAGAGATGGGCACGGGGCCGTGCCAGCCGGGCACGGGCCTTGTTGAAGCTTCTGATTTCAGCTATAAATAGAAGTGCTTAGTTCCACTTCAACTCATCCCTTGGCAAACCACTTCTCTCACTTGCCACCACTCCACCACCACTACAACACCACCATCCACCACCATCATCCATTTTTCCATCTTTAGAGTGTGTGTGTAGTCTCGGGATCCAAGATTGATCGCAAGAATCTTTGTCAAACAAAGGCCATGATTGGCTAAATTCTTACATCACTTGGTGAAGACATATCTCTTATGATTTCCAATCTTTGGCTACTTTTTAATTGGGTATGTATTAATGACTTTAGTAATTAGTTTTTTTATATTGAAGGCGAATTTATTCAACCATTCTTCATATGTCGTTTATTCACATATTCATGTCTTTACGGTCTATATAAAGCATGTTAACTACTTGGAAGGGGGTTAGAAGGGTGGTTGGGTAATTCTATGTCGCGTTCAGTGTATAGGTCGTGCGAGAACCTGGTTCAAGTTTAGTATGTGACAACCCGTGATTTACGGCTCTTAATTACGTAATTAACAGGCGATTAACGCGACAATAAATAGTGTTTACAGCACGGATTAACTTAATTAGGCCTTTGGAGTGCCTGGGAAAGTTTATCCGACTTTACAATGCGCGAACGGTGGTTTACAGAGAAACCTGTGAAACGTTAAACGGCAACGGATTGAAACCGAACAGGATACTGACAACGCCGAAAAATATTAAATTTTTACAATATATTTTTGCTTCGTAACTAAATTTTAGTGACTACGGTCGAAACCGGATCAAAAACGGATTAAAGGCGGCACCGATGGAATTCTTCGCGATTATTATCGTAATCGATGAACGGGCAACGACTACCGACCGTATTTTTGTGTATTTTAATTTTTGACGTTAAACGGAGTTCAGGATTTGACAACGGGTCTCGTAGGAATTACGGGCCACTTACACACGAGATGGGCTTGTGGGCCCTGGGCCCAAGCCCAACACACACAAGCCTAAACCTGCGCATATATATTAGATCTCTCAAGATCTTTTCAAGATTTGATAATCTTTGTAAAATCTCTGAAAAATCTTACAAAATCTATGATAAATCTAATCAAAATATTTTCATCAGATCTTAAAGATCACAATATCCTTATAAGAAACCCATACTCTTCTCTCATCCCTCATTTTCACTAACATTCAACACACACCATATTATCCTCTCTATACTTTCCCTCTCTCACTCAATATCATACAGACAACAACATTAGAGCACACCCACCTGCTTTACCCCCCCCCCCCCCTCTGTTACATCGGGCAACCACCACCATCTTTCGGTGGTGGCGGAACTACAGCAGCAACACCAACACCACCACAGGCGGCGGCGCTGTGGTGGGTGGTGCCGGACGGTGCTTCAAGCGAGAGAGAGAGAGAGAGAGAGGAGAGAGAGAGAGAAAGCCGGAGATAGGAGCGGCACCGCCGCTCACAGCGGCCGCGGCGACGGAGATGATGAGACGATGAGGGCGATGGTGTGATGATGATGCTGGCGAGTCGGTGAAGGCTCCGTCGGCGGCAGATGAGTCCCGACAACGGGTTTCAACCTCCGGTAAGTGACTCGATCTCATTTCAGTTTCGGGCTCATGTTAACGGGTTTGGGGTTTTGGCTCAGCCGGTTCGTGTGGTGGTTCAAAATTTTGGTTCGGTTCGAGTTGCAGGTTCGAGTTTTGGTTCGGTTTGTTTTGGCTCGGGTTACAAACTTGGTTTTGGTTCAAGAGGTGATTCAGTTCGAGATGGGTTTTGGGTGACGTCTCGGTTCGGGTTCGAGTCTCGGGTCAGACACAGTCGGGTCAGGATTGAGGTCAGCGGGTTCGAGCTTTGGTTTATCGGGTCAACAGGTTCGGTTTGGTCAGGCGGTTCAGTTGACTCAGTCACCGAGTCAACTCAGTGACTCGGTTAACTCAGCTTACGGGTCAACTAGGTCCAGGTTTAAACGAGTCAATTCTGGTTCAGCTCGGTTTGACTCGGTCAAACCGAGTCAACTCAAGCAATACGGGTTCAGGCTCACTCGATTCAGACTCAGTCCAAGTTCGGTTCAGTCAGGGTTCGGGTCGAAAAGTAAACTCAGTTAACATCCGGGTTCGGTCAACAGTCAACGGGTCGGGTCTTCGGTCAAACTCGGGTCAACTCAGCGAGCGAACTCAGCCGGCCAACCCGGTTGACTCAGTAAAGTCAGCTGGTCAACGCGTAACAGAAACGACTTGAAGATTCGGTAAAAATTTACGGCGCGTCTATTTCTATAACTTTATTTATTACGTGAAAAACGAGCTTGAACCGATTCGTTTATAGTTTAGTTACTTTTAATGCCTTGATGAAAAACTTTACATATAAGGTTGTTGTTGAATCTTGAAAAAAAAATATATCGACACATAGTTGTCGGGATCGTCCAAAAACAGAGGAAACTCTGCCCGTTTTTCGAGAAAAACCCTTAAACACGACACGTATTATATTTCAAAAACGACGCTTAATGGAATTCGAGTTTATAATACTTCAAACCTTGATAGTTCCAAATGCTTTTACAAATAAATATAATGTTATATTTATTTCGAACGTCGTTAACTCGTATACTTTTACAAAATAAATATAGCGCATATATTTATTTCGTATATCAAACAACACGACTTTGTTGTATAAAATAAATATAGTTGTATATTTATTTCAAACACGCGAAATCTTTTATAAAATAGATATAACTTTTTATATTTATTTCAAGCGCCGAAACGGCATATACGTATATTTTTGGCAAATATACACAAGACGTGATATATATAATACAAGTTATTATATATTATTTTCATACGAAACGCGATATATGATACGAGTTGTTATATGATATTTTCATAGAAATATTCTTTTATATGCGTATGACTACTCGAGACGGCTAACACACTTACAACGATATATTTATATATTTTTATATAAATATTTATTCATTTTAAGTCTCTCGGAAACTAAGTCTTTTGCAAGACTTATTAAACTGCTACTGACATTAAACGAGACTTAACACATATAACTTAATCTTTTCCATTAAGTTAACAACTTACTGTCGAATCGTTCGGCTAACGATTCGGTAGAGCTCGGTGACACGTAGACTAGTTACCGCTTTTATTTAGAAACTTATTAGATATTCCGTGTTAGGAATATTGTAGAATGCACGCTAGCGAGTCTCATTTTGGAAACGACATCACGAAGTCGTAATTAGCTAGCTTTGCACATGGATATTCAGGTGAGTTCATAACCCCCACTTTTTACTGTTTACATTTTTGTAAATGTCTTCGGGGTGGAAAGACATGCACGTTTTGCAAAAACATACAAAGTTCTGAACAAATGCAAAACTCGTATTTCTAAATCATATTACGAAGTGATTTCGAGGAACTCAAATGATTTATGAAAGGTTTATACTAAACATACCGGTTTTCAAACAAACGTATCTTTCGGAATATGCATACCCACGAATTCTAGTTTTCTAAACTACGGGTAAATACAAGAAGCACTCTTGGTGAGAACGAGTACCAAGTATGATGCGTTTTGAGGAAGGATCAGTCGAGACTGAGGGAGGATCAGTCTTAGAGACTGGGGTAAAATACATGTACAATGATTACAGACATTTTCATACATGGTATGGTTAGCTTAAGGAGGGTTTACTACTTAGATCATGTGAGTGGGTAGGCGCAACTTGGGATCATTAATCCTCATTGTAGGACCGAGGGACAGGAGCGGTAGATCTATCTGGGTGTAGCGAGCCCAGCCCCCAGGCCAAACAGAACGGACCTCGGGGTGACTTTGTGCCCGACGCATAAATTTGCTAGGTTTGAGTCTTCCTACTTGCACTTCACACATATCAATGGCCTTGCAAACCATTGGTGATCTCTTTATTTCCTTATTTGCTACATACCAGGGACATATATACTTACAAAACTACTTGTTCATACAAATTAAATACCATGTTTTATACAAAATTCAAAGCATAGGATTATGCGGGTATGGAGTCAAAGTCAGGGTGGGCATTGACGGTTATGCGAACATTACAAATACATGGTTTTTATGAACATACTGTGTTACAAACACAACGTTTCCATACAACTTGGCAAGAAAATGATTTTTAAATTCGTTTTCTGAATACTATTTCAAAAACCGGTTACTCTAAAGATTTATTTCAAATCTTTCACAACTCAAAAGATTTATTTCAAATCTTTTACAAACAAACTATGAACTCACTCAACTTTATGTTGACTTTTTTCGCATGTTTCTTTCTCAGGTTACTTTTCTAAGACAAGGTACGGTTGGAATAGGAGAACCATTGGAGACACGAGTACTTAGTGGGCGTTCACTTTCTAGAAGTCTTAGCTCAAACACTTCCGCTGTGCAATGAAGATACCAGTCAAGTCACGCCAGCTCTGACAATTTCGGGGTGTGACAGATTGGTATCAGAGCTATAGGTTACAGCGAATTAGGTTTCTATTGTGATACCTAGGCTCTAACCTCACTTTTCTCTGGGACTTAGACTATTAAGACGTTGAATACATACAGAACGCCTAGTACTCGAATATGGTCTCCAACCGTTGCCGAAAAGCAAACACTCAAAATTTTGTTTTCAAACATACGCTATTGTGATGTTTTACACACGGTACACGAAACGATTACATACAGTACACAACACTCTGAGAGTTTAGGAAACATGCATTTAAGACCTTCGGAAAAGGGAGTTAAGCTGGGAGGATAGTCTAGTGGGACTAGGAAGTGTTAGTGCAGTTGTCTGTCGACTTCATCTTCGTTCGAGTCTTAGATTAGTAATGAAAGATCAAGTCACGCAGTTCGAGTTAAACAGGAAACAAAGGTGAACAAGCCAGTTCAAACGAAGTGGACAGCTCAAACGAAGTGGACTGTTCAAACGAAGTGGACAATTCAAACGAAGTGGACTGTTCAAACGAACTGGAAATGCCTGTTCAAACGAAGTGGAAATAGTATAAATATGTGACTTGCGTTTTTCATTTGTAACTTTTGGATTCCGGTAGCGAAGCTCTGCCGAAGTGTCTCCAGACTTGTAAACGCGTTCTAATCAATACAAGAGACAGTTATTAGTGAATATCAAGCTGAAACAAACTCTGATTCATCGTATTCCGCCTTTGAATCAGTTTAGAGCTCTTCTGAAGACTCGTTCAGATCGATTCTCGATCCTACAAGTGGTATCAGAGCTCAGGAGGAAGAGCTCTTGCAATTTCAGCTCGATTTCATTAAAAAATTCTGATTTCTACTCCATTCTTTCACATTTTTTAAAAAAAATTTCGAGATTCGTTGATTAATATGGTCTGATTTTGACATATATCACCTAAAATTGTGCTTTAATCAATTGGTTAACAAAATACATGGTAAAATCGACCTAAAATTGATCAATTTTATCAAAAATAGACCAGTTCGTTTCAGATCCATATCACACGAACCGGAACTTCAAACTCAGATCTAAGACGATTTACTGGATGAAATTGAACGGAAATCACATCATTGTGTTCGGAATCCAGAGTAGTACAATCCTTGAACACATCAGAGTCTAATCCAACCGAAAACGTGATTATTTTGAGAAAATTACATCAGATCGTTTGAAAAATGTTTCAGTTCGTTTGAGAATTTGCATTCAGTTCGTCTGAAAGTCATACGAATCCGTTTGAAATCAGCAGATTTCAGTTCATATGAAGGTTGTCAGTTCGTCTGAAGTTTGACCTCAAATCGTTTAAATCTCAGTTCGTCTGATTCGCTAGTTCGTGTGTACTTCAAATCGTTTGAACCTTAGGTCGTCTGAATCCCAGTTCGTCTGAAGTGTGTTGATCAGTTCGTATGGAATATCATCAGTTCACGTGAAGTTCAGTTGTCGGCCAAATCATGTTCGTTTATCACTTGAGTTTGTCGGACTAGTGGTTTAATCGGTTCAATCAAGTTTATTGGTTTTCTGAACTATCACGTGGCTCTAGAGAGGATTAATTGTTTCAAATCAAGAGGTCCAATGAAATCATTTTGAAACATAAAATGTCAGCTTAGGTTGAAAAGGATATTGAGGAGACTATTCAATAGTGTGCACGTGAAAAGAGCATTTGTTTGTGTGAAACTTTAATCAAAATTGTCGGCAAATGAATTGATCACGAGTTGTCTGTCCATATCTCGAAATTGTTGTTCAAGTGATCCATGTGCTGAATATTTGAGGTCCAATCAGAAGTGATGTGTTTCCATTTTGTTTGATAGTGACTATTTTTAAAAAAAAAAAATTTAAAAACCAAATCATGGATGATGGTTATTGGAGTGAAAGAATAAGAAAGTGTTTGGAAAGGGAAGCCAAGAAAAAGGAGAAAGCTAAAGAAGAATCTAAGAAACTTGGAACTTCGAAATCTGAATCAGTATCAAAGAAAAAGATTGAAACAAATGCAACTAACTTTGATCAGTCATCAGACGAAGAGAGTGATGATAAAAATGTTCAAGTTGAGAAGAAACAGGTTGAAAAAATTCCAACTTTGAAGGTCGAGAAGAAAGCTGATGATGAAAAGATTCCTGGAAAATGCTTAAATTGTGAAAATGTTGAATCAGTATGCTCCAAGTGTGACAACTTTAAGACTGACAATGACAAACTTTTGAAGTATGCAGAAAGTTTGAAATCGGATGTTAAGAAGTTGAAAGATGAGAAGCAAACTGATGTAAAACAGATTCTGGATTTACAGGGAAATTGTGAAAAGCTAAATGCTGAAAATGTTAAACTGTTAAATGATTTGAACAGTTTGACATCAGAAAACAAGAAGTTGAAAGAAAAAGCAAAAGTTTTTGAAGAGAAAATTAAAAGTTTTGAAAATGAAAAAGTAAAAATTGAGAAAGATTTTCAAAGTCAAATAAAGATTTTAGAAGATGAGAAAGATATATTTGGTAAAAACAATCTTGAAAAACAAATTGAAATCAATTCTCATCTTAAAAAGATTATTCGACTTGAAAAAGAGGCAGAATGTGCTCAAAAGAAAATCAATGAATGGGAAGAAAAGTTGAAGGTGTTTGTGAATACTTCAACTATTCCTTGCACAAAACCTTTAAATTCAGTTCCAATAAGTGACGGTGTCACAAACTATGACAAAGTCATAGTTGAAGATTGCGATGAGAAATCTGATGTTGAAAATGAAAAATTGTCGAAAAAGAATTTATTTTTGAAGTTAAAAGAAAAGTTTCAAGAAACTGTTCCACAATCAACTGAAAAGGGAGAATGCTCTAAGCAAAAACCTTTGAAGAAGATAGTGGAACAAAAACAAAAAGAGAAAATTTTGAAAAATGTTCAAAAAGAAAATAACAGCTCATCAGATCAATCATCCAATCGCAATGAAAAATTACAAAAATTGAAAAATGAAAACTCTAAAATTGTTGGTAATAAGTGGTGCAGGTTGGACCACAGTGCTTAAAAGCCAAATCCAGCTTACAAGAGGATAGATGGATATCACCAAGCCAAACAGTGCTTTGATTTGAGCATTTGGGCTGAAAATGGTGATTGGTACGATAACAGAGTGTGTTACCGATGTGGTTATCAAGGACACATTGCTGTTAACTGCCAAAGTTGGAATTATGAGACGAGAAGATGCTTTAACTGCAATATCAAAGGTCACATTGTCAGAGATTGCCCAAGGAGATCAAATGAAAGATTGAAGGTTAATTCTCAGAAGATGGCAAAGAAATCAGTCAATGTCAAGCCCAAAGAACAGAAGGTTCAAGAACCTAAAGTTCAAGAAACGAAAGTGAAACTTTCTCAGGGGCAGAAAGACAGACTGAGGAAGAAGAGAAAGAAGGCGGGAGAGTATCTAGAGAAGATCTTGTCCTCGGGTTCTCCGGATAGATCGAATAAGAGTTCTGATGAATCAACTCCCTCAACTACAAAGTCAAGCAAGACGAATTCATCAGATACAAATTTGAGGACGAAAGAAGAAAAGAAGAAGAAGAAAATGGTTAGCAATGAATCTGTTTCTTCGGAAACAAAGGAGCCACATGTCGGCGATGAATCTGATGTGTCAAAGTCAGACAAGCCACCTTCAGGTGATGAATCTGGCTCATCAAAGTCAGACAAGCCACATTCAGGCAATGATTCTGGTATGGTAAAGCCAGAAGAGCCATTTGTTGAGGTAAAAGTTGAGAATTCTGGTCTAACAATGGATGATTCAAATTTTCCATCATTGTTGAACAAGAATTCAAAATCACCCAAGGACCGTCAGGCTTGGGTGAATCTGTTCAAATGAAAAACCTGACTTGCCGGAGATCCCAAGTTGGTAATCGTGGATCAGGAATCGGCATCATTCTTTGTATTTGATTGTGTTTTTCATACAAGTGGTAAATCAGGGACATTAAGTTGTATCCGATTTTCTACAAGTGGATGGTAGACAATGTGATGAACCAAACCCCTAATTTTACAAGTGGTAAAATCAAACTTATTTTCCGGAAAAACCATTTGATTAAAACAAACTTGAGTGTTTTGAAATCAATGGGAAAATAGTTTGTTGTGAGGGGGAGTTCTGATTGTTTATGCCAAGTGAGTGGCGAATTGAGGAGATTTGATATCAGTTGTCACGTTCTTGTACAGTTTATTTTCAAATTTCCTAAAATGTGTTTGCATTTTAGGGGGAGTAAGAAATTTTTAGAAAATCCAAAAACATTTGAAAATTTGAAAAAGACAAAAACATGATAAAACAAAAATGAGTTTTGTTGTCAAGAAGAGGAAATGATAATACATCAGTGAGACTGTCACAGCATGCTAAAGAAATGGAATGATAAAATGTGATAAACGATCTTACTAACGATGTGACGATAGGCTCAGCTAGACTAGTAGATTTGCAATAACGATACAAACTTAAATGAAAACGCCTAGTTCTAGTGGGAAACACGGTCAAAAGCATAGTACTTAGTTTTGTCCTTCTTGATTGTGTGCCTACTCGGTAATCGCTGATTGTCGGAAGACATAAAACTGGTTAAGTTTGTGAACTTTCACAACTTTGCTGAAAAGTCGCTGTGATTGTGCATTTCTTTTTGCAAAGATTTAAACTTGTTTTATTTCTTTATTTTGTTTAAGCATCGGACATCCTCTGCGTATACGTGAGTATCGACCTGGATGTTGTTGCCTAAACGTTCTGCTTTATTTTCTTTGGTGTTTCGTTTAAGCTTTGGACCTCCTCTGTGTATACGGGAGTATCGACCTGGTGGTTAAAGCCTAAACAACTTCAACTTGTTTTATTTTCTTATTTTGTTTAAACATTGGACTTTCTCTGCGTATACGGAAGTATCGACCTGATTGTTAATGTTTAAACATTCTGCTTTATTTTCGCACAAACAGTGTTGCAAAAGTCGGATTCCTCGGCCGAGTACTCGGCGAGTACTCGGTCCTCGGACCTCCACCTTGGCGACTTCCTTCTAGGCGGTCTCAACTAGTCGGCCTCGGGAGTACTCGGTCCTAGTCGGCCTAGTCGGAGCCTAGTCGGCCTAGTCGGTCTAGGCGGTCAACGTGGTTTGTTGACTTTTAATCGGTCAAACTCGGTCAAAATCGGCCTACTCGGCCTTGTATTCGGACTACTCGGCCTTGTACTCGGACTACTCGGCCTTGTACTCAGACTAGTCGGACTTGTATTCAGAATATTTGAACTTTAAACATGTTTCATTTTAAATTATACCCAGTTGACATGAATTATACTTATTTTAACACATAAATAATATATAACAATTAATTTTCTTTATATTTACCATGTTTGCGTACTCCCCGAGTACTCTCCGAGTACTCCGATTACTCCCAACTCCCCAGTCGGCCGACTAGGGACCGCCTAGCGACTTTTACAACACTGCGCACAAATCACAGTTGATAAAAGTTTAAAGGCATTATTTGAGTCAATGTATTGCATGATGAGGGGATATGCTGAGATCGTGGGGTCCATAAGAATTTAGTGCTATCTAAATATATCTTAACGTATCGGTAAGCATGTCGAAAGTTTTTAGATTGAGCTTAAGAGGACAAACATATCGTCAATCAACGTGAATCGTTTAGAGCTTAAAACGATTAAAAGCTTAACGGTGCTTGTGATTTGTCTAAAAGCTGATATGATCCTCTTTCGCAAACTCACAAAAATATGTTTGTACATATTTCATTTCTGCATTTAATTTCTGTTATTGCGTTTGTGTTTCATAGTTTAAAAAAAAAACAAAAAGATTTTTGACAACTGATGTTGAAAAGCTGATATTCAAAATCTCAAAGGCTAAACAAGATGAACAGTTGGGTTGGTTAATTGGTTTGAAATGTTTAAAATGATTCATTAATTTGAATCAGAATTTTGAATGTTTTAAATTCTTGATCAATTTTAAATGAAAGTGATTATCAAATGTTTAGTTGATTCATTAAGTTGAATCACAACATTGTTGGTTTGTAAATTGTGTGTTTGAGATATGTAGGTTTCTGATCCTGTTCCTACGGAAAGCCAGGAGATGCATCAGAACCTGAAGAGAGCTTAAATTGAAAAAGCCAGGATTTGATTTCAATGGTGATAATTCCAGACGGCGATCCCAGCTTGATGATAGAGGGAGTCTGACGAGAGTTAGAGCCAGAGAAAGATCCGGGTTCATGATTCCAGGAAGAGTTCCTGAAGAAGACCGATCAAGATTGAAGAGTCGTCATGATGAAGACTCTCACTGAAGATTCCGTCAACATTCAAGGGGGAGTCTGTTAGTGCAGTTGTCTGTCGACTTCATCTTCGTTCGAGTCTTAGATTAGTAATGAAAGATCAAGTCACGCAGTTCGAGTTAAACAGGAAACAAAGGTGAACAAGCCAGTTCAAACGAAGTGGACAGCTCAAACGAAGTGGACTGTTCAAACGAAGTGGACAATTCAAACGAAGTGGACTGTTCAAACGAACTGGAAATGCCTGTTCAAACGAAGTGGAAATAGTATAAATATGTGACTTGAGTTTTTCATTTGTAACTTTTGGATTCTGGTAGCGAAGCTCTGCCGAAGTGTCTCCAGACTTGTAAACGCGTTCTAATCAATACAAGAGACAGTTATTAGTGAATATCAAGCTGAAACAAACTCTGATTCATCGTATTCCGCCTTTGAATCAGTTTAGAGCTCTTCTGAAGACTCGTTCAGATCGATTCTCGATCCTACAGGAAGTTCAGTCTGAGAGGCTGGGAGGATAGACTAGTGGGACTATGGGAAATTACTTGATTGCTTATTGGTGACTAACATGTTCATTCGGTTATATGATTGATTATTTGCGCATGTGTGTGTTTATTAAAGGTCATCACGTAGGAACCGCAAATATTAACTCGGGCACATATTATTATCCATGTTGTCTATGATATTTTGACTTCCCGAGCAGACAGCCTACGTATAACGAAACACTAGCGCACGAGAATACATGGAACTCAATTTCTACGTCAACGGATGTCGGGGTACATCACCTTCTACGCGACACACAACGCTAGTGCACAGGTAAACGTGAAACTTAAGCTATACATCAACGGAGGTTGAAGTACGACACATACGACTATCGAGGCGAGGCCTTTGAGAAGGAACGATGACGCAAATTTAACGACGACGCTAGATCCCTGTCAGTAGGAGAACTAACGATCAGGAAACGACAACTTGTCACGCGATCCTGTAACGACACGAATCACGCCAGGGAGAAGACGATTGTCTCCGCATTCCCCCTACCTAACTAATGACGAATATGCTATGTTCGACATTCCATGGTAATGTCACCTAACAATTGGTCGTCACACGAAACCCCAGGTAAAGTCCTCAAATTTCTTTTATTGAAATTTCGAATTTCACACTTACTGAGTGGATTTTCGTATCTCTACTCCTCTTAAGGGTCATTGTATCACGATTATTTCTTTACAAGTTACATACATGGTTTTTCGTTGTGACCATGCCGAAAGTTTTCTTGTTGAATCACGTATTTATTGTCGGATTGCGCCGAAACTCAGTTCAATTGTTTGAACTTGTTCATTACACATATTCGATTCAAGATATCATATGATGTATTGGGAGCATCATATTCAAAATTTGTTTTAACAAGTGTTTCATCTGTTCCAAGTCGAAGTAAACTTGTTTGGCATTCGACTCCGTTAAATTGTTTGCTGATTTCGACACCTTGTGGTGGTATTTTCACTTATTTGAACCTCGCGCTAAACTCATTTACATATCTTATGCTCGGATTTAATTATTTATTTATTGATACAGATTAAATCCGCTTTGATTTATCACATTACAACAGTCTTAATACAATTGTGTGTTAAGACAATGGTACGCAAATTCATTTCATATTCCGGTATACCTCATAACGGTTCTTTCAACATCGATCGAATGCTTTGCGACATTCATTGCTTCTTCACCTTCGATCGAAAACATTGTTTCATTGATGTTCCATTTTCAATTGAAAATCCTATAATGTCATTTGAAACAAACTTTCCGATTCACTTTATTGCGCTTTCATTTGACATCAAACACGGTGAATTTGTTTGATCACCGCTACTATTGAATCATTTGAATCACTACGACACCTTGTGGTGTCAGTACAAACTTGTAGCTTGGGCTAATCATGATTGAGCGTTTCATGCAAAACACAGGTGATATTTGTTCGATCACCCCTATTATTGAATTGTTTCATTCATTACGACACCTTGTGGCGTCGGTATAACTTGCAGCTTGTGCTGATCACGATCAAGCGTTTCATGCAAACTATTACTTTTGAGCTTGTTGATTCTAAGTACATCTAGTGGATGTTATTGCTTCTGGAACTCATTTACATATTGTGAACGTTCATATGAAATTCGATTGGTCGAAGTTCCTGTTCATTGTTGGATCCCTGTTAACTTAGTCACATTAGTGACTGTACCTATACGTCTTGTTTCCTTTGACATCGATTTGCTGAAACACATTTATTGTAAACCATTGGGTTCTAATTGTTGAGGAATGTTATTAAATTCACATGATTCGAATAAGTCTTGTTTCGATCGCGCTGTCATTCACTTTGTTATTATTCGGACTTACCTGCGAACAACACAATTCTGAGGAGATAACTTAGTCTAAATTTCGAGGACGAAATTTCTGTAACAGGGGGAGAATGTGACAACCTGTGATTTACGACTCTTAATTACGTAATTAACAGGCGATTAACACGACAATAAATAGTGTTTACAGTACGGATTAACTTAATTAGGCCTTTGGAGTGCCTGGGAACGTTTATCCGACTTTACAATGCGCGAACAGTGGTTTACAGAGAAACCTGTGAAACGTTAAACGGCAACGGATTGAAACCGAACAGGATACTGACAACGCCGACAAATATTAAATTTTTACAATATATTTTTGCTTCGTAACTAAATTTTAGTGACTACGGTCGAAACCGGATAAAAAACGGATTAAAAGCGGCACCGATGGAATTCTTCGCGATTATTATCGTAATCGATGAACGGGCAACGACTACCGACCGTATTTTTGTGTATTTTAATTTTTGACGTTAAACAGAGTTCAGGATTTGACAACGGGTCTCGTAGGAATTACGGGCCACTTACACACGAGATGGGCTTGTGGGCCCTGGGCCCAAGCCCAACACACACAAGCCTAAGCCTGCGCATATATATTAGATCTCTCAAGATCTTTTCAAGATTTGATAATCTTTGTAAAATCTCTGAAAAATCTTACAAAATCTATGATAAATCTAATCAAAATATTTTCATCAGATCTTAAAGATCACAATATCCTTATAAGAAACCCATACTCTTCTCTCATCCCTCATTTTCACTAACATTCAACACACACCATATTATCCTCTCTATACTTTCCCTCTCTCACTCAATATCATACAGACAACAACATTAGAGCACACCCACCTGCTTTACCCCCCCCCCCCCTCTGTTACATCGGGCAACCACCACCATCTTTCGGTGGTGGCGGAACTACAGCAGCAACACCAACACCACCACAGGCGGCGGCGCTGTGGTGGGTGGTGCCGGACGGTGCTTCAAGCGAGAGAGAGAGAGAGAGAGAGGAGAGAGAGAGAGAAAGCCGGAGATAGGAGCGGCACCGCCGCTCACAGCGGCGGCGGCGACGGAGATGATGAGACGATGAGGGCGATGGTGTGATGATGATGCTGGCGAGTCGGTGAAGGCTCCGTCGGCGGCAGATGAGTCCCGACAACGGGTTTCAACCTCCGGTAAGTGACTCGATCTCATTTCAGTTTCGGGCTCATGTTAACGGGTTTGGGGTTTTGGCTCAGCCGGTTCGTGTGGTGGTTCAAAATTTTGGTTCGGTTCGAGTTGCAGGTTCGAGTTTTGGTTCGGTTTGTTTTGGCTCGGGTTACAAACTTGGTTTTGGTTCAAGAGGTGATTCAGTTCGAGATGGGTTTTGGGTGACGTCTCGGTTCGGGTTCGAGTCTCGGGTCAGACACAGTCGGGTCAGGATTGAGGTCAGCGGGTTCGAGCTTTGGTTTATCGGGTCAACAGGTTCGGTTTGGTCAGGCGGTTCAGTTGACTCAGTCACCGAGTCAACTCAGTGACTCGGTTAACTCAGCTTACGGGTCAACTCGGTCCAGGTTTAAATGAGTCAATTCTGGTTCTGCTCGGTTTGACTCGGTCAAACCGAGTCAACTCAAGCAATACTGGTTCAGGCTTACTCGATTCAGACTCAGTCCAAGTTCGGTTCAGTCTGGGTTCGGGTCGGAAAGTAAACTCAGTTAACATCCGGGTTCGGTCAACAGTCAACGGGTCGGGTCTTCGGTCAAACTTGGGTCAACTCAGCGAGCGAACTCAGCCGGCCAACCCGGTTGACTCAGTAAAGTCAGCTGGTCAACGCGTAACAGAAACGACTTGAAGATTCGGTAAAAATTTACGGCGCGACTACTTCTATAACTTTATTTATTACGTGAAAAACGAGCTTGAACCGATTCGTTTATAGTTTAGTTACTTTTAATGCCTTGATGAAAAACTTTACATATAGTGTTGTTGTTGAATCTTGGAAAAAAAATATATCGACACATAGTTGTCGGGATCGTCCAAAAACAGAGGAAACTCTGCCCGTTTTTCGAGAAAAACCCTTAAACACGACACGTATTATATTTCAAAAACGACGCTTAATGGAATTCGAGTTTATAATACTTCAAACCTTGATAGTTCCAAACGCTTTTACAAATAAATATAATGTTATATTTATTTCGAACGTCGTTAACTCGTATACTTTTACAAAATAAATATAGCTCATATATTTATTTCGTATATCAAACAACACGACTTTGTTGTATAAAATAAATATAGTTGTATATTTATTTCAAACACGCGAAATCTTTTATAAAATAGATATAACTTTTTATATTTATTTCAAGCGCCGAAACGGCATATACATATATTTTTGGCAAATATACACAAGACGTGATATATATAATACAAGTTATTATATATTATTTTCATACGAAACGCGATATATGATACGAGTTGTTATATGATATTTTCATAGAAATATTCTTTTATATACGTATGACTACTCGAGACGGCTAACACACTTACAACGATATATTTATATATTTTTATATAAATATTTATTCATTTTAAGTCTCTCGGAAACTAAGTCTTTTGCAAGACTTATTAAACTGCTACTGACATTAAACGAGACTTAACACATATAACTTAATCTTTTCCATTAAGTTAACAACTTACTGTCGAATCGTTCGGCTAACGATTCGGTAGAGCTCGGTGACACGTAGACTAGTTACCGCTTTTATTTAGAAACTTATTAGATATTCCGTGTTAGGAATATTGTAGAATGCACGCTAGCGAGTCTCATTTTGGAAACGACATCACGAAGTCGTAATTAGCTAGCTTTGCACATGGATATTCAGGTGAGTTCATAACCCCCACTTTTTACTGTTTACATTTTTGTAAATGTCTTCGGGGTGGAAAGACATGCACGTTTTGCAAAAACATACAAAGTTCTGAACAAATGCAAAACTCATATTTCTAAATCATATTACAAAGTGATTTCGAGGAACTCAAATGAATTACGAAAGGTTTATACTAAACATACCGGTTTTCAAACAAACGTATCTTTCGGAATATGCATACCCACGAATTCTAGTTTTCTAAACTACGGGTAAATACAAGAAGCACTCTTGGTGAGAACGAGTACCAAGTATGATGTGTTTTGAGGAAGGATCAGTCTTAGAGACTGAGGGAGGATCAGTCTTAGAGACTGGGGTAAAATACATGTACAATGATTACAGACATTTTCATACATGGTATGGTTAGCTTAAGGAGGGTTTACTACTTAGATCATGTGAGTGGGTAGGCGCAACTTGGGATCATTAATCCTCATTGTAGGACCGAGGGACAGGAGCGGTAGATCTATCTGGGTGTAGCGAGCCCAGCCCCCAGGCCAAACAGAACGGACCTCGGGGTGACTTTGTGCCCGACGCATAAATTTGCTAGGTTTGAGTCTTCCTACTTGCACTTCACACATATCAATGGCCTTGCAAACCATTGGTGATCTCTTTATTTCCTTATTTGCTACATACCAGGGACATATATACTTACAAAACTACTTGTTCATACAAATTAAATACCATGTTTTATACAAAATTCAAAGCATAGGATTATGCGGGTATGGAGTCAAAGTCAGGGTGGGCATTGACGGTTATGCGAACATTACAAATACATGGTTTTTATGAACATACTGTGTTACAAACACAATGTTTCCATATAACTTGGCAAGAAAATGATTTTTAAATTCGTTTTCTCAATACTATTTCAAAAACCGGTTACTCCAAAGATTTATTTCAAATCTTTCACAACTCAAAAGATTTATTTCAAATCTTTTACAAACAAACTATGAACTCGCTCAACTTTATGTTGACTTTTTTCGCATGTTTCTTTCTCAGGTTACTTTTCTAAGACAAGGTACGGTTGGAATAGGAGAACCATTGGAGACTCGAGTACTTAGTGGGCGTTCACTTTCTAGAAGTCTTAGCTCAAACACTTCCGCTGTGCAATGAAGATACCAGTCAAGTCACGCCAGCTCTGACAATTTCGGGGTGTGACATAGTACTACTCCATGGATTGGCTGGGAATGACTGGCCTGACTGAGAGTATGAAACCGCTTGCCTTATTCATAAACTACTATTAAAACTTTAAACCAACCCCGCGAGGACTGTATCCCTGCTGACTCAGACCAACGGGTTGAGGGTGATCGCTGACTGGAAGGGGGCCCACCACATTTTGCATTAGTAACTTACTTAATTATCTTTCAATATTCTGACCTAGTGGGATTGTATCCTTGCTGACTCAAACCACTAGGTTGAGGGTAACGTCACCTTTAAAAGAGGAGCCTAATACTATAACTATGATAATCTCTTAAAATGCCCAAAATGCGGAAATCATCAAAAGGGTACATGAAAGATAAGTCGGATCCAAGTGATTCTTTCTTATCTATCTAGTTTTATTTTATTTTCTATTTATATCTTTTTATTAGTTTAAAAATCTTTTCTCAAAGTTTGGTTCGATTTGACGTTGACGATAAGCCGGTATTAAAAGCTCTTGTGTCCTTGGACGACCTCGGTATCTTACCATCACTATACTACGTCCGTGATGGGTATACTTGCCCTAAGCGTGTGTGTAGAGTGATAGTAGAATATCATGTTTTATAAATTTAAAACTTGAAATCAGCGAGTAAAAAAAGAGCTAAAAATATAACTAAAAATACACTCACACCGACACATGTCGCTCAAACATACGCATTTTGCTCTCCGTCTTCTTTCTGGATTTCTTGAAACATTACGAAGTTAACATATTCCAGTTGTCCCCTCTTGGTGCAATGAAAGTTTCTCATTTCGAAATCATGTGTCGTGCTTTTGGTGGCGAGCCATCCTGCCTTTGTTTCAACAGTCTTTTGTACTCTCTCAGTATGGCGATTTTTACACCGTGTCTCAACGGAGGAGTCGTGGTTGCATATCGTTGGTAACAGTTTCTTACATTTATGTTTATCGTTTTACTTCTTATCTTAATAGTTTATTACTTTCAATTGAATTACAAGTACTTTTCATTGAAACTGCTAAAAACTTAAAAGAAAGTCATGTATATATTTTATGAGTAACTAGATAAAGTTAGAAAATTCCTATTTCAAGTTAGATGACCGTTGAAAAAAAAACTATTTCAAGTTAGATCTAAAAAACGCACCTACAATTGTCATAACATGACGTATTTTGCTATTATAATTCATAATGCGAAGTTTAATGACAAAATACATCGAATACTGATCCGCTAGGACGTGTATACATACACGGGGTGCTTTGGGGGATTTTTTATTTTTTAAAAATCATTTTAATTAAAAAACGCACCTACAATTGTCGTAACGTGACGTATTTTGCCATTATAATTCATAATACAAAGTTTAATGACAAAATACATCAAATACTGACCCGATAAGACGTGTATATATACAACACGACACGTTGAATTACAAGTGAAATCAAAACATAATCGCACGAAATCATGGAATACAGCCACACATATGACCGAACTTATCCGGAACATGTCGTATAGACCATAAACTTCATAAAAAGAACTATAATGGCAAAATACGTCACGTTACGACAGTTGTAGGATTATTTTTGAATTAAGATGATTTTTTTAAATAAAAAAGCCATGGAATTTAGCTATAATACAAGTGTCGATATACAATGTCTCGAGTTTTATTACAGGTAAATACTTTTTAACTTCTTTATGAAAATCTGAGAAGCTGTTATAAATCCTCTTGATAATTGTATCACACATAATGGGGCTTTGGTTGCCTTGTGATAATTCATTTACGTTAGCATGCTTGTAACTATAAACAATTTGAGCCAATTTATCCATGTAAGGAGGTACCTTGATCGTATTCACGTCTGAGTCATAAAACATGGTTTGTAGGCAATATACCTGATGATTGTGTTGATGTGTACGATTAGTATATCTAACTGCTAGATTCATTGTGTACAAGCATTAAGCCTGGTAAATTAAGATACTCATCTCATGAATGCTTAAACCTTGGTTTAAAAAAATTGGGAAGCGCAAAAAAGCAATGAGGTCTAAAACCGAAGCGTAAAGCGCAAAGCGCAAAAGCGGTGAGCTTTTCGTACGCAAGGTGCAAAGTGATTATAAACTTTATTTTATATATCCCCTAAGTGTTTACCATCCAATACATATGATTTAGCTATTCTGAAACTTTATATGTGTTTTAAAATGAAAAACACATAAATATACAACATAAAAAGCCTGTTGTACAGTACTCAGCTGCACAAAAATAAACCATGTACAAAAAGTGTGTGCCTCAGTCGATTTTTACCCTAAAAAGTGTGCCTCAATTGCGCTTCTTGTACAGACGTCAACTTGTGTTACATAAGGCGCATGGACCTGCGCCTAGATGCGCTTTGCGCTTAATCGCGCTCAAGGCACGCTTTTTTTAAACCAAGGCTTAAACATGCTTCATAAATGAATGTGTCTGACAATTGTATTTGCCATCGAAAGTTGACATATGTTAAAGATTGACTCACGAGTTTTGATCCTCAGAAGTAGGAGGCTGGGTTAGGTTTGGTCTGTCAACTTGGAAGTTGCAACTCCTTTGACGAAGGACTAAAATGTTGCCTGGTCACTTTTAATTTTAGTTGATCTGCCTTGAGATGTTTTGTATCTGATATTAAATTTTGAGATTTTGAATAAGCTGGTATTTTCCAATTACAGTACTACTATTATTTCTGCTGCAACATCATAATGGCATGTAACAGCTAAAAGATGTTTAGACTTAAGAGATATGTATACTTTGAAATAAATTATAATATAATATAATATTATATTATATTATATTATATTATATTATATTATATTATATTATATTATATTATATTATATTATATTATATAACAATCAAAAAGTTAGATATACAGTAACTATAATATATTAATTCAATTTACTTTTAGTTCATATTTTTCTTGGACCTTGATATTCACACACCCAAACCTTATTTCCACACCTCCCAAAGTGCCCCGCTTTGGCTAAAGCGGGGCGTTTAGGTTTGCTTTCCAGACAAAAGGAGATGTGATGGAGTACGATGTCCCTGTTATGTACCTTGAAGCGCCCCGTTTTGGCCAAAGCGGGGTGTTTAGGGTTCTTTCTGCAGACAAAGGGTGATGAAACTTGATGCGATGTTATATTCTGTACGATGTTCCAGAAAAGTGTCACGTTTGAACCCTAGGCGCCGCGGTTTGGCCAAAGCGCGGCGCTTCGACCCCCATTTCATACATTTAAGAGGCAAGCCATGCGTTCTATCTCGTATTCAAAAAAAAATTTCGTCCATTTCAAAAAATTGAGGTTAAGGTTCTTTTGGGTTTTTTGTTTTGAACTGTGAAAATTCTGTTGAGTAGAGCATTTTTTCAGTGATTATGATGTCGTGGTTTTGCAACTACCTTTTCGGTGAATACTCTGAGGAGTCCGTTGTTCCAAATTCTTACGAGGGAACCGTTATTTCTGACTCGTACGATATACCGATCCCTTCCAACACGAGGGAGGAGGAGGTTGTATCTGGCATTCATTATCATGACAATACTGTGCAGCTGGACTTGAATGTCCCTATGGAAGACTCGTACGCACAACACGGCTATTCGGATTACGGATACGGAGGTGAACCTATCCTCAGGCTGAATATCCGCATGGTCAACCAAACTATCCCGACCACGGTTACGGTGGTGAGTAGAGCTATGTACAACAAGACTATCCTGAACACGGTTACGGTGGTGAGCGGAGCTATGTACACTTATCGCATCCCGCTCTCCTGATACCAAAGAGAATGCAAAGCTTCATGCAGCCGAGGCCGCTTTGTTAAAAATAACAAAACGGAAAACTAGTGATATGGGCCCACAAGCTATTGTTAATTTTAATGAAGCAACAGAGATTGAATGTCACGCCCGCTTTTCACATCCGAAAATAACAAAAATGACATACAAACTTTTTAACAACAATTGGGCATGACTCGTTCGTACAATAGTCGATTCCCTACTTTAAACAAACTTCATTCAAAATTAAGTGCTACGACACTTTTTTTTAAAGATGATAAGGTTGCAACCATACAAAATTCATTACAAGTATTTTGACCAAAATACCCAAATTAAGATTTTAAAGAAAATGTCCAAACTACTTACAAACATCCTAGACTTAACTTTAACATTTACATCACAAAAATCATTTTTTGACCCTTTTACAAGAAGGCGACTTTAATCGGAAGCGCATATATGGGTGATGTGGTGTATTCGATCCGAGCTCGCCATCCTAAGCATGAGATTTACCTACATCCAAAACATAAACTTGCAAGTTAGTTCGGATAAAACATATTACTAATACAATTTTAGCTTTTTCCTCATTATTTGACCCATTACCGAGTCACTTCATCTTTACATCATTTCATTGCAATTTCTCATACGACAATTCCGCTTTAACGGATATCATGCCATTTAACTTCCATCACCATAAATCATCATATTTCATCCGACCCGTTCTCACGGATCATGCATATTCTTACTTTCTCGGTTATTATACTCCACTAGTTTGACTTATAAAAGTCAACACATAGTTATCTTAACTTCATAACAAATTCATCCTATTTGACCCATTTAACTACGGATTAATACATCATCAAGAATAACATCATTTTCATACTTTAGACCCATTTGCACGGGTCGTTAATATACTTTTTCTCTTTTCCTACTATCAATTCGTATTAAGGCATTTTTACTATAAATTCCCGCATAAAAACATCAAACAATTATTCACAAGAGAACTAACATAAAATCTACATTCTACATAAGCGAAGTTCAAAAGAACTTACCGTGGTCTTGAGTTCCTTGTGCTTTGGAGTGACTTGTTCCTACCTCCTTCTTTGTCCTATACATCACAACTTCATATACTTGGCTTTCAAAAATTTCATTACTCTCACATTCCTTGTCATACAATATAATGTTTATGAACCACATACATTCCCACCATGATCATATCTCATCAATTTAGCAAGTATTCATATAAAATCACAACTAAATTAATTTAGTCATTTCATCGAACACATGGCGTGCGTACCATCTACAAAGCATAAGTACAAGTATCTTAAGCACATTCTTCCCTAATTCATTCTTTGATTAGCATAAACATCCTTAATTTCCCAATTTGCCAACCAATCTATAAACATCTAATTCTAATTCAATTACTCATCAAGGTTTCATCAACATTTTGCTTCAATCATCAACATCATACTAACTAACATATAGAGGGTTCTACAAATTATAAATCATCCTATGGCATACAAGTGGGTTTTACCCCAAATCATCACTATGTACAAAATTAAACATATTTTACCATCTACATATTCATAACAACTATCATTCAAGTTAAATTTCACATTACATTCATAGATTACACAAAAACCCACTTAATCAAACATCACCAAAACACTTAATTCGACTTACTTGACATTAGATACACTTAAGGAATCAATCTCCTAACTCATGCACTGATAATTCAGCCTTTTCCTCCTTTAATTTTGTGAAATTTTGAAGAACTAGGGTTTCCCCTTGCTCTCCCTCTTGTTCGATCGCACACAACCAGGAGAAATATTGGCCCTTTTTTATCAATTTTCATTGCACATTTACATACTAGCCCTTTGTCTTTTAAAGTGTGTTTAAATTTGTTATTTCACATACTAACTTGGACTCTTTTCTTTTGTTTAACTTAGTTACATACATATATTTTTAACTTTCTATCATTTTCTTTCGGTACCGTTTTATTGTTACCGTTTTCTGTTATTTAGCATCACGAACATAATATATTTTTATAACATACGAAATTTGGGGTGTTACAAGTCTACCCCCCCCTTAAAGAAGGTTTCGTCCCCGAAAGCTGAATACATACATTCTGACGAGTTTATCTGTATCCCTACGTAATTACATACCTCTGTTGATGCACAAGAATGTCTGTTGACTGCATCTTCATCAAGTCTTAAGTCAATAAAGTCAAGATAGAAGCTTAAAAGTCAAGATTAGGGTTTTAATGTTAATTTCGCTTCAATGTACATTAGTTATAGGTGATTTCGCTTCTAAGGACACATGGGATTTCGCTTTAAGGGTCATGACATAAAAGCGAAATCAGATTACATGTGATTTCGCTTTAATGGACTTGACATTGAAGCGAAATCAGCCTCACTATAAATACCTTATGTGTGTGTTCATTAGAGCGAGACCTGATCATTAGCTGTGTAACCGAACTCTGTCAAATTGATCTCAGAAAGCTAATAAAGTGAAGGAATTGAAAGGATAAGCTGTTGTTACGTTGCGTATACTGATTCCGCCTTTATACGTGATGATGAACTGCCTTGACTGATCGTTTAGGGTCACGACACGGTCCAACAAGTGGTATCAGAGCTTCAGGACGAGGAGTTCATACTACATCATCCGATTCGACACTATTATCTCATTTCTACTCTATTTCTCTTTTATTTTTTCGGATTATACAAGTTCCTACGGACATAATGGTTTGAAGTTCAAGTATATTGAGCGAAAATAGATGTTAAACAATCCGTAACTATATCAGACCTTAAAACATAGTAAAACTTAATCAATTTTAACAAAAATTCGATCAGTTTTCGAACCGGAACTTCATTATCAGATCTGGAACATATTTGTGGTCGAAATTGAATAATAATCATATCATTGTGTTCGGAATTCAGTATAGATCATTCCTTGAAAGTATCAGATTGTAATTCAGATTAAAACATGGTGAAAATTGGTTAAAAGCTGATTCCGCTTTTACGTACATCACTTGATTTCGCTTTTGTGTACATCGAGAGTGAATCAACTGATTTCGCTCATACGGACAAGGTTAATTTCGCTCCAAGAGACAAGATCTGATTTCGCTTCAACAGTCAAATCAGATTTCGCTCCAAGAGTCATTTTTGCTATTTCGCTCCAAGGAACATAAGTGATTTCGCTCGAGTGAACAGTTGTGATTTCGCTCGAGAGGACATTGTTGTTGATTTCGCTCATCAGTCAATCTGACTGATTTCGCTTTAGTGTCAGTGTTTGTTAAAATTTCGAAAATTTGTCTAAGTGTTTGCTGATTTTTCAGGTACATTCACGATGGATGATATTTTCATGAACCCGTTTAGCGACATGTATGCATTCGCTGGAGATTCCGGAAACAATGATTCTTCGTCAAGCAATGTGAACGAGAACCTGCCAAAAGAGAAGAAAAAGGAAGCTTGGGAATCGGAAAGTGCATTCGGAACGTTCAATAAACCCCCAAAGCTAATGGCTATCGAGGAGTACAGTCGTTGGTCCAGAAAGTTTGAAGATTGGATGATGGCATTCGCATTTCCAAGTTGGAAAAGTCTGAAGAACGGTTATGAACAAGGAAACAAGAATGGTGAAGTTTTAACAGCATCTGATGAGATTGAATCATTCGTAGCCGAACAAAAGTGTGTGGCATTGTTATTTCAGTCTGTTCAGGAGGATATCATCTCATTGATAGACTATACAAATGCTAAAGACCTCTGGGCAAAGTTAGAAAAGAAATGTTTAGGAAGTACTGAAATCGTGAAAAACAAAAAGAAACTTCTTAGGAAAGAGTTTGATATGTTTGGTTGTCTTAAGAATGAGTCAGTGTGTAAAATGATAGAAAGGTTCGGTCATCTGAAGCTGGAATTAGCAAGAGATGATATCAAGTATTCTGATGATGAGCAAGTAGACAAGTTGTTCGATTCATTGCCAGACGAGATGGAGTGGAGATATTATGCTCTCATGCTTAAGAACACTATTCCTTCTGAATTGTTGAAACCAGATTTGGTGATTGAGAGACTTGAGAGTCATGAGCTGGAGTTGAAGAAGACGTACATAGTTAATCACTCATCCTACCAGCAGAATTTGGATTTGTATTATCCAAAAAGCATGATGCCGAAAGCTACTTCTCCAAAGACTGCGTTTTCTGCTGAAAATGTGTCGACAGCTGGCAAAGAAAGTCAAAGTGGTCAAAGCAGTGGAAGTCATAGTGGTTATCACAGTGGATCTTCATCATCTGCAAGTCATTCTGATGCAAAGAATCGTTTTCAATGCAACATCGTGATAGATTTGAAGAATGCTCATAACTTTGATGAAGAATCGGCCAAGCAGCAGATGATTTTCCTAGCATCGGTGTTGGAATCGTATGAAGGATTGGTAGCTGGGAAGATTGGCAATACAAATTTGACGAAAGAAGATTACGATCAGATTGATCCGGAGGAAAGGGAATTGATCGATATTCGTTGGGCTATGGCAAGTGCTGTTCGCCGAGCACAGCGTTTTATGGAAATTACCGGAAGAAAAACAATTGGTGGTGCATCTACCAAGCTGGGGTTCGATAAATCGAAGGTGACTTGTTTCAAGTGTAAGCAGAAGGGTCACTTCAAACGAGAATGCCGTAACGCTTATGTTGATGAGTCGGAGAATCCTTTCAGAGATAATTACTACAAGAAGGCGATTTATCACCAGAATAAATCCGAGCCACCTAGATTGAAGCAGGTTGAAGACAACAGAGAGAAATCTAGAGCTCTTGCAGTGATTTATGATGATGAGGGATATGATTGGAGTCAAGAGGTTCTACCAGAAGAAGATGCAGTTGGTTACGCATTCATGGCGAAAAATGAACCGATTCCATGGAAAGATGATAGAACTGAAGAGCAGAAGTATAGATACAGAAAGATGATTTCGGAAAACAAAATTACTAGACTTTCTAGTATCTATTTGGAAGCAAAGAGAGCCAAAAGATGGGATCCAGACAGAGAGTGTTATCTTGATGAGTATGGAAATATTGCAATCGATCACAAAACTCTTGATCTGGAAGTCTTAATCAAGGAAATGAAAGAAAATGATGAGTATTGGCAAAACAAATGGTGGGGAACTCCAACTTCGAAAATGATTGAAGAAGAGAAAGAGAAAGAGAGAAAGGAGAAAGAGGAGAAAGAGAGAAAAGAGATAGAAGGAAAAGAATCCAAGAAGATTGATACTGGAGTTATCGATACTACGCAGGAGTTGACTCCAGAGAACCTGGGAAAAATGGCTGACAAAGTGCTGGCTGCTAAGGCACTTGAGGTAGACTCTAACTCCGTGTCTGAGTCAAAAAGCCGGGTCAGTTCAGATGTGTCAACAAATGCGTCAGGTAAAAAGATCGAAGGAAATGCTGATTGCAAAAATTGCAACAAAGAGTGCAAATTTTGTAATACTGTCACGTATCTCAACGGTGAGAAAATTAAAGATCTGACAGCAAAGGTCAGAAACGTTGAGAATCAGATTCTTGGTCGTGACAAAACAGTTAAAGCTTCAACTGAACGGATAAGAGAATTAACTGCTAAAATTGAAACTGATAAAATTGATCATGACAAAATTAAACAAGAAAATGAAAAGTTGATTCTTGAAAACCGTCAGATTTCTGAAAAATTTGAAAAACTCAAAAGCACAATGAAAGATTGTGATGATCGAAATGGTAAAACTTTTAAAGAAAATGAACATTTAAAAGCAGTGCTTAGAGTTAAAGAAGAATCAATCAATAAACAACTGGATGAAATCGCTAAATTGAAACTTAAAGTTCAAGAGGCTGTAATCGAAAACGAGCGAATCCAGTTGAAGCTTAACAGTTATAGCTCCGCAAGCTTTGTTTTGCAACATATCATTCCCAAACCCATCGGGAAAGACAAAGCAGGCGAAGATGTGTATTCTGATGGAACTGGGGTGGGTTTTCATCAAGTACCACCACCTGTTCTTCATAATTACACTAAAAAGCAGTCTGGGTTGGTTGAAATTGAGGAAGAAAAAGAAGTTATACTTCCGGAGAACATTGATGTTACTTTTTCTACATCATCTAATGATAGTGTTCAGACAGAGATTGTTAAGAGCACAGCTGAAAGTGTTTTGAATAGTGATTCAGCTGAAGATGATGGGTGTTTCTTGGACAAATACATTCAGAAATCAAAGTCCAAAAACAACTTAAGTGATGAACCGGGTCTTGTGATGTACAAGATGGCTGGATCTGATAAGTTGTATTCGGATTCTGAGTTTCCAATTGAGAATGTTAATGTGAAAAAGTTGACAAATGTTTTCAAATTGGTTGAAGTTGAGTTGTCAGAAGTGAACAGTTTGTGTCAAACAAAAAGGCAAATGAATTTTGAGAAAGATAAAGCTTATTACAAAAAGCCTGTTGTTCCACCACGTTTTTATAATAACAATCGAAACAATTGGTCGGGTGGTTATCGGGGTGGTAATAGTTATCAGAAAAAGAGTTTTCAAAACAAAAGGTTTGCTGTAAAGAAGGTGTTTGTGAACAGTTCAAGTTCACTTGCTGATGAAGAGAATGAAATTTTTTCAAAATCAAATAAAGAGTTCTTTGAGAAGAGGGTTTCACAACCTCAGTCTGAAGGCACAAGTCGAGTTGATGATACTCGTACATGTTTTAGATGTAACAAAGTTGGTCACATAGCAAGAAATTGCACCAACTCCAAGCCTAAGACTGAAGTTGTTGATAGACAAAAGAAAAAAGTTGATGTGAAGGGTAAAGCACCAATCATTGTTGAGAAAAAGAATGTGAAAAATGACAACATTAAATTGAAAAATGAACCTGTAAAGAAAGTGGTAACTAAAAATGACAAATTTTACAAGAGGGTTGCAGTATCTCAACAAGTTTGGAAACCAAAAACTGAAATGAAAATTTCAACTTCTGAAGTGAAAAAGGCTGAAGAATCAATTTCGGTTGATTATGATGCAAATTTTCCACCTTTGAAGGCTGAAAATTTCAAAATTCAAATTGCGAGAGTCAAGGTTACATCTAAGGCTGATGAGGCCTGGGTGGACACCATGTTCGAATAAGCAGTTTGAATTGCCGGAGCTTCCTGGTTCGCGGAGCATGAATCGGCATCTTTATTGAAATGTTTTAAAATCAACTTGTAGTATGTGCAGGATCTTCCAAGAGCTATTTCAAGATGGATCATGGATAGTGGCGCATCTCGACATATGACAGGAAAAACTGCATTGCTATATGATGTGAGGAATATAAATGGTGGTTATGTGGGATTTGCTGGTCATGAAGGTGGTCGAATTGTAGGTGAAGGAACGTTATCTAACGGAATTGTGACGTTTGAAAGAGTTAACTACATCACTGAGCTGGAGAACAATCTGCTTAGTATCTCGCAGATTTGTGACAATCAGTATACTACTCACTTCACTGATAAAGAATGTTTGATTTTGAAACCTGGTTTTGTTATTCCTGAAGATTGGATTATCATGAGGGCACCTACAGTGAATGATTTATATGTGTTAGATATGTCTGTAGCAACTACAACTACTGGTCAAGCACATTGTTTCGTGTCTAGAGCAACTGAGAAAGAATCAAGATTGTGGCACCGAAAGATGGGGCATATTCACCTAAGGAAGATGAATCACTTGGTGCACAATGATTTGGTATTGGGAGTTAATATCAAAGGTTTTCATCTGGAAGGGGAGTGCATTAGCTGCATCAAAGGCAAGCAGAAGAAAAAGTCACACCCTACAAAGCAAGTCAATTCAGTTTCGAGACCGCTGGAAAGACTTCACATGGATTTGTTTGGTCCAGTGAATGTCAAAAGTATTACAGGAGATAAATATTGTTTGGTCGTTACTGATGATTATTCCAGATTTTCGTGGGTTTCTTTCTTGAAGACGAAAGATGAAACATTTGACAGTTTGATGGGGCTGTTCCGGAAGATTGAGAATTTGTACCAAAGGCGTATCAAGAGAATTCGAAGTGATAATGGTACTGAATTCAAGAACAGCAACATGGAAGAATTTTGTGATGAAAGAGGTATTTTGCATGAGTTTAGTGCTCCGTACACTCCGCAGCAGAATGGAGTCGCAGAACGCAAAAACCGGACACTAATCGAGACGGCTAGAACTATGCTCGCAGATTCAAAGTTACCGATTAATTTTTGGGCTGAAGCTGTTTCCGCCGCATGCTATACGCTCAACAGGGTTCTCACTGTCAAAAAGTTTAACAAAACATGCTTTGAGCTAATCAATAATCGCAAACCGAATTTGAAGTATCTAGAACCGTTCGGGTCACCCTGTACGGTTATAGAGCCTTTTGGAAAGTTTGGTCCGAAGTGCATTGAGGGTATATTTGTTGGTTATGCAAATCCGTTACGACGCGTCTTCGTTCCAAGTGAGAAGCGGATTATTGAAGCTGCAAATGTTGAATGTCAAGGTTATACTATGCCGCCGCAGAATCCTGGTGATTCATGGCGTTATCATTATGACAAACTTTGGGATTCGTTTGACATGAGAGAAGAATCAGAGGAAGATGAAGATTTCTTTGATGAGTTGGATATTTTGCGTGAATATGAGTCACAGCTAAGGTTCCCAGCTGAGTATTCGAGAAGACCACATGAAACTTCAAATGACGATGAAGCAGGTCCAAGTAATGCTGGTGAACATGATGATGTCCAACAGAATGAAGTTGCTCAAGATAATCAGTCGGCTCAGAATGATAATCTAGAAGCTGAAAACATGCCAGTCTTTGATCATGGTGATTCAGATTCTGAGGGGGAGCAAATTCAATTTTCAAGTCAAACAAACCAAGTTGGTGAACAAGATGCAGAACAGAATGTTACTAATCTGGAGGGAAATGTAGATGTTCCAAGTGAAGTGATGCCGCGAACTTTTTCATATCATCCAGAGGAGTTGATCATAGGAGAATTGCAGACAGGCGTTCGCACTCGAAATCAGATTGATAAAGGGCTTACATGTTTTTATACAAAAGTTGCTCCTTTGCAAACTGAATTCTCATTGAGTTGTTTTATCTCGCAGGTTGAGCCAAGAACTTACAAAGAGGCGCTTACTGAAGACTCTTGGGTCAATGCTATGCAGGAGGAACTTAGTCAATTCGAGAAATTGGGAGTGTGGAAGTTAGTTGATTTGTCGGATGGTCAAAGGAAAATTAACACCAAGTGGGTGTTCAAGTGTAAGAGGGACGATAGAGGAGTTGTTGTAAGGAACAAAGCTCGACTCGTTGTTCAGGGATTTAGTCAACAGGAGGGAATTGATTTTACTGAAGTCTATGCTCCTGTAGCACGACTAGAGGCGATCAGAATTTTCCTAGCATTTGCGTCTTGGAAGAACTTCAAAGTTTATCAGTTAGATGTTAAATCGGCTTTTCTCTACGGGAAGGTTAAAGAGGAGGTTTATGTCGGTCAGCCACCGGGCTTCACCGATCCAATCCACAAAAACAAGGTCTACTTATTGGACAAAGCGCTGTATGGTTTACACCAAGCCCCGAGAGCCTGGTATGAGACTTTGTCTCAACACCTACTAGCCAACAAATTCATTCGTGGAAAAGTGGATGCCACTCTCTTCACTAAAGAGGTCGATGGTCATCTTCTGATAGTTCAGATTTATGTGGACGATATAATCTTTGGGTCGACAAATGAAAATCTATGCAAAGATTTTGAATCAGTGATGAAGCAAAAGTTTGAAATGTCATCAATGGGGGAGATGAAATTCTTTCTGGGATTACAAGTTGAACAACTTCCTGAGGGAATTTTCATTCATCAGTCAAAGTACGTTCATGATATTCTAGAGAAATTTGGAATGTCAAGTTCTACTCCAGCTGCTACCCCACTTGCAACAAATCATGGGATTCACCCAGATCTCACCGGAGACAGGGCTGATGAAACGTTTTACCGATCCATGATAGGTTCATTAATGTACCTAACTGCTTCACGTCCTGATATTATGTACCCAACGTGCCTCGCAGCAAGATTTCAGTCTAACCCAAGAGCATCGCATATGATCATTGTGAAGAGGATATTGCGCTACCTGAAAGGAACTCCTTCATTGGGGTTGTGGTGTCCTAGAAAAGGCGACTTTACGCTCGAAGGGTATTCCGATTCGGATTTCGGATGCTGCAAAGTCAATTCAAAATCAACAACTGCAGGATGCCAGTTCTTTGGTCCTAGATTGGTTACCTGGCAGTGTAAGAAACAAACGTCTGTGGCGTTATCTACATGTGAAGCGGAGTATGTTTCTGCTAGCAGTTGCTGCTCTCAGATCTTGTGGATACAGCAACAGATGCGCGACTACGGTTTGCAGTTTCTTAACACACCTCTTTTTGTTGATAATGAGGCCGCAATAAATATAACAAAAAATCCAGTACATCACGCTAAAACTAAACACATAGAAATTCGTCATCACTTTATTCGTGATTGCTTTGAGAAAAAGTTGATACGAATTGAGAAAATCCACACTGACGAACAGAAAGCTGATTTACATACCAAAGCTTTTGATAAAAATCGGTTTAAATATTTGTTAAAACTGAATGGTATGAAGCTTCTGTCGGTGTCGGATGGCATAATTGGCGTTGATGAGAGTACTGTTGCGGATGAAGACGAGAAACAATCTGCAATGGTTTGTCGAATTTTTACTTGTTTTGGTATTTAGGGGGAGTAGATATTTGTACATAGTTTATTTTTCAGAAAATACAAAAACAGTAAAAAATGATAAAATACAAAAACATGATAAAATCTGAAAAAGAGCTTGTGTATATAGGGAAAATGATAGTACATCAGCTAGACGATTACAGTATGCTAAAGATTTGTAAAGTATAAAAGAGTTAAACAATCTCACTAATGATGTGTCGATAGGTTTTCACACATTTAGTAGATTTATTCGGGATATAAACCTAAATTCAAACTTGTGAATTCGTGGGGAACACTACTTGGATATATAGGTAACCCCTGAAATCTCGTTTGAAAGGTCTCTTAATCTGATATACTAGGTCTTTATACTCAATGATGTCTGGGGTATTATTCCGGGACTTCTGCTGAACGGTAGTTCTGACCTAGTCCTGGATAATACTTGCTGCAATGCTTGAAACACAGCATTAAACCCTCAGCATGCTGAAACAATAAAATTGATATATGCTGCTGTTGTAAGCAAAAAGATCCTCTAAAGGGGACACACCGTAAAGTCGAAGCTGATATCTCTCTGCGTATACGGAAGTATCGACCTGAGATCCCTCGGCCCTCGCATACCTAATTTATATACAGATATCATTGTAGTATTCTCACCTGTAAGACTGATTATTGAGATTCTGGATACGGGAGTATATTCAAGAGGTGGGACACATGAATGAGCTAAGTTCATAATTCATCTAATTCGTATCCTGTGTAAATTGAAATTTGTGTGAGAATTTAAGATGGATCAGTATATCGACAATCAATGTGAATTGTTTAAGTCTGAGTATGAAATGAAGCTTAACGGTACTTGTGATTTGTCTGAATAGCTGATATGATTCCCTGACACGCTCGACAAAAATATGTTTGTAAATAGTTTACTTTGTTTACTTTCTGCAATTTAAGTTTTCTGTATTTCATTTCTTAGTTTAGATCACTTTATAAAATCCAAAAAGATTTTATTTCTGCTTTATTTTCCGACAAACCAAAGTGGAGAGTTGATTGTTGGATTCTCAGATGTTTGAAGCAGATGCAGGAGATTCTGGACTGAAGAATGAGGAGAGCTTACTTTGATGAAGTTTGATTTGTTTGAAAAGTTAAAAACAAGTTCATTAATTTGATACTTGTTATTTTCAGAAAATGTTTTCAAAATCAGTTTGTTTCATCAAATGATCAACTAAGGTCATTAATTTGAACTTGGTAGATTAATCAAGTGATCAGGGTCATTAACTTGGACCTGAATACTTGAGTGGATTTCTAAAACTGATTAAGTTTGTGATTTATTGTTGAAAAGATAAGTTTGTAATGTTTATTGGTTGAGTAACAGGTTTGGACTTCATTATTCCCAACGAAAGCTATTTGTCAAAGCTTGAACCAGATATCTCAGATTCTAGCATATCGAGAGGGGGAGTCTGTGAAATGGGGAGTCTGGATCAACAGTCAATGGGAGTGTGAAGATAGAGTGCTTATGATGAAAAGACAGAGTTAAAGAAAAGACTAAGACTGAAGACTCAGGATCTGAAGACTACGTCAACATCCAAGGGGGAGTCTGTTGATGCACAAGAATGTCTGTTGACTGCATCTTCATCAAGTCTTAAGTCAATAAAGTCAAGATAGAAGCTTAAAAGTCAAGATTAGGGTTTTAATGTTAATTTCGCTTCAATGTACATTAGTTATAGGTGATTTCGCTTCTAAGGACACATGGGATTTCGCTTTAAGGGTCATGACATAAAAGCGAAATCAGATTACATGTGATTTCGCTTTAATGGACTTGACATTGAAGCGAAATCAGCCTCACTATAAATACTTTATGTGTGTGTTCATTAGAGCGAGACCTGATCATTACCTGTGTAACCGAACTCTGTCAAATTGATCTCAGAAAGCTAATAAAGTGAAGGAATTGAAAGGATAAGCTGTTGTTACGTTGCGTATACTGATTCCGCCTTTATACGTGATGATGAACTGCCTTGACTGATCGTTTAGGGTCACGACACGGTCCAACAACCTCGAACTTCGAATACATGCTTTCATTCAATCATCCCTCATGATGAATCGGTCGTTACTACTCTAAACTTGTCTAATACATTTGGTAATTCAATCTTGTATGAATCAAAGCGATCCTATTACATTATTTCATGATTATCATTCATTTGTTCAAGCTGATTTCTTAAAACTTACCTGTCAGATTATTCATTCTCGCATGCCTCTAACATCTACTTAGGGGAATTAATTATCATAATATTCATACTTGTTCATTCCTATTCATTCATATTAATTCATAAATCAAACATCATTCAATATTTTCTAACTATTTAGTTTCTACATACACCTCATCCTTCCAAGGCCAATATCAAGCAAAATTTCTTTCATGTCATTTGCTTAATAGTTCTTTTCATACTTTTCTTCCAATACATTCGTATAATCTTTACCCGAGACCAATATTTCTTCCACTGATGATCTATCATAACTGCATGGTTAACCACAACTTAATGTATACATTTATACAAATGTACATACCATCCTGCTCTAACCTCTTTACCGCCTATCTCTAGGTTACAAGGGCCAACATAAATCTTTAATCACGCTATCAATATGATCGTGTAATCAATACATACATTTGAGCAACTCATATTACACTCGAGGTGTCATACTCAGCTATACTTGTCATCACATTCCATAGCCATCATACATAGGTCATTCCTTCTAGCAATTGTAATACTAAGGCAATTACCCAACATTGTACCTCAAAGGGTTAATTCTTATCAACCTAGGTTCCGCTACATACGAGATTATAAGCTTATTACATATGCCACTCCATTTCATGTATGAGTTACATAAAACTTGGCACCACTATTCATTTGACAATTGAGACTACACTCTACCACGTAGGGTTGTTTTATAATACGAACCAAGAATCATGCGTATATAAATTTTTTTTAACTCTCGAACATTTCTTTAGAGGTTTATCTTCTAATAATTCCTCACATACGATAGGGAACTCGACAGAGGGTAAGAGTTGTTCAAATATTCATCTTATTTTAAATTCCACTCAACACATCTTTATGTAACATTCCTCCTCTATTAGATACGCATTCTTATATTTTCATTCTAGCTTCCTTCGACGTTAACCTTTCACATTTTTCATACAATTCTTTCTATTTTTTAATTAATTTTATTTTTTAATTTGGCATACTAAGTGTGTACCCTGCTTTCTTAACAGTTCCTCGTTTTTCTTTCCTTTCTATTACCCATTTTCCGATATGCGGGTCAACCGTTACCATATTTCCATCATGACATTTCAAGATATCTAATAACCATACTTTATAATAAACAAGAATTTAGTGCCGCCATTATTTCCCGTATTGATACGAAGATTATAAGTTATTTACTAGCATTATGAGTCATTTACTTCTTCCTTCCACGTTACTAACCATACTTGTTCCTTCACTATGTCTTTAGAAACAATAATGCTCACCATGAGCCTACTACTTGATTTCTCTATTATTAATATCATCATTCTTCCTAATCACCCCTTCTTGTGACGTAAAAAAAAACTTTGGCTACTAAAGTATGTGTGTGTGTGTGTGTATATACTTGTCTCAATATTTAGTGACTTTATTACTATTGGTTGCTTGTTAATCCATTCCTACAGTATGGAGTAATTCGCACATTTGTACTTCCTTACTGGTTTTAGACATACTTGTTTTCATTTTACCATTTCTTACAAAAATCTCTATCCTCGCCAGTGCTTAAATCATCCATCTAGGTCTTAGCCCATTATTCATTTAGTCCTCATAAGTCGATCATCACATGCTTAATACGCAACGTGTTCGGAGCATACTTCTTTCATCATAATCTTATTACCTCAACATCTTTCTACGTATATATATAATTACTTACACCATTATATGTTACCACATTTGTCATACGTTTTACTCTTACTTGAATATCCCGTATAGGTCTACGACGATTAACTATCAACATATCCCTACTCACATTCCCACAACCAGCGGCAACATATCTCACATACGTTCACATACGCATCATTTATATATATATATATATGTGTGTGTGTGTGTGTTCTTTTTGTCCTACATTATGCTTGATCAACCAGGCTATCTGTGCCACTTACTTGTTTTGTTTATACTTATCTTTAGTTAGGTGGAGAAAAGCATCTCCTCATAAATATCTTCCTTTAAAAATTTTAATTATACTAACCTTTACTTTTGTTTGACAAAATTTTCACCCTTAGGATCATACTATACTCGGAATTCCATCATCCTTTCATGTTCAATATTTCCTAAGCTTGTTCGTAATTATCATTCTTACCTTTCATTACATTCTAGGACCATAATATCCTCTTCTGTAATCATTGCTTTTATTCCTTCCTACCGTGTCATTTGTTATCGTTCGTATTTCCTTCGTCCGTCATTTACCTTAAGCATTTTCTACATTCATTACTTCATATACTTTCCATGTCATCTTAAGTTACATTAATGCATTCAATCATATTTCAATTAGGGGTGTAAACAAGCCTAGAGGCTCGAGAGCTACTTGTGATCGGCTCGGTTAAAAGCTCGAACGAGTCGAGCCTTATCGAGCCCTAGCCCGAGCTCGAGGCTGAAATAGAGTTCGTTTTATTATCGAGCCCAAGCTCGAGTCTCAAATATAAAGCTCTTTCAGGCTCGCGAGCCTAAACGAGCCCATGTAAAATTTTAGTTTTTTATATATAATATATTAATAATGATGATAATATTGATGAGCCGAGCTCGAGCCAAGCTTTGGCTCGTTTAAGCGATGTTGAAGTGAGCTCGAGCCGGGCTTTTAGCTCGTTTAAGGTTGTTCCCAAAATAGTTCGAGCCGAGTAGAGCCGAGCTCGAGCTCAAAGAAGTAGGCTCGAACCGAGCCGAGCTCGAGCTCGAGCTTCATAAAAACATAACGAGCCGAGCTCGAGCCTGGTCGAGCTCGGGCTCGGTCCGGCTCGTTTACACCGCTAATTTCATTAACTTTCATTCCATTTGTGCATCATCATCTGTTACTCGGAACATAGGGGAATAGAATCCCTCATCCTTCTTACTTACTTTCTCGCACCATCTGTTACTCGGAACATATTTTATTAACAATTTTCTTCGTTTTCACCAGCAATCTACTATATCATTCGAGATCATTATTAAAAGTTATTCTTTGGTTACGTTTATTTCATTCTAACATTTTAAATTTTTATACTTTCCTTTCTTTCATGCTAGGTGTTAACGGTCCTTTATGGCCACACCACATATCTCTCATTATAGGGTTGATAAACCTAACTAGAACTTCATTCACAACCTTCCAATCATATACGTTCTTACTTCAAAACATTTCAACATGACACGGTTGACATTTAGAGGATCCTAATTATCATAGGTTGCATTTTTGGAAACTTAACGAAACTATTGGTTTTGCCTCAAGAAATATTCTACAACATAGTTTAGGAAGTATGTTAATATGCCTAACATATTTCAATGACTTCCATTCTCTTACTTATTACACATTCGTTAATTTTATATATACTTTTCACTTCATTATATGTTACTTCATGCCATCATGCTTACGTCTTATTGACCTTTGTCCTTTTAATTATGGTTATCATGCTTTTATTTCATAATAATTACGGGTGTTAATAGCCACTTAGTGACCATACCGCATTCCTTTCATCATCCTCGGTGTTAACGGCTACTTCGTGCCCACACCGCATACCATTCATCATCCCCGGTGTTTACGGTCACGTCGTGACCACACCGTATACCATTCATCATCCCCGGTGTTTACGGTCACTTCGTGGCCACACCGTATACCACCGCATACCATTCATCATTCTCGGTGTTAATGGTCACTTCGTGTTAGTGCATGCATCTGTCGACTTCGTCTTGTATCGAGTCTAGTACTAGATATGTTAGATCAGGGCACATTGTACGGGAAAATAGAGTTTTAGAGTTGATTTCCCATGAAATGTTGATTTCCCACGAAATGGTGATTTCCCACGAAATGATAAAATGTTGATTTCCCACGAAATGAACATTGCACTTTCGTGGGGAATCAGAAACTCTATAAATAGGCTAGTGATCATGTCATTTGGTGGGGAATCAGAATATTGTACCAAGGTGCTGCCGGTGTGTTTCCTGATTGTAATCGTTGTATTTTCAATCAGAAGAAAGTTTAAAGTGAAGAACAAGCTGTATCTAAGTCTATTTCTTGTTTTCCGCACCTGAAATAGATCAGAACCTCTCTGAACGACTCATTCGGGTCAGATACACGATCCTACAATTGGTATCAGAGCACAGGAAGAGGAGTTCTGCAGATTACAGCTGATTTTGATTGCATTTTCTATCTTCTACACCTTCTTTCATCAATTCAGGAAGTTTTAACGGTCAAAATCGGATCAATTTTTCACAATTTGTGTAAAACAACATATTAACAAACCCTGGAAAGTTTCATTGCAAAATTCGAACTAAAAGTGACTGAAATGGACCTTCAACTTGATTCTGCTCGAATTGATTTTGTTTGAATTGGTCTGATTCCGCTCGAAAGTTCACTGATTCCGCTCGAGATTGTCTGGTTCTGCTCCAAAATGTTGATTCCGCTCCAAATTATTTGCGGATTCCGCTCCAAAATTTCTGATTCCGCTCCAAGTTGCAATTGGTCTGATTCCGCTCCAAGTGCAAAAGTCTGATTCCGCTCCAAGTTGCAATTGGTCTGATTCCGCTCCAAGTTGCAAAAGTCTGATTCCGCTCCAAGTTGCAAAATTCTGATTCCACTCCAAGTTGCAAAAGTCTGATTCTGCTCCAAGTTGCAAAAGTCTGATTCCGCTCCAAATTGCAAAATTCTGATTCCGCTCCAAATTGCAAAATTCTGATTCCACTCCAAAATACACTTCAATGATTTCGCTTCAACTCAAGATTCCACTTGATAGTTATTTGGGTGATTCTGCTCGAGAGTGTTCTGTTTGTAGATTTCGCTTGAAGCTGCTTTCTTGGTATTTCGCTTGAAAGAGTTGTCTGCTATTCCGCTTGAATTGATTCAGGGTTATTCCACTTGAAACAACTGTTTTTGAAATACGTGCTATTGAAAAATGGAGAACGAGTTCTACAACGCGTTTGCTACTCCGACTACTCCAGCTTCCATTGCTCAGAATATGAACTTGGAAAACAAGTCCGGAACGTTACAAAAGCCCCCAAAACAGATGAGCATAGAAGAGTACTACGGATGGAAAGACAGATTCGAAAACTGGGTACAAGCTAACCATCTCAGATCTTGGGAGTGCATTCTGAAGAAATATGTATTACCACATACTGATCTGCAAGTTAAGAAAGCAATATCTGAGTTTAGTGATCAAGAACATAATATGTATAGAGCTGAAAAAATGATGATCAGTCTGCTTCAGCAAGCAATCAAAGAAGACATCTTTATACTGCTTCAACATGACAAGACATCAAAATCAATATGGGATGCCCTTAGAGTCAAGTTTGAGGGTAGTGAAAATATGATTAAGAGCAAGAAGGCGTTGCTCAAGAAAGAGTTTGATCTATTCAGCAGTCTACCGGGTGAAGATACAAAGAAGCTAATTGAACGTTATTGCCACTTGGTGCGATCCATGTCGATGCTTAGTATAAAAAAAGATCGTGAAGAGTGGGTAGACAAGTTAGCTGACACTTTACCACAAAAAGAATGGGGCACATTCTTGATGATCTTAAAGAACACCGGAGTTTATGTTGGTTTGACGATTTCTTAGTTCATCGAGAAGATTGAGGGTCAAGATCTTGAACAACAGAAGATTGCGAGAATGAGTAATCCGAGTGGTGATGATGAGGAAGAAAGACATATTAATATCGCTAAAACTCATCTATCTCCTGAAAGTTTTAAATTCTATTTTGCAGATCGCTTGGAGAAGCTAAAGGAGAGACGAGCAGCAAAAGAACAAAAGAAAATGAAGAGTGAAAGTGTTGATAAAAAAGAAGAGATTGCTCAAAATGAAGAAGTTAAAGCTGAGAAGGAGATTGAAGCTGAAACAGTGATTGAGGTTGAGAAAGTAATCGAGGTTGAAAAGATTATGGAAGTCATCAAGCCTTGCTCAAATTGTTTAGAATCTTGCAAAGAATGTGCAGCTAAAGATGAGAAGCTGGCAGAGTTTGAGAAGATGAAGGAACAATTACTGTTCAATCTTAACTATGTAAAGGAATCATATGATGTTTTGAACAGAACAGTAAATGGTCTTCAAAAGACAAATTCTGAAAGAGAAGACGCTTTGACAATGATGAATGCAACGATGATGACAAAACAAAAAGCTATAAATTTCTATATCGAAGAAAGTGCAAAGTGGAAGCAAGAGTTGGAGACCGAGAAAATTGAAAATGAGAGAATCAGACGTTTATTACAAAGTTACTCTAGTTCTGATTATCTTATTGATCGAATCTATCCGACTGTTGCAGGTCTTGAAGCCTTTAAAGATGATGAAAAGCCAAAGAAGAAGGATACTGGTAAGAAACCGAGTGTTACCTATAACAAGTGTCCGCCTCCGATCTGGGAAGGTTATTCTCCCAGAAAACCAAATGAGGAGCAAGTCGAAAAAGCAGTCAATATAAAGTTAAAAACCGAATCAACTGATGAATTACCAGAAAACATTGATGTTACGTTCACCTCGTCTGACTGATGTGTGCAAAATGCAACATATAAATTACATCAATTGTGGCATAAAACTAACCCTTTTTTAGTACTAATGTTGGAAAAAGTGTGCTTTTGTCTTCCTTTTGTATTTTCAGGATTAAATGAGCTCAAATTAACAAAAGAAGCAAAAAGACATCAAAATCTAACATAAATACAAGAAAAGGAACAAGACGTGACATGCCCGACCCCACGACAGCATCTTCCCAAGCAAAACAAGAAGACAGAAGACTGAACACGCCCCGTGCTCAGCCAGCACGGGGGCGTGCCCAAGTGTCAGTAGAAAAGACAAAGTAGTAGAAGCTTCTATTGCCCACCACGGGGCCGTGCTCAGTGGACACGGGGTCGTGGTCAACTATAAGATTCGCACAATCCAGGAAAATCTTCATAGTACAAAGATTCTTCTGCACACGGGGTTGTGCTCAGCGGACACGGGGGCATGGTCAACTAATAAGACAAGCTGCATTAAATGAAGAAAGAGAAGGATGTGGACACGGGGCCATGCCCACTGGACACGGGGCCGTGCCTGAGCTTCTGTTCAGCCTATAAATAGGAGTGCTTGGCTAAAGCTCAAACCATCCCTTGGCACACCACCTCTCTCACACTTCACCCACCACCCACCACCACCATAACACCATCATCCACCACCATTGTCCATCATAGAGTGTGTGAGTTGTCTCGGGATCCAAGATTGATCGTAAGAGTTCTTGACAATCAAGGCCATGTTTGCCTAAGTCTCTTACATCACTTGGTGAAGACAAGTGTCTAGTGTAATACTTTTTATTTCTAATCTTTTCGCACTTTTTACTTGGTTTTGTATTAATGACTTTAATAACTAGTTTTTTATGTTGAAGGTGATTCTTCCTTGTCGTTTTTCCGTGGTGTCTTGACATTATTTTACTGTCTATATAAAATAAAAGATTTTCACCATTCATATCTCCACGGTCTATATGGAGGTATGTTGGCTACCTGGTCGGGGGTTAAGGGAACGGTTTGGTAAGAGTCTTGCCATTGTTCAGCGTTTAGAGGTCCTGCAATGGACCTGGGTCAAATTTAGTAGGACCTCCTTCAATACTTAACGGTATTGGATGGCGGGGGTCCAAACTCTTTGATCCCCTCATAAGTTAACTACTATTAATACTATAACCCGGCTATTTAGGACTGTATCCCTGCTGACTCAGACTACTTAGGCGAGGGTAACGTCACCTCCAAAAGAGGGGCCTACCATAATTTGCATTAATAACTTAATTAATTATCTTTCAATAATCCGACCCTTTAGGATTGTATCCTTGCTGACTCAAACTACTGGGTTGAGGGTAACGTCACCTTCAAAAGAGGGGCCTACTACAATAACTAAGATAATCTCTTAAATAAGTGCAAAAGTGCGGAAATAATCAAAGGTTACACTATACACGAGTCGGAACCAAGTGATTCATCTTGTCTATCTGTTGTTTCTTTTTATTTTTATTTTCAGCATTTTTAATTAGTTTTTATTTTTCTTAGCTTAAAACATTTTTTCTAAACTTTTTGATTTGATTAGACGTTGAGGATAAACCGGTACTAAAAGCTCTTGTGTCCTTGGACGACCTCGGTATCTTACCAACACTATACTACGCCCACGATTGGTGCACTTGCCCATATGTGTGTTTAATGTTAGTATATATCGTGTTTTATAAATTTAAAACTTGGCTAAAAAAAGTGTTAAAGGGCTTAAAATATACACCTAATATATATAACACTTCACACGCATCAAGTTTTTGGCGCCGTTGCCCGGGACACAAGGATTTTAAGAAAGTTAGGAATCAACGGCCTAATCGTTTTTTCTTACTTTTCATTTTTTTTAGGATTTTTCTTAATTTTTCAGCTTCTGCAGAACTTAGCACGGGCCGTGCCCGTTGAACACGCCCCGTGCCCAATCATTGGAACTGACAATCCTGTTTTAAGTCAGACAGTAAGCTGAACACGGGGCCATGCCCACTCAACACGCCCCTGTGCCCAAGTTTCAGTTACTGAAAACAGAACCGTAAGATCCCGACGGTTGGTAATTTCTGACACAAACATGAGTGATACTGATACTTTTTACTTTCGGCACTCTTATGGTACTATGTGGTGTCAATTATGTGGTGGTAACCATAAGGAATTAGAATGTTATTTTCTAAATTATAAACCCCACTATATAGACCCATCGTTTCCTAGTATCCTTAAGAGGGGCGAAAGTAAAAATAATCCCTATCTCTCCCTCGAATGCTCCCAACCGGATTTTCTAGGAGAAATGCTTCTCGATGAATTATTTCAATTAGAAGATCTAATTCTTAATTGGTTAAAAGAACTTAGGAAAGATTTCAATGATCTTTTCCAAGACAATAGCCAAGAAGAAGGGTTGGAACCGCATTCAAACAACTTCGTTGTTTCCGACGATACTTCTAACTCTAGTGAGGACTTGAGCGATAGTCGTCCCTGTGTCGATTGTGCCGCGAAGGACTCCCCATCAACTTCGTTTGATGCATACATAGACCTGAGCGATTCGATATACACCTTCTTTAACGAGAGCCCGGAAAAGGGTTGGACTTGTCCACCTACATATAGCATAGGAATCACCCTCACCGACAACCTCTTGCGTTCTCGTCTTAATCTAGATTAATTAAGGTATCTTAGGCACTTTGGGGTTGTTCCATCCAGTAAGGAACCGCCCGATCCGGAAAAGTTCCTTGAAAATAAACAAACTTCATAGACAGCCTCTAGACACGGGGCCATGTCCAGGTCAGCACGCCCCCGTGTCCACCCAAAGATTCCCTTCTGATTTTGTCAGAATAAGGACAAAAATGTGTCACGATTATGTCTGCACACGGGGCCATGTCCAGCCGACACGGGGCCGTGCGCAACGTACTGTCGTTTTCTATAAATGCAGCCAAGAATCCTGCACATTTGAACCATTCCAAGGACAGAGATTTGGGGAATATTCTCACATACCATCCTAGGTATTTTCTAAAAGAAGTTTCTCAACTATCTTCTTGTCCTTTCCTCTTTTATCCACTATCATCTTCTTCAATTTTCCTTATACCTCCATTAAAGCTTGAAACTTCCATAATTTCAAGCTTTGTTGAGATGTTTGTTAGATTTTTGTACATGGAATCTTGTTAATAATAAGTTCTATAACAATGTTTTAAGTTGTTTCTGTTAAAAAAATGCTTTAAAAATCACAAAAACAATTTAAAGCCTCAAGATTCCTTGTTCCTAAATCTTGCAGATATCTGAACACGGGGCCGTGTTCGTCGAACACGGGGCCGTGTCCGAGGTATTGGTCCCATAAAATTGAACTCTTTTCGGTATGTTTTCTCAGAATGGCAAGCAGAACAAGCAGAAACTCTTCGTCGCATTCTAGAAACAACCGCCAGGGGAGAAGATCATCAACAGTTGAAGATTCTCTTGTAAACTATGTTTACACCTTAAGAGAGGCCCTTGATGAAGTGACAAGTGTGGAAGAGGCATTGGTTGACCGTATTAATCATTCGACGGTGGGACTAGAAGGATGTCTTCGAGAGGTCAACCTTTTGCACCAAAGGTTGAACATTCTCGCCTCTCCTCCTTTGGTGCCGATTATCACCCAAAGGGCATGGAATGTGGTACCGGAAGTCATCATTCCAGCCGAATGGTACGCCCTACATCCGGAGCCTCCTCGAGACATACTACAAGGGGTTCCGATTGATGGCGCTCCTCCTCCACAAGATGTTGAGGAACATGAAGCCGACTCCCTTCTCCCGAGGGAGATAGAAGAATGGCTCTAGCAACATCTAAGGGACACCGCTCGGCTTGGAGTTCTACAAGGCTTTTATACCGGAAATCTATTTCTGGAATTTTGGTTCTTATTGTAGAAGTAGAGCTCCTTAGGAAGATTTTACGGATCACTTGACCTATCTAATATTAGGACTTTTAACTTTTATTTTCTGCTTTATTTTTCATTTTTTAGGACTATTATGTAATTCTCTAAGATTCAATGAATGATGGTTTTAGTTAATTTGGTGTTTAGATGGTGTTGAAATGAATAAAACACACTTGAGATGGCAAAGGATATAAGGGAAACTTGAACCAGCACCCCATGCAGGAAAACAGGACCGTCCGACAAAATTCTTCATTTACAGTAAGTTCGGCACGGGCAGTGTCCGCCCAACACGGCCCCGTGCTGCACAGTCTGCAGAAAAAGACCCAGTTCAGGTAACTGGACACGGGCCGTTTTCACTTAACATGCCCCCGTGACCAGGCTTCTGTTTCTCTTGATTTAATTTTGTTACTGGCACTTGAACACGGGGCCGTGCCCGGACAACACGGGGCCCTGTTCAGCGCCCAGTAACACAAAATTTTTGCTTTTTACACCTTTTTACATATTCAATCAACCTAAAAACTTATTTTTGGGACACATTGAGGACAATGTGTAATTTAAGTGTGGGGGGGATGCTAAAACCTTGAATCTTGCAAGTCCTAAATACAAGCCTTACACAAAACTCTATTGGAACCGCTAATTTTCATTTTTTTTTACTTGTCTAGGTTTAACTCGGGAAATTCAAGTTCTAAAAAAGGTTATATTTTTACGAATTTACAACCGATAGCGTCGTGATAAAAAGAACCAACATAAGAAAATTATGAAAAGGCATGACATGCTTAGTTAAAATTTAATTATATATACTTGATCACATAAAAACCCATTCCCACAAAAGTGAGTTTTGAGCCTTTATTGAGCATACAAATATATATCTTTAAACTAAATGCTCATTTTTCGTTTCTTGTGTGAATAGCAGCTTGGTTCTTACGACTCTAGAACTTGCCACGACGATACATTCCCGGTCCTTACCAACTTAAACCCGAGTAAGTAAATGATGGAGGCATTAGGACTAACCATTTTTATTTCTACACCATTTTTTTTACCACCTACCCAAAAATCCCCCTAGCTAGCCCCTTTGAGCCTAAACCTTTTCATTTCATAACCCAAACAAACACCCTTTTTGCCCACCAAAACCTTTTTCATTTTTAACCCTTTGTTTTAGTAACTAGCTCGGTTTCTCATATGACTTTCAAAAAAAAAAAATTTGTTGATTATGAAGCAAAAGCAAATAAACAAACAAGTTTATCAAAAATGACTTTGTTTGAAAAATAGCTTCATAAAAATAAAAAAAATAGAAAGTCTTACGAAAACCGATACTTGTTACGCTTTTCGCCATTTTTCTACTAACCACTAACTACTAACCCAACCACCTACCTTTAACCCAAGCCTAACCCTTCACCCAAAAAGTCCTCTTGATATTTACAAAGGTATATAAGTTAAAAAGGAGGAGGATTGATTGCTTGGCAAGCCTATGGTAGGAGTAAGTTCCATGCCGCTCTCGAGTGATCCACAAAAATACAATTTCGGCCGAGTGTTGAGTGATCCCCGTGAGGTATGTGAACTTGTATATAAATAAAATTTTACAAAGGCATGTAATGCCCTAATAAGTAATTTATCTTATGAAAAGTTTTAAATAAATCATGACGAATAAGATTGTAAATAAATAAAAATAAAACTAAATAAAGAAACTTGGAAATCCCGACACTCTATGACAAGCCCAAAACCTTCTTTTCTACCCATTCCATTTGGGAGTGTAATAGCCACATATTAAAGAGTTTTGCTTGAGGACAAGCAAATATTCAAGTGTGGGGGTATTTGATGTGTGCAAAATGCAACATATAAATTACATCAATTGTGGCATAAAACTAACCCTTTTTTAGTACTAATGTTGGAAAAAGTGTGCTTTTGTCTTCCTTTTGTATTTTCAGGATTAAATGAGCTCAAATTAACAAAAGAAGCAAAAAGACATCAAAATCTAACATAAATACAAGAAAAGGAACAAGACGTGACATGCCCGACCCCACGACAGCATCTTCCCAAGCAAAACAAGAAGACAGAAGACTGAACACGCCCCGTGCTCAGCCAGCACGGGGGCGTGCCCAAGTGTCAGCAGAAAAGACAGTAGTAGAAGCTTCTATTGCCCACCACGGGGCCGTGCTCAGCGGACACGGGGCCGTGGTCAACTATAAGATTCGCACAATCCAGGAAAATCTTCATAGTACAAAGATTCTTCTGCACATGGGGTCGTGCTCAGCGGACATGGGGGCGTGGTCAACTAATAAGACAAGCTGCATTAAATGAAGAAATAGAAGGATGTGGACACGGGGCCGTGCCCACTAGACACGGGGCAATGCCCGAGCTTCTGTTCAGCCTATAAATAAGAGTGCTTGGCTCAAGCTCAAACCATCCCTTGGCACACCACCTCTCTCACACTTCACCCACCACCCACCACCACCATAACACCATCATCCACCACCATCATCCATTGTCCATCATAGAGTGTGTGACTCGTCTCGGGATCCAAGATTGATCGTAAGAGTTCTTGACAATCAAGGCCATGTTTGCCTAAGTCTCTTACATCACTTGGTGAAGACAAGTGTCTAGTGTAATACTTTTTATTTCTAATCTTTTCGCACTTTTTACTTGGTTTTGTATTAATGACTTTAATAACTAGTTTTTTATGTTGAAGGTGATTCTTCCTTGTCGTTTTTCCGTGGTGTCTTGACATTATTTTACTGTCTATATAAAATAAAAGATTTTCACCATTCATATCTCCACGGTCTATATGGAGGTATGTTGGCTACCTGGTCGGGGGTTAAGGGAACGGTTTGGTAAGAGTCTTGCCATTGTTCAGCGTTTAGAGGTCCTGCAATGGACCTGGGTCAAATTTAGTAGGACCTCCTTCAATACTTAACGGTATTGGATGGCGGGGGTCCAAACTCTTTGATCCCCTCATAAGTTAACTACTATTAATACTATAACCCGGCTATTTAGGACTGTATCCCTGCTGACTCAGACTACTTAGTCGAGGGTAACGTCACCTCCAAAAGAGGGGCCTACCATAATTTGCATTATTAACTTAATTAATTATCTTTCAATAATCCGACCCTTTAGGCTTGTATCCTTGCTGACTCAAACTACTGGGTTGAGGGTAACGTCACCTTCAAAAGAGGGGACTACTACAATAACTAAGATAATCTCTTAAATAAGTGCAAAAGTGCGGAAATAATCAAAGGTTACACTATACACGGGTCGGAACCAAGTGATTCGTCTTGTCTATCTGTTTTTCTTTTTATTTTTATTTTCAGCATTTTTAATTAGTTTTTATTTTTCTTAGCTTAAAACATTTTTTCTAAACTTTTTGATTTGATTAGACGTTGAGGATAAACCGGTACTAAAAGCTCTTGTGTCCTTGGACGACCTCGGTATCTTACCAACACTATACTACGCCCACGATGGGTGCACTTGCCCATATGTGTGTTTAGTGTTAGTAAATATTGTGTTTTATAAATTTAAAACTTGGCTAAAAAAAGTGTTAAAGGGCTTAAAATATACACCTAATATATATAACACTTCACACGCATCACTGACACTGATCATGAGTCTGAGTTAATCAAAAAGGTGGTCGATCAGGTGTTGGATACTGATGAGGAGTTTGAGTCAAAGTCTAAGTCTGGAGGGTCAAGTTCTTCGGTCAACAGTTCAAAATCGTCGGTTAAAAGGGCATACAGTAAAGAGATTTTGTTATCAAAATCAAATTTGAATGATGAAACATTTGAAGTAGCATATACTTTAAATGATTCTGACAAATTATATTCTGACAAAGAGTTTCCAATAAGAAGTGTTAGATTTAAAATGGTCAAAAAGGTTTTCAAAATGACATAAATTAAGATTTCTGAAATAAAAGATTTAAATCTTACTGGAAAACCTAAAAAATACACTTCAAGAGTTCAACAACGATTAAACAAGAAAAAGGGTTACAATTCTGGTTTTCAAAAGAAACCAAATCATAATGGTAGCTACAAAAAGAAAGGATTAGGTTTTATTTCACCAGAAAATTATAAAAATGAGAAAAATTCTAAAACAAAAACAGAATTTGTTTCAGGAGGAAGTGCAGAAGAAGAACAGAAGAAACCTTTCTGGAAACAATCAAACCAGGAGTTTCTTGCTGAGAAGAAAAGGAATGGAACTGGAGTGTTTCATCCAAAAGAGACTCGAACCTGTTTCAAATGCAATGAAGCTGGTCACATTGCATGGAACTGTCCGAAAAATGCTAAGACTAAACAGGGAGTTTCTGAAAAACTGAAAGAAATAGTTGTTGATGTTGAACCACCAACCGAAAAATTCAAAATGTTTGAAAATTCAACTTATGAGGTTGATGAATGTTCTAAAAAGAATTTTTACAAAAAGAAAGCCAAGAACAACCAAGTGTGGGTTGTTAAGAAGTCTGAAGAGAAAGTCGGCAATGATTCTGGTTCCACAAAGCCAGAAGAGCCACAAGGTGAGGTAAAAGAGGTAGATTCTGTACCTTTAGTGAATGATGATGAATTCCCATCACTGAAGTTTGAGAAAATTAAACAGAAAGTTGGTAAGGTTGAAATCTCAGATCAGTTTTATTCTGAGAAGAATGAGTTTGATGTCGAGAAAGTTTTTAATGAAAATGTTAAGAAAATTTTTGGGAAAATGCTTGATGGGAAAGGAAAAGGGGTTAAAGTTTTTTACGCAACAAAGAAAGCAACTTTTAACCCAACTGAACAAGAGCTAAAGGAGTTAAAAACACCCAAGGTTGGTCAGACTTGGGTGGAAATTCTTTTCCCTTAAATAATCTGACATGCCGGAGATCCCAAGTTTGTAATCGTGGATCAGGAATCGGCATCTTTCTTAGTAATTGATTGTGTGTTTGAATCTTAAAAATAGTTAAATTTTTACAGGATAAGTGTGAATTGCCGGAGCTTCCAGGTTGGTAAGTGTGAAGCATGAATCGGCATCCTTATTGGTAAAATGATTTTGTGTAGATGTGATATCCCTACAAGTTGGTTGATGAAGGTTTACACTTACAAGTGGTAAATCAAGGACATTAAGTTGTACTTATTTTTCCTACATATGGTTAATCAAGGTCATTAGGTTGAACTTGATTGGACCAAACTTACAAGTGGTATTTGAAGGACAATATGATGAACCAAACCCCTAACTTACAAGTGGTAAAATTAACAAAACTTATTTTCCGGAAAAATCATTTTGGTTAAAACAAACTTAAGTGTTTTGAAATCATAATGAGAAAATAGTTTTGTGTAAGGGGGAGTTCTGATTGTTTATGCCAAGTGAATGGCGAATTGAAGCGATTCGATATCGGTTGTCATTTTATTGTATAGTTGGTTTTCAAATTTTCCTGAAATATGTTTGCATTTTAGGGGGAGTATAAAGATTTTCAGAAAATCAAAAAACATTAGAAAATTTGAAAAAGACAAAAACATGATAAAATTCAAAAATGAGTTTTAGTGTCAAAGAAGAGGAAATGATAGTACATCAGTAGACAGTTACAGTATGCTAAAGAAATGTAATGTTTAAATAGCGTTAAACAGTCTCACTGATGATATGCTGATAGATTTTTACACATTTAGTAAGCTTTTTCGGGATATAAACTTAAATTCAAACTTGCTTATTTTGTGGGGAACATTACTTGGATATATAGGTAACCCCTGAAATCTCGTTTGAAAGGTCCCTCTTTCTGAGATACTAGGTCTTTATGCTCAGTGATATCTGGGGTATTATCCCGGGACTTCTGCTGAATGGAAATTCTGACCTAGTCCCCGGAGAATACTTTCTGCTTGCTTGAAAAATAGCGCCGCCCTCAGTAAATTGATGAAACAATAAAATTGATAGTCATTGCTGTTGTAATACAAAAGATCCTCTAAAGGGGACACACCAAAAGTCGAGCCGACATCTCTCTGCTGAACGGAAGTTCTGACCTGAGCTCTCACGGTTTCGTACTATAATTTATTCCCTTACAGATATCATCTGTGGTATACTCACATGTAAGACTGAATATTGGGATCTGGATACGGGAGTATATTCAAGAGGTGGGACACATGAATGAGTTTAAGTCCTTAAAACATCTAACTCATATCCAGAATCAGTTGAAATTTGTGTGAGAATTTAAGGGGCTGTTTGGTAACATCTGAACCTGTAAGTGCTGAATGAATAAGAGGTCTGAATGGGTAAGAGGCTCTGAACCAGTAAGTGCTGAACCGATAAAATGCTGTTTGGTTACACCTCTGAATAATTGTGTAAAATGACAATTTTATCCCTCTGATTCAATTCATACACCTTGATTCAATTCATAGAATATTACCAGTACACAACAAACACACAGTACCACACATCCAAATTCACCTATAGACCCCACAGATGAGCAATGCAAAATCTAAAAAAAGGGTTCTTATCTTCAACCACCACAACACAAAAGAAAGAACACAAGAGATCAAAATTTTATCAACACCCAATCCCTTATAACACATCAATTTTTCTGCAAAAAAAGGGACCAAAATCAAATCAAGAAGTCAAACCCACAACTTAAAGATCAAGAAAAACAAAAAAGAACCTATTTTTATGAAACCCAGATGGCTGCGAAGAGAGCCGGAGCAGAAAGCTACTTGTTTGTTGAACCCAGATGGCTGCGAAGGAGAGCCGGAGCAGGTGCGACAAGGCGACTTCGAGGCGAGCAGCTGCGACGTGGTGGAGGAGGCCGGTGGAGGAAGGAGGTGGAGATGGAGATGGAGGAGTCGATGTGTGAAGAGGGAGAACACAGGTTTCTTTTTAGGGCAAAGGGTATGTTTGTGAAAACTTTCATTCAGCGCCCTTTAGTATCTGAATGAATCAGACTGAATGGAACCATTCAGAGGCAGGCTCTTTAACAAACCAAACGCATAAGCCTCTGACCGATTCAGAGGTTTCCCTCTGAATGGAGCCATTCAGACACAACCAAACAGCCCCTAAGTGGATCAGTATATCGGCAATCTAAGTGAATTGTTTAATTCTTAATGTGTAACTAAGCTCAACGGTACTTGTGACTTGTTAAGAACTGATATGATCCTCTTTCACAAAACTCACAAAAATATTGTCTGTAAATATTTCTTTACTGCATTTCTTTACTTTCAAAAATTCAAAAAGTTTTTCGGTGTGTTTTAGCATAAATTTTGAAAAAAAAACTCAAAAAGATTTTCGACAACTGATGTTGGAGAGCTAATTTTCAAAATTCCAAGTGCTAGACATGATGAACAAATGGTTTGGGATAATGTGTTTTGATCCAATTCTAAAGTGGTTCATCAAGATTATTGAGTTATTTTTTAGGGAGAGTCAGTGTTAGTGCATATATTGAATTGTTAAATGTGTGAAATTTACTTTGAGGTAGAGATTGTGCAGGTTTAAGTTTGAGCTAGGTGACAATCCTGAGCAGATCGAGAGCTAGATTACGATCTTGGAACATCTTTAGTAGAGCCAGGTTGATTAATCCTGAGAAGCTTGTGTTTAAAGAGCCAAGTTCCGATACTTGAAGATGCTGTGAATAGAGTTTTAGCCAGGATTCGATTTGATGGTCAAAGAATGAGCCAGGCAACGATCTTGAACCTGTGAAAGTCATATTATGATCCTGAAGCAGATGATGCTGATGAATTTAAGTAATGCCAGCACATTGTTAGGGGGAGTCTGTTAATGCTGAGTGAAAGAGTGAAGCCCAAAGACTGATAAAGACTGAAGTTGCGAAGACTCGACACGTGAGACTCGTCAACATCTGAGGGGGAGTCTGTTAGTGCATGCATCTGTCGACTTCGTCTTGTATCGAGTCTAGTACTAGATATGTTAGATCAGGGCACATTGTACGGGAAAATAGAGTTTTAGAGTTGATTTCCCACGAAATTTTGATTTCCCACGAAATGGTGATTTCCCACGAAATGATAAAATGTTGATTTCCCACGAAATGAACATTGCACTTTCGTGGGGAATCAAAAACTCTATAAATAGGCTAGTGATCATATCATTTGGTGGGGAATCAGAATATTGTACCGAGGTGCTGCCGGTGTGTTTCCTGATTGTAATCGTTGTATTTTCAATCAGAAGAAAGTTTAAAGTGAAGAACAAGCTGTATCTAAGTCTATTTCTTGTTTTCCGCACCTGAAATAGATCAGAACCTCTCTGAACGACTCATTCGGGTCAGATACACGATCCTACACTTCGTGACCACATCGCATACCATTTATCATAGGGCATCATCTTTACCGTCATTATTGGTAATATCATTATCATCATCATTTACACTCACTGCACCCGCCATCTACGATTACATACTTTATTAGATACCGTATTATTCTTTTCTTTATCATTCATGCATTATTTGCTTTCAATAATTCATTTACGTAGGTCATAAAACCATACTATCCTTCATTACGAACATTTTAGACATGTATATCAAAACATACATACATTCATTCTTACACTTACTTCTTATTCATTCGTTCTTTAACTAATAGACTTCATGTTAGTCAACTTATATTCATGGTTTTATTAACATTTAGGGGCTTTTTCTAAGTTTAACGAAGGTCCATAATTGAATTGGAGGCCACGGAATAACAAACAAAACAAAACAAAAAAAATTGCCAGTATTTGGAGCTCTCGCGGGGCGCGAGGGAATACCCCCTTGTTTGTCGCCGGCCGCGACCACGGTCACGTGACGCGACGATGATATCGGGTGGGTGTCGCATGACGCGACACCCCATTTTTGACAGACTCTATGTTTGTTTGTTGCTGCACTCTCCTAGCTCCAAATTTTTCCAAAATCCTAACTTTAAAACCTCATATCTTTAGTTCTACTAATCCGTTTTACTTGATTCTTTTTCCTACGTGTCCGTAAATTTAAATGCGGACCCGTTTAACATCGTCATTCGACTTAAAACTCGGTTTATAAACAAATAACCTATAAATCCCTTTTCATTTCTAACTATACGCATAATCAAATTTATGATTTACTTACTTGCATAGCGCTTCGGAACGAACACACCTTCATACGAGCTTTCAGTTTGAGTTCAAGCATTTTAACTCTAATGCTTGAATCCCTCAAACCTCGGCTCTGATACCAACTTGTCACGCCCACTTTTCACATCCGAAAATAACAAAAATTACATACAAACTTTTTAACAAAAATTGGGCATGACCCGTTCGTACAATAGTCGATTCCCTGCTTTAAACAAACTTCAATAAAAAAAAGTGCTACGACACTTTTTTTTAAAGATAATAAGGTTGCAACCATAAAAAATTCATTACAAGTATTTTGACCAAAATACCCAAATTAAGATTTTAAAGAAAATGTCCAAACTACTTACGAACATCCTAGATTAACTTTAACATTTACATCACAAAAAACATTTTTTTGACCCTTTTACAAGAAGGCGACTTTAACCGGAAGCGCATATATGGGTGATGTGGTGTATTCGATCCGAGCTCGCCATCCTAAGCATGAGATTTACCTACATCCATAACATAAACTTGCAAGTTAGTTCGGATAAAACATATTACTAATACAATTTTAGTTTTTTCCTCATTATTTGACCCATTACCGAGTCACTTCATCTTTACATCATTTCATTGGAATTTCTCATACGACAATTCCGCTTTAACGCATATCATGCCATTTAACTTCCATCACCATAAATCATCATATTTCTTCTGACCCGTTCTCACGGATCATGCATATTCTTACTTTCTCGGTTATTATACTCCACTAGTTTGACTTATAAAAGCCAACACCTAGGTATCTTACCTTCATAACAAATTCATCCTATTTGACCCGTTTAACTACGGATTAATACATCATCAAGAATAACATCATTTTCATACTTTAGACCCATTTGCACGGGTCGTCAATATACTTTTTCTCTTTTCCTACTATCAATTCGTATTAAGGCATTTTTACTATAGATTCCCGCATAAAAACATCAAACAATTATTCACAAGAGAACTAACATAAAATCTACATTATACATGAGCGAAGTTCATAAGAACTTACCGTGGTCTTGAGTTCCTTGCGCTTTGGAGTGACTTGTTCCTCCTTCTTTGTCCTATACATCACAACTTCATATACTTAGCTTTCAAAAATTTCATTACTCTCACATTCCTTGTCATACAATATAATGTTTATGAACCACATACATTCCCACCATGATCATATCTCATCAATTTAGCAAGTATTCATATAAAATCACAACTAAATTAATTTAGTCATTTCATCGAACACATGGCGTGCGTACCATCTACAAAGCATAAGTACAAGTATCTTAAGCACATTCATCCCTAATTCCTTCTTTGATTAGCATAAACATCCTTAATTTCCCAATTTGCCAACCAATCTATAAACATCTAATTCTAATTCAATTACTCATCAAGGTTTCATCAACATTTTGCTTCAATCATCAACATCATACTAACTAACTAACATATAGAGGGTTCTACAAATTATAAATCATCCTATGGCATACAAGTGGGTTTTACCCCAAATCATCACTATATACAAAATTAAACATATTTTACCATCTACATATTCATAACAACTATCATTCCAGTTAAATTTCACATTACATTCATAGATTACACAAAAACCCACTTAATCAAACATCACCAAAACACTTAATTCGACTTACTTGATGTTAGAGACACTTAAGGAATCAATCTCCTAACTCATGCACTGATAATTCAGCCTTTTCCTCCTTTAATTTTGTGACATTTTGAAGAACTAGGGTTTCCCCTTGCTCTCCCTCTTGTTCGATCACACACAGCCAGGAAAAATATTGGCCCCTTTTTTTTTTTATCAATTTTCATTGCATATTTACATACTAGCCCCTTGTCTTTTAAAGTGTGTTTAAATTTGTTATTTCCCATACTAACTTGGTCTCTTTTCTTTTGTTTAACTTAGTTACATACATATATTTTAAACTTACTATCATTTTCTTACGGTACCGTTTTATTGTTACTGTTTTCTGTTATTTAGCATCATGAAAATAATATTATTTTTATAACATACAAAATTTGGGGTGTTACATTGAAGGTGCCAAACAGAAACTAAATGAATTATGCAACATTTCCGCATTTTTTGCACTAGCTTTCATTACAAGATCTTTATCTATCATCCCATCGACCAACTGCTCGAAATTCCCTTCGTTTCTCGGGCCCGCATTCGAAGATCCTTGCATTGGACACAAACCCATAGAATTTGTGGATTTCGGTTGGTTCAGATATCTATTCGGTCATCTTTCCAACGCTCCTCCTTACATTACTCATCATTTCCTGAATTCGAGTTCATTAAGAAGCAATGACTGCTGACTAATTGCCGTCTTGGTAGTTGTTACCATATCCATTATCCCATTGGTAGTTGTTACCATTATTTCATTACGTTAAGCTTGGTCTTATTTCATCTTCGGGAACTAGCAAAAAGAGAGAATACGGAATGAGATTCTTCGAGAACTATATCTATCCATTGTCCCCTAGATTTCATTAGCGTATAGTTATAATTCCCGTAATATCAGGCCTATCGTTTACCGTGGAATGCATCCTTAAACTTGATAGCAACAATATGGTGATATTAGATCACTATACACTGCATGTAAACACAGCGATGTCCACATGGCAGAAATCCTCTAGTTGAACTATATTCCGTCCAACATATGACACATGATAAAAGCGCTTCTCTAGACAATCTGTGATTATGTTCCGTTTTATTACAGTCATCATGATCAACTTCTGCAGAGTGATCTTCATGACTTGAAGTTGTACCCAAATCTTCGATCTCTTCCAAAATCAAATTTATTCGTTTCCCATGATTATGAAACCTCGTTTCATGAGGTGGTCTTCTTTCATGTTTCCCAAAATAATTTGAAGGATCACAAATTTCAATATCATTTTGGTGATTTTCTGAGTGTTTGTAACCTTCGTCTGATTATGAAGACGATAACTCGTTGTATGTATTTTTATGTATCAGCCTGCGATTTCTTCTCGAGGGTTCACCTATGGTAGTGTTTTTCCTTTTCTGATTCATACAATGTGAAGAGAAAAGTGTAAAACCTAAAACAAATATATAATACTGACAATTAAATTATATTGTTTTGGAAAAATAAAACAACTTTAAATTATATATGTTTTGTAAAAATAAAACAACTTTAAATTATATATGTTTTATAAAAATAAAACAAAAATCTACAACTTTGCAACAAAAAAACACAACCAAATACAACCAAACAACAAACCAACAACCTATTTTTTCCATCAAAACCTCATTTTTCCCTCAAAAATAAACAGTCAGCCTAAAACGTCCTGTTTTGACCAAAACATGACGTTTTAAGGTATGTGAATAGACCAATGGGGTGTGTGAATAGTCTGAGGCTTTTAAGTTACAGATTTATCATTGAAATGTATCATGTGAAAATTTTCTGTAACAAAAGAGAAAGGTAGATTTACTATTTTAAAAGAAATTTTAATTTTAATTTTGTTTTTCTAGAAACAATATTATGTTTCTATGGGTATTGAATCTTGATAAGACCTCTCCCTGAATCCTCTGATTCATAGGATCTACTGTCGGTCAGGAGTGCATTATCGGGACGTCACATCATCATTGGGTCTACGTTTGTTGAACGTTGACTACCATTCAACGTTTTTTTATGCATGTATGTAATACGTACGTATGAAAGAAATGGTTGCATGACACCTTATTTTATTTATTGGTATTTATCAAAATAGACGTGACTCGATTAAAATAATAACGTAGTTGCATAAAATTCTGATTCATTAATGAATTCCGTTACTAAATTTTCTTACAAGTAGATACATGTTTTTTTTTTTTTTTTGTGTGAAATGCACAAGTAGATACATGTAATAAATAAAAAATATACAGTTAACTATCATTTTAGTTCGTATACTTTGGGTCATTTTATCAGTTTAGTCTAAATATTTCATTTTTCGCAAGTTGGTTCAAAAAAGTTTCACCGTTGTCATTTTATTCCATTGTGTTAACTTCATCCATTTTTTCTGTTAACAAGAAGGGCAATTCGGTCATTTTATATGGCCGCATTGCCCTTCTATATAACACACTTACATTTAAAATGCCCGAATTGCCTTTCTCATTAATAGAAAAAATGGATAAAGTTAACCCAGTGAACTAAAGTGGCAACAGTGAAACTTTTTAAAACATACAGGCGAAAAATGAAACATTTAGACTAAACTGAGAAAATAACCCAAACTACATATTCTAAAATTGCATTTAACTCAAAAATATATATATGTATATATACATGTTAGCAAGTATAGTTAGTTAATAATTAATTAAGAGAAATATAAAACTGATAAATAACTATAGGCTCTTTCGAATTACATCTTTCGTGACTCTTGCCTCTGTTGTTGGTGGAGGCCACGTGATATGTCGAGTCTTGATTCCGTGGTCTTTACCATAATACCGTTGAGTTGTTTTTTACTTTCCCGTGGAATGAATCCCACCGATTTATTTGACAAAAAATGATTCTCTGCTTTTCGTATGTGATTCCCTTTTTGCTTTATTAATTAAGAGGTTTATTAAGCAAATTGATTGATTTTATATATTAAAGGTACATTTATAATACTAAATTAATCACTTCTTTTTATCTCCATTAAATATTTTTTTTTCAATGGAAAAGGAGAGTTTGAGTTTGTTTGATATCATTGAAACATGACCAGAGAGCCACTTTATGAGTAAAACTTCTCAAAAAAAAAAAAAAAAGGTATTCTTTGTTTGTTGTTACGGATCCTATGAGTACTTTGCTATGTGTCCAATATACAGGGAGCGAACTCATTCCCATATTCACTAAGACTAAGCGGTATGGGGGCTGGCTTAGGCCCGGCGAGGCCCGGCGCCGGTCCCCACACCGCCCCCCTCGCCCCATCCCGGCTTGACCGGCAGCCCACGCTCGAACTTGACGGGCCTTGATCTCTCTCTCTCTTCTTTCTCTCTTCTCTCTTTCTCTTTCTCTCTCTAAATAATCAAATAAATTATATATTTTAATTGTTTTTATAAATTATGTGGGGCCCCATCCTCCACCCCCCTCAAAAGTGAAGAAGGCCCATCCTCCATGAGCCGGTGATGTCGCGCCTATATGGCGGCCCATCCTCATGGGGATGAGCCTCACCATACCCTCTAGTCTAAGTTGAAAAAAGAAAATTATGTTAAAAAAGTCTATCGACCCTTCTTTTATTTTTGTTACGGATCCTATGAATACTTTGTCAATCGAATTTCCATCCCGTTTCTTTTTTACAACATCATAATAGCTCTTTGCCTTGATTTTAATGCACACTCAGCTCAACTGTTTATTCCCCTCTCTTGATTACACTAATGGATATGGTCATTCCCCTAAATTCCTCACACAACCACAGTGTTGTGGTTTGTGTGAGAAATAGAGGTAAATAACCATTGCCTATCGATGTATTTATAAATGTGACTTATCATAAAATGTACATATCAATTTCTTAACATGACCAATAAGAAAAACTTAACTTATCACAAATATTTATCATACGTTCATGGCTGAGTTTAGTTACTATTCATCAAAATGAACACATGACTAGTCGGATATACAAATATAAACATTGACTTAAGAAATAAACATGTACTTTTCGTCTACCATGTTGACATATGAGTGCTCGAAATAAGTCATGTGTACTATTTTAGGTGAAAAGGCTGGTGGCCTGTAACATCTCGCCTCTCGCATCACCAATATTGTCCGCATTGCCTCCGATGGAGACTTCCTAGGAGGTCAACCATCCTAGTATTACTCCCACCTGAGCACGATTAATTGTGGAGTTTTCATGTGCTCCATAGCGTACTAAGCCCAAAACGCGTTGGTGATTTAAGAGGCAGGGAATGTCTTATGAACCAAGAATCTCTCCTGGTCACGGCCGATGTGAGATTTGCCTCGTGTCACAATGGTCCATGTTAATTTGTAAATCATCTCGGTAGTTGGTATCGTTACATGGCCAAACATGTCTTTTGGCATATTGCCAAAAAAAAAAAAACAATCAGGTGAAACTGCGGACGACCGCATTAGGACGCAGGCGGATTCCCAACAAGTTTTAGAAAAGAAAATAACTAAGTTGTAAAAATTTTGTTTTTTCAAAATATCTTTAAGCCCACCCATCAACCCCTTACGGGTTTTAAAATATATATTATCTTCATTCTATTGTGTGTTTAACATAACACAGAGTCATTGAACTTCTATAGACCACTTATATCGTCTTTTGCATGGGGCCTAACACATGAGAGTTGGTTATCAAACGGAAAAATGTATATTAAACACGTGTAATATCTTTGAACTTACCACATAGGATAGGTTTTGTTAATTTTGGTTGGTTACCACCGAAGTAACCTGTTAGTCCATAAAGTAAAAAATGGACCATCGGTTAATCATTCAATTCAGTTAATTTAGGTTTGTTTTATGATTTTGTGAGTTATATGTCGGTTTTCGATTTTTCTTAACCCTAGATATGATGATAAAGATTGTTGGACAATTACTGAATACGGCCCAATTGTGTAGAATGGTGGTCGGCCCGCGTTGAACCTAAAACATGTTGGTTTTGGGCTCTGGGGTTCTTTTAGGGTTCTCTATATTACTTGGGAAACAAGTTGTAATTCCCTATATAAGTTTAGCCGTGTTAGGGTTGGATTAGAGTGAGGGATTATTGTAATCGAGTTTTGAGCTAGTTTTTCTTGATTATAGTAAAAGTGAGTTTACCCTAAATTGTGTTTTTATCAATTCGTTCTTGAATTGGTATCAGAGCCGGCGATCAAGGTTGTACGATCAGTCAGAGAAGATGACAAACTCTGGGTCGGCACCGTCGAAGGGAAAAGAACCAGTTCATCAACCTGTTCAATGTCTGATGCTCTCCTCGTCCAACTACAATGTTTGGTTGCTGCGCATGAAGGCAATCATGAAGGTGTATAAGGTATGGGAAGCGATTGAACCGGGATCAACTGATGAAGAAAAGAATAACATGGCGGTTGTTCTTATATTCCAATCGATACCGGAGTCCATGATCATGCAGATCGGCGACTTGGATAGCCCTAAAGCTATATGGGATGCAATCAAATCTCGCAACGTTGGTGCGGATCGAGTCAAAGAAGCCCGATTACAAACCCTAACAACCGAGTTTGATAATCTGCGCATGAAGGAGACCGAGGCGATCGATGAGTTTGCCGGGAAACTATCTTGCATAGCCTCGAAGTCGGCATCGTTAGGAGAAATAATGGACGAAACAAAACTCGTCAAGAAGTTTCTCAAAAGTTTGCCACGTGGTAAGTACATTCACATCGTTGCAACCCTTGAACAAACGTTGGACCTCAAAACTATAAAGTTTGAAGATATTGTTGGGAGATTGAAAGCTTATGAGGAACGGTTGAAGGAAGAAGATGTCGTTGAACCACAATCAAAGTTATTGTTCAATAAAACCGAAACATCATCATCGTCGACCAACAATCGAGGCCGAGGTCAAGGAACACGGGGTCGTGGAGGGAACCGTGGTCGAGGGAATCGCGGTGGAAATAACTCGCGCTGTTCCAACAGAGAAGAAGGATCCAGCAACGAAAACAAAAACCGAAGCAAAGAAAAAAACCGAGATATGTCCAAAATCCAATGTTACCGATGTGATAAGTTTGGACACTTTGTGTCGCGGTGCCCAGAACAAAACAAAGATGAAGCCCACTTTGTCACACCCCGATATTTCCACGTATTACCGGTGGGCCCGGTGGGGAGTATCGTGACGTAGTTGATATCATCATTGTCAAACAACACAATATATAAATGCACAGCGGAAGCAAAATGTATGAATCACATTACAACCCGAATAAATAGTAATATCAAAGTATTACAACGGACTGTAAAAGATTCACAGGCGGATCAAAAGATAAATAAGATCATTATTCAACAGACTTTAACATCTAGAGCTTGCAAGACTTGATTATTGATGCCTGGAGTAGCCAGCCTATTTCGTATAGTACCTGCACTTAACCTTTTTGGAAAATACGTCAGTTTACACTGGTAAATACAATTAACTGACTCATTTTGAAAAGAGTTAAGAAAATTAGTTTGAATGCATATGGCACAAAATATCTTTTGTAACTTGGGATAATTATTTAAAATAAACTTGTATACAGTTTTACATGCTTGTCGTCCATTTAGGACCCGGTTAGAAGAGCCAGTTTAACAAGATTAATAGACACACCACATGGTATAATACCCACAATAAGATACCCTTCTTGTGGACTACCTTTTTACATACGCTACTGTCAGGTGTATGCCTACACCCCGTGCTTAAGTCGTGGCCATTTCTAATGAATGAGCCGAGGATATCCAGGACACGGTCATTAACCCCCTAAAGGCATTGCATCAAACAAAACAGAATAAAATGGGTTATGCATCTTTTTAATCAATATCTGATTGTACGACTTCATACCCGACCAAGCGGTATTTTTATAATACCGTACCCCAAGCCCGTATAGGGAAAATAAGTTAAAAGTATTTACCTGAGCAAAGTATAAATCACAACAGCAAGTGCACATAGCTTTTACTGGGCTCCTAATCTGGAACGAAGGTTTTAATTAACCTATTAGATTCTTAACGGGTCTTTCTTAAGTTTAAACTTAGACCGGTTAGTTTTAAAGAAAAATATACGGTTCAAAATGCAAGATTAAGCGAAGACCGGATTAGAATGTGATTTAGTCCCAACAAGTTTGAAGACTTGTATAATATGGGTAAACTAAACGCATTCTGAGGTGAAAATGATAAGGTTCGACCCGTCTCGGTCAATTTATGCAAACTAGTTACATAAACCGAACCGTACGCGAATAACGCATAACGGGTAATCAAATGAGTCATGAACAAGTTTCCTAAGTTAATATGCTTTAAATATGTTGTGATATCAGTAGGATACTTTCCATTATGCCCAAAACGAGTTTAATCTCAATTTAAGCCCCGTAGGGGTATTTTGGTCATTTTAAAGATTATAAAAGAGATTAATTAAAATTCTGAGATTCGGGTCTGAAATAAACAGTAAAACAACTTAACTTTAATAGGTTATATCAGTTGGTGATAAGTCTTATATGACAAAATGGTTTTAAACCCATACTATGTGTTTAATACCCGTAAAAAGCCGTTTTAAGCGATTTCCGGGTCATAACTGGAAATCTGGGTTCTCTAATCAGTTTATAAAGTTCAATATACTTAATTTATCATATAAAATCAGTAGCCAAAGGTTTGGTGTCTAAATGTTATGTAAAACTCATTTTATAAGTAAAAAGGGTATAATCGGTATTTACCGAATCAAGGCAATAACCTTAGGTTATGACCAGTTTAAAAATAATTAAAAATCTTCAAAAATCCCAAAATATTATATTACATCAGTGGGTAAAAGGTTTTGTGTCAAAAATTGGTTTTAGATAGGTTTTATGCTAATTACGCCGTTTAATTAATAAAAAGCTTTCTAATTACGCTATTGAGCATAACTCCTAATCTAGACCTCAAACTGATGTGAAAATTTAGGGACATGTGTATAAATTAGTAACAAAGATTATTATCCTCTCACATTTCCAAAATTCTCATTTTAAGGTCAAATGTGCATTATGGTCAACATTAAGCAATTAACGAAAACGTGTAAATGAATCGGACAATCAACGAGCCAATCACAGAGGGTTATACTATCACATAACCTGGTTCTAATGAAGCTCTAAGGAATTTCTAAATCATGCTAATAAGGGTCAGAACTGAAAGTCAAGGCAATGGTCAACGTATGCGACTTTCGGTTCCGAACCGGTCCTAAACTGAAAATTGTCGGGTCGGACATGCTTAGACATGTTCTTGCATTGATTACCAAGTTATATAAGTGGTAAAACAGGTTACACGTCTCCTACATTGCTAATTGTGCGTTAATTCAAAAATTACGTTTCTGTTGACTTTTTCGGATTAAGCTTGACCCGACATTTGACCTAGTTAGAGTGGAATTCAGAGGGTGCCCTTTTAAGGGTTTATTGCCCACATAAATACCAACTTATAACTACTTTTAGTTCGACTAATCACTGGACCATTAGTGATTAATCGTTAAGTCAAACCATAATTACGACGGTTTGACTTTAAGCTAATTAACAAAGTAAAACATGATTAAGGAAAGTTAAGGAAGCTTACCAAGGTCCTAATCACGACTAGAGATGCTTAGGGACTGATCTTGAACTCCAAAAAGCTCTAGAAGTTGGGTTTGAATGAATGATCAAAAGTTGCAACATTGAAGTCTTTATATAGTGCTTTTGATTCATCATGATCATGACAAATAAGCCTATGAGGGGATCCCTGATCAATTACAAGTGTCCCTATAGCCTAAAAACAAGTTTGTGCAACCCATGGTATTGAAAACTAGTGATTTAAGTCGGTTAAACGAACTGAACTGGCACTTGTCAAGTTTTTGATGCTGGCGAAGTCTTACGGACCGTAAGGCTATACCCATACAGTCCGTAACCGATGATCAGGAGACAAAAATTTGAGAATCTCTTGAGTTTGACCATGCAACTTTGATATTACGAATTAGGGCCTTTATTGTTAGTATGGGGCCACTTGATCATGTCTGAACAGTTATGACAACCTTGCAATGCTTTAAAATTGTCTTGGATTCTTTTGAAAGGGGCCATGAATGAAGGTTTGTCGTATACATTCTCATAGGATCCAATCCTTGTGCAATTAGAATTATACATTATCAAAATAATCGGACTTGAGTATATCAGATGTTTATAATATAGATTTGGGTATTGGGATTTATAACGAGGTCGTTCAGAGGTATAAATTAACATGTCGACACTTTTAAATCCTGCCATACATCTTTAACTTGATCCGAGTTGATGACTTGTTTGCTTTACGTGACACGTGTCTTAACTTTATTGGACATAAATTTTCGAGGTGTTACATCCTCACCTCCTTAAAAGAAATCTCGACCTCGAGATTTACTGAAACAAATGAGGGTACCTTTCTTTCATGGTAGACTCTACCTCCCACGTATATTCGGGACCTCTGCATGCATCCCATTTAACCTTTACGATAGGTACATGCTTCCTTCGAAGCTTCTTAACCTGTCGATCCTCGATCGACACAGGTTTTTCAACAAACTTCAAGCTCTCTTCTATGTGCACATCTGTATGTGGTATGACTAGTGATTCATCAGCTAGACACTTCTTCAGATTGCAGATGTGGAATACATTGTGAATACCACTAAGCTCTTCAGGTAAGTTTAACTTATAAGCAACTGATCCGACACATTCGATGATCTCGAATGGTCCTATGTACCTCGGGCTTAACTTACCTTTCTTACCAAACCGCATCACTCCCTTCCAGGGTGATACTTTAAGCAACACTTTGTCACCTACCTCGAATTTCAGAGGTTTACGCTTTAAATCTGCGTAGCTTTTCTGCCTATCTCTGGCAGCTTTCAGGCAGTCACGAATCTAAACAATCTTATCCGTCGTTTCAAAGACTATGTCAGGTCCTGATAATTGAACCTCTCCTACTTCTGCCCAACAAATAGGCGTTCTGCATTTCCTACCATATAATGCCTCGAAAGGCGCAGCCTTAATGCTCGTATGGTAGCTATTGTTATAGGAGAACTCGATCAATGGCAGGTGGTTATCCCAACTACCACCTAAGTCAATCACACACGCACGAAGCATGTCTTCCAAAGTTTGGATGGTACGCTCACTCTGCCCGTCCGTCTGAGGATGGTAAGCCGTACTAAAATTTAAGCGCGTGCCCAAAGATTGTTGGAAACTTTTCCAAAAAAGTGATGTGTATCTAGTATCTCTATCGGAGATAATAGACACTGGTACGCCATGCAGAGATACAATCTTATCTACGTACAATTGGGCTAACATGTGACAACCCTCGTAATTCCATGTATCCGTACGATTTATTAATGATAATTAAAGTGTTTGATGACTGTGCTGAATCACTTAACTGCTTTCTGATTACTGTGTTATACTTACGTGTGCTTGTTAACACACTAGTAGTGTACAGAAAAGTTACTAAATAGTTCGGTATGCCTTCCTGAGTGTTGAAAATTAAAAATGTTACAAAATATATATATATATATATATATATATATATATATATATATATATATATATATATATATATATATATATATATAGGACACTTTACGGATTAATTAAGCACTTTAACGGAACGGTACCTAACCGAACAACCGGACACTACCCGGAACACAAAAATATTGTTAAACACATTGTTTCACATTTTACTGAGCCAGTTATGATCCCCGAACATCATAACACACTATATAAATACCTAATAATTAAACCCCTAACTATATACTTGATTTCTAACTAAACTAGCTTAACTATCCATCACCATCCAACTAGACCAACCAACCCCCCCCCCCCCCCCCAAAAAAAAAAAAAAAACGGTTATAAGGTGTCCCCCACCCCCATGATTTTCTTTAATTGATTAAGTGATTTGTTAAGTACTTTAGGGGACACATAGACTAGTGGTTAATGCAATGTTGGAGAACTTGTTTATAAAACCCACAAGACTTTCATCCTATCATCTTCACACCACCAACACCATCATACTCTCTCTTCCCTCCCTCTAGTCTCGGCTGAACCCAAGAGCACCACCACCACCATCACTTGGTCACTTTCAAGCATTCTAAGAGCATCCATAGGTGTAAGAAGGTGAACAACGAAGCTCGGTGTTCTCGGAAGTGGAAGGACCTTCTTCGTTTGCTATTAACCACCACATTTCTTCACTTGAACCTCCCTAGTCTTGAACTAGTGATAAGAACTTAGATCCATTCATTATTGAAGTTATTTAAGTGGTTAAAGTAAGTTACATGATGATAAACTTAAAGAACACAAAGAAACTTGAACTAGAAACATGAACATAATGTTTACATAAAAAGGAAATGTGATGAAGCGATGTTAATATGATGTTGTTTGATTCTTGTTGATTTCCTGATGATTTGCTGGTTAATATTGATGTTTGATGTCGTTGTGATCACTAAACATGTTAACGGAATCAATCGAGCACGCTTTAGAGTGTTAAAAGCTGAAAACAGGAGTCTGATTGGTGATTACAACCAACTTCAGTTGGTTGTAACAGGACCTTAATAAAACGAAAAATGTATTTTCTGAAGTCTAGATTTATGTATTATGAAATACGGTTCTAATGGCACTGAAATCATAATTTTTGGACTTCGATTACTATTTTTAAAGTGTCGTCTTGTAACAGCAGCTAGAGCTGCATTTTTACTGCGGAAAATAGGTGTTCTATTTTCTGTCATAACTTGAATTCTGTGTAGAGTTAGATCATGAAATTTGTACTGTAGATGACCACCGATGTATTTGTAATTATCTCACTAGAATTTCGTAAATCGGACTCTCGATGAATTTTAAATAAATTATTCCGTGGACTGCAGTCAGAAAAAGATAAATCTGAGTTCAGTCGGGAAAATGAATTTTTTTAAAATATTGGTGATGAATTGGATCCCGAGATTTTTACACAATAATATTTGGATTGTTTAAGACCTTCTGTAAAAAGTTGGGAATTTTTGGAACAAGTTAACTATTTTATTAAAATCCCCGAAAACAGCCTAGTTTTGAATATAAAAGCTGAAATGACATAAGTCGTAAATTGCGTCTCTAAATGTCGAGTATGTTATCTGAGGATGATCTAACATGTTATATGTCAATGAAAGTAACATGTGCAATATCGTATGCTTGTTCTTGAGTAGCTATAGGTGGAATGTTTATATGAGCGTGAACTATTAAAGTGTGTACATGTTATGTGGTAGAAGTAATGTGTAATTAAACCGTACGTAGGATACGTGTTATGCATGAGAAACTGATTGTTATCCGTACCTTATTAGGACGTGATTAACCGACCTTGACTGTTAGCTATATTTGAGAATCTAACCGAGCAAACCGAGGTGAGTTCACACTTTTCTACAAAGCATGGTAATTCCCGATGGGAATGGGTTCAGGAATAGGGATTCCTCGTCCTTTGGGATGTGTTCAGGAATGTAAATTCCTCGTCCTGTTGGGACGGATTAGACTTACTGGACTAGAACTCTATCAGCGAAGTCCCTCCCTTTTTGTATCGACTTAATCGCCGAGGCTATGGCGAGCGGGTCATTAGTTAATAGCGCTATTAGGTTTAACAAACCTCACACCGTGCCAGTCGGACGGGCGTGTACTAATGGACTATGGCACGTCGGTGATGATAGACACCGATGCTAGGGCACAATTAATTTTTGTTAGTAGTCGATATGATAAACAAGTCTGGTAGTCTAAATAATGGGGTAGCCCCCACGGCTGGAGTGCCGGGCTGGAGAGCCAGGGAAGGTGGACATGGGATGGTTAACTAATAAACGTTTTCGAACTATGGGGTAACCCCCACGACTGAATAGCTGAATGAGATTAAACTACGTTTTTGGAAACAACCCTAAAATGGACAACCTACCGTGAACTCACTCAACTTTGTTGTTAACTCGTTGCTACATGCTTTGCAGGTCGCTAGATGCTATGGAGCTTGCACATGGAGGTGGTCGTTGTGGGATGCGAACTGATATGTCCCGTACTTAATAAATAAACTTTATGAACTTATGAAACTTATGTTTGGGTATTTAAACTTATGAACCACGAATTTGTGTTTTGGTTTAACGTCTTATGCTTCCGCTGATTAAATTGAACTTAGTTAACTTCCTTTTGGTCACCAATCGTATTATGTTTGGTTTTATTTACCTAATTATGTTGTTCAATATGATTGGTGGCTCGATCCTGGTCATGTCACGCCTCCAAACGGTGATACTCCGCATGGTGGATTTTGGGGGTGTGACAGATTGGTATCAGAGCCATTGGTTATAGTGAACTTGGTTTTAAAAAGGGGAAAGCTTTTTGATAAAACCAGACTATAACCTGTACAGTGCTCAACGATCCACAACGACGCTTCGCTCCACGTGCAAGACTCGACACAATCGGTGGTATGATTTATGTTATATTGTCAGTTAGATAGTTCACCCTGTGCATTAGTTAACGTGATAATTGCTATTTGGAGCTTGTGTGCTTACTCTCTACTGACGTCCCACACTTACGCACTTTCGCGACACTTTTCTCACTTACGTTGCTTTGTTGTGAAGATCATGAACGGACGCGGAGGACGTATCAACTTAACTCAGGCCCAGTTGACGGCTTTGATCAACGAACGAGTTGCTGAGGCACTCGCAGCAAATCCTGTAGGAGGTCAACATGCTCAGCCCCCTGTGTGCACATTCAAAACCTTCATGGATTGCCGGCCCAGTACCTTCAGCGGCACAGAAGGAGCGGTAGGCCTTCTTCACTGGTTTGAGAAGCTTGAGTCTGTCTTCGAGATGTGTGAATGCCCTGAAGACCGTAGGGTGAAAGATGCTACCGGAACACTTGAAGGTGCTGCGTTAACCTGGTGGAAAGCGCAGGTTCAACTGCTTGGGTTGGCGGTTGCTAATGCCACCTCATGGAATGATTTCAAAGAACTGATCAAAGAAGAATACTGCAGTCGTGATGACATCCACAAGCTAGAGGTGGAATTTTTCAATCTGAAGATGACGGGGTCTGAGATTGAGGCGTATACGAAAAGGTCAAACGAGCTGGCCATCTTGTGCCCTACCATGGTGGACCCTCCCATCAAACGTATTGAGCTTTACCTCAAGGGTCTTGTACCATAGATTCAAAGTCACGTAACTTCAGCTAACTTGGGTACCATTCAACAAATCATCAAGTTGGCTCACCGTCTCACCGACCAGGCAGTGGAACAAAACAGACTGCCTAAGCGTATTAGTGCTACTACTACTGACGCTCCCAATGATAACAAGCGAAAATGGGATGGGAATTCCGGTAAAGGTTCTACTTTAGCTCAGTCCCAACACCGAAAGACAGATGAATACAGGAGCTTCGGTCAGCAGTCTTCTGGGAATCAAGGTCAGGGTGGATACAAGGGAAATCACCCCAAATGTAATCGCTGTAACTTGCACCACAGCGGGCCATGTAATAAAGGCAACTGTCATCGATTCAACAAGCCTGGTCACATTGCCAGGGATTGCAGGATTCAGCGTCCGGCGAATCAGAACCGACAGCAACAGCAAACCCCACCAAATCAATGCCAGCAGCAGCAACAACAAGGTAACAACAAAGGGTGTTTTCCATGTGGTGCTGAGGGCCATTTCAAGAAGGACTGCCCCCAGCTAAATCAGAACCAGAACAACAACAATCAAGGGAATGGAAACGGCAATGGGGGAAACAACAATGGTAATGGGGCAAGGGGTCGTGTGTTCGTGATTGGTCAGGGTAATGCAAGGAACGATCCCAACGTTGTGATGGGTAAGTTTCTTCTGGATGATTTCTTTGTTACTGTTTTATTCGATTCGGGTGCCGATACTAGTTATGTATCCTTAAAAGCTAGCCAAATGCTTAAGCACACTCCAACACTTTTGAACACCAAACACACGGTAGAATTAGCCAACGGTAAAAGTCTTGAAGCCACACACATAATTAAACGTTGTAACCTTGTCTTAGCTGGTCAGACCTTCTCTATCGATCTTATTCCTATCACACTTGGTAGTTTCGACGTTGTTATCGGGATGGATTGGCTATCTCATCATCAAGCGGAGATTCTTTGCAACGAGAAGATTGTCCGCATCCCTCGTACTGGTGAAGAACCCCTCGTAATTCATGGTGATAAGAGTGGTGCTGTCGTAGGCATTATCTCTTTCCTTAAGGCCCAGAAGTGTTTGCGAAAGGGCCACACTGCCATTCTGGCACTCGTTACTGACACATCAACGGAAGAGAAAAGAATTGAAGACATTCCTATTGTACGCGATTTTCCTGAAGTATTTCCTGAGGAATTACCTGGTCTTCCGCCTCATCGCCAAGTTGAGTTTCAAATCGAGCTAGCTCCTGGAGCGGCACCAGTAGCTCAAGCACCTTATCGCCTTGCTCCATCAGAACTTGAAGAACTGTCCACACAATTACAAGAACTCTTGGAAAAGGGTTTCATACGTCCTAGCTCTTCGCCTTGGGGAGCTCCGGTGTTATTCGTGAAGAAGAAAGACGGTACCTTCAGAATGTGTATTGACTACCACGAACTCAACAAGGTGACCGTGAAGAATCGTTATCCTCTCCCACGCATTGACGACTTGTTCGATCAGCTGCAAGGATTGAGCTTTTACTCTAAGATTGATTTGAGATCGGGATACCATCAGCTGAGAGTCCGAGAGGAGGACGTCTCCAAAACAGCGTTCAGAACTCGTTACGGCCATTACGAGTTTCTGGTCATGCCTTTCGGGTTGAAGAATGCACCAGCGGTCTTCATGGATCTCATGAACCGAGTGTGCAAACCTTACCTGGATAAGTTCGTTATTGTTTTCATCGACGACATCCTGATCTATTCTAAGAGTCAGGAGGAACACGAGCAGCATCTACGACTTATGCTGGAACTTCTTCGAGCAGAGCGACTGTATGCCAAGTTTTTGAAATATGACTTCTGGCTTCGCGAAGTCCACTTTTTAGTCCATGTGGTAAACAAAGATGGGATTCATGTAGATCCATCCAAAGTTGAATCGATCAAGAACTGGCCTGCACCCCGTACACCAACAGAAATCCGCCAATTCTTGGGTTTGGCAGGATATTACAGAAGATTTATCAAAGATTTCTCTAAGATTGCGCAACCTCTCACCTCACTGACTCAGAAGGGTGTCACCTACCGTTGGGGTGATGCGCAGGAATCTGATTTTCAGCACTTAAAGGAGAGACTTTGCAGGGCTCCTATTCTCTCATTGCCGGAGGGCACAGATGATTTTGTGGTTTATTGCGACGCTTCCATCCAAGGACTTGGATGCGTGTTGATGCAAAGTGACAAGGTCATTGCCTACGCATCGCGCCAACTTAAGGTTCACGAAAGGAACTACACTACGCTCGACTTGGAACTGGGAGCAGTTGTTTTCGCGCTTAAGACATGGAGACATTACCTGTACGGTACCAAGTGCACCATTTACACTGATCATAGGAGTCTCGAGCATATCTTCAAGCAAAAGGAGTTAAACATGCGTCAACGCCGATGGGTTGAGCTCTTGAACAATTATGAATGCGCTATCAAATACCATCCGGGCAAGGCCAATGTTATGGCCGACGCCCTCAGTCAAAAGGATACTATATCTAAGCGTGTACGTGCTTTACAGCTTACCATCCAATCCAACCTTCCCGCTCAGATTCGCGATGCTCAGGTTGAAGCATTGAAAGCAGAGAACATCAGGGCTGAGTCCTTGCGAGGGTCGAGGCAGCGGTTAGAACAAAAGGAAAATAGCGCCTACTATGTTAACGGACGCATCTGGGTTCCACTTTATAGAGACCTACGCGAGCTTGTGATGGATGAAGCACATAAGTCTCGTTATTCAGTACATCCTGGTTCGAATAAGATGTACCACGACCTAAAGACTACATACTGGTGGCCCGGTATGAAAGTCAGGATAGCAACCTACGTCAGTAAATGTTTGACTTGTGCTAGGGTCAAGGTCGAATACCAGAAACCATCAGGCCCACTTCAACAACCAGAGATACCTAAATGGAAATGGGAGCAAATTTCCATGGATTTCGTTACTGGGCCGCCCAGATCTCAACGCGGAAACGATACCATTTGGGTGATCGTGGATCGACTGACCAAGTCTGCACATTTTCTGGCTATCAAGGAAACATATAAGTTTTCTACCCTAGCAGACATTTACCTAAAGGAAGTGGTATCAAGGCACGGAGTGCCAACCTCCATCATTTCTGATCGTGACGCGTGTTTTACTTCGGAACTGTGGCAAGCTATGCACAGGTCTTTTGGCTCACGTTTAGATATGAGCACCGCTTATCACCCACAGACGGATGGGCAATCTGAACGCACCATCCAAACCCTTGAAGACATGCTTAGGGCGTGTGTAATCGATTTTGGTAATGGCTGGGAAAAGCACCTCCCGCTAGTGGAGTTTTCATATAACAACAGCTACCACACCAGCATCCAGGCCGCTCCGTTTGAGGCATTGTACGAACATAAATGCCGATCGCCTCTTTGTTGGGCAGAAGTTGGAGACAGCCAAATCACAGGCCCAGAACTCGTGGTAGACACGACTGAGAGGATTGCTCAGATACGACAGCGAATGGCGGCAGCCCGTGACCGTCAGAAAAGTTATGCAGATAAGCGAAGGAAACCACTCGAGTTCCAGGTTGGGGATCGAGTGCTACTCAAAGTCTCACCTTGGAAAGGTGTAGTTCGTTTTGGCAAATGAGGCAAGCTCAATCCGCGTTATGTCGGACCGTTCGAAATCATTGAGAAAATTGGCAAAGTCGCCTACAGGTTGAATCTACCTGAAGAACTCAGCGGAGTTCACAATGTTTTCCATGTGTCAAATCTGAAGAAGTGTCTGTCAGATGAGACCCTCATAGTTCCCTTAAAGGAGCTCACTATCGACGACCAGCTGCGATTCGTCGAGGAACCAGTAGAGATCACTGATCGAGATGTTAAAATTCTCAAGCGCACCAGGATACCTCTCGTCCGAGTCCGTTGGAATTCCCGTCGTGGCCCAGAGTATGCCTGGGAACGAGAAGACCAAATGAAACTCAAGTATCCCCAGCAGTTTAAGAAAAACACAACCACTACTGAGGCTGAAGCTACTGCAGAATTTCGGGACGAAATTCCAAATCAACGGGGGGATGATGTGACACCCCAGGAAAACCAGGAAACTAACGCAACATAACTAGCTTCCTTAGTAACCACGTGCTAAATTTCGGGATGAAATTTTCTTAACAGGGGGAGAATGTGACAACCCTCGTAATTCCATGTATCCGTACGATTTATTAATGATAATTAAAGTGTTTGATAACTGTGCTGAATCACTTAACTGCTTTCTGATTACTGTGTTATACTTACGTGTGCTTGTTAACACACTAGTAGTGTACAGAAAAGTTACTAAATAGTTCGGCATGCCTTCCTGAGTGTTGAAAATTAAAAATGTTACAAAATATATATATAGGACACTTTACGGATTAATTAAGCACTTTAACGGAACGGTACCTAACCGAACAACCGGACACTACCCGGAACACAAAAATATTGTTAAACACATTGTTTCACATTTTACTGAGCCAGTTATGATCCCCGAACATCATAACACACTATATAAATACCTAATAATTAAACCCCTAACTATATACTTGATTTCTAACTAAACTAGCTTAACTATCCATCACCATCCAACTAGACCAAACCCCCCCCCCCCAAAAACCGGTTATAAGGTGTCCCCCACCCCCATGATTTTCTTTAATTGATTAAGTGATTTGTTAAGTACTTTAGGGGACACATAGACTAGTGGTTAATGCAATGTTGGAGAACTTGTTTATAAAACCCACAAGACTTTCATCCTATCATCTTCACACCACCAACACCATCATACTCTCTCTTCCCTCCCTCTAGTCTCGGCTGAACCCAAGAGCACCACCACCACCATCACTTGGTCACTTTCAAGCATTCTAAGAGCATCCATAGGTGTAAGAAGGTGAACAACGAAGCTCGGTGTTCTCGGAAGTGGAAGGACCTTCTTCGTTTGCTATTAACCACCACATTTCTTCACTTGAACCTCCCTAATCTTGAACTAGTGATAAGAACTTAGATCCATTCATTATTGAAGTTATTTAAGTGGTTAAAGTAAGTTACATGATGATAAACTTAAAGAACACAAAGAAACTTGAACTAGAAACATGAACATAATGTTTACATAAAAAGGAAATGTGATGAAGCGATGTTAATATGAAGTTGTTTGATTCTTGTTGATTTCCTGATGATTTACTGGTTAATATTGATGTTTGATGTCGTTGTGATCACTAAACATGTTAACGGAATCAATCGAGCACGCTTTAGAGTGTTAAACGCTGAAAACAGGAGTCTGATTGGTGATTATAGCCAACTTCAGTTGGCTGTAACAGGACTTTAATAAAACGAAAAATGTATTTTCTGAAGTCTATATTTATGTATTATGAAATACGGTTCTAATGGCACTGGAATCATAATTTTTGGACTTCGTTTACTATTTTTAAAGTGTCGTTTTGTAACAGCAGCTAGAGCTGCATTTTTACTGCTGAAAATATGCGTTCTGTTTTCTGTCATAACTTGAATTCTGTGTAGAGTTAGATCATGAAATTTGTACTGTAGATGACCACCGATGCATTTGTAATTCTCTCATTGGAATTTCATAAATCGGACTCTCGATGAATTTTAAATAAATTATTCCGTGGACTGGAGTTAGAAAAAGATAAATCTGAGTTCAGTCAGGAAAATGAATTTTTATAAAATATTGGTGATGAATTGGATCCCGAGATTTTTACACAATAATATTTGAATTGTTTAAGACTTTCTGTAAAATGTTGGGAATTTTTGGAACAAGTTAACTATTTTATTAAAATCCCCGAAAACAGCCCAGTTTTGAATATTTATTAATGATAATTAAAGTGTTTGATAACTGTGCTGAATCACTTAACTGCTTTCTGATTACTGTGTTATACTTACGTGTGCTTGTTAACACACTAGTAGTGTACAGAAAAGTTACTAAATAGTTCGGCATGCCTTCCTGAGTGTTGAAAATTAAAAATGTTACAAAATATATATATAGGACACTTTACGGATTAATTAAGCACTTTAACGGAACGGTACCTAACCGAACAACCGGACACTACCCGGAACACAAAAATATTGTTAAACACATTGTTTCACATTTTACTGAGCCAGTTATGATCCCCGAACATCATAACACACTATATAAATACCTAATAATTAAACCCCTAACTATATACTTGATTTCTAACTAAACTAGCTTAACTATCCATCACCATCCAACTAGACCAAACCCCCCCCCCCCAAAACCGGTTATAAGGTGTCCCCCACCCCCATGATTTTCTTTAATTGATTAAGTGATTTGTTAAGTACTTTAGGGGACACATAGACTAGTGGTTAATGCAATGTTGGAGAACTTGTTTATAAAACCCACAAGACTTTCATCCTATCATCTTCACACCACCAACACCATCATACTCTCTCTTCCCTCCCTCTAGTCTCGGCTGAACCCAAGAGCACCACCACCACCATCACTTGGTCACTTTCAAGCATTCTAAGAGCATCCATAGGTGTAAGAAGGTGAACAACGAAGCTCGGTGTTCTCGGAAGTGGAAGGACCTTCTTCGTTTGCTATTAACCACCACATTTCTTCACTTGAACCTCCCTAGTCTTGAACTAGTGATAAGAACTTAGATCCATTCATTATTGAAGTTATTTAAGTGGTTAAAGTAAGTTACATGATGATAAACTTAAAGAACACAAAGAAACTTGAACTAGAAACATGAACATAATGTTTACATAAAAAGGAAATGTGATGAAGCGATGTTAATATGAAGTTGTTTGATTCTTGTTGATTTCCTGATGATTTACTGGTTAATATTGATGTTTGATGTCGTTGTGATCACTAAACATGTTAACGGAATCAATCGAGCACGCTTTAGAGTGTTAAACGCTGAAAACAGGAGTCTGATTGGTGATTATAGCCAACTTCAGTTGGCTGTAACAGGACTTTAATAAAACGAAAAATGTATTTTCTGAAGTCTATATTTATGTATTATGAAATACGGTTCTAATGGCACTGGAATCATAATTTTTGGACTTCGTTTACTATTTTTAAAGTGTCGTTTTGTAACAGCAGCTAGAGCTGCATTTTTACTGCTGAAAATATGCGTTCTGTTTTCTGTCATAACTTGAATTCTGTGTAGAGTTAGATCATGAAATTTGTACTGTAGATGACCACCGATGCATTTGTAATTCTCTCATTGGAATTTCATAAATCGGACTCTCGATGAATTTTAAATAAATTATTCCGTGGACTGGAGTTAGAAAAAGATAAATCTGAGTTCAGTCAGGAAAATGAATTTTTATAAAATATTGGTGATGAATTGGATCCCGAGATTTTTACACAATAATATTTGAATTGTTTAAGACTTTCTGTAAAAAGTTGGGAATTTTTGGAACAAGTTAACTATTTTATTAAAATCCCTGAAAACAGCCCAGTTTTGAATATAAAAGCTGAAATGACATAAGTCGTAAATTACGTGTCTAAATGTCGAGTATGTTATCTGAGGATGATCTAACATGTTATATGTCAATGAAAGTAACATGTGCAATATCGTATGCTTGTTCTTGAGTAGCTATAGGTGGAATGTTTATATGAGCGTGAACTATTAAAGTGTGTACATGTTATGTGGTAGAAGTAATGTGTAAATAAACCGTACGTAGGATACGTGTTATGCATGAGAAAATGATTGTTATCCGTGCCTTATTAGGACGTGATTGACCGACCTTGACTGTTAGCTATATTTGAGAATCTAACCTAGCAAACCGAGGTGAGTTCACACTTTTCTACAAAGCATGGTAATTCCCGGTGGGAATGGGAATGGGTTCAGGAATAGGGATTCCTCGTCCTTTGGGACGTGTTCAGGAATGTAAATTCCTCGTCCTGTTGGGACGGATTAGACTTACTGGACTAGAACTCTATCAGCGAAGTCCCTCCTTTTTTGTATCGACTTAATCGCCGAGGCTATGGCGAGCGGGTCATTAGTTAATAGCGCTATTAGGTTTAATAAACCTCACACCGTGCCAGTCGGACGGGCGTGTACTAATGGACTATGACACGTCGGTGATGATAGACACCGACGCTTGGGCACAATTAATTTTCGTTAGTAGTCGATATGATAAACAAGTCTGGTAGTCTAAATAATGGGGTAGCCCCCACGGCCGGAGTGCCGGGCTGGAGAGCCAGGGAAGGTGGACATGGGATGGTTAACTAATAAACGTTTTCGAACTATGGGGTAACCCCCATGGCTGGATAGCTGAATGAGATTAAACTACGTTTTTGGAAACAACCCTAAAATGGACAACCAACCGTGAACTCACTCAACTTTGTTGTTGACTCGTTGCTACATGCTTTGCAGGTCGCTAGATGCTATGGAGCTTGCACATGGAGGTGGTCGTTGTGGGATGCGAACTGATATGTCCCGTACTTAATAAATAAACTTTATGAACTTATGAAACTTATGTTTGGGTATTTAAACTTATGAACCACGAATTTGTGTTTTGGTTTAACGTCTTATGCTTCCGCTGATTAAATTGAACTTGGTTAACTTCCTTTTGGTCACCAATCGTATTGTGGTTGGTTTTATTTACCTAATTATGTTGTTCAATATGATTGGTGGCTCGATCCTGGTCATGTCACGCCTCCAAGCGGTGATACTCCGCATGGTGGATTTTGGGGGTATGACATAACATGTCGGAGCTATAAGTCTCCTTAATGGGTAGGAAATGTGCTGACATAGTCAGTCTATCTGCTATCACCCATATAGTATCATTTCCTTTCTTTGTCTTTGGCAACTTGGTGATGAAATCCGTTGTCACCATCTCCCACTTCCATGTGGGAAGTTCAGGCTGTTGTAGCAAACCTGACGGTTTTTGGTGTTCAGCTTTGACTTGTGCGCACGTCAAACATTTGGCCACATAAGTGGCTACAGATTTCTTCAAACCTATCCACCAGTAATTTGCCCTAAGATCCTGGTACATCTTATCAGCTCCAGGATGAACGGAATATTTTGAACTATGGGCTTCCTGGAGGATAACATCCCGAAGTCCTCCATAAACTGGAACCCATATTCGTCCATTTAACCTTAGGATTCCGTCCTTGCCATAGGATAACTGTTCTTCAGTTACGCCTAACTTTTCATCAGGTTAGTTAGCTTCCAATACAGCTTCCTTCTGTGCAGCTAACAACCTTTCATTCAAACTATTCTTTATCTCAATGCTCTTGGAATTGATTCTTATAGGCTTCACTCTCTCCTTTCTACTTAATGCATCAGCGACCACGTTTGCCTTGCCAGGATGGTATCTTATCTCACAGTCGTAATCATTCAACGTCTCCATCCATCGACGCTGCCTCATGTTTAAATCCTTTTGGTTAAACAGGTATTGGAGGCTCTTGCGATCAGAATAGATCACACACTTGATACCATACAAATAGTGCCTCCATAGTTTTAGCGCAAATACAACGGCACCCAACTCCAAGTCATGGGTGGTGTAGTTCTTATCGTGCACCTTTAACTGTCGAGAAGCATAGGCAATAACCTTTCCTTTCTGCATAAGCACACACCCCATACCGGTGTGTGATGCATCACAGTATACCACAAATTCTTGAATCCCTTCAGGCAATGTCAACACTGGTGCATTGCTTAGCTTCTGCTTAAGGATGTCAAAGGATTCTTGTTGCTTCGGTCCCCAGTCGAACTTAATATTATTCCTAGTCAAAGAAGTTAGGGGTGCAGCAATCGTTGAAAAATTTTCAATAAATCGCCTGTAATATCCTGCTAACCCCAAGAAGCTGCGAATCTCTGTGGGCGTCTTCGGCTCTTTCCAATTCATGACAGCTTCAACTTTAGCGGGATCTACCTGGATTCCACGTTCACTAACCACATGTCCAAGAAATTGGACTTCACGAAGCCAAAATTCACACTTAGAGAATTTGGCGTAGAGCTTTTCTCGATGAAGCAGTTTCAGAATGCAATGGAGGTGCTTCTCATGGTCAGCTTGACTCTTCGAGTAAATAAGAATATCATCGATGAAGACGATGACAAATTTATCCATGTAGGGCTTGCAGATGCGGTTCATGAGATCCATGAATGCGGCTGGTGCATTAGTGAGTCCAAAAGGCATCACTAAGAACTCATAATGACCGTAACGAGTCCTAAATGCAGTCTTATGTACATCTTCATCTTTGACCTTCAGTTGATGATATCCTGACCTTAAGTCAATCTTGGAAAAGTAACTCGCTCCTTGAAGTTGATCGAACAAGTCGTCGATCCTGGGCAATGGATACCTATTCTTGATAGTAACTTTGTTAAGTTTACGATAATCGATGCACAGACGCATCGACCCATCCTTTTTCTTCACAAACAGGATTGGTGCTCCCCAAGGAGATGAGCTAGGTCTAATAAATCCTTTGGCTAACAAATCATCCAGTTGAGTTCTTAACTCTTTCATCTCCGTTGGTGCCAATCTGTAAGGCGCTCTTGCAACAGGTGCTACTCCAGGAATAATGTCAATCCTGAACTCCACTTACCTATCTGGGGGTAAACCAGGTAGTTCTTCAGGAATACTCCTAGATATTCAGAGATAATAGGTATGTCTTCGATCTTAGGATTTGGTTCATCAATAGTTACTTGTGCCATGTAGATAACACAACCCTTCGTCAAACACCTTGATGCCTTGAGCATGGACACTTGCTCAAGCATTCCGTACTTAGTATCTCCTTGGATTGTCAAAGGCTCGCCACGAGGAGTTCTGACAATTACTTGCTTCTTAGCACAAATGATCTGGGCTTGGTTGCGAGACAACCAATCCATGCCTATTACTATATCGAAACCAGCTAACTTCAAAGGAAGTAAAGATAACGGAAAAGAGTGGTTCCTAATGGATATGAAACATCCATCTAACACGGTTGAGGCGGTTTCTATGGTACCATCAGCTAATTCCACCTCATATTTCACACTTAGGGTTTTAACAGGTAAATTCAGCAACTTACAAAACTTATTATCTACAAATGACTTATCCACCCCTGAATCAAATAATACCCTCGCATAAACATCATTTATTAGAAAGGTGCCTGTTATCACGTTATCATCCTGCACTGCCTCCTTAGCATCCATTCTGGAGACCCTAGCGTTGGTCTTTTTTCCTTCTTCTGGTTTCTTGGCATATTTTGGGCAGTTCGACTTAATGTGCCCTTTCTCGTTGCAGTTGTAGCAGGTTGCATCCTTCAACTTTTTGCAATATAAGGTCTTGTGTTCCTTGGACTTGCATATCCCACATGCAAAAGTCCTTGATTGTGTCTGCGAGTTCGATTCCAATCTACACTTCCCAAAGTGATGTTTCTTGCAAACTTTACATCTGGGTTTCTCACCCGACTGTTGGTTACCTTTGTTGAACCCTGAACTCTTCTTGTTCTCATGGTTCCCTTTGAGTTTCTTGTCTGATCGTCGTGAGTTATCATCCTCACGCTTTCTCTACCTTCTTCAGAATTCTTTAGCGATCTCAACCTGACCGCATCTAAGGTAAGAGACAAAGATAGATCAGCTGCTGATCTAAAAGTAGCAGGTCTTGAAGCCTTGACACTGGCTTTAATCTCTAGGGCTAAACCCCCAATGAAGCGAGCAATCCTTTTGGGTTCTGGTGTCACAAGGTAAGGAACCAATCTAGACATCGTGTTGAAGCTTGTAAGATAAGCTTGGCAATCTAGGTTTTTCATAACCAACGATAAGAAATTTGACTCAATTCTTTCAACCTCACGCTGAGGGCAGTAATTCTCCTTAATAAGAGCAACAAACTGATCCCATGTCAGATTGTAGAGTGGGATCTTTCCAGCTGCTTGAATGAGAGACTTCCACCATGCTAATGCCTCTCCCTTGAATGATTGGGATACATACTTCACTACATCCCTTTCAGCACAACCGCTGATATCGACCACGGTGTCCATTTCATCTAACCAAGTCATACAGTCAATTGCCCCTTCTCCCCAGTGAAATCCCGGGGCTTGCAGGAAACAAAGTACTTATAAGTACAGGACTTGGTACGTGGTTTATCATCAAATACTATCCTCTTGGATGGAACACTGTTTTGGTTTGAGGAATGTCGATCATCATCTTTCTTTGGCTCATCTTCCTTAGAGGGCGGCTTGCTGTGAGCCTCTGAATGAGTCTTAGGCTTGGAATGCGGTGCGGATAGGGTCCTACTTCGAGTCCCGCTAGATTCATTATATTGCCGCTCTATAGCTTTCGTAACAACATTGTCTATTAATGCTTGCAGTTCTGCACCCGCTATGTTAATTCGGGTATTATCATGATCCTCCCTTGGGTGACTGTTGATCTCATCCGAGTCAGCCATGTAGTTTGAACTGTTACATAAGATATTGACAATAATTTATTTGGGAGTTTATTATGGAATCGTCTTTTATGGCAATTCATTAACCATGGTAAACATAGACCATATTTGGTAAATTTGCTAATCATATTTATTTAGGATTTTTATTATAATTTATCCTAATTATAAAACAATAACAGTATTATTAGTGGCACAAAAGGCCTAGTCACAAGGACATTCTAAATCATAAGCCATGATTTCAGAGAATCAAGGCATTAAGGTTTGAACATAGTTCTTTACCTTTTTCTGACAGTGAGTTGTAGACTACTACTGTCTTTTTTCTTATTTGACATTTATTATGGCCCGTAGGCACTACATCGCCAATGGATGTTTAATATGTGATCATCTTAATTGATGATTTAAACCCATGATTTATAGATCATCAGGTTAGGATAGGAATCTTTTGAAGAATCCTATTATAAGAATGACGTGTGTGATTTTAACGAATCACGTCTGCCAGGAGTGTTAACATGTTTTCAGATGTTAACAGGGATTTGAATCTTTTTAAACAGGTCTTACCATCTTGGCCAAGTCTTATAATGACATGCAGGCTAGGCTATACCCTTAAGATTCTTTAATTAGTATTTATTAGGCAGATTATTTTAAGAGGAATGATTTTTAATTTATTTATTTCATGTATGATATATTTATGCATATAATGAAAAATGAAAATTTTAAATTTAACATTCCATTAAACATTAAAGGAGTACACATTGCCCTAAACGGGACTTTTAACAGAAATAACTTGCCCACGCAGGGGCTAAACTGATAATAAAAGTCCTCGTAGGGACTGATTACTAAGATAGGTGTCCACGCATGGACTAAAAAGACAAGTCCACGCAGGGACTAAAGAAAGACAAGTCCACGCAGGGACTAAGTACATAGATAAATGTCCACGCAGGGAGTTGGTTGAAATAAGGAAATACAACAATACATATAGGGATTCAATGATCCCTCTTCTTCTTTCCTTTTAACAAGCTTGCTAGTCCCTTGAGAAAACCCCTGTTGTTCCTACACTCTTCTTGAAATTCTCGTTCCACCCTGTTTAGCCTGTGGAGGATTTCCTCCTGTTCCGGTGGGGAAAACCGTGGCGGCTATGACTGGTGCTGAAACGGAGGTTGAGCAGTTGTTTGATACCCATGAGCTGGGTATCCCACTCCCCAGGGGGCTCCATATGGTCCTTCAGGATGAAGGGCGTTGTAGTTTGCTGCTACAAGGTATGGGTCGGCTTCAGCATAGTTATAGTTAGTGTGAGCCAGCTGCTCAAATGGATTATACGCCGTTGAACTGGCGTATGTAGGAATTGGGTTACCAAAACCCAATGGTGGCGGTGGTGGCGCAACTGGTGCAGAATTCACCTCTGAAACTGAATTTGAAGGCCCACCCGTTTGTGGGTCTTCATGTAGTGGCGGATAGTGACTGCCACTTGAGTGTCGGGGGGTGCTAAAGTGAAAACCCTTTTCTTGCACGGACATTCGTGCGCCTGTTCTTCTACGCCTCGGTGGTTCTGGAGGTGCAAGCTGTACGGGCGGCGGTGGTGGCGGTGGTGTGACTGCCACGAAACGCGAATCCTCAGAGGGATCCTGCTGCTGCTGCTGCTGCTCGTGAGGCGATGAATGGTGAGAGGGTGTAAAATACCATTCATACTGGTTAAATCTAGCCTGGTAGCTGTCTGGGCCATGGTAAGGTGATCCATGGAAAGATGACCCATCAGAGATCTTGATGGGATGAGTAGGTGTCCCAGAAGGTGGTTCAACAGGATCCGTGTCTTCATCTATATCCATTCCCTGAGCTTCGGGGAAATGGTCTTCAGGACCCAATGGGTTAAAACCCACTGGTTCTTGAATGTAGTTTGCCGGGTTGAACCGGCCCTGGAAGACAGGAGTGGGGTCGCCAAAGGAATGGTGCGACATGGATCGCTGCAACGGCAAGAAGGTGTGGCGTGAGTCCTCGGGCTCGTTCTCTGATTGCGGCTCAAAGGAGTGACGATAAGGAGGCGTTGAGCTAAAAGAGGCAGATCGCCTAGCGGGCTCCAAATAGATCCTCCGGTCTCCTTGAGGACCGGTACTCATGGTAGTAGAAGGAGTTCGCCGGTGTGAAGGCCCGACCTCGTGATCGTTGGGGGCGTGGATTGGCCCCTTGCCTCGTCCTCCTCTTCGGAATCTCGGTGGCATATTTCCTGTCAAAACAATTGAAAGAAACAACAAAAACAATAAAGGACAAATTAAAACAAATTAGGAATCGTCCTAAGTTCTTTGTATAGACTCGAAAATTTATGAATCTGCAACTGTGTAACTGAGATTAAACACAAAAGGCTAGTGTTTAATTCACTCAGTGTTGGCTATGATACCAACCTGTCACACCCCGATATTTCCACGTATTACCGGTGGGCCCGGTGGGGAGTATCGTGACGTAGTTGATATCATCATTGTCAAACAACACAATATATAAATGCACAGCGGAAGCAAAAGGTATGAATCACATTACAAACCGAATAAATAGTAATATCAAAGTATTACAACGGACTGTAAAAGATTCACAGGCGGATCAAAAGATAAATAAGATCATTACTCAACAGACTTTAACATCTAGAGCTTGCAAGACTTGATTATTGATGCCTGGAGTAGCCAGCCTATTTCGTATAGTACCTGCACTTAACCTTTTTGGAAAATACGTCAGTTTACACTGGTAAAGACAATTAACTGACTCATTTTGAAAAGAGTTAAGAAAATTAGTTTGAATGCACATGGCACAAAATATCTTTTATCACTTGGGATAATTATTTAAAATAAACTTGTATACAGTTTTACATGCTTGTCGTCCATTTAGGACCCGGTTAGAAGAGCTGGTTTAACAAGATTAATAGACACACCACATGGTATAATACCCACAATAAGATACCCTTCTTGTGGACTACCTTTTTACATACGCTACTGTCAGGTGTATGCCTACACCCCGTGCTTAAGTCGTGGCCATTTCTAATGAATGAGCCGAGGATATCCAGGACATGGTCATTAACCCCCCAAAGGCATTGCATCAAACAAAACAAAATAAAACGGGTTATGCATCTTTTTAATCAATATCTGATTGTACGACTTCATACCTGACCAATCGGTATTTTTATAATCAAGGCAATAACCTTAGGTTATGATCAGTTTAAAAATAATTAAAAATCTTCAAAAATCCCAAAATATTATATTACATCAGTGGGTAAAAGGTTTGGTGTCAAAAATTGGGTTTAGATAAGCTTTATGCTAATTACGCCGTTTAATTAATAAAAAGCTTTCTAATTACGCTATTGAGCATAACTCTTAATCTAGACCTCAAACTGATGTGAAAATTTAGGGACATGTGTATAAATCAGTAACAAAGATTATTGTCCTCTCACATTTCCAAAATTCTCATTTTAAGGTCAAATGGGCATTATGGTCAACATTACGCAATTAACGGAAACGTGTAAATGAATCGGACAATCAACGAGCCAATCACAGAGGGTTATACTATCACATAACCTGGTCCTAATGAAGCTCTAAGGCATTTCTAAATCATGCTAATAAGGGTCAGAACTGAAAGTCAAGGCAATGGTCAACGTATGCGACTTTCGGTTCTGAACCGGTCCTAAACTGAAAATTGTCGGGTCGGACATGCTTAGACATGTTCTTGCATTGATTACCAAGTTATATAAGTGGTAAAATTGGTTACACGTCTCCTACATTGCTAATTGTGCGTTAATTCGAAAATTAAGTTTCTGTTGACTTTTTCGGATTAAGTTTAACCCGACATTTGACCTAGTTAGAGTGGAATTTAGAGGGTGCCCTTTTAAGGGTTTATTGCCCACATAAATACCAACTTATAACTACTTTTAGTTCGACTAATCACTGGACCATTAGTGATTAATCGTTAAGTCAAACCATAATTACGACGGTTTGACTTTAAGCTAATTAACTAACTAAAACATGATTAATGAAAGTTAAGGAAGCTTACCGAGGTCCTAATCATGACTAGAGATGCTTAGGGACTGATCTTGAACTCCAAAAAGCTCCAGAAGTTGGGTTTGAATGAATGATCAAAAGTTGCAACATTGAAGTCTTTATATAGTGCTTTTGATTCATCATGATCATGACAAATAAGCCTATGAGGGGATCCCTGATCAATTACAAGTGTCCCTATAGCCTAAAAACAAGTTTGTGCAGCCCATGGTATTGAAAACTAGTGATTTAAGTCGGTTAAACAAACTGAACTGGCACCTGTCAAGTTTCTGAGGCTGGCGAAGTCTTACGGACCGTAAGGCTATACCCATACGGTCCGTAACCGATGATCAGGAGACAAAAATTTGAGAATCTCTTGAGTTTGACCATGCAACTTTGATATTACGAATTAGGGCCTTTATTATTAGTATGGGGCCACTTGATCATGTCTGAACAGTTATGACAACCTTGCCATGCTTTAAAATTGTCTTGGATTCTTTTGAAAGGGGCCATGAATGAAGGTTTGTCGTATACATTCTCATAGGATCCAATCCTTGTGCAATTAGAATTATACATTATCAAAATAATCGGACTTGAGTATATCAGATGTTTATAATATAGATTTGGGTCTTGGGATTTATAACGAGGTCGTTCAGAGGTATAAATTAACATGTCGACACTTTTAAATCCTGCCATACATCTTTAACTTGATCCGAGTTTATGACTTGTTTGCTTTACGTGACACGTGTCTTAACTTTATTGGACATAAATTTTCGAGGTGTTACACACTTAGCCGAAGCCGATGAAACCGATCCTACTGTGTTTATGATAGAAACTCTTCAAGAAACTGTGTTCTTGAATGAATCAAAGGTGTTACCAAAGAAGCTTGAACTCGGATCCAAAGATGAAGACATGTGGTATATGGATAACGGCGCGAGTAATCACATGACTGGTAATATATCTTATTTTTCTGAATTAAACAAAAGGGTCAGAGGAAGGGTAAGGTTTGGGGATGATTCTTGTGTTGACATATGTGGAAAAGGGTCAATTCTATTTGAAACCAAAGCTGGTGAACAACGGCTATTGACCGACATCTATTATATCCCAAGTCTTAAGAGTAACATTATTAGACTCGGGCAAACAACCGAGACAGGTTGCGAGGTTAATATGAAAGGCGACACACTTGTGTTGCGTGATAACCGGGGAAAGATTCTTATGACCGTAAAGAGAGCCGCCAATAGGCTCTATAAGACTCGGCTCAAGGTGGGAAAACCGGTATGTTTACAAGCACGATTAGAATATGACAGTTGGCTTTGGCATGCAAGACTCGGCCACCTTAATTGGGAATCAATTGCAAACATGACAAGAAAGAATATGGTAAATGGCGTACCACCTCTAAGACCCGAAAAGAAGTTGTGTGAAGCATGTTTAGTTGGAAAGCAAACAAGACAACCGTTTCCTCAATCGGCCTCATTTAGAGCAACTCGTGTTTTGGAGTTGATTCATGGTGACTTATGTGGTCCGATTACTCCTCCTACGGTGGCGGGTAATAGGTATGTTTTTGTTTTGATTGATGTAATCACTCACGATTTATGTGGAGTTATTTTCTAAAGGCTAAAAGTGAAACGTTCGAGACTTTTAAGCTATACAAAAGGTTGACGGAAAAACAAACCGGCGAAGTCGTCAAAACTCTAAGGACCGATAGGGGGGGTGAGTTTACGTCACATATGTTTAACCGGTATTGCGAGGAATAAGGCATTAACCGGCACCTAACAGCACCATATTCACCCCAACAAAATGGGGTGGTGGAAAGACGAAACCAAACACTAATGGAAATGACAAGAAGCATCTTGAAAGCCCGAAGTGTTCCAAACTATATGTGGGGGGAAGCGGTTAGACACTCCACATATATAATCAACCGAGTTACTACTAGGACCTTAACCAACACAACACCATACGAGATGTTCAAGAAAAATAAATTGGATTTGCAATATCTCAGAGTGTTTGGGTGTTTGGCATACCCGAAAGTAGCGAAACCCGGCATAAACAAGCTCGATGATTGAGTTATCTGCTTGGCATATTTGGGAAGTGAACCAGGGTCCGGTTCATACCGACTGTTCAATCCAAAACCCGGGAAAATCGTCGTCAGCAGGTGTCGAGATTTTGATGAAAATGCAAGCTGGAATTGGGAGAAACCAACCGAGGTTACTCATGAATATAAACCCGGCATGTTTTTACTCGATTGGCATGGTAGAATCGAGACATGGGCTGGTTCCGTAATAGCCGATGCAGCCGAACCAAGTCAGCCACATCCACCGAGCTCAGAAAACAGCGATTCCGAACAAGTCGACCAAGAGCCAAGCACAGCTGAAAATTCTCATAACCTTGATGAAACAGAAGGGAATGAGAGTGAAGAAGAGTCAAGTGGAGTTGCACAAGTCCAAAACCCGTTGCGAAGATCCAACCGTGCCAAGATGAACCCGGCATGGTTCACCGATTATGTTCTAAAAACCGAGATAGAAACCTTTGAACTATTGCTTTGTTGTACAGGTGAACCAACTAAATTTGAAGAAGCAAATTTACAACCGGAGTGGAGGAAGGCTATGAAGGTTGAGATTGATTCCATAGAAAAAAATAAAACATGGAATCTTGTTGATCTTCCACATGGAGTTAAACCAATCGGGTTAAAGTGGGTCTACAAAATCAAAAGAAATGCGGAAGGCTCGGTCAACAAATTTAAAGCAAGACTTGTGGCTAAAGGCTACGTGCAAAAACCGGGAGTGGACTTTGATGAAGTTTTTGCACCCGTAGCAAGACTTGAAACTGTTCGAATGTTGATTTCTCTAGCCGCGAGTGAGGGTTGGGAAGTGCACCATCTAGACGTTAAATCGGCGTTTTTGCATGGTGAGTTAAAAGAGCAAGTTTATGTTATGCAACCGGAAGGATTTGTTAAACCCGGCGAAGAAAGAAAGGTTTACAAGCTTACAAAAGCCTTGTACGGTTTAAGACAAGCACCCCGCGCGTGGAATACGAAGCTAGATAGTATCTTGAGAAATATGAAGTTTCAAAGATGTTCTCAAGAACAAGCTGTATATCGGAAGATGGTCAACGCAAACTTGATCCTTGTGGGTGTCTATGTGGATGATCTCATTGTGACAGGAACAAATTATTCGCAAATCCTGGAGTTCAAAAGGCTAATGGCAAGTAATTTTGAAATGTCAGATCTAGGTAAGCTGACCTACTATCTTGGCATAGAAGTAACTCAAGAAGATGGAGCTATCACTGTCAAGCAAGAAGCATATGCTCAAAAGATTCTCAAAGAAACTAACATGTCCACTTGCAATCCTACACACGTACCAATGAACCCGAACCTGAAACTGACAAAAGCCGAGAAAGAAGAAGAAGTGGATCCGACCGAGTTCCGGAAGGTTGTTGGTTGCCTCCGTTACTTGTTGCATACCCAACCGGATATGGCGTTCGCGGTTGGAATGATGAGTCGATATATGCAAAATCCAAAGGTATCACATTCTCTTGCGATAAAACAAATACTTCGATATCTTAAGGGTACGGTAAGCTATGGGATAAAGTATACGCGAGAAAAAAGGTGCTATTTTGAGTGGCTATAGCGATAGTAGTCACAACATCGACGATGATGATGGAAGAAGCACTACGGGGCACGTCTTTTATTACGGGTCATCACCAATAACGTGGTGTTCTTCAAAACAAAGTACCGTGGCTCTCTCAAGTTGTGAAGCCGAGTACATGGCAGCAAGTGCGGCGGCTTGTCAAGCGGTGTGGTTGAGAAACTTGGTCATGGAGTTGACGGGGAAGAAGTTAAGCAAGGTGCCGTTACGAGTTGACAACACTTCAGCGATAGCACTCGTGAAGAACCCGGTCTTTCATAGTCGAAGCAAGCACATCAAGGCAATGTATCATTATATCCGTGAGTGTGTAGAGAATGATGACATCAAAGTGGAGCATGTAACGAGTGATGAGCAAAGAGCCGACATATTTACAAAAGGACTTGCAAGAGTGAAGTTTCAAGAGATGAGGAAACTACTTGGAGTCGAAGATCTTCCGATACCGATTCAAAAATTGGGGGGGGGGTGAATGTTGGACAATTACTGAATACGGCCCAATTGTGTAGAATTGTGGTCGTCCCGCGTTGAACCTAAAACATGTTGGTTTTGGGCTCTGGGGTTCTTTTAGGGTTCTCTCTATTACTTGGGAAACAAGTTGTAATTCCCTATATAAGTTTAGCCGTGTTAGGGTTGGATTAGAGTTAGGGATTATTGTAATCGAGTTTTGAGCTAGTTTTTCTTGATTATAATAAAAGTGAGTTTACCCTAAATTGTGTTTTTATCAATTCGTTCTTGAAAGATCCGCATATGTAACATGCACTTCCTAAGGATAATTCAAATGAATATGAAAAATGTAGCACCCTCATATTGTTCATCTAATGTTCTTCAACCTTTACCTTATTTCTTTATATCAATATAAAATATATAGATAAGACCTTAGATTAATTCATGGTTTGAAGTTTGAACAACATTGACGTGGCCACTACGAGGGTTGATACATTATTAATAGCTTTTCAAACGTAGGTTTTACATTACTCATGTGAAATTGACTCAAATATTGTTTTCAAAAAATTCATAACATAAAACTTAAAAGGGTAAATTACACTTTTCATCATTTATGTTTGTAGTGAGTTGCAATGGATAACCTTTAACTTTAATAATTGCAAGCACAATCATTTATTTGGAAAACTTATTACACCTTCCATCATTTAGCACTAACCATGTTAAATTTTTTAGTTAAATATGCCATGCACATAAGGGTATGTTAGTAATTTTACCTTTTATATTAACAATATATATACAAAACATAAACCCAGAGTCCACACCCTTTCTCAGCTCTCTCTCTCTCTCTCTAAAAAAAGTTGTATAGATTTGTCGTCTACCATTTCCACTGTCGCATTACAGCAAATCACCCCAGCTTTAATCTTGATTTATTTCTTGAATTGCATTTGTTTATAATGTGTGTTCTTCAGTTTTCACCCATTGAGATTCCACCTTTGTCTCCATAAGTGTGTAAATGGGAGTAATCAAAGCAAGCATTAAGCTTTAAACCCTATCCACAATAAAAGCTTTAACCACACATAATGTCTTAAATTAATCATGTAATCACCTAAAATATCCACCACTCTTATCGCCACCTTACTCTAGAAGGCACCAAAAAAACCCCTAATTCCACCTCCCATTTCCAACCCTCATCCCCAATCAAACTCCCTTGTTTTTTATTCCAACAAACTATAATTCATGCAATTAGGGATTTAAATTCAAAACAATGGAAGAAGACCTCAAATCAATTTGATTACAACCAGATTAAGCCGAATTTACAGTGTTCAACTACCTGGTGCCGTACATCCACGACCGCTATAAACATAAAGGGCGAAAAATGTAATTTACCCAACTTAAAATTTAATTATATTTATATGTGTATATAGGGAACTAGGGATGATTTTGATTTTGAAAATTGAGCAAGAGTTTATCGATAACTTTGATTTTGGAAATTGAGCAAAGATTTTTGCAATCCTTCTTTTTCGATTTAAATGATATTTGTCTGATTTATTGTGTTTATAATTTCCATTTATGAAAGTGATTTTTTTTTTGTTTTTTTTAAACGGCAGAAAGAGAATTAAAGAAGGGCGGTTTATATTTGTTTTCTTTTTCCCAAAGGCATACCATAACTTAAATGATTATTTACATTTCTTATTAAGGTTCATAATGACAATATTGATCATAAAAGGAAATAAATTAAAAAAAAACCAGAATTTACAGCTTTGTAAATCGCACATTCGTACGAAATGAATAATCTGCCAAATTTATTCCGTGAATAGTACTCTAAAACCGGTTTCTGGCTTTAAACACACTGAATAATAATACTGTAAAACCGGTTTCTGGGTTTAAACACACTAAAAAAGCGCCCCTTGTATTCCCCCTCTCGCACGCAAACACTATACTATATATACTCTTGAATGCATTCTCATTTCCCACACACTAAACATTCAAAATCAAAACACATATATTCATTCATGGATACCAAAATCATCGGTGCTTTAGAAGCTACTGCTGCTACCAACGGCAACGTCGGTAGCCCACCCAAACTCACCCCTACTTGCTGCATCCAGTCCTCCGCCGTCCCCTTCAACTCCAACTCACCCCTACTTGCTGCATCCAGTCTTGCATAATCTTCCATCTGTTTGACTTTAGTGAGCAAGAATTCCATTTTTTCTGAAATGGCTTCGTCACCTTGGTCTTTGCACTCAAGCTTAGCTCTTATCTTAGCTTGCCTTGCTTTGAGCTCGAGATATTCATCCATATTTTCTGGGATAATGAAGCCTATGAGAGAAGGAAATCTTCTTTTTGAAGGATCATCCTCAGTGTAGAATTGTCTCATCTCATTTTTTACAGCTTCAGGTTCCAATGGATATTTTGCAGCCATAGGATCATATTTATCATCACCTGCCTGAGTTGTTTTTCTTTTTCTAGTGTAAAGATTTATGGGTGATTTGTTGATTGTAGTGAAGATGGGTTGAAGTGATGTGAGGGTAGTGGTGGATGGTGACTGATTAACAGTTGTTGAAGCAACTGGTGTTTCAACTGCTGTTGTCATTACAACAGATGTTGTAACATCTGATGTTTTCTGCTTTTTCGTAGGAGGTGATGGTGGTGATGTGACATTGATGAGAGCAGTGGTGGATGACTGGCAAACAGCTGTTGAAACAACTGGTGTTTCAACCTCTATTGTCATTACAACTACTGATGTGTCAGTAGATGTCTTCTGCTTTTGAGTAGGTGGTAATTTGGTGGGTAGTGGTGTAGTTTTATGTTGTGATGATATGGCAGTGGTTGTAGTGTGTGTTGTAGTGGTGTGTGTTGAAGAAATGGCAACTGTTTGACAAGCAGTTTTTGAAACCACTGACATATCAGCTGTTTGGATGGAAGTTTGAGATTTTGTGGTTTGAGGTTTGGATCCTTTGGGAGGTGGTTTAGATGTCTGTTTTTCTTTTTCCGGGTCAATATAAACACCATCCTCAATTCCCTTCTTCTTCAACTGCTTGAATTTCTCCCCTTTTTTGGCATTATCTGGAAGGGAGTTATCCATGAAGAGGATAGTGGGAGGAATTTTTCCAGTGGTGCTTTGGATATGAGCCTTGATAGCTTTGATGTCTGCTTGAGTATCTTTAAATCTTGACTCCATCATGTTTGTCAGCATTTGTACATGTATTGCATGCTGCTGATCAGCCATTTGTTTTTGTTTTTCAAGCAGGGGTTGGAATAAGTTCCACAACTCATTTGCAGCAGGTGCAGGTTGTGCAGGTGCTTGAGCTGGAACAGCAGTGGATTGTGCTATTTGAGCTTTTAACAGCTGTTGTACCATATCCTTTATTTCAACAACTGATGTTTCAAGTTTTTCAACTCTGCCCGTTAATTCCTGATATTTTAAATCATCACCCACGTTAATGGGATCATCTGATTCCCCACCAGCAGTGGTTTTACCAATGTGTGACTTAGGAACTGAATCCCAAAAATCACCCATTGATGTCCCTTGTTCTTGGTTCTGGGGTCTTCTCTCTTCAACACTTGATAACCTTTTGAGGGTACTAGTGGTTAAAACAAACTCATTGGTGGTTACCAGAGGTGCTATAGAAGAAATTGCCTTCAAGGGAGTCTTACTAATGAAACAACTGTCCAAATGTAGATCTGTTGATCCATCACTTGTAGTTGCTGCTCCACTTGAACTATCACCAAGAGTTACTTGTAACTCAAGGGGTGTAACCTCCTCAGTTGTTGCTGGGATAGCAGGGGTAGTAGCATCAGACCCAGTCACTTGTGGGAGTATACTCTCAGTGATAGGTGATAGAGAGGAACTGGTTTGTGTCTGAGCTATAGCAATTGCATGCAACAAGGGTATTATTGATTGTGGTAATGTGATTGGTGAGGGTATGGGTGTTGAAAGAGACATGTCCTTGGGATTAGGACTGAGGAAGATGGATCCAATTGAATCCAGAGCTTCATAATGTGGGGTCCCTGTGCTTACAACCTGATCCTTTTGTGAGGATGCAGAAGGAGTTTGAGGCAATGGTGGAGATCTTTCTTCCATCTGCTGTGAGGAAGTAGCAGCAGTGGTTTGTGGTGACATTTGTGTTGTCACTGGCATAAACTCTGGGATCTCATCTTCCAGAGTTGCCTTTTTAGAGGGTTTGGTGGGTTTTTTGGATGATTTCTTTTTTGTCTTTTTGGTGATGGCAGGTGTGGGTTTCAAAGCAGTGATTGTGCTGCTATGATCACCTGGAGCAGTGGGCTCAGCAGCTGATACCTGAGGAGCAGTGGTAACTGCTAAATTCTGCTCAGGCACCTCTGCTTGTGTTTTTACAAGTGTTAACATTCTAGTGAATGTTTCAGGTGTTAAACCTTTTATTTGAAAATGAACACCTTGTTTAAGCAAATTTTCATTTTCTTTTCCAAATTTTTGTTTAAAATAGTAGCTTAGAAACCTTGGAAAAAGTAGAAATGCTTTGCTATCAATATTTTTCACCAAATCATCAAAGATCTCCTGGGAATAGTTATAATTTTCATTATTTAAAATAGCATACCCCAAACATTGGATCTTCAATGATATTTCGTTAAAAGCAGTTGTTTTATTTGAAACACACATCAAAAGTGTATGAAATAAAAATCTAGGTGCAGAAGGAAAATAACCTTTTTGTAAGGTATCCCTTTTTGGTTGTTCTGCATACCCCCTTTTCAAGAAATCAGTTTTCAACTCGGTTTTAGAAAAAGAAGTTTTACCTTTCTGATCATCGAGTTTAAAGACTTCTGAAATTGATTGTGGAGTAATTTGAATCGCTTTACCCTATCTAGAGGAGTTGATGGCAATGACGGTCTCGCCTTGTTTTTCAAGGGTAGCATTTTTCCAAAACTCTCTCTGGGTTTGTTGGTAAATTGGAGCATCAGCAATTAACAAAGTTTTGTACTTTGATGCTGAAAGGATATCAATGATTGAATCGAAGGTGTGGTTGTTTGTGGGTTTTGTGAGTAGACCCAAGTAATTGTGAGGGGATTTGTACGGGATTTCAATGGGTTCAGTGGCCGCTTGAGCGACCTCTTTGGAAGATGATGATGATTTTGAATTTGATTTTGATTTTGATTTCGTCATTTTGATGAAGAAAGACGAAGAATGATTTGAAATGGAGATTGGAAACTGCTTTGAGAAGAAAATTTTTAGAATTCAATTCGACAGTGTAAAACCCTGTTTGGGGGTTTTGATCAGGGTTTTATTTAGGGAAAAAGTAAGCGCTGATGTGGCAGCGGTTACAAAGATCCGATGGCTAAAAACTGACCACGTGCCAACCTCTGATGACAAGATGAATAATGGAGGACAGTTGTTTTGGAGAACCACTGATGAAACAAATATCAGTGGTGACAACGGTAATAATTATGTGAGCAGTGGATGATTTCACTATCAGTGGATAGCATATCAGTGGATAAGACACTGATTTTGAGCATCAGTGCTTGCCAAGAAAATGAAAGATCAGTGGTTGACTTTCAGCAGTGGACAATATTTAGGAAGCAGATGTTTGAACAAAACAGTGGTTTGGGGTAATGGTAAAGATTTGAAAGACCAGTATAGATTTCTGACAGTGGTTTACACATTTTGAAGCTTTTATAGATTTCTGACAGTGGTTTAGTATCCCAGATGATGAAAAACCTTTTTACTAAGGTAACTCATTTTGTGTCATAATATTTTAATTAGAACATGAGTGCCCAAGTATTTCAAAGTCTGTTAACAATCAATCTTTTGCTCAGTGTAAAAACAAACTTGAGTTTGACATGACCTTGACACTTGTACCATTTCCTTTTGATCCATTTTGAGGATAATATTACCAACAAAAATAAAGGTTATATATCCTGACAGGAGATTGAAACTTTTACTATAAAAAACCAGTGAAAAGTTTAAAATATATTATTCTTAAAAAATAATATATCCTGCTTTATTTGAGAAAATCCTTTTTCAGAAAAAAAATTAAAGGATTTTCTGAAAACAGTACCAAAAGGATCTGGTATAATTTTCCACTAAAGCACCTAATCATATCATTCTCAAGTTTATGAAAATGGTCAGTGGTTTGACAACAGTGGTATGAAATTGTAAATACATTTTGACCACTGTTTGATACCATTTTCTTGTTGATTGATTGTCAACAAGAATGAGGACACATGTTCACATGAGTTTTTGAAAACCCTGTTATAGACTTAGTTACCATGTGATGAATCTGAAAATTTGTCTAGTCCTCTTGTAAGTTCATTCACTGGAGATACTATTGTTACCTGAACTTTTCTGACCCAATGAATGCATACAGTTGCTTAATGACCATTTTTACCCCAATTTTGAACTCTTAAGTGTTTTGAGTTTATACTCTTTACTTTTGACTTCAAGAGTTTTGAGATAAACACACTTTCGAGTTTTTGTGAATTTTCTTCTTCCCTATTTACCCTTCCCATTCATAAGTAACAAAATACTTACTGGGAAGTCTTTATTGAAGAAATATTTAATCCAGAATCATTTTGCAGTAATGTTTTTGAGATATCTGGTCATATTTTGTTCATGCATACGTCAAATCTCACATTACACATGAATTGGACTATTTCAACACCTAATTTTCTTAATATGTTTATAACAAAGTTGATTTGATCCTTTTCAACAGGATTCCCAACCTGTTTCTCAACACATAAGATCTTGTAACTAAAGTTTTAATTTCCCTCTTTTTATGTTAACAAAAACACTAATGTTATTTAATCAAACATAGGTTTTGTTGTCATGAGGTACACACTTTAGCAATAAACATGATGGAAACAACACGAACTTCAAAACAACAATTGAAATCAATTTTCGTAACTAATTATACCACAGTTATCAGATATATTTTCAGATCTGAAAACTATAGGTGATTTATACATGACGTCACTTGTTGTATGAAATTTGTGTGTCCTATGACATCTTGGTTGTTTGACAGAGTTTTTGATTAGCCACTTTGAACGTGATTACTCGTTACTCTGTTTTTCAACAGAATACAACCAACCTTAGTATTAATGAATTTTAAGCTGAACTATTATGTCAAATTGACTGTTAGATCGAATTTGACTGTCCAAGCTCTGATACCAATTGTTAGGATCGGAGGCACTTATGATTGTGTTTGTTTGTGTGATTTGAACTATGAATGAATATGGAATAATATAAAGTGCAGCGGAAATGAACAACAAACTTTGTAAACACAATCAAAGAGAGAAATAGTTTTGATAAACACATGCTTCACAATAAGTCGAAAGATTTACAATACAAATCAAAAGATTACAAGCATGCTTACAAACTAAACTCCCCCTCAGCCTGATACTCCATGGTTGGTTGCACAAGATGAAATGATTGAATTGATGAGAAGAACTCACTCAAAACGATCAAATGTGACAGTACAGGGTACTGCTCCATTTATAGGTAAACCAAAACCACTGAGGCATCTCAGCTGACGTCACCGTGAAAGCGACGTCTAACAACCTAACAACCTGTAACAACTGTTCCTATACAAACACTGTTATTCTTAACCACTGATTTTACATAAGACAAGTAATACACTAAACTACTGCTATCTTCTTCCATAGGTGCTTTCCTCAAAGTCGATCAGTCCTTGAGTGGGCAGTGCTTTATCATCAGTAGATAGAACCAGCAGTGTTTACTTCTTCAGGGCTTTGTCAGTAGTTTAAAGGGTAGCAGCAGTTGTATACGGACAGTGGATAGAGAGCCATCAGTTGTTATAATCACTTTCAAGGGGAAAGCCTAATGTAAACAGCTGCTTATTCTGGATCCACTGTAGTGATCCAGTTTTGGCTTTCATTATCTGTTCCTCTGGTAGGGTTCAATCCTTTCAACACAGCCTACACATAACGAAACGCTAGTGCACGAGAATACATGGTACTCAAATTTTACGTCTACGGATGTCGGAGTACATCACGTTCTACGCGGAACGAAACGCTGGTGCGCAAGTATACGTGAAACTTAAGCTATACATCAACGGAGGTTGAAGTACGGCACATACGACTAACGAGGCGAGGCCTTTGAAAAGACACGGTGGTGCAATTCAACGACGACGCTAGGATCCTGTCAGTGCGAAAACTATCGATCAAGAAGCGGTAGTTTGGCACGCGGTCCTGCAAACGACACGAAACACGCCAAGGAGAATACGTATGTCTCCGCATTCCCCCTAACTCATAACGACGAATACGCTATGTTCGACATTCCATGGTAATGTCAACCAACAACCGGTCATCACATGAAACCCCATGTAAAGTCCTTAAATTTCTTTTATTGAAATTCTGACTTTTGCATCTAGTGAGTAGATTTTCACATCTCTACTCCTCTTAATGGTCATTGTATCACGATTATTACCTTCATTGTAGCGAACACTAATTGCTTCATTTCTTGAAAATTTATATGTTACGCATGCATCGTTTGATACGCATGTGGTTTCGTTGCGAATAAGCGTTTCATCAAAGTCCAAATATTATTTCGCTAAATCTAAGTATCGAATTGTGATTCGAATGACCCGCATTATTGTAACTTTTGTTTCCCTTGTTATCCAGTCAACACATTTTATTGAAATTCATTCTCTTTTCAAGTTACATACATGGTTTTTCGTTGTGACCATGCCGAAAGTCTTTCTTGTCGATACATGTATTTATTGTCGGATTGCATCGAAACCAAGTTCGTTTGTTTGAACTTGTTCATTACACATATTCGATTCAAGACACCATATGATGTATTGGGAGCATCATATTCAAAACAATTTTAACGAGCACTTCATTTGTTCCGAGTCGCGGTAAACTTATTTGGTATTCGACTCCATTAAATTGTTTGTTGACTTCGACACCTTGTGGTGGTGTTTTCACTTATTTGAAGCTTGCGCTAAACTCGTTTACATATCTCATGCACGGATTTAAATATTTATTTATTGATTTGTTTTAAATCCGCTTTGAATTATCATATTAAAGCAGTCTTAACACAATCGTGTGATAAGACAAGGGTACACAAAATTCATTTCATATTCCGGTGTACCTCCTAACGGTCCTTTCAACATCGATCAAATGTTTTGCGATATTCATTGCTTCTTCGTCTTCGATCGAAAACATTATTTCTTTGATATTCAAATTTCAATTGAAAATCCTATGATGTTGTTAGAAACAAATTTTCATATTTACTTCATTGCGCTTTCAATTGACTTCAAACACGGTGAATTTGTTTGATCACTGCTATTATTTAAAGAGTTAAATGCTTGGTTGGTCCCCGTGGTTTGCGAAAATTGCAGACTTGGTCCCAGTGGTTCACTAATTACACGCGTGGTCCTAGTAGTTGTAAAAAATGCACTCGGGTGGTCCTTGACACTAACCTAAGTTAAATATCTCAGTTAAGTGTGTGTGAAATGTCTGTTTTACCCCTAAGAATAAAAAAAATAGAAATAAGGCACCATTTTTCTTCCCCACTCCACCCTTTAAAACCACCCACCACCACCAACTCCCCAAACCAATCACCCCACTCTCTGGGTTCCCTTTCTCTCTCGTGTTCACAGCAAGAAGCACGGCCGGTCACCGGTGAAACACCGGCGATGGCTGCCGGCGGCGCGTCCGCTTACAGGCGACACACAAACACCCCTAGCCCTTCCTTCTCCGACAAACACCCGTTTGTTCTTCCTGTGCATCTGAATCTGTGCATCTGAATCAACGATCACATTTCTCTTCATCTGCTTCTTCTCGATTTACAACTGTTTGTTCTTCCTGTGCATCTGAATCAACGATCTGTTCAACAGATCGTCACAGATTTCATACTTTACTCAAAAAGGTTGAATCGAATCATGTTGTTTTAGTATGTGATTGCAGACGACCTGTGTTCGGACTAGTGGATCTTGTTTTCTTTCTCAGTCATGAAGATGTGGTTTACCGGAAACATCTTCGAAATCCGGTTGAATTTGGAATACACATCGGTTTCGTTAACGTGTTCGTGTGATGCATCTGGTTGCTTGTTGAGAGTGAAATTCAGGTTAGGATTTGTATAATTTAGGTTAGGATTTGTATAATTCAGGTTAGGATTGTGAGAGTGGGGTTGGGGTTTTTTTTTTCTGGATTTCTTGTGACCGGATTCATGTCGGAATTACGCCGGAGTTACGTCTTCATGGTTCCGTTGATGGTGAGGGTTAAATTGGGGATGGGTTGTTCAGCGAAACTTGCAGACGTGAACACATAGAAAAGCACATGGGTATGTCTTTTTTTAGGGTTTCTCCATAGAAAAGTAGAGAAATGATGGAGAAGATGATGTGCGTGATTATAAAGATGATGCAGATTATAAAGAGAGTTAATAAGCAAGGGTATTTTGGTCATTTAACATGGACTTAACTGAGAAATTTAACTTCAGTTAGGGCTGGGGACCAAGCGAGTGCACTTTTGACAAGTTCCGGGACCACGAGTGTAATTAGTAAAACATTGGGACCAAGTGTGCAATTTTTGCAAACCACAGGGACCAACCAAGCATTTAACTCTTATTTAAATTATTTAAATCACTACGACACCTTGTGGTGTCAGTACAAACTTGTAGCTTGGGCTAATCATGATCGAGCGTTTCATGCAAACTAGTACATTTGAGATTGTTGATTCTAAGTTCATCCAGTGGATGTTATTGCTTCTAGAACTCATTTACATATTGTGAACGTTCATATGGAACTCGATTGGTCGAAGTTCCTGTTCATTGTTGGGTCCCTGTTGACTTAGTCACACTAGTGACTGTATCTATACGTCTTGTTTCCTTTGACATCAATTTCTGAGACACATTGCTTTTAACTGTTGGGTTCTCATTGTTGAGGAATGTCCTTGAATTCACATGATTTGAATAAGTCTTGATCAGATTTCGTGGTCATCCACTTTGATACTATTTGTATTTATCTACGCATAACATAACTCTAAGGAGTTAACGTAGTCTAAATTTCGAGGACGAAATTTCATTAACAGGGGGTGAATGTGACAACCAGTGATTTACGGCTCTTAATTACGTGATTAACAGATGATTAACGCGATAATACATGGTTTTTAAGACATAGATTAACTCATTTAGGCCTTGGAGTGCCTAGGAACGTCTATACGACTTTACAAGGCGAGAACGGTGGTTTACGGAAGAATCTGCTGAATATTAAGCGACAACGAATTGAAAACCGAACAGAATACGGACAACGCCGACATATACGGATTTTCTACGAATATTTTATACTTATGAAATTAATTTTGTGAATTTATTGGGCTTCCGTGCAACACAAATGCAAACGTGAACTAAAAACGCGATGGTAGGAAACGCATCGGCAACGAAACGGAAGCGACGGAGACACCTGTCACCTTCGAAACTTACATTTTACGCTATATTTAGCTCCGTAATAAAATTTTATTAACTACAATCGAAACCGGATCGAAAAACGAATTAAAGACGACAACGATACAATTTTTTGCGATTATTACCGTAATCGACGAACGGGCGAGCAAACAACGACTACCGACCGTATTTTATGTATTCTAATACTAAAATTTTATCTTTTGACGTTAAACGGAGTTCGGGTTTTGAAAACGGGTCTCGTAGGAATTACGGGCCAATTACACACGAGATGGGCTTGTGGGCCCTGGGCCCAAGCCCAAAACCCACAAGCCTAAACCTGCACATGATATATTAGATCTTATGAGATCTCTACAAAATATTATCAAATCTCTACAAGATTTGAAAATTTTTGCAAAATCTATACTAGATTTATAAAATCTACACAAGATTTACACAATCCCTACAAAAGATTTTATGCAAATCTTATCAAATCTTAGCAAAATCTCATCAAGATCTCAAGATCTCTACAATATCCTTGCAAATCTCTACAAGATCATTACTAGATATTGTCTCCAAAGTGGAAACATCTACAATCTATAAATCCATGCCTGATGAAGAGCATACACCCACATATAAAAATCAAACAACCCATCTCTCTCTTTCCAAATATACATGCATACATACAAGCAAAGTGTCTCTCCACCTATCCATTTCAACAATTGAGAACCCTAATAAAAAAAAAAAGAAAACAAACATAAGCAGTCTACACTTTCAAGCACATCAGACACTCCCCTCTCTCTCGTGACATCTCCGGCACCGGTGGCTCCGGCCACACCCCTTTAAAACACAATCACAAACAAACAATCCCTGGCCCTACTTCCCTCTCGTTTCACTACCGGCAACACAGTGCCGGTTAACCGGCGACCGACGGCTCCCCATCTTGTTCAAACTCCGACAACCCCCCTCGATTAGGGAGACGAATCGCCACCACCGGCGTCTGGTATATTATAACGACACGCTCATAGTTTATTATATATTTTATGGTTGTTTACTTACGCGAAATTGAGCTCCCGAACCGATTAAACAAATGAATTATTAGTTAAAAGTATTCGGATTATTTATTAGCTTGTTTATATAAATTGATTATATACATATACATTGTTGAATCTTGATTGAATTTTGAGAATTTTAACGACAACTAGTGTTGTCGGGGCGTCCAAAAACAGAGGAAACTCTGCCCGTTTTTCGAGAAAATCCGTAAAATAAGACGCATGTTATTATAAAACAACTTTCGGATTCAAATGATATTTTAGAAAGACAAATACAAGTATATAATTACTTTCGACAACACTTCACAATTTACAAAAATGACGATTCGGAAAGTATTTACAACAATAAATATAGTATTTATATTTATTCTAAACTTCGAAATCTCGACGATTCTTTTATAAAGGTGAATGTAGTCTACATCGGACATCAACACAATTCGGATTACTTTATAAAAATAAATATAATTTATATATTTATTTCGAACATCAAATAAACTCGAATTCGTTTATAAAAATAAATATAGTTATATGTTTACTTTCTAACACAACTCGACGATTCTTTTGTAAAGTAAATATAACTTCTTAATATTTATTTTATACGCCTAAACGGCGTACACATATATTTCGACAAATTTCATACGAGACGCAATATATGATACGAGTTTGTTATATGATATTTTTTTGTACACGTACGACTACTCGAGACGGCTAACGCAATTACAACGATATTTATATAAATATTTATTTATTTTAAATCTCTCGAGAATCAAGTCTTTTCAAGACTTATTGGTTATTATCGACAATAAATGATACTTATCAAATATGACCTAATCGTTTCCATTTACATCACAACTTATCATTGAATCGTTCGGTTAACGATTCGGTAGAGCTCGATGACACGTAGTTTAGTTACTACGTTTATTTAGAAACTTATAAGACATTTCGTGTTAGGAATATTGTAGAATGCACGCTTGCAAGTCAAGTCTTGGAAACGACATCACGAATTCGTAATTAGCTCGCTTTGCACAAGGCAATTCAGGTGAGTTCATAACCCCATCTTTTTACGGTTTTAAATTTTTATAAATGTTTTCGGGGTGGAAAGACATGCACGTTTTGCAGAAAACACACAAAGTTCTCGATGAATAAAGACTGCATATTTTAGACAAAGCACGTTGTGCAAGAACATACAAAGCTTTTGAACGAACGAAAACTCATATTTCTAAATCATATTACGAATGGATTCGAGGAACTCAAATGGTTTACGAATGGATTATACTAAATATACCGGTTTTTACAAAACAAATGCGTATTATCGAAATGTGAATGATTTTCATGACTAGGGATGGATCGCCTGGTGATAATATATAGAGATTGGGGAGTTGGCCTTAGAGGCTGGGGAGGTTCAGTCTTAGAGACTGGGGTAAAATACATGTTACAAAGGAATACTTACAATACTATTGGTATGATTAGCCTAGGAAAGAACCATAGATCATGTGATAGGGTAGGCGGATACTTGGGACCATTAATCCTCGTATCATGACCGAGCGGCATGAGTGATAGATCTATTTTGGTGTAGAGAGCCCCATCCATGAGTCCGCAGAATGGGCCATGTGGTGACTATGTCTTCCAGCCGGAAGCCCGGTATAAAGTCTGCTAGGTTTGAGTCTTCCTACACCGTCACACATATCAGTGGCCTTGCAAACCATTGGTGATCTTTTCCTTGTTTGCTTTCATACCGGGATTTACATACATACATACTTACATTGTTTACAAAGGTTTTATACAAATTCAAAGCATAGGGATTATGCGGGCATGAAGTCAAAGTCAGGGTGGGCATTGACGGTTATACGAACATTACAAACACGAGAGTTTATAAATATATGGTTTTACGAACATAATGCGTTACAAATACAAAGTTTCCATATAACTTGGCAAGAAAATGATTTCTAAATTCGTTTTCTCAATATTATTTCACAAACAGGTTATTCAAAAGATTTATTTCAAATCTTTTACGGACAAACTATGAACTCGCTCAACTTTATGTTGACTTTTTCGCATGTTTCTTTCTCAGGTTGTATTTTTAAGACAAGGCACGGTTGGAATAGGAGAACCATGAAGAGTCGAGTACTTAGTGACGTTCGTTTTCTAGAAAGTCTTTGCTTATTTGCTTCCACTGTGCAATGAAGATACCAGTCCAGTCACGCAAATGCTCTGATATTTTGGGGTGTGACAAAGATCCAACTTGCTTCCTGAAATACATGTAATTTTGAAAACATCAACAAAAGTTGAGCGAGTTCATGCGTTTTGTATGAGTACTGATAAACTTGTAAACATTTCAGAGACTCCTTTGAAAACTGGCATGAAAAGCGTCTTTGAACAGATCAATTAATGTTTTGCAAGGACATTAATGTATGTGAAGACATAGGGAGTACTCAATCCGAGTAGACAATTATCGGTGTCGATTCCCCTCGACTGTGTCGAATTCCCCTCGACTGTGTCAAATCACCTTGACTATCTCAAATTCCCTTAACCGTATCAAATCACCATGATTGTGTCAAATCCCCTTGACCGTTGTCGAATCACCTCGACTGGGACACTAAAGCACTCTAAGTGGTCACATAAGGACCATGAGTGGGGCTCGGCCTTACCTGTTAGATCCAACCTTTGTCCATGATTCTTGTGAGAGTTATTGGCATTTCAGTTTCAGCCTATGCTCACATGATCTAATAGTTCATTTCATAGCCAAATCATACCATTGACACATATGTAACATGTATTTCACCCCCGAGAGTTATAAATCCGAAAACAGTTAAGAGAATAGGGGGACATGAACTCACAAACTTGCGTCCAGCAAATAGGTGTAACTCAAAGCTTCTTCTCGGTCGCACGACTACCTACACACGTGCTACGTTCTATTAGACAGATGAGTCGTGCCTTGACTTTTAGTCTTAATCGTTATGTTTTAGTATCTTCGAGTTACGTTTCTTGGTGTCATAAATATTATTCCAAAGTATATAATTATTTGTTAAAATAATAATATTTTAACTTAAATTAAATTTATTATTTATTGGAATATTTGTTAAAATAATATATTTTAACTTATTTGACACCTCATGTATTTATACATGTATATTTTTCCCCAAGGATGGGTATACTATACTTGTATTCTTAGACTTGCGTATTTTTGCCAAGTATTGGTGGCGTTTTCCGTTGTATCTTTATACGTACGAGAATACGTATTTTTGTTGTATTTATTAAGTATTCTTATACTTAATTTTTGTATTTATACTTTTCGGAATATTATTTTTATCCAATAAAAATCACCAATTTACATTATTAAAATATATAGAAAATTATTTACAATTCTTCCTTGGCAAAAATATTTATATTTTCATATTAACCTCAAAAATAATATATTTTCAAGTTTAACTTAGAAAATATTTATAAATCAATTTTTCACCCAAAAATAATATATTCTAAATTTATTTAAGAAAATATATATTTTCTCCAAAAATATTATATTTCTAATTGTTCAAGAAAACATATATATTTTCTTCACCCAAAATTAATATATTTTCTCCTTGACAAAATACGATATATTTTTGTAATAATTATAAAAATCATATTTTTCGTTTCCTTGGTTTACAAAATACCGTTTTACTCACTTGTCAATATATATATATATATATATGAATTTAATGTCCGGAATATATATGTAATCCATATTCCTTGTTCGGATTGTCCAATTTTTGGGTATAAATATATATTCATTTTCTTGGAATTTTGGTAATATTTTGTATTATAATTTTTGGTATTTTGGTAAGTTATATTATTTCAAGACCTAAAATAATATAACTAATACACATAATAATAAGTAATCACACAAATTGTGACATCCAAATATATATATTTTCTTAAATACATATTTAGTCAATTTTAGTTATCAAAAACAACCTCCAACATTTATAATTTTTGTAACAAATTTTATATGAAAAACCATTGTTAAAATTTAATTATAATCTCTTGTTTAGAAATATTTTTTCTAAGTGTTTAAATTCTAGAAAAAATTTGCCATAGTTTCCCCTTAAAAATGGAGTTTTCCATGCTTTCAAAGCATATCATTTTCTTTTAAAATCATCACAAATCAACAACAATTCAATCAACACTTACCATGTGCCCAAATCATGCATTTTACATTACATCATGAACTTGAAATTTTGTAAAAATTTGTAGTAACTTAGTATGTTGTTAAGTAGGCTTAGTTACCCTTAAAAGTGTGGTTATTTGTTTATAAATATCATTCTTGAAAATTTTAGACTTTCACGACTTGTAAAATGATTTTTCAAAAATATTTCTTCTTGTATTTTTCTTGTTAACAACATATTTCTACACTTGATTTAACACTAAAAACATGGTTAGATTCTTTAAAAATCATGGTTATGTAAATCTTGTAATTAAACTTGGTTTCTTGAGAAAACTATCTTTGAAATCGTTCATGTACAAGACTAATAACATGTTTCATGCTTCATCATACATAAAAACAATTTCATCTTTCAAGTTCATGTTTACATAAAGGATGATCACTTTGATTTTTCACAAGATCATCCCCTCACTTGCTAGATCATGTGTTTAATCACAATCTAGCAAGTTTCATATGATGTTTAACATCATAAACACAAATAATAAACAATCAAGAAGCACCCATATACTAAAACAACAATGATTCTTATGATTTAGAGCTTTATGTTAAGAGTTATGTCTTATTCTTTCATGACCTTTGTGATTAACCATTAACATAATCTTTTAACCATCATAACAAGAAGTAAAAACAAGTTTGAAGAGTCTTACCACAAGGCTAGGGAAGAGATTCAAGATGATGATGAATGTGATAGATAATAGTACCAAGAGAAGGTCCTTCCACTTTCAATGCTTCCCACCTTCTTAGTTATGCTTCTTACACCTTATGATATGTTTAGAATGTATGGAATATGATTGAAAATGGAGGGTTATGGTGGAGGTGTGGTGGCCGTGAGCAAGAGAAGGAGAAGAAAGAAAATGAGTTGTGAAATGTTGAGAATTAGAAGTGGTGTAGGCCTTGTGGTTATAAATAATAACTTTCCAACATTTCTTGATCTAGTGGTCATTATGTCTCATAAGATCCTAACATATCAATTTTAATATTGCAAAGAAATCATGGGTGGATCCCCCATGTTTGTAACCGTAAGTGGGGGGGGGGGGGGTGTATAGTTGAGTTTCAATTATAAGTTAAGTGTTTAGTTAGATTCCAAAGGTGTTTAGCTAGTGTTTAATGTGTTATATGCTTATAGGATGTATTATGATGTTTGGTGACCATAACTAGCTCGGAAATGTTAAAACAATGATTCTAGTGAAAATTTGGTGTTTCGGGTAGTGTCCGGTTGTTCGGTTGGTCACCGGTCCGTTAAAGTGCTAAATAGCGCAATTTAGTGTGCTTTACGTTGTCTTTTATGAAAGTTTTGATTCCCGACACTTAGGAAAATATTTTGGACCATTAAACCACATTTCTGCATTATATTTAGTTGTTAAAATGCTTAAAATTGCTGAATTTGGTTATTTTCTGCAGTTTTAATGTGTTTCTGGCACTTTCCGGCACCTAAATCATCACTAGGTAAGCAGTTTTATGATCCCTACTTTCCTACACACTATCCTAGTGTAACTCTTGGTTTCGGGCTCATTCTGTATCTTAACATCATGTCTGTCTGAGTACTGAACTCCTGTCAGTACTTCTAGTTTGTCTGATAATTGTGCTAACTTTGTTCTGTGCACTAATTGAACCATATTGTGTTGCATGTAATAATGATGAACAATCTTGCAACATTAAATGCCTTTGTATGTATGTGACAGTAATCAGAAATTCATTTGTCTTGCTACTTAAATCATGCACAGTCATTAAAGCACATATTACTATTTATTATTGTACGGAATACATGGAAAAGTGCCAGTTATCACACTCCCCCCCATTCGGGCTATGTTATCGGTCGCAGGGGAGTTTTGAGTGTGGATACTTAGACTTAGTTTGGTCTTCATGTTTCCAAGTAAATTCTGGGTCATGACGTGAATCCCAACGAATTTCTAACGAGCTTAAAACGACTTCTCCGTGTTTTATGGACTTCCAGTCCGTAACCTTAAAAGGTTCTTTAGTAAATTTGGAGTTTGTCGCTGATGTGATTCTCGTTTGCGGGAATAACGACTGTTTCTTGAGTCAGACTCTTCTAAAGACTAGACACGTGAAACGTGTCGTGAACACTGCTAAGTTCTTCTGGAAGTTTCAACTTGTAAGCAATGGTACCGATCCTTTCCAGGACCTCGAAAAGTCTAATATACCATGGGTTCAACCTCCCATGCTTTCCAAATCGTACCACGCCTTTCCAAGGCGAGACTTTCATTAAAACCACATCTCCAAACTCAAACTCCAACGGTTTCCGCCGCTTATCGGCGTAGCTTCTCTATACACCACATGCTTGACTTGATACGATCACATATCTGAACGATCTTGTCTATAGTTTCCGAAACCAACTCGGGGCCAGTAAGTCGTTTATCTCCGGTCTCCGCCCAACACAAAGGGGACCGATACTTACGTTCATATAAAGCTTCACACGAGGCGGCCTAAACGATGGTGTGATAAATATTATTATAGAAAAACTCCACTAAGGGCAAGTGAGTATTCCAACTTTCATCAAAGTTCATCACACAAGCACGTAGCATGTCTTGCAAAGTCTGTATCGTCCGATCACTTGGACCGTCCATCTGAGGGTGAGAGGCAGTACTAAGGTTCAGCTGTGAATCGAATGCTTTCTGAATCGTTTGCCATATCCTTGGCACAAAACGACCGTCCCGGTCAGATATGGTAGAAACATGCACTTCATGACGTGCCATAATCTCTCTAAGATAAGTCTCTGCTAGTTCCCTTGTACTGTTTTTCTCACTGATCGGTAGGAAATGTGCCGACTTGGTGTGTCGATCAATAATCACCCAGACCATATCGTGACCTCTTAGGGTTCTTGGTAGCTTTGTAATGACATCCATGGAGGTTTATTCCCACTTCCACGCGGGAATCTCAAGTTGTTGCAGCAGCCCTGACGGTTTCTGGTATTCTGCCTTAACTTTGGCACAAGTAAGGCAGTTACCCACATATGTAGCAATATCGGCTTGATCCTGGGCTGCCAATAAAAGTCTTGATACATCCTGTCGAATCCAGAATGGATCGAGTACCTTGACTTCTAAGTTTTTCTTAAAATAAGCATACGTAAATTGTCGTGAGTCGGAACCCCAAAGTCGTCCCTTGGAGTATATGGTTCCGTTTTCCTTAGGCAATAATTGCACTTCCATTCACGTAACGCTTCAGCCAGAAGGTTCTCTGGTTTGAGCGCCTCTTGCTCAGCTTCACGAATCCGAGGCTCGGGGTTCTTCTGCTTGGTCATCTCTAAGGCTCACTCCCTTAGAGGGTATTCGCGTTCCTTGCGGCTCAAGGCGTCTGCTACAGCGCTCGCCTTGTCCAGGTGATACTTAATCTCACAGTCGTAATCATTCAGTATCTCATTCCATCTTGTTATCTCATGTTTAAGTCTTTCTGATCAAAGATGTGCTGCAAACCCTTGTGACCAGTAAAGGTCATGCAACGTTTTCCATACAAGTAATGACGCCAAATCTTCAACGCGCAATATACTGCACCTAGTTCAAGGTTGTGCGTGGTGTAGTTCTTCTCGTGATCCTTCGATCGGCATGACGCGTGCGCGATGACTTTGTCTAGTTGCATCAACACGCAACTGAGACCTTGTCAAGAAGTGTCACAATAAGCCACGAATCCCTCAGTACTGTCCGGTAAAGGTAAAATGGATACCGTATAGGTTAGGGTGGTTAGCGGTGGAGCAATCTTTGAAAAGTCCCCTATGAATCGTCTAAATTGTCCTGCTAACCCCAGAAATTGTCGTATCGTAGTTGGCGTCCTTGGGGCTTCCAAGTTCTTGATTGCTTCCTTCTTAGCAGGGTCTACATGGATTCCATTCTTACTCACCACGTGACCTAGGAATTTGCACCTCGCGAATCCAAAATTCGCACTTTAACGACTTTGCATATAACTGTTCTTTCTACAAAAGCTCCAAGATAGCTCGCAGATGTTGCTCATGACCTTCCTTGATCTTTGATCAAGCAAGAATGTAGTCAATAAATATAATCACGATATTATCCAGGTACGGCTTGCATACCCTCTTCATGAGGTCCATGAATACTGTTGGTGTGTTTGTTAAGCCAAACGATGTGACAAGGAACTCGAGATGTCCATACCGAGTCCTAAAGGCCGTTTTAGGGATACTTTCTTTTTGTATTCGCAGTTGGGGATATCCTGACCTCAAGTCGATCTTCGAGTAGTAACTAGAGCCTTGTAATTGGTCGAACAAGTCATCAACCCTCGGCAAAGGATACCGATTCGTGATGGCTAGCTTATTCAATTCCTTGAAGTCGATGCACAAACGGAATTTACCATCTTTCTTCTTAACGAATAGCGTTGGAGCTACCCAAGGCGAGAAGCTTGGTCTGATAGATCCTTCATTCTAGCAGTTCTTGTAGTCAAGTCGTTAGTCCTTGTATCTCGAACGAAGTTATTCGGTAAGGTGCCTTCGCCACGGGTGCCAATCCTGGCACTAGGTTTATCCTAAACTCCACTCGTCACTGTGGAGGTAACCTAGGCAAGTCTTCGGGGTAGACTTCCGGAATCCCCTTCACGACGAGGATGCTCCCTAGCTCCGGCTCCTTGGTCTCCTTATCGACAATATGAACAATGAAGGATACGCAACCCTATTCGGAGGCATTTCTGTCTCCCTAAGACCAATGTGGGATGTCGCAATCCACCGCCTTATGGGCCCAGCGTCCTTGCATCAACTACATGAAGGCCGTGTATTATAAGTGTTTCATCATTCACAAGCGGAATGCGAATGATTTTACTCATGACAAACAACCTCGGCTCTAGTCTTGGATAACCAATCCATGCCGTCTACAACATTATGACTTTAAAGTCGGCGCCAATGTCAATCAAAATGAATGCATAGAGTTGGTTAGTAGGGAACGTACCCGTACCCGCACTTGGATCCTGGCGTGCTTCACGGGCTCCGATCGTGAAGATTCTTCCTCGCTTGGTTCTTCCTAGGGCAATCCTTCCTAAAGTGCCCCACGTCACCACATTTGAAGCAACATGGAATTCTACTATTATCGTTTTCGTCTTGGTTGCAGTTATCATCTCCTCCGTGTTTGGGATATTTCGCCCAACAGGCATCCTTGCTGTGTCCTTCTTTTCCACATCTGTCACAATTAGGTCTCAGAAATCGACCTTCATGGTGAAACTTGCATTCGTCACATCTCGGCTTAGTCCCCAAATAAACCTTATCACCGGCCTTATTAGTGGCTCCATAAGCTTTCATGCCACGAGGCGGGTTCACTTCCCTTCTTTTATTTGCATTAGAGTTGTCATAGCTGGCTTGGGTGCCTACCTTCAGGTTCGAAAACTTTCTTTTGTTATTGCCCGAAGACTCCACGTGAGTCTCCTTCTTGTTTGCCTCAGATTCCGAAAATTTTCCCATTCGAAGAGCTTCTTCAGTAAGCGTAACACTCAAATCGATAGCCTCCGTGATGGTTGGAGACTTTGCGGCAGTAACCATGCTTAGGATTTGAGGCGCAAGTCCCCAAATGAACCGCTCAATTCTCTTGAATTCCGGCTCGACAAGATAGGGAACGACCCTTGATAAATCATGGAAGCGCTGAATATACTCGGCTATTCTCGGACCATCGATTTTAAGTTCCATAATTCCGTTTCCAATTTCTAAATCTCTGCTCGAGAACAATACTTTTTGCGCATTAACTCCTTCAGTTCATCTCACGTTAATGCATATGCAGCAGCTTCACCCAATGTTTGCATCTGGAGGTTCCACCACGAGAGCGCTCCGTCAAGAAACAGCCCAGATATGTACGTAACTCTTTATTCCAGAGCACATTTGCTCATTCTCAATACGGAGTCCGTTTTCTCCACCCAGCGTACGAAGGTGACAGCACCCCAGTGCCATCAAAATTTAGGGGCTTGCAGTCCAAGAATTTTTTATAGGTACAGCCGATTGGGGGGTTATTCCCAGATGTACCACCGCTATGTTCGAAGCGGAGGGCCTCGTGCTGAGCGATGGCTTGTGAGATGCGCTCTTGCAGCTCTGTTTCATTCCTTGGCAACATATTAGTGTCTGTATCACGTTTGGGTGGCATTTTGTTTTGGCAAAAGGTATTGGGTGGATTAGAAAACATTCACCAACAATTGTCTATGAAGTATATATCACCACAAGCAAACATGTAATCTCCTAACCTTACATGCATATATAATCAACAATGTATAAGTAAGTAAACAACCACTATGCTTTCATATATGCTTGACCACTTGACTTATTGTTTTTAACAGAGGAAAAATAAAATGAACTCGAGGTTACATCTCATCGGTCATACAAGTTCCATAATATGAAAGTAGTAGTTATTTTCCTTCTACATTGGTTTTCCTTAGGTCTTTAGTTTCACAAGGACGGGTATACTTCCCAAGAGATGGGGGTTGTGCATTTCTACCACATATAGGGGTGATAGAGAGTGTAAAGTTGCTGAATCTTTCCCGAGTGTTAGCCATCCTCACTTGCTTAGATATCGGTTCCCCAAACGACTCGTATACGCGTAGAAGTGTCAGACATGAAGTAGACAAAGACAGATTTCCTACTTTGTAGAGTTCTATATCAACTATCTAGGTATTGTTCTACTAGATGAAGGTGTGAACACTTAGAAATTTTTTTTTGGATGGGTGGTGATCATTTGCTTGACCCGCAGAGTCCACCAGGATTTCCATGCACTACAACTCGTTATTACGTGGGCCCCCATAATAATAAATTGTCACCCCAATTTTCCCTCGTTCAAAGCAGATGATCAACCAAAGAGGGGACACTACTGTCCTTATACCTCCAACATGGAAAGGACCATTGTGGTGGTCCAAGCGCTAACATCCGTTATCGTTACGCACAAATAGGCACAATGCTTAGACGTAATAGGAATAAGGGGAATTCCAAGTAGTTGGAGGAGCACCTTCTAGCTGAGTACCTCAACTTCATTGACTGGACGAGAGTGTCGTCAATCTTGTTTCACAAAAGCCACAGGGACCTCGTCCTACTGATAAGGTTGTTATCCAAGGTTGCCTCCTCCGCCTCGCCGTCACTACCGTAGTTAGGCACCTTCACATTCGAGAGGGAAGAACAACCATCTCCTACGGAAACCAGCTCAGGATATCATTTGGTAATCACTCCAGCCATGAGCTTCGCAATAAACGCGAGGTCGATAGTCTCATCGTGCGAGTAAAGAGCAATAATAGGATTCGGAGTCGAAGGTATCTCGTTCACGTCAATAATTATTCTGTACACTTATACACATATATACTATGAATAAATATGTTACTTAGTATAAACAGGCAAATAGATGCATCATGTCACATATAACTCTCATTTGTCCTTTCGGAGGGGGGGGGTCATTTTGTCTTTGGCAAGTCCATCTCACATAGACTATGCCTCAATTGGCACTGTAATTGGGGTATTCTCCTCACTACTAATGTCCTTGCTTTATCTTTCCTTTGAAAAACGTTTGATTCATGGATCTTGGCGCTTTCGTAAATGCAATGAAAAACCTTTTTGTAAAAAAAATGTTTTCGTGAGAGAGTCCTAGTGATTGTAGTCTAGACTCGAGAAGGAATCCTAGTTCACTACAATCGAAGCTCTGATACCAAACTGTCACACCCTGACTTTTGCGGAAGCGTATGCGTGTGACTTGATTGGTTCTCATTGCATTCGATTGTAATAAACAACTATATGATCAAAATGATGTTCATCCATTTATAAAGTTTAAAACATTACAAACACCAGTCATTTAAGTTTCAAACAACACAACCTTTGATTAAGTTACAAAGCAACAAAAGTGGATGACATCTAAACTTGAATTTACATCCAGAAACAACACCAACGCCCAAGATCCAAATTGTTTCCAGAAATACATGTAATTTGAAAACATCAACAAAAGTTGAGCGAGTTCATGCGTTTTGTATGAGTACTGATAAAGTTGTAAACATTTGAGAGACTCCTTTGAAAACAGGTATGAAAAGCGTCTATGAACAGATCAATTAATGTTTTGCAAGGACATTAATGTATGTGAAGACATAGGGAGTACTCAATCCGAGTAGACAATTATCGGTGTCGATTCCCCTCAACTGTGTCGAATTTCCCTCGACTGTGTGAAATCACCTTGACTATCTCAAATTTCCTTGACCGTATCAAATCACCTTGATTGTGTCAAATCCCCTTGACCGTTGTCGAATCACCTCGACTGGGACACTAAATCACTCTTTGTGATCACATAAGGACCATGAGTGGGGCTCGGCCGTACCCGTTATATCTAACCTTTTGTCCATGATTCTTATGAGAGTTATTGGCATTTCAGTTTCAGCCTATGCTCACATGATCTAATAGTTCATTTCATAGCCAAATCATACCGTTGAAACATATGTAACATGTATTTCACCCCCGAGAGTTATAAATCCGAAAACAGTTAAGAGAAAAGGGGGACATGAACTCACAAACTTGCGTCCAGCAAACAGGTGTAACTCAAAGTTTCTTCTCGGTCGCACGACTACCTACACACGTGCTACGTTCTATTAGATGGATGAGTCATGCCTTCACTTTTAGTCTTAATCGTTATGTTTTAGTATCTTCGAGTTACGTTTCTTGGTGTCATAAATATTATTCCAAAGTATATAATTATTTGTTAAAATAATAATATTTTAACTTAAATTACATTTATTATTTATTGGAATATTTGTTAAAATAATATATTTTAACTTATTTGACACCTCATGTATTTATACATGTATATTTTTCCCCAAGGATGGGTATACTTATACTTGTATTCTTAGACTTGCGTATTTTTGCCAAGTATTGGTGGCGTTTTCCGTTGTATCTTTATACGTACGAGAATACGTAATTTTGTTGTATTTATTAAGTATTCTTATACTTAATTTTTGTATTTATACTTTCCGGAATATTATTTTTATCCAATAAAAATCACAAATTTACATTCTTAAAATATATATAAAATTATTTTCAATTCTTCTATGGCAAAAATATTTATATTTCATATAAACCTTAAAAATAATATATTTTCAAGTTTAACTTAGAAAATATTTATAAATCAATTTTTCAACACAAAAATAATATATTCTAAATTTGTTTAAAAACATATATATTTTGTCAAAAAATATTACATTTCTAATTGTTCAAGAAAACATATATATTTTCTTCACCCAAAATTAATATATTTTCTCTTTGACAAAATATGATATATTTTTGTAATAATTATAAAAATCATATTTTTCGTTTCCTTGGTTTCCAAAATACCGTTTTACTCACTTGTCAAAATATATATATGAAATTAATGCCCGGAATATATATGTAATCCATATTCCTTGTTCGGTTTGTCCAATTTTTGGGTATAAATTATAGATTCATTTTCTTGGAATTTTGGTAATATTTTGTATTATAATTTTTGGTATTTTGGTAAGTTATTTATTATTTCAATACCTAAAATAATGTAACTAATACACATAATATACAAGTAATCACACAAATTGTGACATCTAAATATATATATTTTCTTAAATACATATTTAGTCACTTTTAGTTATCAAAAACAACCTCCAACATTTATAATTTTTGTAACAAAGTTTTTGGCAAATTTTATATGAAAAACCATGGTTAAAATTTGCTTATAATCTCTTGTTTAAAAATACTTTTCTAAGTGTTTAAATTCTAGAAAATTTTTGCCATAGTTTCCCCTTAAAAATGGAGGTTTCCATGCTTTCAAAGCATATTATTTTCTTTTAAAATCATCACAAATCAACAACAATTCAATCTACACTTACCATGTTCCAAAATCATGTATTTTACACTACATCTTGAACTTGAAACTTTGTAAAAAATTGTAGTAACTTTGTATGTTATTAAGTAAGCTTAGTTACCCTTAAAAGTGTCGTTATTTGTTTATAAATATCATTCTTGAAAATTTTAGACTTTCATAACTTGTAAAATGATTTTTCAAAAATATTTCTTCTTGTATTTTTCTTGTCAACAACATATTTCTACACTTGATTTAACACTAAAAACGTGGTTAGATTCTTTAAAAATCATGGTTATATAAATCTTGTAATTAAACTTGGTTTCTTGAGAAAACTATCTTTGAAATCATTCATGTACAAGACTAATAACATGTTTCATGTTTCATCATACATAAAAATAATTTCATGTTTCAAGTTCATGTTTACATAAAGGATGATCACTTTGATTTTTCACAACATCATCCCCTCACTTTATAGATCATGTGTTTAATCACAATCTAGCAAGTTTCATATGATGTTTAACATCATAAACACAAATAATCAACAATCAAGAAGCACACATATACTAAAACAACAATGATTCTTATGATTTAGAGCTTTATGTTAAGAGTTATGTTCTTATTCTTTCATGATCTTTGTGATTAACCATCAACATCATCTATTAACCATCATAACAAGAAGTAAAAACAAGTTTCAAGAGTCTTACTATAAGCACAAGGCTAGGGAAGAGATTCAAGATGATGATGATGATGAATGTGATGGATAATAGCACCAAGAGAAGGTCCTTCCACTTTCAATGCTTCCCACCTTCTTAGTTATGCTTCTTACACCTTAGGATATGTTTAGAATGTATGGAAGATGATTGAAAATGGAGGGTTATGGTGGAGGTGTGGTGGCCGTGAGCAAGAGAAGGAGAAGAAGGAAAATGTGTTGTGAAATGTTGAGAACGAGAAGTGGTGTAGGCTTTGTGGTTATAAATAATAACTTTCCAACATTTCATGATCTAGTGGTCATTATGTCTCATAAGATCTTAACATATCAATTTTAATATTGCAAAGAAATCATGGGTGGGTCCCCCATGTTTGTAACTGTAAGTGGGGGGGGGGTGTATAGTCGAGTTTCAATTATAAGTTTAGTGTTTAGTTAGATTCCAAAGGTGTTTAGTTAGTGTTTAATGTGTTATATGCTTATAGGATGTATTATGATGTTTGGTGACCACAACTAGCTCGGAAATGTTAAAACAATGCTTCTAGTGAAAATTTAGTGTTTCGGGTAATGTCCGGTTGTTCGGTTGGTTACCAGTCCGTTAAAGTGCTAAATAGCGCAATTTAGTGTGCTTTATGTTGTCTTTTATGACAGTTTTGATTCTCCACACTTAGAAAAGTATTCTGGACCATTAAACCACATTTCTGCATTATATTTAGTTGTTAAAATGCTGAAAATTGCTGAATTTGGTTATTTTCTACAGAATTATGCAGTTTTAATGTGTTTCTGGCACTTTCCAGGCACCTAAATCATCACTAGGTAAGCTGTTTTATGATCCCTACTTTCCTACACACTATCCTAGTGTAACTCTTGGTTTTGGGCTCATTCTGTATCTTAATATCATGTCTGTCTGAGTACTGAACTCCCGTCAGTACTACTAGTTTGTCTGATAATTGTGCTAACTTTGTTCTATGCACTAATTGAACCATATCGTGTTGCATGTAATAATGATGAACAATCTTGCAACATGAAATGCCATTGTATGTATATGACAGTAATAAGAAATTCATTCGTCTTGTTAATTAAATCATGCACAGTCATTAAAGCACATATTACTATTTATTATTGTATGGAATACATGGAAAAGTGCCAGTTGTCACATTCTTCCCCCGTTAAAAGAAATTCGTCCCGAAATTCAGGCTATGTTATCGGTCACAGGAGAGTTTTGAATCAAATGTGGATACTTAGACTAAATTTGGTCTTCATGTTTCCAAGTAAATTCTTGGTCATGACGTGAATCTTAACAAATTCCTAACAAGCTTAAAATGACTTCTCTGTGTTTTATGGACTTCCAGTCCGTAACCTTAAAAGGTTCTTTAGTAAATTTGGAGTTTATCGCTGATGTGAATCTCGTTTGCGGGAATAACAACTGTTTCTTGAGTCAGACTCTTCTAAAGACTAGACACGTGAAACGTGTCGTGAACACTGCTAAGTTCTTCTGGAAGTTTCATCTTGTAAGCAATGGTCCAGATCCTTTCCAGGATCTCAAAAAGTCTAATATACCGTGGGTTCAACCTCCCACGCTTTCCAAATCGTACCACGCCTTTCCAAGGCGAGACTTTCATTAAAACCACATCTCCAAACTCAAACTCCAATGGTTTCCGCCGCTTATCGACGTAGCTTCTCTATACACCACATGCTTGACTTGATATGATCACGTATCTGAACGATCCTGTCTGTAGTTTCCTAAACCAACTCGGGGCCTGTAAGTCGTTTATCTCCGGTCTTCGCCCAACACAAAGGGGACCGATACCTACGTTCATATAAAGCTTCACACGAGGCGGCCTAAACGACCGTGTGATAAATATTATTATAGAAAAACTCCACTAAGGGCAAGTGAGTATTCCAACTTTCATCAAAGTTCATCACACAAGCACGTAGCATGTCTTCCAAAGTCTATATCGTCCGATCACTTGGACCGTCCGTCTGTGGGTGAGAGGCTGTACTAAGGTTCAGCTGTGACTCGAATGCTATTTGAATCGTTTGCCATATCCTTGGCACAAAATGACCGTCCTGGTCTGGTATGGTAGAAACAGTCACTTCATGACGTGCCACAATCTCTCTAAGATAAGTCTCTGCTAGTTCCCTTGTGCTGTTTTTCTCACTGATCGGTAGGAAATGTGCCAACTTGGTGTGTCGATCAATAATCACCCAGACCATATCGTGAGCTCTTTGGGTTCTTGGTAGCTTTGTAATGACATCCATGGAGGTTTATTCCTGCTTCCACAAGGGAATATCAAGTTGTTGCAGCAGCCTTGACGGTTTCTGGTATTCTGCCTTAACTTTGGCACAAGTAAGGCAGTTACCCACATATGTAGCAAAAGGTATGGTAGAAACAGGCACTTCATGACGTGCCACAATCTCTCTAAGATAAGTCTCTGCTAGTTCCCTTGTGCTGTTTTTCTCACTGATCGGTAGGAAATGTGCCGACTTGGTGTGTCGATCAATAATCACCCAGACCATATCGTGAGCTCTTTGGGTTCTTGGTAGCTTTGTAATGACATCCATGGAGGTTTATTCCCGCTTCCACAAGGGAATATCAAGTTGTTGCAGCAGCCTTGACGGTTTCTGGTATTATGCCTTAACTTTGGCACAAGTAAGGCAGTTACCCACATATGTAGCAATATCGGCTTTGATCCTGGGCTGCCAATAAAAGTCTTGATACATCCTGTCGAATCCAGAATGGATCGAGTACCTTGACTACTAAGTTTTGCTTAAAATAAGCATACGTAAATTGTCGTGAGTCGGAACCCCAAAGTCGTCCCTTGGAGTATAAGGTTTCGTTTTCCTTAGACCATAATTGCACTTCCATTCCACGTAACGCTTCAGCCTGAAGGTTCTCTGGTTTGAGCGCCTCTTGCTCAGCTTCACGAATCCGAGTAGCGGGGTTCTTCTGCTTGGTCATTTCTAAGGCTCGCACCTTTAGAGGCTTTGCGCGTTCCTTACGGCTCAAGGCGTCTGCTACAACGCTCGCCTTGTCCAGGTGATACTTAATCTCACAGTCGTAATCATTCAGTAGCTCATTCCATCTCGTTATCTCATGTTTAAGTCTTTCTGATCAAAGATGTGCTGTAAACCCTTATGACCAGTAAAGGTCGTGCAACGTTTTCCATACAAGTAATGACGCCAAATCTTCAACGCGCAATTCACTGCACGTAGTTCAAGGTTGTGCGTGGTGTAGTTCTTCTCATGATCCTTCGATCGACATGACGCGTACGCGATGACTTTGTCTAGTTGCATCAACACGCAACCGAGACCTTGTCAAGAAGTGTCACAATAAGCCACGAATCCCTCGGTACTATTCGGTAAAGGCAAAATGGATACCGTCTAGGTTAGGGTGGTTAGGGGTTGAGTAATCTTTGAAAAGTCCCCTATGAATCGTCTGAATTAGCCTGCTAACCCCAGAAATTGTCATATCGTAGTTGGCATCCTTGAGGCTTCCCAGTTCTTGATTGCTTCCTTCTTAGCAGGGTCTACATGGATTCCATTCTTACTCACCACGTGACCTAAGAATTTGCACCTCGCGAATCCAAAATTCGTACCTCAACGACTTTGCATATAACTGTTCTTTCTACAAAAGCTCCAAGATAGCTCGCAGATGTTGCTCATGACCTTTCTTGATCTTTGAGCAAAACAAGAATGTAGTCAATAAATATAATCACGATCTTATCCAAGTACGGCTTGCACAACCTATTCATGAGGTTCATGAATACTGTTGGTGTGTTTGTTAAGCTAAACGGCGTGACAAGGAACTCAAGATGTCCATATTGAGTCCTAAAGGCCGTTTTAGGGATACTTTATTTTTGTATTCGCAGTTGGGGATATCCTGACCTCAAGTCGATCTTCGAGTAGTAACTAGAGCCTTGTAATTCAATTCCTGATGGCTAGCTTATTCAATTCCTTGAAGTCGATGCACAAACGAAATCTGCCATCTTTCTTCTTAACGAATAGCGTTGGAGCTCCCCAAGGCGAGAAGCTTGGTCTGATGGATCCTTCATTCTAGCAGTTCTTGTAGTCAATTCGTTAGTCCTTGTATCTCGAACGAAGCTATTCGGTAAGGTGCCTTCGCCACGGGTGCCACTCCTGGTACTAGGTTTATCCTAAACTCCACTCGTCGCTGTGGAGGTAACCTAGGCAAGTCTTCGGGGTAGACTTCCGGAATCCCCTTCATGACGAGGATGCTCCCTAGCTCCGGCTCCTTGGTCTCCTTATCAACAATATGAACAATGAAGGCTACGCAACCCTATTCGGAGGCATTTCTGTCTCCCTAAGACCAATGTGGGATGTTGCAATCCACCGCCTTATGGGCCCATCATTCTTGCATCAACTGCATGAAGGCCGTGTATTATAAGTGTTTCATCATTCGCAAGCAGGATACGAATGATTTTCCTCATGACAAACAACCTTGGCTCTAGTCTTGGATAACCAATCCATGCCGACTACAACGTTATGACTTCCCAAGTCAACATGTAATAGAGGGTTCATACTTTCTAAGTTCCATAATACAATCCTTAATCACCTCATTTGCTTTAACTAACCTTCCATTTGCCAATTCTAAAGAATACGGGGCGTCTATTCTGCTTGAAACTAGGCCAAGTAGTTTCTTAAGTTCTAAGGATACAAGGTTAAAGTCGGCGCCAGTGTCAATCAAAATGAATGCATAGAGTTGGTTAGTAGGGAACGTACCCGTACCCGCACTTGGATCCTGGCGTGCTTCACAGGCTCCGATCGTGAAGATTCTTCCTCGCTTGGTTCTTCCTAGGGCAATCCTTCCTAAAGTGCCCCACGTAACCACATTTGAAGCAACCTGGAATTCTACCATTATCGTTTTCGTCTTGGTTGTAGTTATCATCTCCTCCTTGTTTGGGATATTTCGACCAACAGGCATCCTTGCTGTGTCCTTCTTTTCCACATCTGTCGCACTTAGGTCTCAGAAATCGACCTTTATGGTGAAACTTGCATTCGTCACATCTCGACTTAGTCCCCAAATAAACCTTACCACCGGCCTTATTAGTGGCTCCATAAGCTTTCATGCCACGAGGTGGGTTAACTTCCCTTCTTTTGTTTGCATTAGAGTTGTCATAGCTGGCTTGGGTGCCTACCTTCAGGTTCAAAAACTTTCTTTTGTTATTGCCCGAAGACTCCACATGAGTCTCCTTCTTGTTTGCCTCGGATTCCGAAAATTTTCCCATTCGAAGAGCTTCTTCAGTAAGCGTAACACTCAAATCGATAGCCTCCGTAATGGTTGGAGGCTTTGCGGCAGTAACCATGCTTAGGATTTGAGGCGCAAGTCCCCAAATGAACCGCTCGATTCTCTTGAATTCTGGCTCGACAAGATAGGGAACGACCGTTGATAAATCATGGAAGCGCTGGATATACTCGGCTATTCTCGGACCATCCATCTTTAAGTTCCAGAATTTAGTTTCCAATTTCTGAATCTCTGCTCGAGAACAATACTTTTTGCACATTAACTCCTTCAGTTCATCCCACGTTATTGCATATGCAATAGCTTCACCCAATGTCTGCATCTGGAGGTTCCACCACGAGAGCGCTCCGTCAAGAAACATCCCAGATATGTACGTAACTCTTTGTTCCAGAGCACATTTGCTCATTCTCAATACGGTGTCCGTTTTCTCCACCCAGAGTACGAAGGCGACAGCACCCCCAGTGCCATCAAAATTTAGGGGCTTGCAGTCCAAGAATTGTTTATAGGTACAACCGATTGGGGGGTTATTCCCAGAGGTACCACTGCTACGTTCGAAGCGGAGTGACTCGTGCTGAGCGATGGCTTGTGAGATGCGCTCTTGCAGCTCTGCTTCATTCTTTGGAAACGTATTAGTGTCTGTATCACGTCTGGGTGGCATTTTCTTCTGGCAAAAGGTATTGGGTGGACTAGAAAACATTCACCAACAATTGTCTATGAAGTATATATCACCACAAGCAAACATGTAATCTCCTAACCTTACATGCATATATAATCAACAATGTATAAGTAAGTAAACAACCACTGAGCTTTCATATATGCTTGACAACTTGACTTATTGTTTTTAACAGAGGAAAAACAAAATGAACTCGAGTTTACATCACATCAGTCATACAAGTTCCATAATATGAAAGTGGTAGTTATTTTCCTTCTACATTGGTTTTCCTTAGGTCTTTAGTTTCACAAGGACGGGTATACTTCCCAAGAGATGGGGGTTGTGCATTTCTACCACATATAGGGGTGATAGAGAGTGTAAAGTTGCTGAATCTTTCCCGAGTGTTAGCCATCTTCACTTGCTTAGATATCGGTTCCCCAAACGACTCGTATACGGGTAGAAGTGTCAGACACGAAGTAGACAAAGACAGATTTCCTACTTTGTAGAGTGCTATAGCAACTATCTAGGTATTGTTCTACTAGATGAAGGTGTGAACACTTAGAAATTTTTTTTGGATGGGTGGTGATCATTCGCTTGACCCGCTGAGTCCACCAGGATTTCCATGCACTACAACTCGTTATTACGTGGGCCCCTGCAATAATAAATTGTCTTGCATGGTCACCCCAATTTTCCCTTGTTCAAAGCAGATGATCAACCAAAGAGGGGACACTACCTTCCTTATACCTCCGACATGGAAAGGACCATTGTGGTGGTCTATGCGCTAACATCTGTTATCGTTACGCGCGAATAGGCACGATGCTTAGACGTAATAGGAATAAGGGGAATTCCTAGTAGTTGGAGGGGCACCTTCTAGCTGAGTACCTTAATTTCATTGACTGGACGAGAGTGTCATCAATCTTGTTTCACAAAAGCCATAGGGACCTCGTCCTGCTGATAAGGTTGTTAGCCAAGGTTGGCTCCCTCGCCTCGCCGTCACTACCGTAGTTAAGCACCTCCACATTCGAGAGGGAAGAACATCCATCTCCTACGGAAACCAGCTCAGGATATCGTTTGGTAATCACTCCAGCCATGAGCTTCGCAATAAACGCGAGGTCGATAGTCTCATCGTGTGAGTCAAGAGCAGTAATAGGATTCGGAGTCGAAGGTAGCTCGTTCACCTCAATAATTATTCCGTACACTTATACGCATATATATTAATGAGTAAATATGTTACTTAGTATAAACAGGCAAATAGATGCATCATGCCACATATAACTCTCATTTGTCCTTTCGGAGGGGGGGGGGGTCATTTTGTCTTTGGCAAGTCCATCTCACGTAGACTATGCCTCAATTGGCACTGTAATTGGGGTATTCTCCTCCCTACTAATGTCATTGCTTTGTCTATCCTTTGAAAAACGTTTGATTCATGGATCTTGGCGCTTTCGTAAATGCAATGAAAAACCTTTTTGTAAAATAAAAATGTTTTCATGAGAGATTCCTAGTGATTGTAGTCTAGACTCGAGAAGGAATACTAGTTCACTACAATCGAAGCTCTGATACCAAATTGTCACACCCTGACTTTTGCGGAAGCGTATGCGTGTGACTTGATTGGTTCTCATTGCATTCGATTATAATAAACAACTATATGATCAAAATGATGTTCATCCAATCATAAAGTTCAAAACATTACAAACACCAGTCATTTAAGTTTCAAACAACACAACCTTTGATTAAGTTACAAACCAACAAAAGTGGATGACATATAAATTTGAATTTACATCCAGAAACAACACCAGCGCCCAAGATCTAACTTGTTTCCTGAAATACATGTAATTTTGAAAACATCAACAAAAGTTGAGCGAGTTCATGCGTTTTGTATGAGTACAGATAAACTTGTAAACATTTGAGAGACTCCTTTGAAAACAGGTATGAAAAGCGTATATGAACAGATCAATTAATGTTTTGCAAGGACAATAATGTTTGTGAAGATATAGGGAGTACTCAATCCGAGTAGACAATTATCGTTGTCGATTCCCCTCGACTGTGTCGAATTCCCCTCGACTGTGTCAAATCACCTTGACTATGTCAAATTCCCTTGACCGTATCAAATCACCTTGACTGTGTCAAATCCCTTTGACCGTTGTCGAATCACCTCGACTGGGACACTAAAGCACCCTAAGTGGTCACATAAGGACCATGAGTGGGGCTCGGTCGTACCCGTTAGATCTAACCTTTGTCCATGATTCTTATGAGAGTTATTGGCATTCCAGTTTCAGCCTATGCTCACATGATCTAATAGTTCATTTCATAGCCAAATCATACCATTGAAACATATGTAACATGTATTTCACCCCCGAGAGTTATAAATCCGAAAACAGTTAAGAGAAAAGGGGGACATGAACTCACAAACTTGCGTCCAGCAAACAAGTGTAACTCAAAGCTTCTTCTCGGTCGCACGACCACCTACACACGTGCTACGTTCTATTAGACGGATGGGTCGTGCCTTGACTTTTAGTCTTAATCGTTATGTTTTAGTGTCTTCGAGTTACGTTTCTTGGTGTCATAAATATTATTCCAAAGTATATAATTATTTGTTAAAATAATAATATTTTAACTTAAATTACATTTATTATTTACTGGAATATTTGTTAAAATAATATATTATAACTTATTTGATACCTCATGTATTTATACATGTATATTTTTTTCCCAAGGATGGGTATACATATACTTGTATTCTTAGACTTGCGTATTTTAGCCAAGTATTGGTGGCGTTTTCCATTGTATCTTTATATGTACGAGAATACGTATTTTTCTTGTATTTATTAAGTATTCTTATACTTTATTTTTGTTTTTATACTTTCTGGAATATTATTGTTATCCAATAAAAATCACCAATTTACATTCTTAAAATATATAGAAAATTATTTACAATTCTTCCTTGGCAAAAATATTTATATTTTCATATAAACCTAAAAAAAAAATTATTTTTAAGTTTAACTTAGAAAATATTTATAAATCAATTTTTCACCCCAAAAATAATATATTCTAAATTTATTTAAGAAAATATATATTTTCTCCAAAAATATTATATTTCTAATTGTTCAAGAAAACATATATATTTTCTTCACCCAAAATTAATATATTTTCTCCTTGACAAAATATGATATATTTTTGTAATAATTATAAAAATCATATTTTGCGTTTCCTTGGTTTCCAAAATACCGTTTTACTCACTTGTCAAAATATATATATGAATTTATTTCAAGACCTAAAATAATATAACTAATACACATAATATACAAGTAATCACATAAATTGTGACATCTAAATATATATATTTCTTAAATACATATTTAGTCAATTTTAGTTATCAAAAACAACCTCCAACATTTATAATTTTTGTAACAAAGTTTATGGCAAATTTTATATGAAAAACCATTGTTAAAATTTACTTATAATCTCTTGTTTAAAAATATTTTTCTAAGTGTTTAAATTCTAGAAAATTTTTGCCATAGTTTCCCCTTAAAAATGGAGGTTTCCATGCTTTCAAAGCATATTATTTTCTTTTAAAATCATCACAAATCAACAATAATTCAATCAACCCTTACCATGTGCCAAAATCATGCATTTTACACTACATCATGAACTTGAAATTTTGTAAAAATTTGTAGTAACTTAGTATGTTGTTAAGTAAGCTTAGTTACCCTTAAAAGTGTGGTTATTTGATTATAAATATCATTCTTGAAAATTTTAGACTTTCACAACTTGTAAAATGATTTTTCAAAAATATTTCTTCTTGTATTTTTCTTGTTAATAACATATTTATACACTTGATTTAACACTAAAAACATGGTTAGATTCTTTAAACATCATGGTTATGTAAATCTTGTAATTAAACTTGGTTTCTTGAGAAAACTATCTTTGAAATCATTCATGTACTAGACTAATAACATGTGTCATGCTTCATCATACATAAAAACAATTTCATCTTTCAAGTTCATGTTTACATAAAGGTTGATCACTTTGATTTTTCACAACATCATCCCCTCACTTGCTAGATCATGTGTTTAATCACAATCTAGCAAGTTTCATATGATGTTTAATATCATAAACACAAATAATAAACAATCAAGAAGCACACATATACTAAAACAACAATGATTCTTATGATTTAGAGCTTTATGTTAAGAGTTATGTTCTTATTCTTTCATGATCTTTGTGATTAACCATCAACATAATCTTTTAACCATCATAACAAGAAGTAAAAAACAAGTTTCAAGAGTCTTACTACTAGCACAAAGCTAGGGAAGAGATTCAAGATGATGATGATGATGATGAATGTGATGGATAATAGCACCAAGAGAAGGTCCTTCCACTTTCAATGCTTCCCACCTTCTTAGTTATGCTTCTTACACCTTAGGATATGTTTAGAATGTATGGAAGATGATTGAAAATGGAGGGTTATGGTGGAGGTGTGGTGGCCGTGAGCAAGAGAAGGAGAAGAAGGAAAATGTGTTGTGAAATGTTGAGAATGAGAAGTGGTGTAGGCCTTGTGGTTATAAATAATATCTTTCCAATATTTCATGATCTAGTTATCATTATGTCTCATAAGATCTTAACATATCAATTTTAATATTGCAAAGAAATCATGGGTGGGTCCCCCATGTTTGTAACCGTAAGTGGGGGGGGGGGGGTATAGTTGAGTTTCAATTGTAAGTTAAGTGTTTAGTTAGATTCCAAAGGTGTTTAGCTTGTGTTTAATGTGTTATATGCTTATAGGATGTATTATGATGTTTGGTGACCATAACTAGCTCGGAAATGTTAAAACAATGCTTCTAGAGAAAATTTGGTGTTTCGGGTAGTGTCCGATTGTTCGGTTGGTTACCGGTCCGTTAAAGTGCTAAATAGCGCAGTTTAGTGTGCTTTATGTTGTCTTTTATGATAGTTTTGATTCCCGACACTTAGGAAAGTATTCTGGACCATTAAACCACATTTCTGCATTATATTTAGTTGTTAAAATGCTGAAAATTGCTGAATTTGGTTATTTTCTGCAGAATTCTGCAGTTTTAATGTGTTTCTGGCACTTTTCGACACCTAAATCATCACTAGGTAAGAAATTTTATGATTCCTACTTTCCTACACACTATCCTAGTGTAACTCTTGGTTTCAGGCTCATTCTGTGTCTTAACATCATGTCTTTCTGAGTACTGAACTCCCGTCAGTACTTCTAGTTTGTCTGATAATTGTGCTAACTTTGTTCTGTGCACTAATTGAACCATATAGTCTTGCATGTAATAATGATGAACAATCTTGCAACATGAAATGCCTTTGTTTGTATATGACAGTAATCAGAAATTCATTCGTCTTGTTAATTAAATCATGCACAGTCATTAAAGCACAGATTACTGTTTATTATTGTACAGAATACATGGAAAAGTGCCAGTTGTCACAGGTACAAAGGATACTAAGCTGTTTGAAACGGAGGCTTAAACCATCATTGTCATCATCTACTTGCTTCAGGTGCCAAAACTCACTTTCCAATTTCCTCTGTTCGTGAGACATAATTCTTCATTCATAATCCTTTTTAATTCAGCCCATGGTAATGCGTGCGCGGCGTCCTCACCTCTCGTGCTGCGTTCAGAGGTCCACCAATCAAGAGCTCTTGATCGGAACACCCCTGTAGCATTTTGGGTGCGCAAGTCGTCAGGACAACCACTCTGATGAAAAGTGATCTCCATGGCGTCAAACCAAGTGAGTAGTGCGGTTGCACCATCCTTTCCAGTAAAGTCCAATGGTTTGCAAACCATGAATTGCTTGAAGAGAAAAGGTGTCTTTGGTTTCTCCACCTTGGAGTCCACAGAGCCATGAGGCGAATCGCTGTTGGTTTAAATGCGGCTAACGATGTTAGGTATAACTCGAGCCATTTAATCGGCCAGTTGTTCAGCAATGAGGCCTACGAGTTCTTTCTTAGAGATGGAACCAGTGCAGGAACCCTTCTTGGACTTGGGCTTTTCGGATGAGCTCGAAGATGCCATCTAGAAGTTCGAAAGAAAGGAAAAGGATGAGACTTGATCATAAATTTTTAAAATAAGTTTGTCACGTATAAGCATGTAAACGTTCAAGCATCACGTATAATTCACATAAGCATAAGTTTGCTACATGTAATCACAAGTATAATCACATAAGAATGCATAAAAAGAGAATAAATTTAGTTTGTTCACGAGAATTATTATTGTTTTTGATTGTGCGAGACGTGAGAATCATGTAACGGTTTTGAAACGAACGAGCTAACAAGTATAAAAATCACATATAAATTGAATCACATAAAAGAGAGGCTCATAAAATATGGGAATGTTTCGGGTAGAGAAACGTCGACTATTCCAAAGTGAATCAAAAGTCCTTTCAAATTATAGAAACGTGCTTTGGCCTATAGGTAAGACACTCTCGTCGAGAAACGATTAACGGTATCTTACCCTTCCAGTTACTACACGTCTCTAATCGATTGAAACAATAAAAACTTTGGCGATATCGAAAATCGAGGAATGGGACTTAATCGACAAGGTGCGGGTTTCACCCTTAACTTGACGATTTCGTACCCTAATGTGGTTGGTACTCGTCGGGTCAAAATATAATTTCAACACTTTGACGAGTGTCCACTAGAGTTTGAGTTGGAAATTTACCATTAAGATGTGGATTTCACTCCTAGCTTAATGGCGTAATTTCGTGCAAAAAGAAAGTATAAGCGGGATGATAGTCATTCGCCAAATTGTGGGTTTCACGCCTATTTTGGTAAACTCGTCTATTTTGTATAAAGAGTGTCTTCAAGTGTATTGTGTAAAATGTCTTAGGAAAGACATTATGTAAGTATTAAGACCAACAGAAGAGAAAAGAAGCAAAGTAGGAATCATAACATTTTAAGCATGAAACAAGAATGGTAAAAAATAAGGTTCTTACTATAGACTAGGTCGAACATGGAAATTCTACCTAATTCCCTATAGTTATGGCTCTGATACCAATCTGTCACACCCCAACCAATGGTGGAATCACTGGAGTGGGACGAAAAGATTGCAAGAGACTTCATAACACTAATTGTGACATTATTTAAATAAACCCATTTCATTTCATAAATATCAAATTGCCAAACATTACATAAATTCAAATAACAACATGTTCAAAACATAACAATAACAAAATTTGATACAACATATTAAACCTAGCATGTCTATATGTGTATCTAAGCATCGTCGCTACTTCATTTCATAGCAATCATCATCCTCAACCTGTAACATGTGTAAAATAAAGTTCAATGCAAAAGCAAATGCGAGTATACAAGTTTAATACATACATAGCATAAAAGATAAGTTTAAACGATTCCTCATAGCAAGCATGTGATTCAAGATAAACATTAAAATCGGCATGTGTGTAACATATCAAACCAATAATGAAACGCAATAAGCTCATGACATAACCTCAAGTCTACGGGCGGTGCGTTAATCCTATAGCGCTATATATGTCAAGGATAGGCTCGATCGAAGCTAATGATAAGTATAACACAAAATGAAATTAACCCAAGTTCAATGTATCAAGCAATCACGTATACAAGCATGTTATAGGAATGTTTGTGCATTTATGTAAAAGTTCATGTGTAAGTTTTATAGGCAACATGTTACACCCCAAAAGTGGTAAACGTAAAAGAGGGGATTCGAGTATACTCACAGTTTTGCAAGTTGTTCCCACTTGAATCCACGAGAAAGTTGGTTGTTTAGAGTGGAGCACCTTGTCCTTCTACACGAGGAAAAACATATGTGTATGAGTTTGGGGAAATCGGAAGATTATAGATTCAGAATTAAAATGACATGAAGGTAACATATGAAAATAATCATCTATCAGATATGTTGTTTAGATGATATACCTACTTAACTTGACAATGCCCATTTGTTCAACATCAAGTGTTTGGTTTAGCAATTATGTTATATGTGTATTATTAGGATATACTATATCATACATGTCAAGCATGAGGTAGAAGATTAAAATCTTCATTTAGGTACCTCTAATTATCATGGAATTCATGTAGGAGGTAGGAAGAAAGTCTTCCATTTAGGCACCTCTAAGTGTTCCCCACTACACTTGATGTTATGAACATACAAGGAGGGTCATGAACTTACAAGTAATACAAGATTATGAACAACTAACCTATGAGAATAAATAAGCAATGGGTGGATATTCAAGTAGGATAGCCCAAGCTAATCCTAAATCACACACTTATCAAGTCTTAAGCTTGAACATCACTTGTGGGTTAAACCCTTGAACAAAATAGAAAGTTTGTGAGGTTATACCTCTGATTTTGAATGTCTCAACCTTGTTTTTAAGCCTAACTAACCATAGAAGTGGTTATAAGCATAAGGACATAGGTTTGAGACGAGTTAGACTCAAGTTGAACAAGTTTAGTAAAGATTGAATAAAAAAAAATCAGTGAACTTTGGAGCCCTTTTGGAGACGTTCCAGGGACTGGTTTTCTGTGAAAAATGTATGGAATCGAAGCTAAGGTTCATCCATGCACATAGGAAAAAGGATGGAGTAAATCGGACAAGAATTGAGTGAGTTATGCTCACTTTAGTGAAGCTTGCTGAATCTGTTCGAACTTCTGATGTTGCTGCGAATTTAGAGTGATTTGGGAGTGATTATAGAGAGTTACGAGTGTTTAGAAAAGTGAAAATGGCTTGGAGAAGGCTTGGGTTATATAGGGGATGGATTAGGGTTGGGTTGGTTGGCAATTAATATAAGTAGTTGGTTGATTAACATTTAAAAAAATTAATAAAATAAACACCACCTCCAAAGTTGCGGACGACTAGGCTGTTAATAGCCATTACAATCTTTTTTTTGTGTTATATGAGTTGAAGTTATTGTACCTATTATAATATGTTAAACATAAACTAACTATTGAAATATTATGAGTCTTAGGTATTAAACAATCACAAGAAACAAGGAAATTTCAGCCTTTAAAACTTGCGACCGGTTAGCTGTTTTGCAGCCATTAACTACCTATTTTTGTATGATATATTATTAAACTAAGTGTAGAACATGCTTAATTTATGTTAACAAAATATGTGACCAACTTTATTAATTCATCATGTGGTCATAGCAATTAAAAAAAAAGTTATGTGATGTTGTTCGCTGTTCGATCATGGACAGTCCCTATTTTTTTTGTCATAACAATATAAGTTATGTATAATGGTTGATTATTAATAAGTTAAATATAGTTTAATGTATGGTTAGTATGCAACAAGGCTTAAAATGGGTATTTAACATGTTTTAATTAAACAAAAGATGTGATTACTAGGTGCATATGATAGGGTTGTAAGTATGCTTAAACGAATTTAATCAAGTAATAAGTATGCGCATAAAATAACCCCGTTTAAGTATTTAAATCAATTATGCAAATATGGATTATGTATTGCACATAAGAAATGATTAATAATTACGAATACACGATCGTCGTTTGCGAATTAAACTATGTTTATGAGAATCATGTATCATGTATCAAATGCAAGTATAAACAATGTATATTTCATTATAAAAGATTCATTTCATTACGATCAAAGTCTCGGATTTACAATGGCTTGAAACGAAATATGATTACAAAGGAAACGAGTTTTCAAAAATAAAAGAAAAAAAAAGAAAAACAAGACAAGCTTTCTAATCAAGGAAAGTTACGAAAAAAACGGGGCGTTACAGTCTCCCCTCCTTCAGGAAATTTCGTCCCGAAATTTAGGAAGAAGTAACGAAAAGGTGCGGATACTTAGTCTTCATATCACTCTCGAGTTCCCAAGTGAATTCAGCGCCACGTTTTCCTTCCCATCGAACCTTAACGATAGGAATTTGACTGCGCCTCAATCTCTTGACTCCTCGATCCATGATTTCGACAGGTTTCTCCACGAAATGCAGAGTCTCGTTAATTTGAAGATCCTCGAGTGGGACTTGAAGTCCTTCATCAGTTAGACACTTCTTTAAGTTGGATACGTGGAAGACAGGATGTACATTGTTGAGTTCTTCAGGCAGGTCCAGTCTATACGCAACCTTGCCAATCCTTTCGAGGATCTTGAAAGGACTAACATAGCGAGGTGCGAGTTTCCCTTCCTTCCAAAATCGAACTACACCCTTCCAAGGGGACACCTTAAGAAGTACGGAGTCACCTGTCTCAAATTCCAAGGGTTTGCGACGCTTGTCAACGTAACTCTTTTGTCGGCTCCTGGCTTTCAGTAAGTTGTCTCGAACCTGTAAAATCTTGTCCGTTGCTTCTTGTATAAGCTCGGGACCAATGAATTGAGATTCACCAATCTCGTGCTAACAAATAGGCGAACGACACTTGCGACCATACAATGCTTTGAAGGATGCCATTTGAATACTCGCATGATAACCGTTATTGTACGAGAATTCGATCAAAGGCAAGTGTAAGTCCCCGTTGCCACCAAAATCTATTACGCAGGAACAAAGCATATCCTCCAAAGTTTGGATAGTACGCTCAGTTTGACCGTCTGATTGGGGGTGAAAAAGCGGTGCTAAGGTTAAGGACAGTACCCATAGCAGATTGAAAAGTTTGCCAAAGACGTGACGTAAAATGAGCATCACGATCAGCAATGATGTCAATGGGGATACCATGACGACATATGATCTCATCAGTGTACATTCAAGCCAATTTCTCGACTTTGAAATCTTCACGAATGGGGAGAAAATGAACTAATTTGGTCAATCGGTCAACGATCACCCAAATACTGTCATGACCAGAGGAAGTACGAGGGAATTTGGTGATAAAATCCATGGCAATGCTCTCCCATTTCCAGACAGGGATCTCAGGCTGTTCGAGCAGGCCAGAGGGACGTTGGTCCTCAGCTTTGACCTTCGAGCTGGTGAGACATTTCGCAACATAAGAGGCGATATCTCTTTTCATCCCAGGCCACCAGTAGGACGTACGCAAATCGTGGTACATCTTATCGTCACCAGGGTGAACATAATACTTTGATTTGTCTGCCTCATTCATCAGAAAGTCTCAGAGGTTTTCACGATTCGGAATCCAGATACGATTGCAATAGTACAAAATACCATCAGATTTAGACATGAGATCTCCTTCAACAGCGCCTCGTATTTCGATAGAGAGATTACCCTCGTTAACAGAGGCATATTGGACTTCACAAATGCGGTTTTGAAGATCATTAATAAGTTGGAGACAACGGATACCCTTTACATGAGTTTTACGACTAAGTGCGTTGGCCACTACATTCGCTTTACCTGGGTGGTAGCGAATTTCGTAGTCGTAGTCGTTAGCAATTCCACCCAAACAACGTTGACGCATGTTCAGTTCTTTTTGGTTGAAGATATGTTGAAGGCTCTTATGGTCGGTGAAGACCACACACTTAGTACTATATAGGTAGTGTCGCCAAATCTTTAACACAAAAACAACTGCGCCAAGTTCAAGGTCATGAGTAGTATAGTTTTTCTCATGTATTTTGAGTTGCCTCAACACGTAAGTGATAACCTTGTCTCGTTGCATAAGGACACAATCAAGTCCAAGGTTTGAAGCATACAATACACGATGAAGTCGTCGCTACCATCAGGAAACGCGAGGATAGGAGCATTACATAGCATGTTCTTGAGCGTTTGAAAGGATTCCTCTTGTTCGGGACCCCAAACAAAAGGTTTCTCTTTTTGAGTCAAAGAGGTTAAAGAAACGACGATCTTCGAAAAGTTGGAGATAAAACGACGATAATAACCAGAAACGAACGAATCTCAGACGGAGACTTAGGTGCAATTCAATTCTTCACAGCTTTGATTTTAGCGGGGTCAACGTGAATACCAAGTTCGTTGATAGTATGACCAAGGAATTGAACCTCTTTTAACCAAAATTCGCACTTAGAGAATTTGGCGTATAGACGTTCAGTACGAAGAAGCTGAAGGATAAGACGCAAGTGTCGCTCATGCTCTCCTCGTGTCTTGGAATAGATAAGAATATCGTCGATGAAGACGATCACGAAACTGTCCAAGTACGCTTTGCACACGCGGTTCATCAAATCCATGAAGACAGCAGGTGCATTGGTCAAACCAAAGGGCATGGCCACGAACTCATTATGGCCATATCGCGTACGAAAGGCGGTTTTAGGTACATCTTCTTCAAGAAATCGAAGTTGATGATACCTAGAATGGAGATCAATCTTTGAAAAGTAGGTCGCGTCTTGCAATTGATCGAAAAGGTCGTCAATACGAGGAAGTGGGTATCGGTTATTGACAGTAAGCTTGTTGAGCTCACGATAGTCAATACACATACGAAATGACCCATCTTTCTTTTTGACAAATAGAACGGGAGTGCCCCAAGGAGATGTACTAGGGTGTATAAAGCCTTTATCAAGAAGCTCTTGAAGTTGGCTCGAAAGCTCTTACATCTCAGAGGGTGCTAAACGGTAGGGAGACTTAGCGTCAGGCATTGCGCTAAGCACTAAATTGATGTGAAAGTCAATGGAACGAGTGGGAGGCGGACTAGGAAACACATCGGGAAAATCACGTACGACAGGAACGTCGCTTATGCTCGGGCCTTTATCCTTCTTTTCCACAATGTGGGCGAGAAAGGCGAATGTACCCTTACGTAAGCACTTGTTTGCTTGGATGCACGACATGAGCTTAAGATCTTCAGAAGGTTTCTCGTCATAGACATGCAAGGAATCACCATTGGGTAAAGGAAGACAAATGAACTTTTCAGAGCAAACAACTTCAGCACGAACTCGCCTAAGCCAGTCCATACCTACTATGATGTCGAAACTACCCATTTGCATAGGTATGAGGTCGATGCAAAACATATGATTGTTAAGAATCAAGGAACACTTGGAAAGAACGGAATCGACAGTGACAGTTTTACCATCAGCGACTTCGATAGCGAAAGATCTTGGCAACTTAGAGCATTTACACATAAGCAATGGTTCGAATTCTAACGACACAAAACTCTTATCGGCGCCAGTATCAAATAAGCATGAAGCATAAACATGGTTTACAAGAAACGTACCAGTAATGTCGTCATTGGCGTTTTACGCCTGAGCGGTGGTAAGAAGAAAAGCTCTACCTCAAGCAGGTTGCTGAGCCTGTTGCTGCTGTTGCGGTTGCTGTTGAGGCTGGTTTCGTTGAGGACAGCCGTTAGCCAAGTGGTTAATATCACCACACTTGAAACACGCTCGCACAGGAGTGACTTGGTTCTGAGCTTAATTAGGGGCAGGGTTCTGAGCTACCACAGCCTGGTTTTGATTTGCCATAGGCGGTTTGTGGCAGTTTTGAGAAAAGTGCCCATATCGATTATAGTTGGCGCACTTGCGGCACGGAACGTTGGGAGGGTGATGGTATTGACATTGGCCACACTTGGGTTGTGTCCCAGTGTAACCTTTGTATGTAGGGTCAACGTTAGAAACAACAGGCATGGCTTGCAGGGGTTAAGGGTTTGGCGGAGTGACGATAGTGCAATTTTGGCTTGAAGTCTTCCGTTTCTTGCCTCGGTTTTTCTTGGTGGATGTGGAGGGTTCAACAGCGACTTCAACGGTGGTATCAATAGTGGCTTGATGCGCGTTTTTAAGTGAGGCTTTTATGGCATTTCTGCGCATGACATGGTTTCTATTTAGGCGGGTGGCCAAACGAAAGTTTTCCTCAATAGTTGCTGGGCAAGCAGCCTCTACGAGGTTCATGACCAAATCGGGTAAACAATTGATGTACTTGTTGATGGTTTTCTCAGGGGTATCAACCTGGCTAGGACAAAGGATACTAAGCTGTTTGAAACGGAGGGTTAAACTATCATTGTCATCATCCACTTGCTTCAGGTGCCAAAACTCACTTTCCAGTTTCCTTAGCTCGTGAGGCAGACATAATTCTTCCTTCATAATCCTTTTTAATTCGGCCCATGGTAATGTGTGCGCAGCGTCCTCACCTCTCGTGCTGCGTTCAGAGGTCCACCAATCAAGAGCTCTTGATCGGAACACCCCTGTAGCATTTTGGGTGCGCAAGTCGTCAGGACAACCATTCTGATGAAAAATGATCTCCATGGCGTCAAACCAAGTGTGTAGTGTGGTAACACCATCGTTTCCAGTAAATTCCAATGGTTTACAAGCCATGAATTGCTTGAAGAGAAAAGGTGTCTTTGGTTTCTCCACCTTGGAGTCCACAGAGCCATGAGGCGAATCGGTGTTGGTTTGAATGCGGTTAACGATGTCAAGTATAACTCGAGCCATTTGATCGGCCATTTGTTCAGCAATGAGGCCTACGTGTTCTTTCTTAGAGATGGAACCAATGCGGGAACCCTTCTTGGACTTGGGCTTTTCGGATGAGCTCAAAGATGCCATCTAGAAGTTCGAAAGAAAGAAAAAGTATGAGACTTGATCATAAATTTTAAAATAAGTTTGTCACGTATAAGCATGTAAACGTTCAAGCATCACATATAATTCACATAAGCATAAGTTTGAAACATGTAATCACAAGTATAATCACGTAAGAATGCGTAAAAAGAGTATAAATTTAGTTTGTTCATGAGAATTATTATTGTTTTTGATTGTGCAAGACGTGCGAATCGTGTAACGGTTTGGAAACAAACGAGCTAACAAGTATAAAAATCACATATAAATTGAATCACATAAAAGAGAGGCTCATAAAATATGGGAATGTTTCGGGTAGAGAAACGTCGACTATTCCCGAAACGTCGACTATTCCAAAGTGAATCGAAAGTCCTTTCAAATTAGAGAAACACGCTTTGGCCTATAGGTAAGATACTCTCGTTGAGAAGAGATTAACGGTATCTTACCCTTCCAGTTACTACACGTCTCTAATCGATTGAAACAATCAAAACTTTGGGGAGATCGAAAATCGAGGAATGGGACTTAATCGACAAGGTACTGGTTTCACCCCTAACTTGACGATTTCGTACCCTAATGTGGTTGGTACTCGTCGGGTCAAAATATAATTTCAAAAATCTGACGAGGGTCCACTAGAGTTTGTGTTGGAAATTTACCATTAAGATGTGGATTTCACTCCTAGCTTAATGGCGTAATTTCGTGCAAACGGAAAGTATAAGCGGGATCAGAGTCGTTCGCCAAATTGTGGGTTTCACGCCTATTTTGGTAAACTCATCTCTTTTGTATAAAGAGTGTCTTCAAGTCTTCAAGTGTATTGTGTTAAATGTCTTAGGAAAGACATTATGTAAGTATTAAGACCAAAAGAAGAGAATAGAAGCAAAGTAGGATGCAAAACATTTTAAGCATGAAACAAGAATGGTCAAAAATAAGGTTCTTACTATAGACTAGGTCGAACATGGCAATTCTACCTAATTCCCTATAGTTATGGCTCTGATACCAATCTGTCACACCCCAACCAATGGCTGAATCATCGGAGCGGGACGAAAAAGATTGCAAGAGACTTCATAACACTAATTGTGACAATATTTAAATAAACCCATTTCATTTCATAAATATCAAATTGTCATACATTACATAAATTCAAATAACAACATGTTCGAAACATAACAATAACAAAATTTGATACAACATATTAAACCTAGCACGTCTATATGTGTATCTAAGCGTTGTCGCTACTTCATTTCATAGCAATCATCATCCTCAACCTGTAACATGTTTAAAATAAAGTTCAATGCAAAAGCAAAGGCAAGTATACAAGTTTAATACATACATAGCATAAAAGATAAGTTTAAACGATTCCTCATAGCAAGCATGTGATTCAAGATAAACATTAAAATCGGCATGTGTCTAACATATCAAACCAATGATGAAACGCAATAAGCTCATGACATAACCTCAAGTCTAAGGGCGGTGCGTTAATCCTATCGCGCTATATATGTCAAGGATAGGCATGATTGAAGCTAATGATAAGTATAACACAAAATGAAATTAACCCAAGTTCAATGTATCAAGCAATCATGTATACAAGCATGTTATAGGAATGTTTGTGCATTTATGTAAAAGTTCATGTGTAAGTTTTATAAGTAACATGTTACACCCCAAAAGTGGTAAACGTAAAAGAGGGGATTCGAGTATACTCACGGTTTTGCAAGTTGTTCCCGCATGAATCCGCAAGAAAGTTGGTTGTTTAGAGTGGAGCACCTTGTCCTTTTACACGAGGAAAAACATAGGTGTATGAATTTGGGGAAATCGGAAGATTATTGATTCGGAATTAAAATGACATGAAAGTAACATATGAAAATAATCATCTATCACATATGATGTTTAGATGATATACCTACTTAACTTGACAATGCCCATTTGTTCAACATCAAGTGTTCCGTTTAGCGATTATGTTATATGAGTATTATTAGGATATACTAAATCACACATGTCAAGCATGAGGTAGAAGATTAAAATCTTCATTTAGGTACCTCTAAGTATCATACAATTCATGTATTAGGTAGGAAGAAAGTCTTCCATTTAGGCACCTCTAAGTGTTCACCACTACACTTGATGTTATGAACATACAAGGAGGGTCATGAACTTACAAGTAATACAAGATTATGAATAACTAACCTTTGAGAAAACATCAAGCAATGGGTGGAAATTCAAGTAGGATAGCCCAAGCTAATCCTAAATCACACACTTATCAAGTCTTAAGCTTGAACATCACTTGTGGGTTAAACCCTTGAACTAAACAGAAAGTTTGTGAGGTTATAGCTCTGATTTTGAATGTCTCAACCTTGTTTTTAAGCCTAACTATGTCACACCCCAAAAACGTCGCAGCGGATTATAGAACGTAGTGGTGACGGAAGTTGGTGCTCATTTCTATCTTGATGTTTGATGCGTTATATTGTTGGACATAATGACTTAGTTAAAACATAGATTTTAAACTTAGCGTTCCAAAACATGACATAACCATGACATAATAAAGTTGTCTTTGATCCTCATGGATCTTATTACATTTGTCCCAGAAAGTTTAAAAGTTAGTCCATCATATTTAAGTGATAAAACATGCATCAACAACCACAAGATACGCCATGATTCCCGAAGCCGAACTTATGTACCTGTAGAACACGTTTAAAATCAAGTGTCAACACAAAGGAAGGTGAGTTCACATATTCAAATTTAAACAATTTGATCCTAAGGAAAAAGCTTTCTAATTATGTGTTTATTATAAAACATCCATATAATTTTAGAAAGTCCATTTATTTCCTTAATAAAATCCATGGGTCATCCGTCGTAAATTGAAAACTCGACATCAAGGCATTTTCCCAAGTTTTGTATATTAAATTTATAGCGTCAACGTTCAGACTCGTATGTTAGCTAGACAATACGAACTATATATTTACCATGTAGGGATAATCAATGCTAGACAATAAACAAAATTTCAATTCGTCGTTTGACTTGACACGGGGCGACCGGTCACGATGGGGTTGTCAACCCGATAGATCTACCAATAATTCATCGCGTCCAATACTTAAATGATTAAACGACACCATTGGCGCAGGGTCCATATCGAGACCATCTATGATGTCTGCCTCACGTACAATATATATATATATATATATATATATATATATATATATCATACTAATATGACAAATTTAATATAAATGGTTATACGGAATTTGCTGAAATCCCTAGGACCAAGCAAACTTGTCCTAACAACAACGCGGTCGCTTTTTCCTCTAAAATACCGTACCATCCCAGTTTCTTCTCGAAACATATATTCATCCAAAACGTTTTATCTCGAAACGTAAGATTTATCAAAACTCTATATATTTTCAATGAAAATACATAATTTATATAAAAAGTATGTTTTAATCCAAAAACATTTATTAAACCCTTTTTGGCGTGTTCTACCCCCAAAACATATACAAAGCAGTAAAAAGAAGGGTTTAGTGACACTCACCTTTGGGTGCGTATTTTTAAATAGCGCAATCCCACAGTTTGATTTCTACACGTCCTATTATACGTAGGAATGATTTATAAATCAATATATCACAAAAATCCTAAGTTTCTCTGTTTCTTAGATTTTTCACATAACTTTGTGATTTTCTCGAAAAGTTATCGTTTTAGAGAAATCCCCCGTGCTCGCTGAGCACGACCCCGTGCTCAGGCGTCTGTTTCCCAAAAACCCAAATTTTCAACCCGGTCCCGAAAACTTGAAAATTTTTGGTTGAGTAGGGGCGGTTTTCCACGAAATTGAAACCCCAAGTGCCGTTTTTCTCAAAACAAACCGTTTACCCTTTTAGTTTCATCTTTTTTGGTTCAAAAACAAGGGTTTGAGGTTTTTTCTTGAAATCGGGCAAATCTACAAACAATTCAAGTTGATTTACTTCCTATAACATGCATTTATACTATTAGTAACAGATCTAAGCAAAAAATTGAGATTTGATTCGGTTCAAGTTGAAGAACCCTAGATTTTCCCCAAATTTTTGATGTAAAACTACATGCAAGTGATTAAACTAACTAACTATGATGATAGAATCATACCTTGACGTTGTTAGAATTGGAGGAACGTGAAAATCTGCAGAAATTTTCTGTGGAACCAGAGGGATCTTGGGGAAACGGGGCGTGTCGAAATAAAGGAAAAAGGGGTTTTACCCCCGTCAGTTACGCGAACACGGCCCCGTGGGCGGGCAATTTTTTTATAAGTGCATGTGTGAGTGCCCTGTTTCCCGAAACTTGGTTTTAGAAATCTTACCGATTTAGAAGCCTTTTCGACATTCGCCACTTACAAGATATGATGTTGATGCTCAAACCTTCATTTATTCTTCGGCCGCTTGCAGCGAGATTTCCTCCCCTTCATCCTCAATAAATCCTTGATAACGCTTTAGCCGTTGGCCATTGACTTTGAATGGGATTCCATTTTGAGATTTAATTTCAATTACACCGTGTGGAAAAATGTGGGTGATAGAAAAAGGTCCCGTCCACCTATACTTTAACTTACCAGGAAATAATCAAAGTCGTGAATTAAACAATAGAACTTGATCTGCTACCCGAAATTTATTAGGTTTAATGTGTTTATCATGCAAATTTTTCATTCTTTCCTTATAAATTTCGGAGTTAGAGTATGCGTGATTCCTTAATTCGTCTAATTCATTTAGTTGACAAATTCGATTTTTACCGGCAATTTCTATGTCTAAATTTACGTTTTTAATTGCCCAGTAGGCTTTGTGTGCTATCTCTACCGGCGAATGACAACTTTTTCCATAGACAAGCTTATATGGGGTGGTACATATTGTTGTTTTATATGCAGTCCGAAAAACCCATAAAGCGTCGTCTAATTTATCAGCCCATTCCTTTTTATTTAACCCTACGTTTTTTCAAGTATTATTTTTAAACCTCGATTAGTCACTTCAGCTTGTCCGTTTGTTTGAGGGTGATATGCTGTTGAGACCCGGTGATAGACCCCATACCTTGTTATTTTTTTTTCAAGTTGATGGTTACAAAAATGGGTGCCTCTATCACTTATTAATGCTTTTGGAGTTCCAAAACGAGAGAATAATCGTTTCAGAAATCTTACCACAACTCTTCCCTCATTTGTTGGAAGGGATTCGGCCTCGGCCCATTTAGACAAGTAATCCACTGCCACAAGTATATATTTGTTTCCTTTCGACGATGGGAAAGATCCCATAAAGTCGAGTCCCCACACATAAAAAATTTCACAAACAAGAATGCCATTTTGTGGCATTTCGTTTTTTGGAAGAAATATTACCTGATCGTTGGCATGCATCACACGTTTTGATAAGACTTTGGGCGTCTTTATAAATGACTGACCAATAAAATCCTGAATCAAATACCTTTTGTGAGGTACTAGCGGCACCATGATGTCCTCCGTATGGACCTTCATGACAATGGCGGAGAATTCTTCATGCTTCATTACCATATACGCATCGGCAGATGAGTTGGTCGGCACACATTTTGAAAAGATAAGGATCTTCCCAAAAATAATGCTTTACATCGGTAAAGAATTTTTTTCTTTGATGATGTGACCATCCTTTCGCGACTATTCCGCTAGCTAAATAGTTAGCATAGTCGGCGTAACATGGCTCTTCTCGGTATTCCACCATTTCTAGGGACTCCGTTGGGAATTTTTCATTGATTAGCTCGTCCCTAGTTGCCTCAAAAGCTGGATCTTCCAAGCAGGAAAGATGATCTGCAGCGGTGTTTTCTGCTCCTCTTTTGTCTTTTATTTCAATGTTAAATTCTTGGAGGAGTAGAATCCATCTAATTAAACGTGGTTTAGCATCCTGTTTCTTAAAGAGGCATCGAATGGCTTCATGGTCTGTATAAACTATTGTTTTAGAAAGAACAAGATAAGAACGAAATTTATCAAAAGCAAATACTACAACTAGTAATTCTTTTTCAGTTGTTGTGTAATTTTCTTGTGCATCGTTAAGTGTTTTACTAGCGTAATATATTGGGTGAAAATGCTTATCTTTTCTTTGTCCCAAGACGGCTCCAACTGCAAAGTCACTTGCATCACACATGATTTTGAAAGGTAATTTCCAATCAGGCGCTATCATGATAGGTGCATTGACTAGCATTTCTTTTAATGTGAGAAATGCTTGGTTGCAATCCTTGTCAAAGATGAAAGGAGCATCTTTTTCAAGTAATTTTGTTAGAGGTCTTGAAATTTTAGAAAAGTCTTTGATAAATCGTCTATAAAATCCGGCATGCTCAAGGAAACTTCTGATGGCTCTAACGAAGGATGGGGGTGGTAATCGAGAAATAGTATATATTTTTGCTTGATCAACCTCCATTCCTTCGCTTGAGATTTTGTACCGAGTACTATTCCCTCTGTCACCATAAAATGGCATTTTTCCCAGTTAAGGGCGAGGTTAGTTTCCTCACACCAGGATAGCATTCGTTCAAGGTTATAGAGGCATTGGTCATATGAATCTCCAAATATAGAAAAGTCGTCCATGAAGACTTGCATAGTCTTTTCTATCATATCATGGAAGATGGCCACCATGCAATGTTGAAATGTTGCGGGGGCATTACATAGACCAAAAGGCTTGCGTCGATAAGCAAAGGTTTCGTAGGGGCACGTGAATGTTTTCTTTTCTTGGTCTTCGGGTGCTATCGGTATTTGGAAGTAACCTGAAAAACCATCTAAGAAACAATAAAATTTATGACCGAATAATCTTTCTTCCCAGAAGATCCTTCAGATATCCTTTGCTTAGCAGATAACTTATTTCCTTCCTCAAGGCTATGCAATCTTCCATAACATGTCCAAAATCCTCATGGAAGGCACACCACTTGGATTTATTCTTCCAATCAGCTTTTTGTTAGTTTTTCCTAGGACACCTCGCTTTGTCTCCAAAACTCTGCATAGCATACATTAGTTCAGGTATATTAACAGAAAAACAATATTCTAACAATTCAGGATACTCCTCAGGATCCTCGTCTTCAACAACATTCACTTTCTTGCTGTCATTCCTGCCATGCGGCTTAGAGCGATATGGTTTGTATGAGGATTATGACTTCCTGTTAGTTGATTCATAAGTTGAGGATGAATTCATCCTCTTTTGCATTTTTTTTTATCATCCTCCAGCCGAATGTATCTCAAAGCCCTGTTTCGAGCTTCATCCAGATTCCTGCAAGGATTCATTACAAGATCCTGATAAAATTGGGAATCTTTTTGCAAGCCCATTTTGAATGCCTGCACAGCCGTTGCAACATCAAGATGTGGGATATCCAGAGATTTCCTGCTAAACTTGTTCACATAATCCCTTAAGGATTCCCGAGGCCCTTGAGTTATCCTGTTGAGATCACTGGTTGGTTTCTCAAAACTTCGACTACAAGAAAATTGGCTGTTAAATAAATTGACTAAGTGAGCAAATGATGTAATTAAATGAGGTGGAACGTTTAAGAGCCATTTTAAGGCTGATCCTGTTAAAGTAGAGCCAAAACCCTTGCAGAGGCATGCTTCCTTAAGGTCCGGAGGGATAGGGTTAATTTCCATCCTTTCCCTATACTGAGCAATATGCTCTTCAGGATCCGTGGTTCCGTCATAGAGCTTCATGTTGGGGGTTTGAAATCTTTTCGGGATCTCAGCATCACATATAGGATATGCAAACCGGGATATCCTATGACTATCCTGGGATACTTCCGGAATGGGCTAAACAACCCCAGGTACACTGGATATCATATCCTTCAACTTCTGAACCTCCCTAGAGAGTGCCGTCGTCACACCTGCATCCTGTAAAGATCCAATACCGTTAGTAGCAAGAGTATTAATATTATTAGACACGTTACCAGCCTGAGGATCCTAGCCAAATCCTGGAGCATATCTTGAACTTCTCACAGTTGACACCCTAACCGATGAGGGTATCTCAGGAGTATAACTCTGGGAATGACTAGGTACAATGTTGCCCCTGTTATCCTCGGTGTACACTGCCGAACTGAAGGTCAATGCTCTGGCTGCAAGGGAGTGACGGTATCCTCAGCAGGCCTGCTTGAGCTAGACTTCAAGAGTTGTATATCTCTTATCAGCATTTGGTTGGTCTCCTGCTGTTGCTTCATCTGATCCTGTATACTACTAAACAAAGTTAGAATTTCATCATTAGAAGCCATAATAGGAGTTCCCCCTGAGGCAGCTGATCCTTGAACATTCTGAGTGGGGATAATATCCCGAGCCACATGAGTTTCGGTCCTTCTTGGAGGAGCTTGAGGCTGTGAAGAAGCTTGCGTCCTTGGAGGTGGGGGAAGCACCAAACCAATTGTTGTAGAGGTTGTAGCAGACACAGTAGAAGAGCTCATATTTGATTTTGAGGCCATTGAAAATAGTGTAGCAAAAAGTCTTGAAAACAGAAAACCGAGTAATGATTTTACGAAAGCTTTTAATAGAAATAGCACCACTTGCCCCAAGGTGGGCGCCAAATTGTTTTGGTCAAAAATTACCTAAGTAATTAAGTGATCAAATTAGTTTTGTGAGGTAGTGTGCTAACAATGTGTATTGAAAATATCCTGGTTTGGTTGATTGCAAAAAACAGTTTTCAGGATATAGCTCAGGATATTGAGCTATATCTATAATCAAACAATGAGCAAAAAAGTAAAGGGTGACACGAGATGTACGAGGAAAGCCCTTGATCAATCTAGATCGCTGGCATAAAACCTCTGGAGCTGACAATCGCAGCTGCCTAGTTCTTCTTATTACTTCAAACTTCAGGATACAGTGCAGGATATGATGCGGATCAACTAAGTGTTACAATGAGATTGGAGTACAAGTGTAAGTGTTTGTGAGTGATTGTAGCTGGTAGAGAGCAGAAGTGTACGTAAAAAGTTGTGTGTTCCTACTGATCCGATCGTTCCTTTATATAGCAAAAGAAGTAACAACCTATCCTAAAAATGGGGGATGCTTCGAATATTCCCCTATGAACATTGGAGACCCTTTCTTTGCGACTCCAACGTTCTCCTCTCAACCATATAGTCCGACTCTTCAGGAGAAGCAGTCCTCTTGACCGTATAAGTATGCCTTGCTAATCTACACGTGAATTAATTAGTTATTACCAGGATACTACATCAGGATGTTACCAATATCCTGATCCGGTAACCTGATCACAATCAAAAGTAATAGATCCAGAATATAATACAGGATATATGAGCAGAAAACCAATCATAACAATCGGTATTTGGAAGTAACCTGAAAAACCATCTAAGAAACAATAAAATTTATGACCGGATAATCTTTCTAGTATTTGATCAATAAAAGGTAAAGGAAAGTGATCTTTCCTTGTTGCCTCATTTAATCGACGATAATCTATACATACTCTCCATCCTGTGACGGTTCTTGTTGGTGTTAATTCAATTTTCTCATTAGTGGCCACCGTCATACCTCCTTTCTTAGGAACTACTTGAACGGGACTTACCCAAGGACAATCGGAGATTGGGTAAATGAGTCCGGCGTCAAGTAATTTGATGACTTCATTTTTAACCACTTCTTGGATGTTTGGATTTACTCTACGTTGTGGTTGTATTACTGATTTATAGTCATCATTCATTAAAATTTTGTGTGTGCACATGGAAGGGCTTATTCCTTTAATATCTACAAGCTTCCAAGCGATCGCATTTTTTTGTTTTTTCAAAAGTTTGATTAGTTTATCTTTTTCTACACTAGTTAATTTTGATGAAATATTTACAGGTGACTTACCATCTCGGTTGGGATTACCATTTGATTTGTTTGGACTAACACATCTTCAACTACTCCCATTGATTTTATTGTTTTCCGATTAGATAGAAAAATGGGTATTTGAAGTGGACAAAAATCACCAATACTTAATTTTTCAAAAATGTAGTTTGGCATTATATTAACACAAAGATCTCTATCAATTGCAATATTACTAATAAAGGAATTTTGAAAGAAACATGGAACCAGTGTAATGTTAATTTCAAATGGATCATCTTTTATTAGAGCAGTTTGGTCATTTGTTAACTTAATGCTTATAGTTTCGTCAATTTAAGTGTTAGTGTTTAACTCTTTTAAAAACTTAGCATGAGTGGGTACTAAACAATGATTTTCGAAAGAAGGTGACAAGAGATTAATTTCTTAAAAATTAGACTCTTCTTGAAGTTTAACGTTGTCGGACTCACCTTTTTCATTGTTTAACTCATGCATCGGTTTTTCACTTACTTGTTCTTCCATTTTTACCTCTTCAACTATCTCTTCTTTATTACATGTTAATTCTTCCCTTGCGCGGGATTCCTCTTCCCTTGCGCGGGCTTCTTTTATACATAGCTCGATAGTTTTAATGTGTTCTATTATCTTATTGGCTTTGTGAGAGATAGAATAAGGATCCTCAAAGCTTGAATTTGGAGGTTCGATCTTGGATCCTCATAATACTCATATGGGGTAGATGGTTCATACTATTGTTCCTCATTGTAAGTATATGATGGATAAGGGTCATAACTTGGTTCTTCATAATACTCATATGAGGTGGGTTGTTCATGCCATGGTTCCTCATAGTAAGCATATGAAGGTGAAGGCTCATATCTTGGTTCCTCAAAGTATGAGTATGAAGGCTCATACCTTGGTTCATCAAAATATGAGTATGAGGGAGAAGGTTCATACCTTGGCTCTTCATAGGATGTGTATGAAATGGATGGCTCGTACCTGGGCTCCTCATAGTGTGTATACGAAGGGGATGGTTGGAATAGGTCACAATATTGTACTGAATGAGGGTTACCACAAATGGTACAATAGTCTTCCCTATAATTATCCTCCTCATAGTGGTAGTTGTAATCTCCTGAGTATTGATCCATAAGAATCATGCAACATACCACAACAGAGTCTCGGGACCAGAAAAAAAAAATGGAAACAGAGGCTGGACACGGCCCCGTGTTCAGTGAGCACGACCACGTGTTCAGGTTCTGTATCTTGGCGTTTTAATAAATGTGATTGGTTTTGTGCAGCACGGGGGCGTGTTCAGTGAACACGACCCCGTGTTCAGACTCTGTATCTGGGAGTTTTATGAAAATTATGCAGCACGGCGGCGTGTTCAGCGAGCACGACCCCGTGCTCAGTCTACTGTAATGCAAAAATTACCTAAAAATGAAAAATTGTGCGCGCGATTTTAAAAAGGTTTTGAAAAACTGATTAGGCCGTCGATTTTAAGCTTTCTTAAAATCCTTGTGTCCCCGGCAGCGGCGCCAAAAACTTGATGCGTGTGTAGCGTGATATATTTTTATCTATATTTTAAGCCCTTTTTAACACTTTAGTCAAGTTTTAAATTTATAAAACACGATATTGTACTAACACTAAACACACATATGGGCAAGTGTACCCATCGTGAGCATAGTATAGCGTTGGTAAGATACCGAGATCGTCCAAGGACACAAGAGCTTTTAGTACCGGTTTATCCTCAACGTCTAATCAAATCAAAAGTTTAGAAAAAGGTTTTAAACATGAAAATAAAAACTAAAAATGCTGAATTAATAAAAATAAAAATAAAAATAAAAACAGATAGACAAGATGAATCACTTGGATCCGACTCGCCTTTAATGTAACCTTTGATGATTTCCGCACTTGTGCACTTTTTAAGAGATTATCTTAGTTATAGTAGTAGACCCCTCTTTTGAAGGTGACGTTACCTTCAACCCAGTAGTTTGAGTCAGCAAGGATACAATCCTAAAGGGTCAGAATATTGAAAGATAATTAATTAAGTTATTAATGCGTAATGTGGTAGACCCCTCTTTGGAAGGCGACGTTACCCTCGGCTAAGTGGTTTGAGTCAGTAGGGATACAATCCCAAGTAGCCGGATTAATGTATTAATAGTAGTTTACATATGAGGGGATCAAACTATTCGCACCCCCGCCATCCAATACCAGTGGGTATTGAAGGAGGTCCTAGTAAGCTTAACCCAGGTCCTTATAGGATCTATACACTGAACAAGGCAAGAACCTTACCAAACCATTCCCTTAACCCCCGACCAGGTAGCCAACATATCTCTATATAGACTGTAGAGATATGAATGGTCAAAATCTTTTATTTTATATAGACAGTAAAATAATGTCAAGACACCACAGACAAATGATAAGGAAGTTTCACCTTCAACATAAGAAACTAGTTATTAAAGTCATTAATACAAAACAAATAAAAAGTGCGAAAAGATTAAAAATCAAAAGTATTACATTAAATTCTTATCTTCTCCAAGTGATGTAAGAGACTTAGGCAAACATGGCCTTTGATTGTCAAGAACTCTTACTATCAATCTTGGATCCCGAGACTACTACACACACTCTAAGGTGGATGATGGATGATGGTGGTGGATGTGGGTGTTGTAGTGGTGGTGGAGTGTGGGTGAAGTGGGAGAGAGGTGGTTTGCCAAGGGATGCCTTTGAAGTTAACCAAGCACCCATATTTATAGCCTGCACAGAAGCCCAGACACGGCCCCATGTCCATCCTTTTTCTCTTTCTTCATTAATTGCAATTGTCTGCATTAGTTCCACACGCCCCCAAGTTTGCTGGGCACGGCCCCGTGTGTAGAATCGTATCTGTACTATCAAGATTTGCTTGGATTCTACGAATCTTAGCGTTGACCATGGCCCGTGTTGAGCTGGGCACGCCCCCGTGTCGGGAATAGAAGCTTCTATAGCTTTGTCTTTTCTGTAGACAACTGGCCACGCCCCCGTGTCCGCTGGGCACGGGGCCGTGGCCAGCCTTCTGATTCTTTGTTTTTGCTTGGGAAGATGCTGTCGAGGGGTCGGGAATGCCACGTTTATTCCTTTTCTTTGTATTTATGTTAGATTTGGCTGCATATTTGTTCCTTTTGTTCATTTAAGCTCATTTGGTCCTGAAAATACAAAAGGAAGACAAAAGCACACTTTTTCCAACATTAGTACTAAAAAAGGGTTAGTTTTATGCCTCATTTGATGTAATTTATATGTTGCATTTACACACAACAAATACCCCCACACTTGAATCTTTGCTTGTCCTCAAGAAAAACTCTTTATAATGTGGCTTTAACACACCCAAATGGAATGGGTAGAAGAGAAGTTTTGGGCTTGTCTTGAGTGTCGGGAATCCAAGATCTTTATTGGGTTTTATTTTTATGCTATTTACAATCCTATTCGTTATGATTTATTTAGAATGTTTCATAAGAGAAATTACTTATTTGGGCATAACATGCCTCTTTAAAATTCCATTTATATACAAGTTCACATACCTCACGGGAGATCACTCAATACTCGGCCAAAGATGTATTTTTGTGAAACACTCGAGACTGGCATGGAACTTACTTCTACCATATGCTTGCCAAGCAATCAATTCTCCTCCCTTTTAACTATAAACCTTTTGTAAATATCAAGAGGACTTTGGGGAAGGGTTAGGCTTGGGTTAAAGGTAGGTGGTTTTGGGTTAGTGGTTAGTAAAAAAAGGGTTAAAAGAGTAAAAAGCGCCGGTCGTCATAAAACTTTTTGTTTTTGTGACTTTTATTCAAATTAAATGCTTTCAAACAAAGTTTTTTTGAGGAACTTGTTTGTTTATTGCTAGACTTCAAACCATTTTTTTATGATAAGGAATTGTCACAAGAAAACCAAGCTTTTTACTAAAATAAAGGGTTTAAAAGAAAAAGGGTTTGGTGGGTGAAGGGTGTTTGTTTTGTAGGTTTAGAAATGAAAAGGTTTAGGCTCAAAGGGGTTAACTAGGGGGATTTTTGGGTAGGTTGAAAGAAAAAGAAAAATAATGGTGTTGAAAAGAAAATGGGTTAGTCCTAATGCCTCCATCATTTACTTACTTGGTTTTAAGTTGGTAAGGACCGAGAATGTATCGTCGTGGCAAGTTCTAGAGTCATAAGAAACCAAGTGGCTATTCACACAAGAAACGAAAAATGAGCATTTAATTTAAAGATGTATGCTTATATGCTCAATAAAGGCTCAAAACTCACTTTTTGTGGGAATGGGTTATACTGTTATCCCGATCGAGGGCTTGGGGCAATGTATGTCGGCAGTAGAATATCGGTCTGTCCTCAAATATCGTTTGATGATACCGTTGTACCCTGAGGATGAACCGTGCCCTGTTTGTCGGAAGGTGTGTCTTGATAGCTTCTGGGAACATGCCCTTCACTGCAAAGAGCTTCCTGGCTTCAAGTACAGACACGATCTGGTTAGAGATGTGTTGTTTGACGTTCTCAAGCGAGCTGGTATCGCTGCTAAAAAAGAGGCTCCGGTTAATTTCCTAACGGACCCGAAGGAGGGGAGGTCTTCCCTTCGACCAGCCGATGTGCTGGTTTTTGGATGGTCCAGGGGTAAGCATGCTTGCATTGATCTTACGGGGGTGTCGCCTCTTGCCGGTTTCAGGGGCAGTGGTTTTGTTTCAGGGCAAGCGACGCAGAAGGCTGAGGCGGGGAAAATATCCAAGCACGAGCAGGCCTGCATAGATAATCAACATGCCTTCCTTCCTTTCGCGTTTGATACCTTTGGTTGTCTGGCCCCTGTGGCGTCCGGTTTCTTGAAGCGGGTTCAAAAGGCAGCACTTGCGCATGCGACAGTGTCTGTAGGCCATAGTTATGTGTTTAGCCGAGTAGGATTTGCAATTCAAAAGGGGGTGGCGGCGCAGCTTGTTGCCCGTCTACCAACCCATGATTTGTAATTTGCCTTTTATGAGTAAATGAAAAAGTTCTACTTGGTCAAAAAAAAAAAGTATATATAATCAAATTTTAACTAGATTTGTCATGCCGTTTCATAATTTTCTTATGTTAGTTCTTTTTATCACGACACTATCTGTTGTAAATTTGTAAAAATATAAACTTTTTAGAACTTGTTATTCCCAAATTAAACCAAGACAAGTAAGAAAATCGAAAAGTTTTTGAATTTTTTTTGGGGTGATTAGCGGTTCCAATAGAGTTTTGTGTAAGGCTTGTTATTAGGACTTGCAAAATTCAAGGTTTAGCATCCCCCCCACTTAAATTACGCATTGTCCTTAATGTGTCCCAAAAATAGGTTTTAGGTTGATTGAATGTGTAAAAAAGTGTTTAAAAACAGATTTTATGTTACTGGGCGTCTAGACACGGCCTCGTGCTGGGTGAGCACGGCCTCATGTTTAGATTGTCAGTAACGATAACTTACAGAAGGTGGGCATGGGGGCGTGCCTGGTGAACACGACCCCTTGTCGGGCAGAATTTTAAACAAACAACAGGTTCTGGGCGATGGACACGGGGGAGTGCTGGCTGGGCACGACCCTTGTTGACAATCTGCAATCTTCGAAAACAGGTTTTTACTTTCGGTTATGGTTTCCAGGCTTATGTAGCACTAATACTTAGTGCTCCCAAGCCTCCTAGGTACCTGTTTTACTTTAAAATACCACACCAAACAAAATAACCAACATCCTACCTTACCATAAGTTCAACATCCACAACATAAACTAAAAAAAGAAAATGTAGGAAATTAAAAGAGTTACGGAAAGTAAATTGTTCAACAATGGCACGCAGGCCATGAAATTGTTTTTAAGAGAAAGGGGTTAACCTGTTAAGACCTTCAACCGTGTTACATCACCTCCCACCGTCTCCAGCTCAATTTATATTGTCGTCCTCGTCATCTCCTCCTTGGCCCGCCATGTATTCACGGATGTTGCCGATGTCATCCTGAATTTCAGAGATGTTCCTCTCTATAACTCTGACTCGGGTGTACGTGTTGCTTGCCATATTGTAGGTGTTTTGGGTGCACATGAGGTTTTCCTGCAAGAGATCATGTAAACTTTGGAAATTAGGAAAACCACCTCCTTGAGAGGAGGATTGGCCCGGATCACCATGATGCTTATACTGGAACTGGGGAGGGGGACAGATCTGTGGGGCTTGAAGGACGAGAGCCTCTTGTGGGTTCCACACATGTCCCTGAACCGTTTGAAATCTGATTGTTCCGTCATCCGCTTGATTAATAATCCCCATTGAGCGGCATATGACGAGGTCCACCTTACCCGACCATGGGGCCCTATGGAAGGACCTTGGCATCCCTTGCACGAAATGCTTGAAGAGGCGGTAGATCCACCCTCCATAGAAGAATGGGGTTGGGGGATTGGCTAGTTGGTTCAAGTGCATGTTGTGAAGGAGCAGTGTGGAACATCAAGGTGTACACGGTTGCGAATGCAGTAGAGGACAGTTAGATCACATAACCCGACAACACCAGCACTGTCATGTCTTTGGCAGAGGGAGTAGCTAAGGACCCTATGGATGTAGTGGTAGAGAGGGTCCCGTATCTGTGTGCTCTTGGTCTGGCTTGGGTTATAGTGTCCTTCCCCAATTTGAGCCCATGCTGCTTGGCGTTGGTCTTGTGGGAGTTCATGGAGACCACCCGTGTTCTCCTCATCTCCAACATCCTCTTCAATATATAACCCAATGATTGCCCCAAATTGTGCAATCGATATTGAGAGCATATTCTCAGCACATCAAAATTCCATCCCCTCTTTATCAAAAGGCTCCGCTTTTTCCTTAAAGGCAAGCATGCTATAGAACTCCATGTTGTATTCGTGAACCGAGTGGAGCCTAGTGCACAGAGCTGCCCTTAGGGGACCAGTGACAAGATTGTTGAAGCGGTCAAGCTGCCCTACCGCTTCTAAGGTTTCCAAGCAGACTTGTCGTGGGTTTTCTTCAGGCCTTGTCTTTAGAATCTCAAACCGAGCTTGAGCATCCCACTCATTCGGGTTGAATCTTGTGAACTTCCTGGCCATCTGAAAGAAAACACAAAACAATTAGCACGAAAAAGTAAATTTTCGAAGAAGACTGATAACAGCCAGCTGAACACGGCCCCGTGTTCACTGGACACGCCCCATGTTCACCGGAAGTTAGCTGGACACGCCCCCGTGCTCGCTGAGCACGACCCCGTGCTCAGGCGCCTGTTTCCGAAAAACCCAATTTTCGACCCGGTCCCGAAAACTTGAAAATTTTTGGTTGAGTAGGGGCGGTTTTCACCGAAAATGAAACCCCAAGTGTCGTTTTTCTCAAAACAAACCGTTTACCCTTTCAATTTCATCTTTTTTGGTTCAAAAACAAGGGTTTGAGGTTTTTGCTTGAAATCGGGCAAATCTACGAACAATTCAAGTTGATTTACTTCCTATAACATGCATTTATACTATTACTAACAGAACTAAGAAAAAATTTGAGGTTTGATTCGGTTCAAGTTGAAGAACCCTAGATTTTTCCCCAAAATTTTGATTCTAAACTACATGCAAGTGATTAAACTAACTAACTATGATGATAGAATCATACCTTGACGTTGTTAGAAGTCGGAGGAACGTGAAAATCTGCAGAAATTTCTGGTGGAACCAGAGAGTTCTTGGGGAAACGGGGCGAGTTGAAATGAAGAAATGAAGGAAAAAGGGGTTTTATCCCAGTCAGTTATGCGAACACGGCCCCGTGGGCGGGCTAATTTTTTTTACAAGTGCATGTGTGAGTGCCCTGTTTCCCGAAACTTGGTTTTAGAAATCTTACTGATTTAGAAGCTTTTCCGACGTTCGCCACTTACAAGATATGAGGTTGATGCTCAAACCTTCGTTTATTCTTCTGCCGCTTGCAGCGAGATTTCCTCCTCTTCATCCTCAATAAATCCTTGATAAAGCTTTAGCCATTGGCCATTGACTTTGAATGGGATTCCATTCCGAGATTTAATTTCAATTGCACCGTGTGGAAAAATGTAGGTGATAGAAAAATGTCCCGTCCACCTAGACTTTAACTTACCAGGAAATAAGCGAAGTCGTGAATTAAACAATAGAACTTGATCTCCTACCCAAAATTTATTAGGTTTAATGTGTTTATCATGCAAAATTTTCATTATTTCCTTATAAATTTTGGAGTTAGAGTATGCGTGATTCCTTAATTCGTCTAATTCATTTAATTGACAAAATCGATTTTTACCGGCAATTTCTATGTCTTAATTTATGGTTTTAATTGCCCAGTAGGCTTTGTGTGCTATCTCTACCGGCAAATGACAACTTTTTCCATAGACAAGCTTATATGGGGTGGTACCTATTGTTGTTTTATATGCAGTTCGAAAAGCTCATAAAGCGTCGTCTAATTTATCAGCCCATTCCTTTTTATTTAACCCTACGGTTTTTTCAAGTATTCTTTTTAAACCTCGATTAGTCACTTCGGCTTGTCCGTTTGTTTGAGGGTGATATGCTATTGAGACCCGGTGATAGACCCCATACCTTGTTAAAATATTGCTCAACTTGATGGTTACAAAAATGGGTGCCTCTATCACTTATTAATGCTTTTGGAGTTCCAAAACGAGAGAAAAATCATTTCAGAAATCTTACCACAACTCTTCTATCATTTTTTGGAAGGGCTTCGTCCTCGGCCCATTTAGACAAGTAATCCACTGCCACAAGTATATATTTGTTTCCTTTCGACGGTGGGAAAGGTCTCATAAAGTCGAGTCCCCACACACAAAAATTTCACAAACAAGAATGCCATTTTGTGGCATGTCGTTTTTGGAAGAAATATTACCTGATCGTTGGCATGCACCACATGTTTTGATAAGACTTTGGGCGTCTTTATAAATGGTTGGCCAATAAAATCCTGAATCAAATACCTTTCTTGCGGTACTAGCGGCACCATGATGTCCTCCATATGGACCATCATGACAATGGCGGAGAATTCTTCGTGCTTCATTACCATTTATGCATCGGTTGATGAGTTGGCCGGCACACATTTTGAAAAGATAAGGATCTTCCCTAAAAATAATGCTTTACATTGGCAAAGAATTTTTTTCTTTGATGATGTGGCCATCCTTTCGCGACTATTCCACTAGCTAAATAGTTAGCATAGTCGGCGTACCATGGCTCTTCTCAGTATTCCACAATTTCTAGGGACTACGTTGGGAATTTTTCATTGATTAGCTCGTCCCTAGTTGCCTCCAAAGCTGGATCTTCCAAGCGGGAAAGATGATCTGCAGCGGTGTTTTCGGCTCCTCTTTTGTCTTTTGTTTCAATGTCAAATTCTTGGAGGAGTAGAATCCATCTGATTAAATGTGGTTTAGTATCCTGTTTCTTAAAGAGATATCGAATGGCTGCATGGTCTATATAAACTATCGTTTTAGAAAGAACAAGATAAGAACGAAATTTATCAAAAGCAAATACTACAACTAGTAATTATTTTTCAGTTGTTGTGTAATTTTCTTGTGCATCGTTAAGTGTTTTACTAGCGTAATATATTGGGTGAAAATGCTTATCTTTTCTTTGTCCCAAGACGGCTCCAACTGCAAAGTCACTTGCATCACACATGATTTCGAAAGGTAATTTCCAATCAGGCGCTATCATGATAGGTGCATTGACTAGGATTTCTTTTAGTGGGAGAAATGCTTGGTTGCAATCCTTGTCAAAGATGAAAGGAGCATCTTTTTCAAGTAATTTTGTTAGAGGTCTTGAAATTTTAGAAAAGTCTTTGATAAAACGTCTATAAAATCCGGCATGCCCAAGGAAACTTCTGATGGCTCTAACGGAGGATGGGGGTGGTAATTGAGAAATAGTATCTATTTTTGCTCGATCAACCTCCATTCCTTCGCTTGAGATTTTGTGACCGAGTACTATTCCCTCTGTTACCATGAAATGGCATTTTTCCCAGTTAAGGGCGATGTTAGTTTCCTCACATCGGGATAGCATTCGTTCAAGGTTATCGAGGCATTGGTCATTTGAATCTCCAAGTATCGAAAAGTCGTCCATGAAGACTTCCATAGTCTTTTCTATCATATCATGGAAGATAGCCACCATGCAACGTTGAAATGTTGCGGGGGAATTACATTGACCAAAAGGCATGCGTCGATAAGCAAAAGTTCCGTAAGGACACATGAATGTTGTCTTTTCTTGGTCTTCAGGTGCTATCGGTGTTTTGGTCAAAAATTACCTAAGTAATTAAATGATCAAATTAGTTTTGTGAGGTAGTGTGCTAACAATGTGTATTGTAAATATCCTGGTTTGGTTGATTGCAAAAAACAATTTTCAGGATATAGCTCAGGATATTGAGTTATATCTATAATCAAACAATGAGCAAAAAAGTAAAGGGTGACACGAGATGTACGAGGAAAGCCCTTGATCAATCTAGATCGCCGACATAAAACCTCGGGAGCTGACAATCGCAGCTGCCTGGTTCTTCTTATTACTTCAAACTTCAGGATACAATGCAGGATATGATGCGAATCAACTAAGTGTTACAATGAGATTCAAGTACAAGTGTAAGTGTTTGTGAGTGATTGTAGCTGGTAGAGAGCAGAAGTGTACGTAAAAAGTTGTGTGTTCCTACTGATCCGATCGTTCCTTTATATAGCAAAAGAAATAACAACCTATCCTAAAAATGGGGGATGCTTCAAATATTCCCCTATGAACGTTGGAGACCCTTTCTTTGCGGTTTCAACATTCTCCTCTCAACCATATAGTCCGAGTCTTCAGGAAAAGCGGTCCTCTTGACCGTTATAAGTATGCCTTCCTAATCTGCATGTGAATTAATTAGTTATTACCAGGATACTGCATCAGGATGTTATCAATATCCTGATCCGGTATCCTGATCACAATCAAAAGTAATAGATCCAGAATATAATCCAGGATATATGAGCAGAAAACCACCCATAACAATTGTCCCCAAAATATATCTGTTGGGATACTAAATTCCAATGGATATATTTTAAAGCTTATCACATATTTCAAGGTAATTAAAACAAAGAGACGCTTGAAGTGACAGCGTGTAACTTCCAACGTGCTTTATACTCGATGGCTATCTATTTCGCCCCTATATCTTATCTCTTTGTTGTTGATAATCATCCATTCTTCCCAGAAATCTCAGGTATTTTCTCTCTTCCTCTTTCTCGAAATTCTTGCTGCTTATCCTCTTTATTGGCCACCAGAACTCGATCACATTCCGCTGACTTGTGACATCTGTGCTTGTAATCATTGTACAAACTCTATATTGTTCAATTATTAATAAAATAATGTTATTTGACCCCAATGTTTGTTTATTTATTTTTGACATTTTGCTCGTTTCGATTTTTGTTCAATTTCAAACTCTATATCGTTTTCTAGAAAGTTATACGCAAACTGATACGCAAACGTAATTAGTTTAACGCAAAAAAAAAACACTCTAGAACATCAATATATGCTTAACATACCTTAAATAACCTTTACATAACTTAGAAATAAGTTTTGAAGGCTTTGGTATGGCAAAATCAAGTTTATTCGCTTATAGGGACTAATTTCGACAAACTGCGAAAGTATGCCGATTCGTACTGTAACAGATAATCTGGAACATGATCATAAGTTAAACATACCATAAATATCCTTTACATAGCTTATAAATAGGATTTGAGGGGTTCGGTGTGCTAAAATAAACTTTTTTGGTCATTCAGGGACTAAAAGCGTCAAAAAGTGCATAAGTTTGCATTTTCGCGCATATCTTACGTTCTGAATATACCGAACATCCAAAAATTTATGTAATCATTAAAATATTTTATTTTAGTGATTTGCTTGATAAAATTCCATTCGTCGAATAATTTGGATCGTTTTTTGCGTCCGTTCGTATTTCGTCGTAATTAACCGAATAACGTGATCGTACGACCTAACGAACCGACATCCGACATATTTTCAAGCATATTTCATGTCCCCTATGCTTAGGCATCAATGTAGTGCCTTGAAAATGTCTTATTGGGCCTTAAACTTGTCGAAAAGGGCCTTAAACACTTGCAGGGACCATTTCTATAATTTTTGAAACCTGTTTCTAAACTGTTGGCAATCGCGGGCCGCGTAGGCAGACCCCTTATCGTACATGGGGTGAGACAGAGCATCAGATCATCAAAATGTTGATTCCAGCAATATCCGGCTGTTCCCATGTTTTGCAAATGGTTTTTTGAATCTATGGGCTTGTTTTGGACTCTCCTAGTTTTCTAAAACAATGGGCACACATGCAAGGCTCAGATTAAAGCTTGTTTATCGAGGAACGATCCTAACGGTGGTCCGAAATCTATAAATATGTAACACCCCAAAAATACGAATGTTTATATTTATCATATGTTCTCATATGATATTTCATGAAATAAATAACTAGGCTATTTAACCTAGTTAATTGTATGGTGAAAGACAATTAATGGAGGGAAGTTGTGCCAATTATGTGTTAGTGGCTAACACAAGGGACTAAAGTGGGATAAAATGAAAGTTTAATTAATATATGAAAATTTCACACACACAAACACACTTCGTGTGTTCTAGAACGAGCAGGAGCTCTATGGAAGCCAAAACCCTAACTTTCATCAAATCCATCAAACTAAAAGGCTAAACGAAGCTCAAATTCACAACGGAGCATGAATTAATGATCACCTTCACATGGGGATCATAAGGTATGTCTTAAAACCTAGATTGGTGATCTTGCACGAAGTGGGTTATGTTCTAATCCGTGAATTGGTATGAAATTGAGTATGAGCATGTGTTAGAATCATCATATAGAATATGGATTATACATGGGTTGGGTTAATTCGATGTTTAGAGGTCAAACCCATTCGTTAGGGTAAGAATGATGACTTGAATCATCATCCATGTCTAATTCTTGTTGATTGTATTATGTGGGTATGATGAATCCTTGTTAGATGAATTGAAAGAAATATGGTGTTGATATGTTTGATGTTTATCTATGAATGATTCATGTTGATTAGAATGTGGAATTTGATGAATTATGTATGAGGTTTGAAGAATATGCAAGAATTAGTTGTACACTATGCTTAGGAGGTAGTATACACACCAAATGTATGATGAAATTATGAGTTTCTTATGTTAATAATGTTTGAAATTATATATGTGTGTTTGGTAAGTTTGGTAAGAAATACCAAAATGATGAAATGAAGATTTTGCAATAAAGCATGAGTGAAAAGAAGTACGAACGTGTACTTCATCACATCTATGATAAGTAAGAAATGTCAGGTTGACCTTGAAAAGTCAAACTGCGAAGGTTGACGAAATAAGTAACCAGAATAAAAGGATTGCATGTAAGGAATGGGATGTGTGATATGTTACAGTATGTACGTAAGGAATTGTAAAAAGAATTATAGGTGAGTAAACACCTAGTATAATGAATGTTTGAATGAAAGGTGCTAACCGCCGATTTTATAGATGTTAATGGTAGGATTCTGAATGAGATGAAACCAATCGAGTTGGTGAAATAATGTGCACGAGTGGAAGCCCATTACAAGGATGAATGAAAGCTGGCCTGGTACGGTTAGTACACGCGAATGAGCAGATCGATCTGGTTTACGGATCGCTGAAGTATGAAATGAAATTGAAGTAAGTAAAATGTTTTAACTCATGTTGGATAGGTATGAATGAGTAAATTGAAAACGACCTACAAAATGAATGATGGAGTAGGTATGGTATGGCATGGAATGTTTGATTTTAACAGTTGACATAAGAAGAAAATTATGTCATTAAGAAGAAAATTTTAAAAGTTTTGAGTGAAAATTTCAGGTATTGGTTAAACTCTCGTATGATGAACCTGCATGACACGCTTGTTTTTGCAAATTAAGTAATGCATGAAATGAAATGTAGAATGAATGAGGTGAGTTGAAGGTAACGTAAAGGTATGTAGGGTACAAATAACTATATAAAATGTAGAATGATGTTAACCTTGGAGTTAAGCACGTATGCGTGACTATGAAATAGTAAATTGTTGCGATAACAAAAACTATAATTGAATGTTATGTAATATAGGTATAGAATGTAATCTAAAAGGATGAGATGAAGGTATTAGATCTGTTAAAAAGAGATCATATAAATATAAGTAATAATACAAGTTTAAATAAGTATGCATATTGACCTGTTACTAACGGGTCAAGGAAATGAGAATGTTATATGGAAGCATGGTATAGAAGGTATAGACTTGTTAGGGAGAAGTCAATTGTCTGAAAAATATGTGAATTGAGAACGGATGGTTACTTATAATTACGATGCAACTATTGGAGTTAAACATAGAGGTGTATGTATAAATTACAAAGGGAAGATGATTAGTGTTAGATGGAAATGAGAAAGGTTTCGGGGACGAAACCTCATTTAAAGGGGGTAGACTTGTAACACCCCAAAAATACGAATGTTTATATTTATCATATGTTCTCATATGATATTTCATGAAATAAATAACTAGGCTATTTAACCTAGTTAAGTGTATGGTGAAAAACTATTAATGGAGGGAAGTTGTGCCAATTATGTGTTAGTGGCTAACACAAGGGACTAAAGTGGGATAAAATGAAAGTTTAATTAATATATGAAAATTTCACACACACAAACACACACTTCGTGTGTTCTAGAACGAGCAGGAGCTCCATGGGAGCCAAAACCCTAACTTTCATCTAATCCATCAAATTCACAACCGAGCATGAATTAATGATCACCTTCACATGGGGATCATAGGGTATGTCTTAAAACCTAGATTGGTGATCTTGCATGAGGTGGGTTATGTTCTAATCCGTGAATTGGTATGAAATTGAGTATAAGCATGTGTTAGAATCATCATATAGAATATGGATTATACATGGGTTGGGTTAATTCGAGGTTTAGAGGTGAAACCCATTCGTTAGGGTAAGAATTAGGGCTGTGCAACGGTTCAGAACCGGACCGAACCGAACCGAACCGAACTGGAACCGAACCAGAACCGTTAATTGCTAAATTTTAGAACCGGAACCGAACCGTATTATAGCGGTTCCGGTTCGGTTCCGAACCGGTTAAACGGTTCTCGTGTAAACGGTTCTCGCGGGAACCGGTTGACAATTAAATCATAAAATTAACAATTCAATAAAAACGAATCAAACCATTTAAAACATTAACTAAGAGTTGCAACATTCAAAGTTCAAACCAACCAAAATAAAAGTAGCAAAGCAACAATAAAAAAGTTCAAGCCATAAAACAAACTCTAAATAAAAATATTACAACTATCGTGTTAACAATTAAAACAAACATCTTCAAACTTCATTCGACCTTCATCCTCTCAATCTTCTCATAAACATCTAAATGAAACTAAGTGTTAGCAATTAAAAAAAATAAACGAATAATGCATCTACTGTATTTGGTTCACGTGAATAATAGATTGATCAGTAATGTATCCACTGTATTTGCCAAGCGATACACTATTTATATACACATTTACAATTTGATCAACAACTATTTGATTATTTTTGTTCAATTTTTATTTTCACATACAGAAAACTATATGTATCAGAATGCAAACATCTAGAAAGAAAATATATGCAATCATAAAAAAAGGTCATGTAGAATAACGTACCTGTATTTGCAGGGTGTTGATGGATATGAACTTGTATGATAGCAATTAGGGTTAGGGTTGAGAGATGGAGAAGAATTAAAAGATGAAAGATGAGATCGTGGAAGGAATATAAGAGGAGGGACTAAGAATTAGGATGGTCGTTTGATGTTGAAAAGCCCATTAATAAAATAGGGTTTTAAATATTTATAATCCCAACTGGTTCTAGCGGTTCTTTAACCGGAACCGTGGTTTTAACTGTAACCGAACCGGGAACCGTTTTTACCCAAATTTAAGAACCGGAACCGGACCCTATATACAAAAATACGGTTTGGATCTAGCGGTTCTGGTTCGGTTCCCCGGTTCTGAACCATATACTGCTCAGCCCTAGTAAGAATGATGACTTGAGTCATCATCCATGTCTAATTCTTGTTGATTGTATTATGTGGGTATGATGAATCCATGTTAGATAAATTGAAAGAAATATGGTGTTGATATGTTTGATGTTTATGTATGAATGATTCATGTTGATTAGAAGGAGGAATTTAATGATTTATGTATGAGGTTAGAAGAATATGCAAGAATTAGTTGTACACTATGCTTAGGAGGTAGTATACACACCAAATGTATGATGAAATTATGAGTTTCTTATGTTAATAATGTTTGAAATTATAAATGTGTGTGAATGTTTGAAGAAATCAGGTAAGATTTGATAGATTAGCATGTTATGAGGCCGAATGATGATTTTAATATAAGATCCGCGTGATGAAAGGGTCATAGTGAATGATGAATAAGCTAACTATCTTGAGAATGATATATGATAGTTTGATGCTTGATAAGCGGCGTGGAAGCTTGGGAAACAAGCGGGTCAAATGGAACTTATGCGCATGGGAAGCGTACTCGGATGTAAAGTAAGTAAAGCTTACCCCTTTTATTTTTATTAGAATATATACTCGTTGAATAGATTACGAACATGGTAAGTGAATCTGTGAAGTATGACGTTTCGACAAGTTTTGATACGGGTCGGAATATGTAGTCATGGTAAGAGACTAAGTTTTATGGTTAAAAAGGGTAAAAAGGGTAATATGGTAATTTTGTTTACGAGTTAACGAAGGGATAAGTTACATGGAGGGAATAATGACTAATTAAAAATCCCATAAGGATAAAATGGATAATTAGATTTAATGAGCCAAATGGTGAAGATATCACATTTGGTAATATCGACTAATGAATTGTTTGTCAAGTATTACGAATTTACAGAATGAATAGCGAAAGGATTTCGTTGCTATCATCTAACAATTTGGTGGATGAAGTATTAAAACAGATCTTAGCTTAGATCCGAGCAAGGTATGTGTGATTAGAGTTGTAGTTAAGTAGTAGGATTGGTTAAATATGCAATGAAGTCCTTTGTTGTAAAGGATGGAGCAAAGTTGACAAAAACGCCCTTAATAGGTATAACGGGCAAACAACCTTAAAAGTCATTAGGAAACAAGCTATTCGATTAGAGTAATGTTTTGGTCAAGTATGAAAGAGAAGATTATGGTTTTGTATGTCATAGACCATTAATGCGTAAATACCCATAATGGGTCAAAATAAGCTTTTGAACGAAAATGGGTTAAGAGGATGCAAGACATCTAAGAATTTAATCTTTTGTGATAGACAACATTGAAATTATAAGGTTCATGAGAAATTGAGGTCAAATAAACAGATTATTTTGATAAATGCATGAACGGGTCAAAACTTTGTAAAAAGGTAATAAGTTGAAAGCTTAAAGGTCTAAAATTTTGTTAAATCGGATGTCGGATGTTAACTCCATATGATGGAGAATTAAATTACGATCACGTAGGAAAAAGAATCGCCTAAAACGGATAAAAAACGATTGAGTTATGCTCATTTCCGTAAAATTGAGTTATGCTGGGAATATGCAGCAACAACTGCGAACATTCTGGACATTTTAGGGGGTCGCGTGACGCGACGGGCTCCAGAATTGTGAAAAATTTGTATATTAATTGTATATGCAATGCGAACCCGTTTAGACCGTTTTTAAACGCTTATATACTAAGTATGATCAATTCATTTCATGTTTTAGGAAAGGTAGGTATGTATGTGTGTATGTATTCATGCAAATAGGAACATATGGGCGTATGCACGTATGTAGACAGGTATGAACGTGTACGTATGTATGTATGTATGTATGTATGTATGCATGTATGTATGTATGTGTGTGTGTGTGTGTGTGTATGTATGTATGTATGTATGTATGTATGTATGTATGTATGTATGTATGTATGTATGTATGTATGTATGTATGTATGTATGTATGTATGTATGTATGTATGTATGTATGTATGTATGTATGTATGTATGTATGTATGTATGTATGTATGTATGTATGTATGCAAGTAGGTATATATGAGCGTATGCAAGTATATAGTCATGTATGAAGGTATGTACATATGTGAGTGTGCACATATGTAGTTAGGTATGCATGGATTTTTGCAAGTTTTCAATACAATACAGTATTGGCGTTATTAATATGTGTGCCTTGCGAATAAAGTGTAACGCATGTACATTAAGGAAGTCTTACCAGGGATCATAGACTCAAATGGAATGCTTAATTGTAAAGAGATTAAAGGAATGAAACGTAAAACAAGGATAAATCTTGTTCATGTTTATAATGTGTGCTAATGTTGCGAATGTATGTGGTGAGTGCAGGTAGTGCGAATCACGGAGGATCATCGCGAGGAGTAGAGAATGCAGATCGGGTCACATGAAGGATTGTATGGGATTGCCTGAGAATGTAAATTGATACACATAAGTTACGTTTTATTCTGTAAATAAGTTAGATTGATGTATTCAATATAAAAGAGTTGTTTTATAAAATGGACTTTCAAGTAAGGCATGAAGTTTATAATGAAAGAAATTTTATGGCACGAATTTTCCGTTGCGACTTTTGTTAAATACGTTTTAGGGCCTTACAAAATACCCCCATGTTTTCATTTGCAAACTCACACTTGATCTGATTATTTCTCTAAGTTGGAGTTTCTACACTTCATACCTGAGAATTTTTAGATCAAATCTCCATTGCTTGGACCTCTTGTAAGTTTCTTTCATTCTTTTATGCGTTTTTAAGCACTAAAGTCAAACAGTGTTTAACTTTCAGCTTTGACCAATCTATGGTCAACACGAAGTTCGTTTGAACTTCGCAACGTGAGCGTAATCACGATGGTCATAGTCCTTTGTGAGAATACCTACTGATTACCACGCTATTTAGGCATAGTGACGAGTCATAGTTTCGGTCAAAATACGCGTTTATGCGTATTTTGCAACCAAACTATTATTGGGTATCAAAACCCTTTGTTTTGATATCAAACTTGTTTTCAAACTTCTTTAAACATGTTTTAACATGTTTAACTTGTCACTTTTAGTTTAGTGCTTATATAGGGTCGTAAGATAAGCGGTCTAAACAACCGCTTAGACTTTCGAACCTGACCCGTTTGGTCGATCATTAGGATCCGACCAAACATAGTTTGTGACCATAGTTGTATAGGGAATAACCTTCCGAGGTTATACCTTATGGTCACTACGTTTAGTTAGTTGTATGATAGGTAGTTTATATGCCTTAGGAAACTGACCAAAATGCCCTTTTTACACATAAATTCATTTTAAGCATATGTAACTTAAATTTTGACATCTAAACTGATTAGGCAACATTATTAGACATGTTAAGGCATATATTACTTGTCATAGGACTAGTTAGGCGGTCTGAATGCGTTTTACGTGAACGACGTGTTAAAGTAGCATAAGCTACCTAAACGGGTCGTGATGGGTCGTAAGCACTTAGGTTAGGTTTCGATTTAGAATGTAGGCTTTGTTAAACCATATCACATAAGTTCCAATACTCATTTGGTTTACGAAACCTCATTTTATCCGATCCTCCGATTTAGGTCCGGTTTATTAACGTAGTTACCTATATTAGGTGCCGATTGATTCCGTGATCCTCCTAGCTTTGCTTGGTTTTTATTTCAAGACTATTAAGCAATCTCAAGTGAGTACATAGACCCCTCTTTTACTATTTTCAAACATTTTGGGGTGAAACACATGTGCCTACTTGTTACTTTCGTGTTTTTCATGCTTTTACATCATATCCTTGCTATGTTCATATAGTACATGTATAGTATATGATTTCTTCCTTGTTTTTGCTATGTATGTTTTATTAACATGCTAGCACATTGATTTATATATCACATTTTGTTTCATATGTTCATTTCAGCATATGTACACATTGATTTACATCATATTCATGCTTTGCATACTTAGTACATTGTTTTCACATAACATATTCACATTTGGTATGACATTTGGTTTGTTTAACGGGACAAATATACGTTCATTAACATTAGCTATGTCGCTCGGTAGTAAGTAGTGGTACCATAGGAATTGACAACTCCCGTTCCTGAAATCCTAGGTTTGTTTGGATGGAGGGAATGACTGAATCCGATACACATAATTTAGATAAACCTTTAATTTGTTTAAGGGTTTGTCACCATAGTCGTAAGGCTTGAATGTATGTGTTTTAACCATACCACATAGATGTTTGTATCAGTGAAGCATGCATTTATTTTACAAAACGTAACTTTTGATTTAAACTTTGATTTATTCAAATACATTTGATTATACATGAACATGGTTTACATTTGGCATTTGACATTGTTTACACCTAAACATTTCAACATTTGTTTAAACAAGACATTTTGGTGGTTTGTTTGGGTAAGTGATTTAAATAATGAGGCGTGTGTAATATGATAAAAGCATGGTGGATACGCCGCTGGTACTTCCTATATATAAGTGCTTTTATGATATTACATATCGTAGCGTTATTTAAACCATTTCAATTTAGACACATTACTTTTGATACAAAGAACATAACTTCACAAAACATTGTTTTACAAACAACATATCTTATACAAATTCTTTTTACTTGGTTATTCATTTAACCATACATCTTTCTTTTATATATCATTTAATTACCTATCGATTTTCATATGAGTTATAAAAGAAAACCTTTTAATAAGATTCATGACTAACTTTTTGTTAAACTTTTCTTTCAAATACAAGTCATGAATCCTAAATCAATAAACCTATGTATCTCACAGGCATTTTTATGCAGACATACCTATTTTCACATGTGTTTTCAGGAGCTGATGCATAGGATGATCAAGATACACTTAGGCGGACCTGTACCTTAGTGACATAAAATGAAGCTAAACTAGTTTAAATTATGTTATGTACTCCTTGTTTCTGCTGTTTTAAGACAATGTAACCCCTTGTTTATAAAAAAATAAAACTTTAATTTCTATGGTTGTGAAACAATAATTCTGTTGCTCGACTCCCCGACGTTTCCGCCGCAGTTTGTTGTTTTACGAGGTCGGGGTGTGACACGACTCAACCTCGCCGTTCGTTAACCAAAATCTGATCACTCACCCCAGGAAGGAGGTATGCTCTTTCGACAACGCCGATATCGCTGCATTACGAAACTCCGCCTCTTTTTCTGACTAGGCAGTCATTTGTCATTTTGACCGAAGCATCTGATCAGATGTATCATCTGATGAATGGATTTGCTTTTTAGCATACCCATTCTCTCTTGGCCTTCGATATCCCTTTCCAGAATTCATCATGCAATTTTTACGAACCACCGGTCTCTGTTTCACCCAAACAATGCCCATGGTCTGGAGGGTACTCATTACACTTAACCAGATCAAAACCCTTCATGTTCCTGACCTTTGTATTGAAGACATTCCAATTGCTTACCGTCTCCTATCACACGGCAACAACCGTTTCTTGCTTTTTTCAATCTCCATCAACCCCCTTATCCTCAAAGCCGTAAGAAATGAGGATGGGTGGCAACGTAAATTTTTCTTTATTAAGGCAATAGCCTTCCGGTGAAATGGTTGACTTCCGGTAGGGTTTAGGGTTTTAAAATATCCCCAAACATATCCTGATGATGTATCCTGCACTAACATCCTTATGTTTTTAGGCAGCAAACTTCAAAGAGTTGGCTCCGCCCACTGAAAAATCCCAAGAGAGAATCAACAGGGTCTATCAGTTGCCTGATAGTGATAGATCTTTTTCATTGCATCTTCCAAGTTCAAGTCAATATTCCTCATCTGACATGTCTGGTAAGGATCATAATTTTCCATATATATATATTTAATTAGTAAAATAAAATATGAGTAGAGATTTAGATTTTTCCCTGTTATGCAGCACCAGTCAAGATTCCAAAGACCTTCGAGCTCGAAGAGTTGGACAGCTATTCTGGCCTTGTCCAAGTGAAGAAGGAGCCCAACAAACCTTCTACTGCTTCCAAACCAGTAACCAGCTCCAAAGCAGCAGCCGTACCCAAGCCTTCTCCTGTCGCGAAGCCATGTGCCTCGAGCTCCCACAAAAGGAAGGAGCGAGACTCCCCAGTTGCCTCTGATGCCTTTCCATTTGAGAATCACGGGTTCTCAGAATCCAGCAAGTTCATGACCGGCTTCCTTAACCAGGTAGGTATCCTCACCTTATATCCTGAATATATATGCTGATTATATATTCTAAGTATATATACTGATACCTGTTCACATGATTACAGGGTCTTGAGCGGCTAGTGTTCCTTTATGAGGACTCATGCGGTCTGAATAAGATGTTGGAGGCTAAACTGAAGAAGGCAGAGACCGCTGTTGCAGACCAACCAGCAATTGACGCCGCCAAGTCACAGCATTATGAGGAAAAATATAAGGCGATGATTCAGGAACATCAGGCTGCCCTCAAGAAGGTTACCCAAGAAGCCCATGCCAAATATGATGCAGCTCAGGTTCAACACGAATAGGACATGGCTTCTTACCGGGAAGGCCTTAAGGGCTCTGTTGTCATCTCTCTCCTCCAAGCTAGGTTAAAAATGGCCTATGAGGCCAAGGCCATGGGCCTTGAATGCCCTTCATGGAATGTTGAAGCTTGGGAGGCAAAGCTGAGGGATCTCGGTGGCAATCCCGTGGAGCATCCTGTGAAGCCTGCGGTTGAGGAACTGCTAAGGTGGCTGAGAAGGTGGTCAATGTTGACGTGGATTCTGGGAATGATGCTGGTGGTGATACTGGAGCGGATGCTGGGGCAGATGCTGATGAAGCGATGATTGAAGAGGGTGATGCCCCTTAAAAGTAGCGAAGTGGGCGATGATGGATGTTAACGCCGAGGCCGGAGTCCACTTTTTAAATTTGATGGTTTGTGGTTGTCGAACAATTTAATTTCCTGTCTGCTAAACAATTTACTTTCCTACACTTAGACAATACGATGGCCAAAGGTGGAGGGATCCTGAGTTTCAGGACGAAGCCCTTGGTCATTGACCCTTAGTATGTTTATTTTGAACAATTTAACAATTGAAGGTGGAGGGATCTTGGGTTCCAAGACGAAGCGTTCAATATTTTAAGTAAATATGGTTAAAAACTAATTGTGCTTTTGGTGGATGGGTCTCGGTTTAAGATGAAACCAAAAGCACAACCTTTTGCAATGTTAATAAACTAACCTTTTTTGGCCTTATCCATCGTTGTTCATTCTTATTTTGCAAATCTTGATATGTGTTGTTTGATTCGAATGTAATTTCAATTTTTAATTTTAGTATAGTATTTCAAATATTCTGACCAAATATCCTGAGAGTATATCCCGGTCAGGATACTCACAAATATTCCATCAAGATTTTTGTCAAACATCGTTTCAAAAAACTTAGATAATTTGAATAAGGCTTTTAAACTCAACCCTTAAACTTAGACAAAAAGGAGGGATCATACTAGAAATAGAATATACCTCAACCCTTAAACTCCAATCCTTTTGCAACCTTTCCATCGAATATGTCCCCAGACTGGGAGACTTAGTAAACCAAGTCCAAACTTGATCCGTTAAGCTTTTCACAATGCCTCGAGAGATAGATCCTTGATATTCGGGGGATAAACCCTAAGTGTACTGGGGATAATCCCAAATTTTCGTGCGCTACAGGCGGGTGTGTATAAACTCCAAGACTTAGAAAGGTGAAAACCTTTAAACCTTAGAGAGTATGAAAATACATTTTCGTGAGAGAGGGTGATCAATCCTCATATACCTTTAGGATCTAGGATATAGCCAATAATAACAAAACTACAGAAACCAATGCCCGAAGTTGGAAAATGCAAACCAAGCGCAGGCTCGTGGACGAGTCTTCAACATGAATGCAAACGAGGCGCGTGCAGACAATGAGGTGGTGAATGGTACATTCTTTGTTAACAACCAACCTGCTTCTGTTCTTTTTTGTTCGGGTGTCGATAAAAGTTTTGTATCCTTAGCTTTTGAACCTTTGCTTTCCATGACTAGAACAAAACTAGGAAAGCCCTTGACAGTAGAAGTAGCTAGTGGTGAACTCGTTGTACTCCATTCTGTTCTTCGAAATTGCTAGTTGAACCTTAATAACCATTTTTTTCCTATTGACCTCATGCCTATGCAACTTGGGAGCTTTGATGTTATAGTTGGAATGAATTGGTTAGCCAAATACCATGCAGAGGTGGTTTGTTTCAAAAAGATTATCCATATACCGCTTCCGGCTGGTGAGAAACCTGCTAGTAGTCTTAAACTCATGACGTGTACTCAAGCTCAAAAATACTTACGAAAGAACTATGTGGCCTTTTTGGCACATGTCGTAGAGGAGAAAGGCAAAGGTAAGACTATTCAAGATATCCCTGTTGTTCGGAATTATCCTGAGGTATTTCTTGAAGAATTACCTGGTTTACCCCCTGCACGCCAAGTTCAGTTTCGTATTGATGTTGTACCTGGTGCAAATCCTATTGCTAAATCCCTATACCGTCTTGCACCGTCTGAGATGCAAGAGTTATCTAAACATCTTTAGGAACTTTCTGTCAAAGGATTCATTCGTCCAAGATTTTCACCTTGGGGTGCTCCTGTCCTATTTGTGAAAAAGAAAGATGGATCTTTCAGGATGTGTATTGATTATCGTGAGCTCAATAAACTCACAATCCAAAGTCGATATCCCCTACCTCGCATTGATGATCTCTTTGATCAGTTATAGGGTCCTACTTGCTTTTCAAAGATTGATCTATGTTCTGGGTATCATCAGCTTCGTGTGCTCGAAGAAGATATTCCCAAGACAGCTTTTCGCACAAGATATGGTCATTATGAGTTCACTGTTATGCCCTTCAGTTTAACTAATGGTCCTGTTGTTTTCATGGACTTGATGAATAGGGTTTGTAAGCCTTATTTGGACAAGTTCATCATTGTTTTCATTGATGACATTTTGATCTATTCTAAGACACGATCCGATCATGAACAACATCTCCTTCTTACAATGGAACTCCTAAAGAAAGAACAACTTTTCGCCAAGTTCTCCAAGTGCGAATTTTGGCTTAAGGAAGTTCAATTTTTGGGACACATTGTTAACGAACAAGGTATTCATGTAGATCCCGCCAAAATTAGTGCGATAAAGGATCGGGATACACCTACTGCTCCTACCGAAGTTCCTTCATTTCTTGGTCTCGCAGGTTATTACCGTCGTTTTATTGCAAACTTCTCCAAGATTGCGATTCCTCTCACAACCTTAACTCAAAAGAATAAAACTTTTGAATGGGGACCCAAACAGGAAGAAGGTTTTCAGACCTTGAAACAGAAACTCTGTGATGCGCCTATCTTATCTTTACCTGAGGGCAACGACGATTTTTTCGTATATTGTGATGCATCCAACTGAGGTCTTGGCTGCGTTCTCATGCAAAGAAACAAAGTCATAGCCTATGCATCGAGACAGTTGAAGGTACACGAGAAGAACTACACGACTCATGATCTTGAGTTAGGTGAAGTAGTTTTTGCTCTCAAAATCTGGAGACACTACCTGTATGGTACTAAATGTGTGGTTTTCACTGACCACAAAAGTCTTCAGCACATTTTCAATCAGAAAGAACTAAACATGAGGCAACGACAATGGGTTGAACTTCTAAACGACTTGTGAGCGCGTTGTAGGACTGTTTAAGACTCCGAAATGATTGCGAACCGATACGTGTGACGTACGGAATCCGTACATGTACGTGGACCGAACATAAGAAAGTAATATAATCGTGTTTCTATAGAAAGATGTGAAAAGATACAAGCACCTCGAATCACCTTGCTACTTTCTATCTTTACTTTCTCTCTCTAGGCTCCAAGCTCTCCCAATGATGCAAATGGCAAAAGTTCCAAAAGTTTTTAAACTAAAGCCTTAAGCCTCCTATTTATAGGCAAGGCTCCTAAACAAAGATCAAGGTAATTACAATAATGCCACCTTTGTCTTTTTATTTACATATTACACTATAAAGCCTTGTTTTCTTTTGGTTTATGCTACGAACTGGATTGACGGAGGCGATAGACATTCCTGTAGTCACAGACTTCCCCTTGGATATTGCCGCAGTCAATCTAGTAGCGTCTTTTCTTTCTCTCTCTTTTTGAGTCTTCTTGAAGGATTAACATCTTCAGCAAACATAGACTCCCTCTTTCTCGAACAGACTCACCATGGATCTGTCTTTTAACTTCAGCTCCCCCTGTCGGTAGAATCTTTTTCTTCAGGCTCCCCCTTTTGATAAGCTTCCGTGCTTTTGGGATCGACACCTGGCTTTCCTGATACAAGCTCCCCCTTGCGATGAGCTCGTCTTCAGACTCCTCCTTAGACTCAGCTATCAGGATCGTAATCTGGTACAACATCTGCAAATCTTAAACATTTAACAGTAAAAGCATTTTGAACATCCAGGATTGAAAACCTGGCTCTCAGCATAAGCTGAAACATTTCAAATATGCGACAGTGAAAGCGTTTTCGATTGTCCAGGAATGATGACCTGGCTTTCAAAAACTTTTAATCAAGAACCTGGCTCTATTTCACAAATAATAAGAATATATCCAGGATTACTTAATTCTTTCCCCCTATCAAATTGCTTTATAGATTCGACATTTTAAGACCGTAACTTGGCTCTTTACAACAGATTTTAACAATTTAAACATCCAAAATCCTCTCAGATAATCTTCCAAGCCCAAATTAATGACCTTGGAGACTTCACAAACTGTTTTTGATTTTTGATTTAAAAACTTCAAGTTTCAAATTAATGAACTTGTTTATTTTCAGAAACACGATCAGCATACTTAGATTTTGAACCTTAGCTTTCAGACATCGGTTGTCGAAAATAAAGTAAAATTAAAATCTCTTTTTATTTTAGTTAAATATAAAGCAATAAAGAAATATTTTCAAACAATATTTACAGACAATATTTTTGTTTGAATTCGTGTCAGATGATCATATCAGTTTATGACAAATCACTAGCACCATTGAGCTTTAAACACTGTAAGTTCTAAACGATTCACTTAGATTGTCAGTATACTGATCCTCTTAAATTTTCACACAAAGTTCAACTGATTCGAGATACGGATTAATGTTGTAAGGACTTAACTTATTCGCGTGTCCCACCTCAGAATATACTCCCGTATCAAAATTCCCTAGATTGAGTCTTACAGGTGAATATACTAGATTGATATATGTTCTCTGGGTTAGTGCGAGACTTTGAGAGCTCAGGTATGAACTATCGTTCAATCAAAGAGATAAAGGCTTGACTTTAGGTGTGTCCCCCTTGGGGATCTTCTTTACAACTGCACTTGATTCATATCTTTCGATATTTTTTAATTTTTATGCAGAGGGTAAGCTTTTTAAATCACGTAAAGTATTATACGAGGTCTAGGCCATTGCTTCCGCAATATCAGAAAACCAGGTATAATACCCCACATATCAAACAGTATAAAGACCTAGTATCTCAGAATCTGGCAATCTCTCAAACAAGATTTTGGGGGTTACCCATATATCCGAGAGATGTTCCCCACGAGATAAGTAAGTTATTTAATAGTTAGGTTTATATCTCGAAAACAATCTACTAAGCGTGTAAAAACCTACTGGCATATCATCAGTGAGACCGTTTATCACATTTTAACTTTCCATTTCTTTAGCGTATTGTGATTGTCTACTGATGTACTATCATTTCCTCTTTTTACACAAAACTCTTTTTAAGTTTTCTATTGTTTGTGGCTTTTTCAAATTTTCAAATGTTTTTTGATTTTCTGACAACGCTTACTCCCCCTAAAATTCAAAAAATTTACAGAAAATTTGATAACCGGAGTAGATAGCTTTGTTTCGCCATCCATTTTATGCATCTCATGCTCTGTTTTGCAGATAAAGTATACCCCCATGATTTACAACACAGTGATATTTTACAGTTTGAAAACCGTTTTTCAAACTTGTGAAATTAATCATGTTTGTTCAGCCGTGAGGGTTTCGGCATATTCAATTAACATATTTTTGAAATTTTTTATTTTTGAAAAATTTTAAAAACAAACACACATTTTTTTTAATTTTCAATTTTTGACAAAATGAAAACATATTTTTGGTTTTTAAATTGTTCAATTTTTAGGGTTTTGAAATATAGTTTATTTATGTAAAGAAATGAACAAACTCCCTGTTTCAGTTGCAGGGACCAGCAACCTCCTCCTCTCGTGCCAGGCTGCTCCGATACTCCTCTTGATGATATTCATTTGCCTTCTGAAGCACCTACACATTCAACTAATTCAATTACTTGAACAATTTAGCTCAAGCCTGTATAACCTTAGGCATTTCGAAAAAATAAGCTTCATTCAATTTCGGAAAATTTTTGTCGTTTGGAACAAACAACTTTTCATCTTTTACTTCATCCTTTTTTATTGAATCAGTTTTCTGTTCAAAAGTAGGTTGTGTCTTAACTACCTAGTTTTGTCCTTTTGGAGCACTTCTCTTGTAAAAACGTGATTCATTTTGAAAATTTTGATTTTGAACAACAACTTTTGGTTTCCAAAATTGGTTTGGTTTTGTTGCATCAACAGTTGTTTTCCAGCTTTATGTTGTTTTAAATCTGGGTGTCACTGGTTTCCATCTTTGTTGTGAGTCAGCCTTTGACATTTTTGGCTTCTAAGTTTGCTTTGAGTCAACAAACAACCCAGTAGCAAAAGTGACTTGCTGATCTGCGGTACACTTGCTCATATAGATAGTGGCTTCAGTCTTTTCCGTCCAGCGTACAAATGCCACTGCACCTCCAGTGCTGTCGTAGTTCAGCGGTTTGCAGTCGAGGAACTGCTTGAAAGTGCAGCCTTGAGCTGCGTTTCCTCCAGATGAATCTCCATTCCCATTGCATCTTGCATTGCTTGGTCCTCCACTGTCTTCAGTACGGTTTGCCTCGTACTAGGCAATAGCTGCGGAGATCCTTTTTTCCAGTAGAGCGTTAAGCTCTTCAGCAGTTCTTGGCAGTGGGGGAGGAGGAGGTTGATCAGAATCTCAATTGTTCACAATTCTCCTAGGTGCCATGTTCTAAAAGAACATCACTCATTAGGGTTAGACATTTGTTTGATATTGTCATATGAGACAGTAGTAGTATATATACATAGGCATATACCACATAAGTGATATCAAACAATTATTACTCCAGCAGAGTATTTAATAGGCTGGGGGGAAGGGGTGTTCACGTTTAACCCTTTCTTGTAATGAGGGAATCCATACGTGACAAGACTTGCTATGGTTTCTATGCACTGAATCCCATAATTATGTATGCATCCATAATTACGTAACTCCTTGCACAGTCCGCACAGTTCGTTTCATCCTCGTATCTCTTCATTTCAGACACTGCCTTCAGGTAAAGTCACGTGTACTTGTGGTATTCTACTTCTAGTATATGTAAGTATCAATTATCACACATAATTGCAAGTAATTCTTAATCACAGACTTGTGCTACCCCAGTGCACTCTTAATTCTCGTAGTGTCTTTTCTTGACTCTTTGTAAACAGTTTCAGGTAGTGGATGTCGCGGAAAGTTTTATGCAATAAAAACTCTTTGAAAAATTGTTTTCGTGAAAGGATCCTAGAGATTGTAATCTAGACTCAAGAAGGAATCCTGGTTCACTACAATCGCAGCTCTGATACCAATCTGTCACACCCCTTTCTTAGGCGGAAGCACGAGGTGTGATCATGAAAGGTTTTCATTGCATACGATTGGTAAACATACTACATGCTCGTAAAAATAACTCCAAATGCAAACATCACATAACGGAAATCATAGTTTAAGTGTTTACAACACGAGAAAGCAAATTGTCTTAAAAGTTTACAACTTTATTCAACGATAAACATAAACGACATTCAAGAGCATGAGTAAGACCGCGCGCACATCCACTTTAGTTACCTGAAATACATGTGAGTTTTTGGAAAAAAACGTCAACATAATGTTGGTGTGAATTCATGCAGTTCTTGTATTGAACGTTTGTATAAATCAAGTATTCTTGTATAAATCACGTATCTTGTATAAATCACATACTCTTGTATAAATCACGTATTCTTGTATAAATCACGTACTCTTATATAAATCAAGTATTCTTGTATAAATCACGTATTTCTGTATGTATCAAGGTTGTTAATGGGTTGCAAGGCCATTAACATGTGACACGACATAGGAAGCAACCAAACCATATGCATTTTTCTAGTTGTCGATTCTGAGACACAAAAGCACTACTCGGTACTCGTTCTCACCAAGAGTGTGGCTGCTCGAAACCCGTTAGATCTAACCTTTTGTTCTGCGGTCTAGGTATATTGTTGATTAATGGTGCTTATGGTACCCTATTCGTGACACGATTTCTCGTATCATTTCTCGTATCATTCCTTAAAACGCATCATACTTGGTACTCGTTCTCACCAAGAGTGCTTCTTGTTTTTGTATCATACCATTTATAATCATTGTAACATTTGTAACATGTATTTCATCCCCGAAGTTATAAACTGAAAACAGTTAAAGAAAAGGGGGAGCATGAACTCACAACTTTGCGTTCCCGCGTCGTAAACTTCACCGGATTTGCTTATCTAGCGTCGTGACCTAAACGTGTTTTATTAACGTTAGTCACTAGACTTGCATCGCACAAGTACAAGTCACTATCTTTTGTATATGTGTTCTTGTGTTAAAAATAATTTATATTTTTAACTATGTGTCTTACTTATATTATTTCCTCAAAAATAAATATAAGTATTTTGTATTTTTCACCCGAATTATGTATCTTGTCCAATGTGACAACTGTGTTCGGTAATCGATGTACGATGTAAAACAATGATGATTTTTAATAAAACAATGTGCTTTGGTGGTATTATATGTGTTTTGGTGTTATTATATGTGTAATTGTGTTTAGGGATTTTACAATTTGATTCGATTCCAATTTCAAGCTCTAAATCGCTTTCTGGAAGGTTATACGCAGTCACTATAACGCGAAAAACACTCCAGAATAGTGACATAGGCTTAACATACCTTAAATAACCTCCACATAACTTAGAAATAAGTTTTAAATGGTTTGGTGTGTCGAAATCAACTTTGTTCAATCGCAGGGACTATTTGTGTCAAACTGTGAAACTATGCCGATTTGTATAGTAACGAACATTTCGGAACTTGATCATAAGTTAAAAATACCCTAAATAACCTTTACATAGCTTATAAATAGGCTTTGAGGGGTTCGGTATGCTAAAATAAACTGTATGCTCATTCAGGGACTAAAAGCGTCAAAAAGTGCATAAGTTTGCATTTTCGCGCATAACTTACGTTCTGAATACATCCGGACATCCAAAAATTTATGTAAGCATTAAAATATTTTATTTTAGTGTTTGGCATGATAAAATAACATTCGTCGCTTAATTTGGATCGTTTTTGCGTTCGTTACGACTTCCGTCGTAATTAAGCGAATAACGCAACCGTACGACCAAACGAACCGACATCCGAGATGTTTTTGAGCATATTTTAAGTTCCCTATACTTTAACTTTATTTTAGAGCCTTGAAATGGGGTTAACGGGGCTTAAAAGTGCCAAAAATCAAGTTTTACAAGTGGAGGGACCATTTTTTTTGAAATTTCTGGCAGATTCAATGAACCTAGTCCATATTGAAGTATTCGTGGTTTTAACCCATGGTTTTGCAAAACCATGGGCTGGTATTCAATGAATATAGTCCATATTAGGGGCTCCCATGGTTTTAGAAAACCATGGGCACACATGTAAGGTCCAGATCAAAGCTCAGTTTTCGAGGAACGATCCTAACGATTCAAGGAAATATATAAATACCCCATGATCTCAACCCCAAAAACCCACACCTTTGAAATCTGAATTTGTTCTCTAAGTTGATGTGTTTAACACTTCATACCTGAGAATATTCGGATTCAAAACTTCCATTCTTGGACCCGTTGTAAGTGTTCTTTTGTTCTTTTCATTCGTTTTAGCGTTAAAGTCAAACTGCGTCTGACTTTCTGCATTGACCAGTTTATGGTCAATGTGAAGTTCGTTTGAACTTCATAACGTGAGCGTAATCACGATGTTTATAGTCCCTTGTGACTATACCTACTGATTACCACGTTATCTAGGCTCAGTGACGAGTCGTAGTTTCGGCTAAAATGCGCATTTACGCGTATTTTGTAACCAAACTACTTGTGGGTATCAAAACCGTTTGTTTTGACACCAAACTTGTTTTCTAACTTAGGTAAGCATGTTTTAACATTCTTAGCTCGTCACTTTTAGTTTTGTGCTTGTCTAGGGTCGTAAAGGTAAGCGATCTAAACAATCGCTTAGACTTTCGAACACGACCCGTTTGGTCGATCATTAGGATCCGACCAAACATGTTTAGTGACCATAGTAGCATAGAGAATAACCTTCTGTGGTTATACCTTATGGTCACCTAGTTTAGGTAGTTGTATGATAAGTAGTTTATATGCCTTAGGTAAATTACCAAAATACCCTTTTCATGTATAATTGGTAATTAAGCTTATGTAACCTAAACTTTTGTCACATAACTGATTATACAACATGATTAAACATGTAATGGCATATAATACTTGTCATAGGACTAGTTAGACATCTCGAACGCGCTTTGCGCGCACGACGCGTTAAAGTAGCGTAAGCTACCATAATGGGTCGCGATGGGTCGAAAGCACTTAGGTTAGGTTTCATTTAGGATGTAGGATTTGTTAAACCATATCACACGAGTTCCAACACTCATTTGGTTTACAAGACCTCATTCTGTCCGATCTTCCGATTTAGGCGTCTATTGTTTGACTAGTGATTCGATTACTAGGTGCTACTTGATTTCTCTGGTTTACTCGAGTTTGTTGAAGTACTATTGATTGAAGATACCTTGCACTACATGTGAGTACATAGTTCCCCTATTTTACTGTTTTCAATTGTTTTGGGGTGATTCATCTGTACAAAATGTTTTCAAGGTTTAAACGATGATTTCAAAAACAAATAGAACGATTTATACTAAACTAATAACGATTTCGATAATGTGAACGAACTTGTTGGTTGTAGTTACATAACGAATGACATTCATTAGCATTGATCAAGCCGACCAGTATTAGGTTATGGTACCATAGGATCCGACAAATCCCGTTATTACACTATACCCATGGTTATGTGTGGGTTTTGTGGGTAACGACTGAATCTGTAATTATTAACTTACCCTTTGGTGGTTTGTTAATACGAGAAGCGAGGTAGTCGAGTCACGAAGGTTTGAATGTTATTAACGAGACGACCATATATAAGTTTTTCACAATTAAAACGATGATGATCTAAACGATTTAAACGAGTAAACGATTTGGAAACGATTTAGAAACGATTTGGAAACGATTTAGAGACAATGTTAAACGATTTGGGTAAACGATTGGTTTTTGGCTAGTGTTTAGATAACGGGACAGGGGTAATATGGTGAAAACATGGTAGATACGCCGCTGGTACTTCTTATATATAAGTGTTTTCAACATATTACATACCGTGGCGTTATTTAGTTCACTTGGGTAAACGATATTGAAACGATGTCACTCAACGATGTTTTACAAGATGGTATTCTAAAACAAAAAGCTTTTGGGTTAAGAATCATGGCTACGAAATTTTATAAATTATAGCCATCTTGATTTGAGTTGGTTAATCATGTTGCAATATTATACACTTTTAAAAACAAGGTTTTCGAGGTATTGCAATATAAGTAAACAAGCCATGATTCCGATACTCTTATAAAACCTATGTACTCGCAAGCATTTCTTTGCTGACTTTGTTTTTACATATGTTTCAGGTGTTGTTGCTTGATTGACGTTCTAGGATGCATGTGTCACATAGGATCTGACGAGGCCTTAGTGATATATAACTATGATAGACGATATAAAACTTGTTTGTTCTATGTTAAGACAATGTTAATGTTTAATATTATCAATAAAATGAAACACTTTTTGTATCCATGGTTATGAAATGATAATTCTGTTACAACACTCCCCGACGTTTTCACCACGCTTTGTTGTTTTACGTGGTCGGGGTGTGACAGAAGAGTTGGTATCAGAGCCAATGGTTATAGGGAATTAGGTTATTAGTAATGCTTTGACCTAGACTATAACTCCTAGGACCCCAACGCGAGTTTATTTTCATTTAGATTTTTAAAACAAAATCGTCACCTATCCTTAGGTGATAACCACAACGAGAACGCAATTTTCGAACCCGCTTTGACAACTAATCATCTGTTCTAGGATGATTGATTACTAGGTTTTGAACCCTCTGTTGTAAGGTTTTGAACCCTTTAAGTTTTCAAAAATCTCGTCAAGGTTTGGGTCTAAATAATGTGAACACGTGCAAACTGGAAGAGTGAATGCCTGTACCCTGGGTTTTCTGTCTAAGGCTAGAGTGTTCGTACAAATCCACATAATCGGTCCAGTCACTTTTACCTGGGAACTCTTGGGGTGAGTGTTCACTTATAGGCAAGTATGTCTTCGCGATACATTATTTTTGACCTATTTACTTTGATTAGTCACTGCGTGTCGTTTGTTTGTTCGAGGTAACGAACGAATGATCGCCTCTCTTGTGTTTTGTCGATACCTCTTTTGCTTTTCAACCACACTCGTTTCTCTTGTTCCCTTATTAGACAATGCCTCCTCGACGTGAAGCACAATCTTTCACTATTGAAGAAATCGCAGCCCTAGTCTCTCAGCAAGTGGCTGTTGTGCTTCCCGGCGTTGTGACCCAAGTCCACGAGATATTCAACAACAATAACAACAACAATACACTATGTAATTTCAAGAACTTCAATTCTGCGAAGCCGCTTGTAACACCTCGAAAATTCGTGTTCAATAGAATAACGACACGTGTCATGTAAGACAAAAATATTATTAAACCTGGATCCAATTAAAGATGTATGACAGGATTTAAAAGTGTCGTCATGTTAAATTTAAACCTCTGAACGGCCTCATTATGAATCCCAAGACTAACAAACATCTGGTATATATTCAAATCCGGTGATTTCTAGCAATAATGGATTCATAATTGCAAGAGTGGAATCCTACGAAGATATGCACGACAAACCTTCGTTTATGATTTTCCTTTAAAGTCCAAGAAAACATTTCAAAATGGTAGGGTACATAACTGTTCAAGACCCCAAACAAGAGGCCCCATACTGATAATTGAGGCTAAAATTCGAAATACACTGATTGCCCTTTCAAAGCTCGAAAGATCAAAGATTTTTGCCTCCTGCAAAAGGCTTACGGACCGTAAGCCACCCCCTTACGGTCCGTAAGGGGTGCCCAGCGACAGTAAATCGGGCAGCGGCCTGTTTAAACATTGTAACCGACTTAAAAACGATTTTCCACTTCTTTGGAGGACCCCAACAAGCTTTTTAGACCCTAGGACACTTGTTGATGATCAGGGGACAATGCTAGGCTTGGTTGTCAATGATCTAAGTGAGATTGATCACTATATAAAGCCACAATGTTGCAACATTGTGATCACTCATTCCTTCTGCATTTCTGGAGCTTTTGGGAGTTCAAGAGCAGACCCTAAGCCTCCCTAATCGTGCATAGGACTTCTGTAAGTATGATTAACCTTTCTTAGTTGAGTTTTTACTTAGTTTTAGCTTAAAAGTCAAACCGTCGTAATTACCGTTTGACTTAGCGATTAATCATTAATGGTCCAGTGATTAGTCGAATTGATTAGAAAAGGGCACTAAACCCTTAAAAGGGCACCCTCTGATTCCCACTCTATCTAGACCATTTGGCGGGTCAAAGTTGATTAGAAAAAGTCAACAGAATGCTAATCTTCGAATTAACGCATAATTAACAATGCAGAAGGCGTGTAACCTATTTTATCACTCATATAACTTGGTAATAACTATAATAACTGGTCTAAGTTTGTTTGATCCGACAATTTTCTGTTTAGACCCGGTTCGGAACCGAAAGTCGCAAAACTTTGACTTTTGCTTTGACTTCAGTTCTGACCCGATTTAGTATGATTTGGAAATGCCTTAGAGCTTCCTTAGGACCAGGTTACATGCTAGTCTGTGATTATACACCTTGGTTCATTAGTTATCCAATTAATATGCATGATTCCATTAATTGCCTATATGTTGACCATTATGCCCTTTTCACCATAAAACGTGATTTTTAAAAATGTAAAAGAGTAGAAACCTTAGTTACTGATTTATAAACTTGCACCCAAAATTTGACATCAGTTTGAGGTGTAGATTGAGAGTTATGCTCATTAGCGTAATTAGAAAGCTTTTTAGCGATTAAACGGCATAATTAGCATATAGCCTATTTAAACCCACTTTTTGATATCAAACTTTTTACCCACTGATGTAATATATTATTTTGGGATTTTTGAAGATTTTTAATTACTTTTAGGCTGAGCATAACTTAGAGTTATAAGCTTGATCCGGTAATTGTCGGTTTTGCCCTTTTAGGCTATAAAATGAGTTTTACATATCTTTTTGACCCCAAACCTTTTTCTACTGATTTTATAGGATAAATAAATTATTTTAAACCTTCTGGAATAATAAAAAGTATCATCTTTCTATATAGAACCCGGAAATGGCTCCTAATCGCCTTTTTAAGTGTTTTTAACGCATAGTATGTACTAAAACTATTTTAAACATACAAGGGTTGATACCTACTGATATTTTAGGTAAATTATAATATTTTAACAGAAAGAAAAAGTTGTTAAACTCGGATTTCCGATTTTGACCTTTTAAGCTTATGTGAAATTACCAAAATGCCCCTACGATGCATAGTTTGGTTATAATTGATAAATTTCACATATATGCAATACCCTACTGTTATAACTTATTAAATTAAGTATTTTTACTAATGATATCAGACCTGTAACTTAGGAAAATACTTAAACTCTTTTATAACCTTATAAATGACCAAAATACCCCTACGGGGCATAGTTTGAGTTTAAATTCGTTTCGGGCATAATAAAAGATATTTTACTGATGTCACAACATAATTGAGGCATATTAACTTAGGAAACCTGTATATGGCTCTTATGGTTACCCGTTACGCATTATGCGCGTTCGGTTCGGTTTATGTAACTAGTTTGCATAAATTAGCCGAAACGGGTCAAACCTTATCGTTTTTATCTCAAAATTCAGAATGTGTATAGCATACCCATATTATGCAAGTCTTCAAACTTGTCGTGTCTAAATCACATTCTATTCCGGTCTTCGCTTATTCGTGCGTACGAACCGTATCTTTAAAACTAACCGGTCTAAGTTTAGGCTTAATTAAAGACCCGTTAGGATTCTAATAGGTTATTATAAACCTTCGTTCCAGAACAGGAGGACTAGTAAAAGCTACTTGCATTTACTGTTTGTGAATTATACTTGCAAAGGTAAATACTTTTAACTTATTTTCCCTATACGGGCTTGGGGTACGGTATATAAAATACCGCTTGGTCGGGCATTAAATCTTTAATCGTATGGTGGTTAATTTATCTTAATTGGCCCGTTTAAATATGTGTTGTTTGCTTAAAGCCTTTGGGGGGTTAATGACCATGTCCCGGATATCCTTGGCATCATTTTACGAAATGGCCACGACCTAAGCGCGGGGTGTAGGCGTACACCCGTCAGTGCATAAATAAATAATGTGGTGTGTCTATTGATCTTTAATCCGGCACGAACCGGGCTACTGAACGCATAAGGAACATGTAATCCTTTTACAAGTTTATATATTTAAATAATTATCCCAAGTTATAAAATGTTTGTGCCACTTGCATCCAAATCAATTTTTAATCATTTTTAAAATGAGTCGGTTAATTGTATTTACCAGTGTAAACTGACGTATTTTTCCGAAAAAGATTAAGTGCAGGTACTACTCGTAATAGGCTGGATTTCTCCTTAGCATCAATAAGAGTCTCGCAAGCTTGGATGCATTTTAGTCTGTTGAACAAAAGTTTCCTATTTATTTTTAATCCACCTGTGGATAAACTTTCGACTGTTGTGATACTTAATATTACAATTTATTAAAGTTGAAATATATCTATCTTTTGCTTCCGCTGTGCATTTAAATATTGTTTTGTTTGACTGTAATGTTACCAACCACGTCACGATACTCCCCACCGGGCACACCGGTAATACATGAAAATATTGGGGTCTGACAGGTTGGTATCAGAGCCAACATTGAGTTAATTAAACACTAGCCCTTTGTGTTTAATCTCAATGACACAATTGTACATTCCTAAATTTTTGAGTCTAGACAAAGAACATAAGAATAATCCAAAATGTTTTTGTTTTTATCTTAACTTTGTCCTTTATATTTTGTTGTTATCTTATGTTATATTGACAGGTCTAAATATACCGCCAAGATTTTTCAGACGAAGAGGACGAGGCAAGGGGCCAATCACTGCCCCCAAAGATCATGAAGCCGGGCCTTCGCACAGGCGAGCTCCTTCTATCATGCGAGTGCCGATCCTTGAGAGATCTGGAGGACCAATGTGGAGCCCGCTAGACGGTCTGTTTCACACAGCTCAACACCTCCTTACTGCCATTCCTTCGGGCCACATTCGGAAAACGAGCCCGATAACCCACAGCCTTCCTATACACCTCTCCAGCGATCACTTTCGCACAATTCCTTTGGCAACCCTACTCCTGTTTTTCAGGGCCGGTTCAACCCGGTTAACTATATCTAAGAACCAGTGGGTTTTAACCCATTGGGACCGGGGGACCACTTTTCAAAAGACAATGCAATGGACATGGACGAGGACACTGATCCCGTCGAGCCCGCAACCGGAACTCCCAACCATCCCATCGAGATCTCCGATGGTTCATCTTTTCACGGATCACCCTACGGTGGTCCAGACAGCTTTCAAGCGAGGTTTAACCAGCATGAATGGTACTTCACACCTTCTCACCATTCATCACCTCACCAACAGCAGCAGCAGGATCCCTCTGAGGATTCACGATTTGTGGCAGTCACGCCACCGCCTCCACCGCCGCCAGTTCATCAAGCACCTCCAGAATCGCCGAGGCGTAGGAGGACATGCGCGCGAATGTCCTTGCGTGGAGGGGATTTTCACTTCAGCACTCCCCATCACTCAAGTGGCAGTCATTATCTGCCACTACAGGAAGACCAGCAAATGGGTGGACCTTCAAACCCAGTTGCACCACAGCCACCACCGATGGGTTTTGATAACCCGATTCCTGCCTACACTGGTTCAATGGCATATAACCCGTTTGAGCAGCCGGCTCACACCAACTATAATTACGCTGAAGCCGACCCATACTTGGTAGCGGCCAACTACAACGCCCTGCATCCTGAAGGACCGTATGGAACTCCTTGGGGAGTAGGGTACCCGACTCATGGGTACCAAATACCTGCTAGACCTATAATTCGGCAACAATCTCAGCCGCCACGGTTTTCCCCGCTAGAACGGGAAGAAATTCTTCAAAGGTTGGACCAAGTTGAGCGGGTAGTTCACAGAGATCGCAGGGAACGACAAAGTTTCTTCCAAGGATTGACAAGTTTAATAAAAGGGAAGAGCAAGAAGGACCATTGAATCCTTCAAATGTTGGCTGTATTTTCCTTGTTTCAGTTGAGCCCCTGCGTGGGCATGTCTTACTGTTTTGACCCCTGTGTGGGTATGTTTGTTTGTTAAACCCCTGCGTGGGTAAGTCTTTGTTTAAACCCCTGCGTGGGTATGTTGTTTGTTTGAGCCCCTGCGCGGGCATGTTATCTTATTAGAAGACCCGTTTAGGGTAAGCTTGTACTCATTCAGAACTTTGTGTGGAATGGTTGAATTGAAATTTTCATTGTTACTATATGCATAAACATAGAATGTGAACTAAATAAATAACATTTTGATCAATCATTATATTAGAATGATAAAATCTAAAAGGACAAGACCTAGCCTTATGTCATTTTAAAGACAGGGCCAAGACGGTAGTTCTCTAATTAGATTCAGATCCATATTAACCGTTTCAATATAGGAGTGTTCTGCGTTGAACATTAATAAGAATCTTAAAAAGGTAAAACCTAGCTTGTAGGTCGTTATAAAGACTTAGCCAATATGGTAAAACCTGTTTAAAAAGATTCAAATCCCTGTTAACATCTGAAAACATGTTAACGCTCCTGACAGACATGATTCGTTAAAATCACACGCGTCATTTTTATAATGGGATTATTCAAAAGATTCCTATCCTAACCTGATGATATATAAATCATAGGTTTAACTCATCAATTAAGATGATCATATATTAAACATTCATAGGTGATGTAGTGCCTACGGGCCATACTCATTGTCATATAAGACAAAAGACAGTAGTAGTCTACGACTCCCTGTCAGAGAAAGGTAATGAACTAAGTTCAAACCTTAAATTCCTTGATTCTCTGAAATCATGGCTTATGATTTAAAAATGTCCTTGTGACTAGGCTTTTGTGCTACTAATAAAACTGTTGTTGTTTTATAATTAGGATAAATTATAATAAAAATCCTAAATAAATATGATTAACAAATTAACCAAATATGGCCTGTGTTTGCCATGGTTAATGAATTGCCATAAAAGACAATTCCATAATAAACTCTCAAATAAATTAATGTCAATATCTTATGTAACAGTTCAAGATACATGGCTGATTCAGACGAGATTAACAGTCTGCCAAGAGAGAATTAGGACGCCACCAGGTTTAATGTGACTGGCGCGGAACTCCGCGCATTAATCAACAATGCTGTCACAAAAGCCTTGGATAGGGAGTATAGTGAAGCAAGCGGTACTAGGAGCAGAGCCCAATCAGTACCTCATTCCAAGCCTAAGACGCATTCTGAGGCTCACAGGAAGCCTCCCTCCAAGAAGGAAGAACCAAAGAAAGTTGATGACGATCGTCAGTCCTCGAATCAGCAAAGTGTTCCATCTCAGAAGATCGTACCGAAACAAGGGACCCAGGATAAGGGTTGCTCCTACAAATATTTTGTTTCATGCAAACCCAAGGATTTCACTGGGAGAAAGGAGCTATAGATTGTATGACGTGGTTGGATGAGATGTACACCGTGGTTGATATCAGCGGGTGCGCTGAGAAGGATGTGGTAAAGTTTGTGTCTCAATCGTTCAAAGGTGAGGCCTTAGCCTGGTGGAGATCGTTGATTCAAGCTACTGGGAAGATCCCACTGTACAATATGACATGGGAACAATTTGTTACCCTCATCAGGGAGAACTACTGTCCTCAGCACGAGGTCGAAAAGATTGAGTCGGATTTTCTATCATTGGTAATGACAAATCTGGATTGCCAAGCTTACCTTACGAGCTTCAATACAATGTCAAGATTGGTTTCGTATCTGGTGACCCCGGAACCCAAAAGAATAGCTCGTTTCATAGGGGGTTTAGCCCCAGAAATTAAGGCAAGCGTAAAGGCCTCTCGGCCAGCTACTTTCAGATCTGTAGCTGATATATCTTTGTCCCTCACACTGGATGCGGTCAGACAAAGATCGCTGAGGAACAAGGATGCCGAGAAAAGGAAACGTGAAGATGACAATTCACGAAAGTCAAACAAGAAGCACCGAGGAAACAGTGACCACAAGAAGGGGTCTGAGTCAAAGAAGGATGGGCATCAATCTGGAGATAAGCCCAAGTGTAAGATCTGCAAGAAACAGCACTTCGGGAAGTGCAGGTTTGATTCGAACTCGCAGACACAGTCGAGAACTTTTGCATGTGGGATATGCAAGTACAAGGAACACAAGACCTTGGATTGCAAAAAGTTGAAGGACGCAACGTGCTACAGTTGCAATGAAAAAGGGCATATCAAGTCTAACTGCCCAAAACTCGCAAAGAAAGCTGATGAAGGAAAGAAGACCAATGCTAGGGTCTTCAGGATGGATGCAAAGGAAGCTGTCCAGGACGATAACGTAATCACAGGTACCTTCCTCATAAATGATGTCTATGCAAGAGTACTTTTTAATTCAGGAGCTGATAAATCATTTGTAGATAATAAGTTTTGTAAATTGCTGAACTTACCTGTTAAAACCGTAAGTGTGAAGTATGAGGTGGAATTAGCAGATGGCACCTTAGAAACCGCCTCAACCATATTAGATGGATGTTTCATATCCATTAAGAACCACTCTTTTCCTTTGTCCCTACTTCCTTTGAAGTTAGCCGGTTTCGACATAGTTTTGGGTATGGACTGGTTATCTCGTAACCAGGTCCAGATTGTCTGCAATAAGAAGCAAATGGTGATCAAGACTCCGTATGGTGAGTCACTTACCATACAGGGAGATACCCGGTATGGACTTCCTGAGCAAGTGACTATGCTCAAGGTCTCTAAGTGTTTGAAGAAGGGTTGTGTCATCTACACGGCACAAGTGACTATTGATTAGCCGAAACCTAAGATGGAAGACATCCCTGTCAATTCTGAATACCCTGAAGTTTTTCCTGAAGAACTACCTGGTTTACCACCAGATAGGCAAGTGGAATTCAGAATTGACATCATCCCTGGAGCAGCACCTATTGCTAGAGCGCCTTACAGGTTGGCACCAACAGAGATGAAGGAATTGAGAGCACAACTAGATGAATTGCTAGCTAAAGGTTTCATTAGACCTAGTTCGTCTCCATGGGGAGCGCCAGTCCTGTTTGTCAAAAAGAAGGATGGATCGATGCGCTGTGCATCGATTACCGTGAGCTTAATAAGGTCACTATAAAGAATAGGTATCCTTTGCCCAGGATCGACGATCTGTTCGATCAATTACAAGGGGCAAGTTACGTCTCTAAGATTGACTTAAGGTCAGGCTATCACCAACTGAAGGTTAGAGATGAAGATGTACACAAGACTGCATTTAGGACTCGTTATGGTCATTACGAGTTCCTAGTGATGCCTTTTGGGCTCACTAATGCACCTGCCGCGTTCATGGATCGCGTCTGCAAGCCTTACTTAGACAAATTCGTCATCGTCTTCATCGACGACATTCTCATCTACTCGAAGAACCAAGCTGACCATGAGAAACACCTTCGCTGTATTCTTAAACTTCTACATCATGAGAAACTCTACGCCAAATTTTCAAAGTGTGAATTTTGGCTTCGAGAAGTCCAATTCCTTGGACATGTGGTTAGTGAGCGTGGTATCCAAGTGGATCCCGCTAAGGTGGAAGCAGTTATGAACTGGCAAGAGCCGAAGACGCCCACAGAAATTCGCAGTTTCTTGGGATTGGCAGGATACTACAGACGCTTTATCAAAAAAATTTCAAGGATTGCTGCGCCCCTAACTTCTTTGACTAGGAAGAAGATTAAGTTCGACTGGGGACCCAAGCAACAAGAATCCTTTGATATCTTTAAGCAGAAGCTGAGCAACGCGCCTGTACTAACATTGTCTGAAGGTACCGAAGAATTCGTAGTTTACTGCGATGCATCACACACTGGAATGGGGTGTGTGCTTATGCAGAAAGGCAAGGTTATTGCCTATGTTTCACGTCAATTAAAGGTGCATGAAAAGAATTACACCACCCATGACTTTGAGTTGGGTGCCATTGTATTTGCACTGAAGCTATGGAGGCACTATTTATATGGTATCAAGTGTGTGATCTATTCTGATCACAAGAGCCTCCAGCACCTCTTTAACCAAAAGGATTTAAACATGAGGCAGCGTCGATGGATGGAGACTTTGAATGATTATGATTATGAAATTAGATACCATCCTGGCAAGGCGAATGTAGTCGCCGATGCCTTGAGTCGCAAAGAAAAAGTTAAACCTATAAGAATCAATGCCAAGAGCATTGAGATAAAGAATGGTTTGAATGAAAGGTTGTTAGCTGCACAGAAGGAAGCTGTGTTGGAAGCTAACTATCCTAACGAAAAGCTAGGAGTAACTGAAGAACAGTTATCTCAGGGCAAGGACGGAATTCTGAGATTGAATGGACGAATATGGGTTCCAATTTATGGGGGACTTCGGGATGTTATCCTCCAAGAAGCCCATAGTTCTAAATATTCTGTTCATCCTGGAGCTGATAAGATATACCAAGATCTGAATGCAAACTATTGGTGGATAGGCTTGAAGAAGTGTGTAGCTGCCTATGTAGCTAAATGCTTGACGTGTGCGCAAGTAAAAGCTGAACATCAAAAGCCGTCAGGTTTACTACAACAACCTGAACTTCCCACGTGGAAGTGGGAAATGGTGACAATGGATTTCATCACCAAGTTGCCAAAGATAAGGAAAGGAAATGATACGATATGGGTAATAGTAGATAGACTGACTAAGTCAGCACATTTCCTACCCATTAAGGAGACCTATAGCTCCGACATGTTGGCCCAACTGTATGTAGATAAGATTGTAGCTTTACATGGCGTACCAGTGTCTATCATCTCTGACAGAGATACTAGATACACATCACATTTTTGGAAAAGTTTCCAACAATCTTTGGGCACGCGCTTAAATTTCAGTACGGCTTACCATCCTCAGATGGACGACCAGAGTGAGCGTACAATCCAAACCTTGGAAGAATGCTTCGTGCATGTGTGATTGACTTAGGTGGTTGTTGGGATAACCACCTGCCATTAATCGAATTCTCCTACAACAATAGCTACCATACCAGCATTAAGGCTGCGCCCTTCGAGGCCTTATACGATAGAAAGTGCAGAACGCCCGTTTGTTGGGCAGAAGTTGGAGATGTCCAATTGTCAGGACCGGAAATAGTCTTTGAAACGACGGACAAGATTGTCCAGATTCGTGACCGCCTGAAAGTTGCCAGGGATAGGCAGAAAAGCTAAGCTGTTCTAAAGCGTAAACCTTTTAACTTCGAGGTAGGTGACAAAGTGTTGCTTAAAGTATCACCCTGGAAGGGAGTGATGCGATTTGGTAAGAAAGGCAAGTTAAGCCCGAGATACATAGGACCATTCGAGGTCATAAAACGTGTCGGATCAGTTGCCTATAAGTTAAACTTACCCGAAGAGCTCAGTGGTATTCACAATGTATTCCACATCTCCAATCTGAAGAAGTGTTTCGCTGATGAATCACTAGTCATACCACATACAGATGTGCACATAGAAGAGAGCTTGAAGTTTGTTGAAAAACCTGTGTCGATCGAGGATCGACAGGTTAAGAAGCTTCGAAGGAAGCATGTGCCTATTGTAAAGGTAAAATGGGATGCCCGTAGAGGTCCCGAGTACACGTGGGAGGTTGAGTCCACAATGAAAGAAAAGTACCCTAGTTTATTTCAGTAAATCTCGAGGTCGAGATTTCTTTTAAGGGGGTGAGGATGTAACACCTCGAAAATTCGTGTTCAATAGAATAACGACACGTGTCATGTAAGACAAAAATATTATTAAACCCGGATCCAATTAAAGATGTATGACAGGATTTAAAAGTGTCGTCATGTTAAATTTACACCTCTGAACGACCTCATTATGAATCCCAAGACTAATAAACATCTGGTATATATTCAAATCCGGTGATTTCTAGCAATAATGGATTCATAATTGCAAGAGTGGAATCCTACGAAGAAATGCATGACAAACCTTCGTTTATGATTTTCCTTTAAAGTCCAAGAAAACATTTCAAAATGGTAGGGTACATAACTGTTCAAGACCCCAAACAAGAGGCCCCATACTGATAATTGAGGCTAAAATTTGAAATACACTGGTTGCCCTTTCAAAGCTCGAAAGATCAAAGATATTTGCCTCCTGCAAAAGGCTTACGGACCGTAAGCCACCCCCTTACGGCCCGTAAGGGGTGCCCAGCGACAGTAAATCGGGCAACAGCCTGTTTAAACATTGTAACCGACTTAAAAACGATTTTCCACTTCTTTGGACGACCCCTACAAGCTTTTTAGACCCTAGGACACTTGTTGATGATCAGGGGACAATGCTAGGCTTGGTTGTCAATGATCTAAGTGAGATTGATCACTATATAAAGCCACAATGTTGCAACATTGTGATCACTCATTCCTTCTGCATTTCTGGAGCTTTTGGGAGTTCAAGAGCAGACCCTAAGCCTCCCTAATCGTGCATAGGACTTCTGTAAGTATGCTTAACCTTTCTTAGTTGAGTTTTTACTTAGTTTTAGCTTAAAAGTCAAACCGTCATAATTACCGTTTAACTTAGCGATTAATCATTAATGGTCGAGTGATTAGTCGAATTGAAGGTAGTTATAAGTTGGTAATTATGTTGGCAATAAACCCTTAAAAGGGCACCCTCTGATTCCCACTCTATCTAGACCATTTGTCGGGTCAAAGTTGATTCGAAAAAGTCAACAGAATGCTAATCCTCGAATTAACGCATAATTAACAATGCAGAAGGCGTGTAGCCTATTTTATCACTCATATAACTTGGTAATAAGTATAATAACGGGTCTAAGCTTGTTTGATCTGTCAATTTTCTGTTTAGACCCGGTTCGGAACCGAAAGTCGCAAAACTTTGACTTTTGCTTTGACTTCAGTTCTGACCCGATTTAGTATGATTTGGAAATGCCTTAGAGCTTCCTTAGGACCAGGTTACATGCTAGTATAACCCTCTGTGATTATACACCTTGGTTCATTAGTTATCCAATTAATATGCATGATTCCGTTAATTGCCTATATGTTGACCATTATGCCCTTTTCACCATAAAACATGATTTTTAAAAATGTAAAAGAGTAGAAACCTTAGTTACTGATTTATAAACTTGCACCCAAAATTTGACATCAGTTTGAGGTGTAGATTGAGAGTTATGCTCATTAGCGTAATTAGAAAGCTTTTAAGCGATTAAACGACATAATTAACATATAGCCTATTTAAACCCACTTTTTGATATCAAACTTTTTACCCACTGATGTAATATATTATTTTGGGATTTTTGAAGATTTTTAATTAATTTTAGGCTGAGCATAACTTAGAGTTATAAGCTTGATCCGGTAATTGTCGGTTTTGCCCTTTTAGGCTATAAAATGAGTTTTACATATCTTTTTGACCCCAAACCTTTTGCTACTGATTTTATAGGATAAATAAATTATTTTAAATCTTCTGGAATAATAAAAAGTATCAGCTTTCTATATAGAACCCGGAAATGGCTCCTAATCGCCTTTTTAAGCGTTTTTAACGCATAGTATGTACTAAAACTATTTTAAACATACAAGGGTTAATACCTACTGATATTTTAGGTAAATTATAATATTTTAACAGTAAGAAAAAGTTTTTAAACTCGGATTTCCGATTTTGACCTTTTAAGCTTATGTGAAATTACCAAAATGCCCCTACGATGCATAGTTTGGTTATAATTGATAAATTTCACATATATGCAATACCCTACTGTTATAACTTATTAAATTAAGTATTTTTACTAATGATATCAGACCTGTAACTCAGTAAAATACTTAAACTCTTTTATAACCTTATAAATGACCAAAATACCCCAACGGGGCATAGTTTGAGTTTAAATTCGTTTCGGGCATAATAAAAGATATCTTACTGATGTCACAACATAATTGAGGCATATTAACATAGGAAACCTGTATATGGATCTTATGGTTACCCGTGTTCGGTTCGGTTTATGTAACTAGTTTGCATAAATTAGCCGAAACGGGTCAAACCTTATCGTTTTTATCTCAAAATTCAGAATGTGTATAGCATACCCATATTATGCAAGTCTTCAAACTTGTCGGGTCTAAATCACATTCTATTCCGGTCTTCGCTTAATCGTGCGTACGAACCGTATCTTTAAAACTAACCGGTCTAAGTTTAGGCTTAATTAAAGACCTGTTAGGATTCTAATAGGTTATTATAAACCTTCGGTCCAGAATAGGAGGACCAGTAAAAGCTACTTGCATTTGCTGTTTGTGAATTATACTTGCAAAGGTAAATACTTTTAACTTATTTTCCCTATACGGGCTTAGGGTACGGTATATAAAATACCGCTTGGTCGGGCATTGAATCTTTAATCGTATGGTGGTTAATTTATCTTAATTGGCCTGTTTAAATATGTGTTGTTTGCTTAAAGCCTTTGGGGGGTTAATGACCATGTCCCGGATATCCTTGGCATCATTTTACGAAATGGCCACGACCTAAGCGCGGGGTGTAGGCGTACACCCGTTAGTGCATAAATAAATAATGTGGTGTGTCTATTGATCTTTAACCCGGCATGAACCGGGCTACTGAACGCATAAGGAACATGTAATCCTTTTACAAGTTTATATATTTAAATAATTATCCCAAGTTATAAAATGTTTGTGCCACGTGCATCCAAATCAATTTTTAATCATTTTAAAAATGAGTCAGTTAATTGTATTTACCAGTGTAAACTGACGTATTTTTCCCAAAAAGATTAAGTGCAGGTACTACTCATAATAGGCTGGATTTCTCCTTAGCATCAATAAGAGTCTCGCAAGCTTGGATGCATTTTAGTCTGTTGAACAAAAGTTTCCTATTTATTTTTAATCCACCTGTGGATAAACTTTCGACTGTTGTGATACTTAATAATACAATTTATTAAAGTTGAAATATATCTATCTTTTGCTTCCGCTGTGCATTTAAATATCGTGTTGTTTGACTGTAATGTTACCAACCACGTCACGATACTCCCCACCGGGCCCACCGGTAATACGTGGAAATATCGGGGTGTGACACCGCTTAAGTTTTCTGGGACGCAAGGAGCAACTGCGCTCCTGCAGTGGTTTGAGAGTATCGAGAGCACATTCAGACATGTGCAGTGTCCGAATGCGCGTAAGGTTGAATTTGCTTCGAGCGTGTTTGAGAAGCGAGCGCTTACCTGGTGGAATGGTATTATGCGCGACAGGGGTGCCGAAGTGGCGTTGGCACAAACATGGGAAGAGCTTCTGGCTCTCATGATGAAGGAGTTTTGTCCCCGTCACGAAACTCGGGCTTTGGAGCGAGAGTTTGACGATTTAAAGCAAGATGGGGCTGAACACCGTGCGTACACGGATCGTTTTGAAGAACTCATTCTATTGTATCCCACCATGGTTACCCCTCTGGAGAAAGCAATCGAGAGATATATCGATGGTCTACCCGATTCTATTCTGGAGATTTTGTCCGGTGTTAATCCTACTACCCTTCGTCAAGCAATCGAGTTGTCTGCTACCCTGACTGAGACTCAAGTCAGGAAGGGTAAACTCACCCGCAAGGGTGATAAAAAGAAGGCGACTGATTCCGGGAAGGACAATAAAAAGGATAAGGGTAAGGAAGGTGAGTCGTCGAAGAAATCGAGGAAGCGAAAGGGTGCCCAGAATTTTGCTGTTACAGCACAGACTGCTCAGAACCCGCAGAACCCACCGGCTCAGCCACCTGCAAAGAAAGCGTATGCTGGTACCGCACCTCATTGTTGCAACGGTCATCATGTTGCACAACAAGCTTGCAAACAATGCACAACGTGTGGTAGACTTGGGCATTTGGCCAATGTTTGTCGTCTGGGACAGAATCAGGTTGCTCAGGTTCCAGCTCCGGGTCTAGGGAATGCTGCAAGATTCCCACCGGGTTCATGTTTTAATTGTGGAGAGTATGGTCACTTCCGCAACAACTGTCCGAGACTGGTGAATGCAAACGCGAATGCTAACGCGAACCCGAATGCGAACGTCAACGTTAATGTGAATCCCGCTCGTGGGCGAGTGTACAATTTGAATGCAATCGAAGCGAGGGCTGATAACGAGGTTGTCAATGGTACGTTTCTTGTTAATAATCAACCTGCATCTATTCTTTTTTATTCTGGTGCCGATAGAAGTTTTGTTTCATTATCTTTTGAGCCTTTGCTTGCGATACCTAGAACTAAACTGAGGAAACCCTTATCTGTCGAGGTTGCTACTGGTAAACCTCTGGTTCTCGATTCTATTATTCATGATTGTCAATTGAACCTTGATAACCATCTTTTTCCTATTGACCTCACACCGATGCAACTTGGGAGTTTCGATATTATCGTTGGAATGGATTGGTTAACCAAACACCACGCTGAGGTGGTTTGTTTCAATAAGATTGTTCGTATTCCTTTGTCTTCCGGCGATGTTTTGGAAATTCGTGGAGAGAATCCATCTGGTGGTTTGAAGCTTATGTCGAGTTTGGAAGCCCAAAGGTATCTACGAAAAGGATATGTTGCTTTTCTGGCACATGTCACCGAGGAGAAAAGCAAGAGCAAGAGTATTCAGGATATTCCGATTGTTCGAGATTATCCGGAGGTGTTTCCTGATGAACTGCCTGGTTTGCCTCCAGTTCATCAAGTCGAGTTTCATATTAACCTTGTACCCAATGCCAACCCGATTGCAAAAGCACCTTATCGTCTTGCACCGTTGGAGATGCAAGAGTTATCGAAGCAGCTTCAAGAGTTATCTGATAAAGGATTCATCCGACCGAGCTTTTCACCTTGGGGAGCTCCTGTCCTCTTCGTGAAAAAGAAAGATGGATCTTTTCGAATGTGTATCGATTATCGTGAGCTTAATAAGCTCACCATCAAAAATCGATATCCCATACCTCGAATTGATGATCTTTTCGACCAGCTGCAAGGTGCTTCATGCTTTTCCAAGATCGATCTGGGTTCTGGGTATCATCAACTTCGTGTTCTCGAAGAAGATATTCCCAAAACTGCTTTCCGCACAAGATATGGGCATTACGAGTTCACTGTCATGCCTTTTGGTTTGACGAATGCTCCAACTATCTTTATGGACTTAATGAATAGGGTCTGCAAACCTTATTTGGACAAGTTCATTATTGTGTTCATCGACAATATTCTCATTTATTCAAAATCTCGAGCCGAGCACGAGCAACACCTTCGCTTAACATTGGAACTCCTGAATAAGGAACAAATTTTTGCTAAATTCTCCAAGTGTCAATTTTGGCTTAAAGAAGTTCAATTTTTGGGTCATATAGTCAATGGGCAGGGTATTCATGTGGATCCATCCAAGATTGCTGCTATTAAGGACTGGAATACACCGACGACGCCTACAAAGATTCGATCTTTTCTTGGTCTTGCTGGTTATTATCGTCGATTCATTTCAAATTTCTCAAAGATTGCGGTTCCACTCACTGCTTTGACTCAGAAGAATAAGCCTTTCGAGTGGGGACCCAAGCAAGAAGGAGCGTTCTAAACGCTGAAGCAGAAGTTATGTAATGCTCCTGTTCTATCTCTGCCCGAAGGAAGCGATGATTTCGTTGTCTATTGCGATGCGTCCAACTTAGGCCTTGGTTGCGTCCTTATGCAACGAGGTAAGGTTATTGCATATGCATCTAGACAGCTGAAAATTCACGAGAAGAACTACACGACTCATGATCTTGAGTTAGGAACTGTGGTTTTCGCGCTTAAAATCTGGAGACACTACCTCTATGGAACAAAGTGTGTGGTTTTCACAGACCACAAAAGTCTCCAGCATATTCTTAATCAGAAAGAGCTGAATATGAGGCAACGACATTGGGTTGAACTCTTGAACGACTATGATTGCGAGATTCGCTACCATCCTGGTAAGGCGAATGTTGTAGCTGATGCGCTTAGTCGAAAAGAACGAGTCAAGCTTCATTCTGTTCGAACTCTATCTGATCTTCAATCTCGTGTCCTTCAAGCTCAACAATTTTTTGTTTCACAAAATTTGATGGGTACGGAATTACCACGTCAACTTGAGCTTATGCTCGAAGCGAAAGACGATGGTTTGCTCTATTTTAAGGATCGATTGTGGATTCCGAAACAAGACGATCTTCGCACCTTGGTAATGGACGAATCTCATAAGTCTCGATATTCTATCCATCCTGGTGCTGATAAAATGTACAAGGATCTTCGTAGTCGGTGCTGGTGGCCTGGTATGAAGAAGGATGTTGCCTTGTATGTATCGAAATGCCTAACTTGTCTCAAAGTCAAGGCCGAACATCAACGACCTTCTGGCTTGCTTGTATAACCAGAGATACCGGTTTGGAAGTGGGAGAACATTGCGATGGATCTCATCACTAAGTTACCGCGTACGTATAAAGGTCATGATGCTATCTGGGTTATTGTCGATCGATTAACGAAATCAGCTCATTTCATTCCGATTTGCGAGGATCTATCTGCTGATAAACTTGCAAAGATTTATGTTGATGAGATTGTGACATGACATGGTGTGCCCTTGGATATCATCTCTGATCGTGATGCTCGATTTTCATCTCATTTCTGGAAGGCCATGCAATCTGCCTTGGGAACCCAACTGAATCTAAGCACTGCTTATCATCCCCAAACAGATGGCCAATCTGAGAGAATGATTCAAACTTTGGAGGATATGCTTAGAGCATGCGTGATAGACTTTGGTGGTAATTGGGATTCTCATCTACCGCTAATCGAGTTCTCTTACAACAATAGTTATCATACTAGCATTAATATGGCACCATTCGAAGCTCTCTACGGTCGAAAATGTCGTTCACCTGTCTGTTGGAACGAGACCGGTAAAGCTCAGCTTACTGGACCTGAGCTCGTTTTGGAAACAACTGACAAAATCAAGAAAATCCGCGATAATCTTGTGACAGCTCGAAACCGTCAAAAGATATATGCGGATTTGGGACGCAAGCCCTTAGAATTTCAAGTCGGAGATCGTGTCCTACTCAAGGTTTCACCTTGGAAGGGATTCGTGAGATTTGGAAAGAAAGGAAAACTTGCACCTCGATATGTGGGACCATTTAAGATTGTGGAAAGAATTGGAAAGGTTGCCTATCGTCTAGAGCTACCTCCAGAGCTTGGAAATATTCACCCGACTTTTCACGTGTCCAATCTGCGAAAATGTTTAGTTGACGCTGATCTACACATTCCTCTCGACGAGATTTGAATCGATGAAACGATGCACTTTGTCGAGAAACCTGTGGAGATAGTGGAACGTACATACAAACAGTTGAAGAACAAACGGATTCATTTGGTTAAAGTTCGCTGGGAATCCAAATGTGGCCCAGAGTTTACTTGGGAACGTGAGGACCAGATGAAGACGAAATATCCGTATTTGTTTTCACAAACTTCCTCTAGTTAAAATTTCGGGACGAAATTTCCTGAAGTAGGGGAGACAGTGACAACTGCGTTCGGTAATCGATGTACGATGTAAAACAATGATGATTTTTAATAAAACAATGTGCTTTGGTGTTATTATATGTGTTTTGGTGTTATTATATGTGTAATTGTGTTTAGGGATTTTACAATTTGATTCGATTCCAATTTCAAGCTCTAAATCGCTTTCTAGAAGGTTATACGCAAACTGGTGCTTAAACGCAGTCAGTATAACGCGAAAAACACTCCAGAATAGTGACATAGGCTTAACATACCTTAAATAACCTCCACATAACATAGAAATAAGTTTTGAATGGTTTGGTGTGTCGAAATCAACTTTGTTCGATCGCAGGGACTATTTGTGTCAAACTGCAAAACTATGCCGATTTGTATAGTAACGAACATTCCGGAACTTGATCATAAGTTAAACATACCCTAAATAACCTTTACATAGCTTAGAAATAGGCTTTGAGGTGTTCGGTATGCTAAAATAAACTGTATGCTCATTTAGGGACTAAAAGCGTCAAAAAGTGCATAAGTTTGCATTTTCGCGCATAACTTACGTTCTGAATACATCCGGACATCCAAAAATTTATTTAAGCATTAAAATATTTAATTTAGTGTTTGGCATGATAAAATTCCATTCGTCGCTTAATTTGGATCGTTTTTGCGTTCGTTACGACTTCCGTCGTAATTAAGCGAATAACGCAACCGTACGACCAAACGAACCGACACCCGAGATGTTTTTGAGCATATTTTAAGTTCCCTATACTTTAACTTAATTTTAGAGCCTTGAAATGGGGTTAACGGGGCTTAAAAGTGCCAAAAATCAAGTTTTACAAGTGCAGGGACCATTTTTTTGAAATTTCTGGCAGATTCAATGAACCTAGTCCATTTTGAAGTATTGGTGGTTTTAACCCATGGTTTTGCAAAACCATGGGCTGGTATTCAATGAACATAGTCCATATTAGGGGCTCCCATGGTTTTAGAAACACATGTAAGGTCCAGATCAAAGCTCAGTTTTCGAGGAACGATCCTAACTGTTCAAGGAAATCTATAAATACCCCATGATCTCAACCCCAAAAACCCACACCTTTGAAATCTGAATTTGTTCTCTAAGTTGATGTGTTTAACACTTCATACCTGAGAATATTCGGATTCAAAACTTCCATTCTTGGACCCGTTGTAAGTGTTCTTTCGTTCTTTTCATTCGTTTTAGCGTTAAAGTCAAACTGCGTTTGACTTTCTGCATTGACCAGTTTATGGTCAATGTGAAGTTTGTTTGAACTTCATAACGTGAGCGTAATCACGATGGTTATAGTCCCTTGTGACTATACCTACTGATTACCACGTTATCTAGGCTCAGTGACGAGTCGTAGTTTCGGCCAAAATGCGCATTTCCGAGTATTTTGTAACCAAACTACTTGTGGGTATCAAAACCGTTTGTTTTGACACCAAACTTGTTTTCTAACTTAGTTAAGCATGTATTAACATGCTTAGCTCGTCACTTTTAGTTTTGTGCTTGTCTAGGGTCGTAAAGGTAAGCGATCTAAACAACCGCTTAGACTTTCGAACACGACCCGTTTGGTCGATCATTAGGATCCGACCAAACATGTTTAGTGACCATAGTAGCATAGAGAATAACCTTCTGAGGTTATACCTTATGGTCACCTAGTTTAGGTAGTTGTATGATAAGTAGTTTATATGCCTTAGGTAAATTACCAAAATACCCTTTTCATGTATAATTGGTAATTAAGCTTATGTAACCTAAACTTTTGTCACATAACTGATTATACAACATGATTAAACATGTAATGGCATATAATACTTGTCATAGGACTAGTTAGACGTCTCGAACGCGCTTTGCGCGCACGACGCGTTAAAGTAGCGTAAGCTACCTTAATGGGTTGCGATGGGTCGAAAGCACTTAGGTTAGGTTTCATTTAGGATGTAGGATTTGTTAAACCATATCACATGAGTTCCAACACTCATTTGGTTTACAAGACCTCATTCTGTCTGATCTTCCGATTTAGGCGTCTATTGTTTGACTAGTGATTCGATTACTAGGTGCTACTTGATTTCTGTGGTTTACTCGAGTTTGTTGAAGTACTATTGATTGAAGATACCTTGCACTACATGTGAATACATAGTTCCCCTATTTTACTGCTTTCAATTGTTTTGGGGTGATTCATATGTACAAAATGTTTTCAAGGTTTAAACGATGATTTCAAAAACAAATAGAACGATTTATACTAAACTAATAACGATTTCGATAATGTGAACGAACATGTTGGTTGTAGTTACAGAACGAATGACATTCATTAGCATTGATCAAGCCGGGCAGTATTAGGTTATGGTACCAAAGGATCCGACAAATCCCGTTATTACACTATACCCATGGTTATGTGTGGGTGTTGTGGGTAACGACTGAATCTGTAATTATTAACTTACCCTTTGGTGGTTTGTTAATACGAGAAGCGAGGAGCGAGGTAGTCGAGTCACGAAGGTTTGAATGTTATTAACGAGACGACCATATATAAGTTTTTCACAATTAAAACGATGATGATCTAAACGATTTAAACGAGTAAATGATTTGGAAACGATTTGGAGACAATGTTAAACGATTTGGGTAAACGATTGGTTTTTGGCTAGTGTTTAGATAACGGGACGGGGGTAATATGGTGAAAACATGGTAGATACGCCGCTGGTACTTCTTATATATAAGTGTTTTCAACATATTACATACCCTGGCGTTATTTAGTTCACTTGGGTAAACGATATTGAAACGATGTCACTCAACGATGTTTTCGAAACAATATACGAGTTTTATTAATGAGTTTATACGAGATCTTTTACAAGATGGTATTCTAAAACAAAAAGCTTTTGGGTTAAGAATCATGGCTACGAAATTTTATAAATTATAACCATCTTGATTTGAGTTGGTTAATCATGTTGCAATATTATACACTTTTAAAAACAAGGTTTTCGAGGTATTGCAATATAAGTAAACAAGCCATGATTCCGATACTCTTCTAAAACCTATGTACTCGCCAGTATTTCTTTGCTGACTTTGTTTTTACATATGTTTCAGGTGTTGTTGCTTGATTGACGTTCTAGGATGCATGCGTCACATAGGATCTGGATGAGGCCTTAGTGACATATAACTATGATAGACGATATAAAACTTGTTTGTTCTATGTTAAGACAATCTTAATGTTTAATATTATCAATAAAACGAAACACTTTTTGTATCCATGGTTATGAAACGATAATTCTGTTACAACACTCCCCGACGTTTCCACCACGCTTTGTTGTTTTACGTGGTCGGGGTGTGACATCCAAAACTTCATTTCATGTTCATAACTTGTCCAAGTTATTTATGCTATCAAGTAATATATTTTTATAAATATATTTTTCTTGTATTTGTCTAAGTATGTTGTATGTGCTTTTTGTATCTTCACTCCTTATGAGTATTTAGTGTATTTTCAAGTCTTAATACACTATTACATGTAATACATACTACATACACTTAGCACAAAATTTGGTGATCAATAAATATATATATTTTTCTCAAAAATATACATACTTAATATCAGTTTTAATCTTGAAGAAATCATCATTTCTTAATACAAAAAAATTAGGGAAACCTTGGTAAATGTTTTTGGATACATTTTTAGGGAATAAGTTTCTCAAAAACTTATATTTTTCTAAGTGTCAAAATTTATAGAAATTTTGACAGAGTTTCCCCTAAAAATGGAGGTTTCCCATGTTTTCAAAACATGTGTTTATTTTCTTTTAAATCATCATCAAACATCAACAACTTATTCTACACTTATCAAGTGCCAAAATCAAGTAAATCACACTACATCATGAACTTGAAGTTTTCTAAAAACTTGTAGTAACTTACCATGTTATTTAGTAGGTTTAGTTACTCTTAAGAACATGGTTGTTTGCTTGTAAATCTCATTCTTGGAGAATTTAGTCATTTACAACTTGTAGGATGATTTTTCTAAAAATACTTCTCTTGTATTTTTCTTGTTACAAACATGTTTCTATTCTTGTTTAAACACTAAAAATATTATTAGTTTACTTAGAAACCATGACTTTGTAAGTCTTGTAAATAATCTTGGTTTCTTGAGAAAATTATTTTTGTAATCACCCATTTACAAGAATTGTATTTTGTTTAAACCATCTTTACATAAGAGAACCCATTTCATTATTCAAGTTCATGAAGACATAAAGTATGAAGATCTTGGTCTTTCACAAGATCACCACTTTAACTCACTAGATCATGTGTTTAATAACAATCTAGTAGGCTCCATATGATGTCTAACATCACCAACACTAATAATAAATCAACAAGAAGCAAATCAACATATTCAACATGTATTCTTATGTATTTAAGCTTATGTGAGAGATTCATGTTCATATTCTTTAGTGTTGTTGTAATTTTCACCATAATATATCTTTTAACCAATCAATATATGAAGTAATAAGAGATTATGAGGGCTCACCACTAGCAACAAGGCTAGGGAAGATTACTAGGACTCGAAGATGACAAAAGTGTTGGATAAAAGCAAATGAAGAAGGTCCTTCAAGATCTACAAGCTTCCAACTTCCTAATTCACCTTCTAGCACCTTATGTGAACCTTGGAATGGATTGAAATGGAATGAAAATGGTGGATGTATGGTGGTGTATTGGGGTCGTAAGTGGGAGTGTAGGGAGGAGGGAGGTGTGGTGTTGAGTGGTGAAATGGTTATACGTGTATATCTTCACAAGATCTAAATCAATCTTCCATATCTTCAAAGATCACACAATATCTTATAAGATCATAGGAAATCTAAGAAAGATCAATTGGGATATTGGCAAGATTTGGCAAATATTTGGTGGGGTCACCCCCTTTGAACCGTGAACATATGGGGGGGGGGGGGTAAAGTGCAACTTTCCAATCTCTAATTCAATAACAAGTTAGTTTACAAGTGTAGTTTTTTTAGGGACTTGTGTGTTATTATGTTATAAGAGGTGTTATGGTGTTCGGGGACCATAACTAGATCAGAAATATTAAAACAATGTTTCTAATAATATTTTGATGTTCCGGGTAATGTCCGGTTGTTCGGTTAGATACCGGTTCGTTAAAGTGCTAAATTGCACCGTTTAGTGTCCTTTATGTGTCCTTTTGTGACCCTTTTAATTCCCAACACTTAGGAGGGTATTCTGGATAACAAAATATGAATTATGCATAATATTTATGTATTAAAAAGCTGATTATAGCTGAATTCTGTAAAATTCTGCACTTAAAGTGCGTTTCGGGTGCTTTTTAGTGCGTATTTTGGCTTCCGTAATGTCTATATGTTAACCCTTGTATGTACTCTTCGGTTTTAATGTATTCTTGACGTTGGACCTACACCTAGGCTCCAATTTTGTTGTCTGACTGTTTTCTGCAGATTTGTCGACACAATGTGTCTTACCGGTGAGTTTACTAGTATTTCTGACGCAACGCTATCATTAATGCATAAAGCAATATTTGTAGTACAAAACGTGCATGAATTCACTTGTATAGTATTTAATCAGACAATATTGACATTTAAGCACATAATTGCAGTCGTTAAATAATAATTAAAGTGTACGGAAATTACCGGTTTTGTGCCAGTTGTCACAGTCTCCCCCAGTTAAAAGAATTTCGTCCCGAAATTCAGGCTGAACCAACTCTCGCAGTCTTCTTGAACAGGTGGGGGTATTTTTCTTTAAATTGGTCTTCACGTTCCCTTGTGTACTCGGGACCGTGCTTAGAGTTCCAACGTACTTTGACAAGTTTCACACTGCTCCTCCTGGTCTTGTTGACTTTCCAATCGGTAACCTCAACGGGTTGTTCTGTAAATCGGAGGGCGTCATCAATATGCACTTCATCCGCAGGGATGATCACGTTTTCTTGTGTTGGACTCTTCTTGAGGTTGGATACATGGAACGTATCATGTACTCCATTAAGTTCTTCCGGTAATTCCAACTTTTATGCCACGGTACCAATTCTCTCCAAAATCTTGAATGGTCCGATGTATCGTGGATTCAGCTTTCCACACTTTCCAAATCTGACTACACCCTTCCAAGGTGAGACTTTTAACAACACTTTGTCTCCCACCTCGAACTCTAATGGTTTTCATCTACGATCAGCGTAGCTCTTTTGTCGATCTCGAGCCGCCTTAATGCGCTCTCGGATCTGCATAATCTTGTCGGTTGTCTCTTGTACCAGTTCAGGACCAACCATTCATTTGTCTCCAACGTCTACCCAACATAAAGGCGAGCGGCACTTGCGGCCATACAGAGCTTCGAACGGTGCGGCTTTTATGCTTGTATGATAACTGTTATTGTAGGAAAACTCAACTAAAGGTAGATGAGTATCCCAGCTGCCGCCTAGGTCCATGACACATGCGCGAAGCATATCTTCTAGCGTTTGTATAGTTCGTTCGCTTTGGTTGTCTGTTTGCAGATGGAACGCCGTGCTTAGATCCAGCTGAGATCCAACGGCTTCCTGAAAGGATTGCCAGATTCTTGAGACAAAGCGTCCATCTCTGTCTAAAATGATTGAGATAGGTACTCCATGACGTGCCACAATTTCTTTTAAGTATATCTCAGCAAACTTTCCCGTGCTATCTTTCTCTCGGATTGGTAGGAAATGCGCAGATTTCATCAATCGATCAACTATCACCCATATCATATTGTGCCCTCTAGGGTTCCTGGGTAATTTTGTTATGAAGTCCATCAAGATTTGCTCCCACTTCCACATGGGTATCTCTGGTTGTTGCAGTAGACCGGACGGTTTCTGATATTCAGCCTTAACCTTAGCACAGGTTAGGCATTTTCCAACATAAACAGCAACATCGCTTTTAAGTCTCGGCCACCAATAATAGTCTTTTAAGTCTTGATACATTTTGTCCGATCCTGGATGGATCGAGTATCTCGATTTGTGGGCTTCATTAAGGATGACTTCTCACATACCGCCATAGAGCGGAACCCAAATACGCTTCTTAAAGTATAAGGTTCCCTCTTCATTTGGCACCATATATTTCAACATACCCCGGAGGTATTCAGTTTTACGGTTTTCCATCTTAAGGGCTTCTTGTTGTGCGTCTCGAATGCGTGTAGTGAGATTCGTTTGAATAGTCATTTCCAATGCTCGAACCCTTAGGGTCTTAACCCTTTCTTTTCGGCTTAATGCGTCTGCTACAACGTTTGCTTTTCCAGGATGGTACTTAATCTCACAGTCATAATCATTTTGTCACACCCTGACTTTTGCGGAAGCGTGGATTATTTTGGTGTGACTTCTTAATACCATAGCAACAATCATAACAGTGCTATATGATAAAATTATGAGATGTTTGTTCATTAATAAAGTTTAGAAACTACCACAATACCATTGTTTGAAAACATCAATACCAAATAAAGTTGCAAACCGTGACGTGTTTAAACGAGTTCACAATGACTCAACAAGAGTACTTAAATAAAACCCGAGTTTAAAATTTTGTATCCTGTCCAGGAAAGGGATTCACCCTCTAAACTCAACAACCCTGGATAACACCTTTTATTCAAAACGCAGCTTGACACATGCATACCCCGCCAGATCCACTAGTTCCCTGAAATACATGTAGTTTGAAAAGTCAACATAAAGTTGAGCGAGTTCATGTGTAAGTGAGTATGTATAAACCTTTGTAATGTGTCTGTATGTATTAAAATCCCTGGTATGTAGCAATTAAGGAAAAAGAGATCACCATTGGGTTGCAAAGCCAATGATATGTGTGAAGTGATGCAGGAAGACTTAAACCTAGCAGATTTTGGCGTCGGGCTAATAGTCACCACAAGGTCCACTCAGCGGACTCAGGAGTGGGGCTCGCTACACCCGAATAGATCTATCACTGATGACCCTCGGTCCTACGACGAGGATTAATGGCACTTCCCGACACTATAACTATCACCTAGTGACGCAGTTTTATGGTCCTCACCTCCCTACATTCCATACTAGTGTAGTACTTCATCCCTGGCTCATATTGGCCATAATAACATTGTCTGCCTAAGTGCTGGTATTGTCAGCATGTTTCTGAATCAACCGCTCAGTGTGCTAACTGTGCTGTGTGCATCAAGTATGTCATTAATGTTTGTGTGTAATAAATGGAGTGACTGTATGAAATATGATGCATATGTATGTATGATACAAAAATCATAAAGCAGTTTAAATTGTCAGTTGTAACCAAGCACAGTCATTAAGCACGTAATTTAAAATTAATTAATTGTACAGTACCTGTAATTGTGAGGGTTGTCACATTCTCCCCCCGTTAAGAAAATTTCATCCTCAAAATTTGTACTACCTTACCTCCTTAGGATTTCATTATGTATGTATGTATGTATATGGTTAATACCGAGGTAGGTAATCACCAAACCGAATCAAACCTTACTCACATCAGGTGAGTCCAAGAATATATAACAACCTGAATCCTATGGAAAAAGGGGTGTGTGCTTTTAACATTTGATGTCAAAGGTGCAAGACGTATTTGACGTATAGTCTAGTGTAATCCAGCTAGTAGGGGGTCCACAAAAGAGGAGCTTTGACTGATAAGATCCCCAAACCAACGATCGCAAGATGCAACGAGTTTTCACAAACCATAGCATCCGCTATAAGAATTCAAAATCAATAACTCAAATGTGATAGTAACGTGAAAATGATCTGTCAACTTCCGAATAAATAAATGGTAAGGTTTAGTGTGTTGACATTCTTAAGTTTCGAAGGTACACCGAATGAAATACAAGCGAATCTGGTGTATCATTGTCGTGATTCGTAGTTGCATCAAAAATGTTTAAATGACAAGTTGAACGAAAGTATATGCAGTTTGGTGTGAAACGGTTGACCCTGATTAACACAAGCTACAAGTTTGTAACAACACCACAAAGTGCCGTACCGACATAATTCAAGTATAGTGGTGACTGAACCAGTTCACCGTGTTGGGAATCAAATAAGAGTGAATCAAGCCAGAAGATTGGTTTACATAGAGTCATAGAGTTTTTGGTTGAATACGGAACATCAAAGAGCCACTGCTTTTGATCGAAGGTGAGAAAGCAATAAGTACCGCAAGGCATTCGATCGATCATAAATGAATCGTTAGGAGGTAGACTGTGATATGAAATGAATCTATGTACCTTTGCCTCAACACACAACTGTGTTGAGACCGATTTAATCGTGATAAACAAGACGGATTTAGGGCAAGTTATCAAATAATCAATTAAATCTGTGTACGAAGTGAGTAACCAAATAAGCGCAAGTTTCAATTTTGTGAAAGTATCCCCACAAGGTGTCGTAACCAACAAATGATTTAGTGAAATCGTAGACCAGACAAGTCTACCACGACTCGAAACGAAAGAATCTTTGCCAATTATTTGAATATGATGCTCTCAATACATCATATGACGTCTTAAACCGAATATGCGGAATGAATAAGTTTAAGCAATTGAACTTGGTTTTAGCGTAACCGGCAATAAATGTATGTATCACAGAGGAATATCATCATGGTTACGAAAATAAGCCATGAGTGTAACTTGAAAGAAGAGAAGTCTCAAGACAGTGTGTCGACTTGGTAACAAAAGAGCCAACAATAACAATAATGTAGGTCACTTGAATCATGAATCGGTAATTAGGTTTAGCAAAATGATATTTAAATTTCAATGAAGTCTTTGTTTGAAATGAAACCACATGCGTAACAGATGGTGCATGCGTAACAGGTGAGTTTTCAAGTAAAGAAACAATGAGTGTTTGCTAAAATGGAGAAACGACCAACTATTGAAGGAATTGAGCGTTCGCTCTCAGCGAAGAAAATCAACATGATGCAACTACCATTAAGGGGAGTAGAGATGCAAACATCTACTCGCTAGAAGCAAAAGTGAAGGTTTCAACAAAAGAAACATAAGTACTTTATGTTTGGTTAACTGAAATAGCATGTATGTCAGGTTAATGGTGTTTGATTGCGTTAACAGATATGGTTCCTAAGTAACAACCTTTGTGAATTTGGACCTGGGTTCCCAAAGGTCCTAAGCATAAGCTTTCTAAATCCCCAAGGTTTCGTATTATGTGTAACTCTGTTTTGTGCATAGTGTAGGAAACACCATTTTTGTGTATGTTTAAAAACAAATTATTGTCCCACAATCTCCCCGGTATACTTTATTCCTGAATTTACAGCTAATGACACTCGATCGTCGATCAGTTGTGAAATAGTAGTTCAACCCTCATAGTCAGTTTAGTAAGAAATTTGTTGATCCTTACCAAGAGTTATCGACTCTCGTGGGTTAGCTTGTCCGGATCCTGGTTGTTTGATGTTCGTATGAAAGCTATCGTCCTTCTTATTGACAGGAAGAAAGGGGGTTGCCCAAAAGGGAATTTTGGTCTATTATCTTCCTTCTCCATCCACCTCTGAGGTTACACTGCCAATCCTTGCATCTCCAAAAGTGTAAGTCGCTAAGGTGCAGCGCCTACAGGCGCGGTGCCTGGAATGAAATCGATGCGAGATTCGACTAATTGTTGAGGAGATAATTCTGGTAAGTCTTCGGGAAGAACTTTCAGGATATTCCTTATCACAGGAATATCTTTGAGTTTTGGTTCTTCGGCTCCTTTGTCCCCGACATGAGCCAAGAAAACAACTCATCCTTTACGCAACAGCTTTCGTGCCTCCAAGCAATTCGTGATCCGTAGAGGCGTATCCTGCTTCGTGAGTCACGATCGTGTCTTCATTCGTCATCGGGGTGCGGATATCAATCTCTGCTCGATCGTTCGGCAGCCAATCCATCCCAATTTCCTCGTCGAAGCTTCCTAACTCATCTGGCATCAGATCTAGCGTAAACTTACGCTCTCAGGGTTCTATCTTGCCGATTCCAATTACTTCATTGGCTTTCACTAGCTTCCCGTTAGCTAGTACTAGCGTGTGCGGATTATCTAACTTACTTGTTACTAAACCAAGTATACTCTCAAACTCTAGAAATGCGAAGCTAATATTTGCAACTGTATTTAGCAGCACAGATGCATAACGTTGAGTAATATGGGACGTACCGACATCCATGCTTGAATTCCTGGCGTGTCTCCCTAGCTCCGGTGTGGAGCTTTCATTCTTGTGCCTGATTGTTTTTAGGGCAATATTTTCTGAAATGCTTTTTGCTTCCACAGTTAAAACAACCTTGTGCACGTTTCTGTTTGTCACTCGTACTGCCCTGATATTCGTCATTGTCGTTGTTTCCTCCGTGATTCTGGCTATCATCCTGGCCTTTATCTCTACGTTCAGTATCTTGCCTGCAAGTTTCTCTTGGGTGTCCCCTCATGCCACAGTTATCACATTTCCCATATTTACATCTCCCAACATGATAACGTAGACAATTGTCACACTTAGGCGGGAGACCCATGCAGTCCTTTCCCTTTTTGGCCATTTCTTGTTACTCGCCCGAGTAACCTCCTTGAAATTTGCGAGCTTTCTCTTGTTGTATCCAGATTACTCTACAGAAGTCTCCTTTTTCTCTTCCATAATAGAAAATTTTCCTAGTCTAACCGCTTCTTCAGTGAGCGCCACGCTTATGTCGATAGCCTCGGTGATCGTTGAAGGTTTAGATGTTGTCACCAGGCTTAGAATCTGAGGTGCCAATCCCCCTATGAAATGTTCAATTCTCTTAAACTCTGGTCCCACCAGGAGCGTAGAAACTTGTGATAAATCGTTAAACCTCTGCACATACTCAGCTATCTTTGGTCCTTCCATTTTCAAGTTCCACAGTTCAGTTTCCAACTTCTGGACTTCTGCCCTCGAGCAATATCTCTTACGCATCAGATCTTTCAGTTCATCCCACGTCATAGCATACGCAGCGGTCTCGCCCATTGTCTGAACTTGAAGGTTCCACCATGACAGAGCCCCATCTACTAATAGTCCAGCTATATACGTGACCTGGTGTTCGGGGTCACATTTGCTCAATCGTAAAATAGAATCCGTCTTCTCAACCCAGCGTACGAAGGCTAAGGCACCCCAGTGCCGTCGAATTCTCGAGGTTTGTGGTCCAAGAACTACTTGTAGGTGCAGCCTTTGCTGTGTTTGGAGTGAAGGGCCTCGAGCTGTGCAATGGCCTGTGAGATGCGTTCTTGTAGTCGTGCCGTCGATGTTGGTGGAGGGTCGTTGGCATTGACGTTCCCTTGTGTCGACATCTTCTGAGATGAAGATTGGTCAGGTCAGGTCTTATTTGCTCAGTGAGTGCATTTAGTTATTTAGTGGTCATATGTACATACACATAATAGGTCATTATACCAACCAATCAAGCAATAGCATAATCATAGTATAACCAAGAAATTTGGTAATTATGTTTAATGAGAGCATAACAAGTAAGCACGTAGCATTATAATTTAGCACGCACATAAAGATCAATAATTGTGCTTAACGAAGACATAGCGACTGAGCTTTCGTCGGTTATTGGTCACAAAGTATTGTCGCATGTTTAATGGTGTTTGGCTTCTCATTTCTCCCTGATCACAACTGTACTGCCTTCCAAGATGTATCACGTCAACAGGGACACAGGGTCACCCTACCCTTGTCCATTAAATATATCGGTGTGTCAAAATTACGTAGTCAGATGTGGCCTTCAAAAGTCTCCATAATCTCGGCTTATCGTTAGTGTCTTTACCCAATGTAATGCAATCCGCATAATCCAGAAACCAGCTATACTGGTGACTGAGGTGAAGGAGGAAAGAAAAGTAAACTGTTTATCATGCGTGAACTCCTTCGCGAGCTTGTATATATGCCGAAGTAATTAATTGATCTGCTGCTTGACAATAAAGAAAGCGAGCCTTAATACCCAAGAGGGCGTAATAGCAGCAGGTGAGTGTGCCAAAGGGGACTGTGATGAATGTGGGGGATCAAAGTATACTTGCAATAGGGTGAAGGACGTGGTGTTAGCTCAAGCTCCAAAACCCTGCGACTCATATTCTCAACTGTATCTGATGTTACCGGAGCAACTTATCCCGTGTGTAGCCTCCATAATGTGAGGGATGGCAAGGGTCTAAAATCAGCATAATGTGTGATAGGAACCATCGAAATGGCTCGTCCAACGTCGTGGAGGTGAATGTAGTAAACGGTGCGGCCTGTGAGATCGTAGAAAATGCTGCAGCAGTAATAGGGATCGTCACGCGGGTGCCGACCTGGAGTACCTTTCCGGAGTGCGGGTAAGTCTTGAAAGAAAGCGGTGGGCATGTTGCCGCAATGGACGTCGGTCTTCATAGGAGTAATATTAGCGGGTGCAAGTGCAGCAGTAAATGTCTTAATGCAAGGAGGGTCAATAGGTGCAGGCACTTGGCCTGGTACAAGGAGTGCAATGTATGGTAGTCCAAAAGAATTAAGGTCATGTTTAAGTAGGATCAACAGGTGCCTCATCAGGCTGTCTCAATAGGAAAAGAGCTGGCTCGGGAGCAGACCCTAGATCGTGTAAGGGTGTGGGATCTCGAGCAGGTGGTAGTGCAGCAGTCATAGTGATGTCATCATCCGAGTTAGTAGTAAAAAGCGGCAACCTGACCGTCTTTAAGGCCGTTAACGACGCAGACTCAAAGGAGTCTGAAATCGGGTGTATACTAGAATCAGAGGGTAGCTTGTCAACAGGGGTCTCAAGAGTGAAATTCGTAACGACGTTCTCGTCTAATTTTCCATCACCATGGGCGTTATCGGAAGGACCATCAATATCACGTCAATATCGTTATCAATTGTTCGTCGAGTATCCAACCTTCGGAAGGAATGTCCACAAGAGACGCATTGTCGAGGATCAGAGCCATGGTGTGCTTACCAACGGGATGACCAGTAATGAAGTGGTCATGGGCCGAAACATGAATGACGGAGGGATCTTCGTCAAGGAAGCCATCAACAAGGGTAATTCATCGCCAAAGTCTGGCAGCGCGGACGGTTGGAAGTCATCCTCGTCCTTGGTCATCATGTCAGGGTCACTCTCAGTGTTTGACGTAAACGTCTCTGGCACAGGTACAGTCTCATCATCTGTGGCGGCGGCCGTAGGGTTATCAATGTCTGATAACTCGCCTTCTAAATAGTGTGACATGTGTGCCGGTACATAATGGTCATAGTATGTATATCCATAGTAATTATTAACACTTTGTGTATTGTAAATAAGGACAATTCATAATGTAATCATGTATTCACATATTCTCCTAGTCTTCTCAGACTATCCCACCCAGTCTCTCAGACTAAACTCCCTAGTCTCTCAGACTAACTCCCTGGTCTCTAAGACCAACTTTCCCAGCCTCTAAGACTAAATCCCTGGTCTCTAAGACCAACCTCCCAGTTTCTAAGACTAAATCCTTGGTCTCTAAGACCAACCTCCCAGTCTCTAAGACTAAATCACTGGTCTCTAAGACCAACCTCCCAGTCTCTAAGACTAAATCCTCCCTCAGCCTCTAAGACTAATCCTCCCTCAGTCTCTAAGACTGATCCTACCTCCGTCTCTAAGACTGATCCTCCCTCAGTCTCTAAGATTGATCCTCCCTCAGTCTCTAAGACTGATCCTCCCTCAGCCTCTAAGACTGATCCTCCCTCAGTCTCTAAGACTGAATTATAACATAAAATTTGAAACGTGTACTTGTGCCTTTTTGTTTGTAAAAATGTTTGTTTCCTGGATCTGGACATTTTGTGTATGCAATGTAAAAATGTTTGAAAACGTTTTCATGAGAGCCCTGATAATCATAGTCTAGACTCGAGAAGGAATCCTAGTTTGCTATGATCGAGGCTCTGATACCAAGTTGTCACACCCTGACTTTTGCGGAAGCGTGGATTATTTTGGTGTGACTTCTTAATACCATAGCAACAATCATAACAGTGCTATATGATAAAATTATGAGATGTTTGTTCATTAATAAAGTTTAGAAACTACCACAATACCATTGTTTGAAAACATCAATACCAAATAAAGTTACAAACCGTGACGTGTTTAAACGAGTTCACAATGACTCAACAAGAGTACTTAAATAAAACCTGAGTTTAAAATTTTGTATCCTGTCCAGGAAAGGGATACACCCTCTAAACTCAACAACTCTGGATAACGCCTTTTATTCAAAACGCAGCTTGACACATGCATACCCCGCCAGATCCACTAGTTCCCTGAAATACATGTAGTTTGAAAAGTCAACATAAAGTTGAGCGAGTTCATGTGTAAGTGAGTATGTATAAACCTTTGTAATGTGTATGTATGTATGTATTAAAATCCCTGCTATGTAGAAATTAAGGAAAAAGAGATCACAATTGGGTTGCAAAGCCAATGATATGTGTGAAGTGATGCAGGAAGACTCAAACCTAGCAGATTTTGGCGTCGGGCTCATAGTCACCTCAAGGTCCACTCAGCGGACTCAGGAGTGGGGCTCGCTACACCCGAATAGATCTATCAATCATGACCCTCGGTCCTACGACGAGGATTAATGGCCTTAAGTTCCACCTACTCATTCACATGATCTGAACATCCTAACCCTCCTTAAGCTAACCATACCATGTATAAAAATGTCCTTAATAATTGTAACATGTATTTCACCCCCGAAGTTATAAAACTAAAAACACTTAAGAGAAAAGGGGGACATCAACTCACAGTATTGCGTCTTCGGTACTTGTAACCCAATTCTCCTCAGCCACACGACTACCTACAATGGTCTAACGTCTATTAGACGAACGGGTCGTGCCTTGTCTTAGTATTTATGTTTTTGAGTTACGTCTCTAACATTATTCCAAGTTATAATAATTATATTTAGTTTTGGAATGATTGTTTAATCCACAACTTTGGTATTAATACTTTCTCAAGTATTTTAGCTTCGTATTTCCTTCCCAAGGATGGGGTATCTTATGCATGTATATTCGTATTCTTGTGTTTGTGTAACTTCCCATGTATTGGCGTCGTATCCCGGTGTAGTATTCCAAATAATAATATGTCAATATATTCTCAATATATTACCTCAAAACAATATATATTCTAAATATCTATTTAACCATTTTCATGTATAAAACCAACCTCCGATACTTTGTATTTTCGTTACAAAAATTATGGCGAGTTTATGTTTGAAAAACATAGTCTAAAATATACTAGTAAACGCTCGTCTAGAAAATATTTACTAGGTGTTAGGATTTTCAGAAAATTTCGCCATAGTCTCCTTTGTAAATGGAGGTGTCCATGCTAAATAGCATATCATTTTCTTTAACATATAGCGCGTAAGATCGTTCTCAAATAACCAACCCGACATTTAGACATGCAAAATACTACTTATATCATTTCAGTTTTAATATGCAAAACTGGGCTGTTTTCGAGCATTTTAATAAAATAGTTATCTTATTCCAAAAATTCCCAAATTTTTATAGAACGTCTTATACGATCCAAATATTATTGTGTAAAAATATCGGGTTTCAGTTCATTTCCAATCTTTTATAAAATTAATTTACCGGACTACAATCAGATTTGTCACCTTCTGATTGCAGTCTACGAAATAATTCATCTAAAATTTATCGTCAGTCCGATTGACGAAATTCCAGTGGAAGAATTACTATGACATCAGTGGTCATCTACAGTACAATTTTCACGAGCTGATTCAACATAAATTTTAAGTTATGACTAAAAACATATCACTCATTTACTGCAGTAAAAACTCAGCCTTAGCTGCTGTTACAAAACGGGTCTTTAAAAATAGTAAACGACCTCAAAAAAATATGATTCCAGTGTCATTTGCTTTGTTTTTCGAAAATACATAATTTAGGCTTCAGAAAATCAGTTTTTCGATTATTATGATCTGTTTACAGCCAGTTGAAGTTGGCTTAAAATGTAAATCAGCATGCTGTTTCCAGCTTAAATATTACTAAAACGCACACATACGATCACCATACTTCCTAATAGCGATTAACAACAGGTCATAAGTCATTTGCAGCAGGTTATTGTCTATATAACTCAGATTTATCATGTATCATCATCTTTTATTTCATGATCTTTATGTTAAGCTTCATGTGAACTTTTATGTTCAAGTTTCTTGTTATTTAGTGTTCTTGTTTCTTGTGATTTAAACATAATCATCATACTACATACTTTAACTAAGAAGCAAGATGAAACAAGGTGTAACAAGACTTACTACTAGCACAAGGCTAGGGTAGAATCTAGTGGAAAAGATGGTGAGAAAAATGAAGAACAAGCAAGAACAAAGCTCCCTTTGAAGCTCTACAAGTGCAACCTCCTTGAATCACCTTCAAAGCTTGAATGGAACTTGATATTGATGAAGATGATGATGTTTAAGTGGTGGTGATGGTGGCGGCTTGGGGTGGAGCCGAAAGAGAGAGAGGAGAGTGAAGTGAGGGAGTGAATCTATGGAATGATATGATGTAAGTAGGTGCCATACTTATATGGATGTTCCTTATATTTTGTTTAGATTAGGAAATAACCAATCTAATATAATATGAAATAAAATCAAGAAGGCATGGTATGAAGATAAGTTGGTGATTGTGTGGGTCCACTTAAGGACCGAATTCGGTTTTATGGGGGGGGGGGGGGGGGGGTTGGATGTAATATTTGCAACCAAAATGTAATCATAAGTTAGTTTTGAAGTATAACTTCCATATGTTAGTTATATGGTTTTTAATGGGTGTTATGGTAAACGGGGATCATGACTAGCCAAAAATAATAAAACAATGTATTTGACAAAAATTTAGTGTCCCGGGTAATGTCCGGTTGTCCGGTTAGACACCGTTCCATTAAAGTGTTTAACTAGTCCAAAAAATGTCTTTTATATATATATTTGTAACACAATTTATTCCCGGGACTTAGGAAAGCATACCGGACCATTCTGCCATATTTTTGCACTTTACTAGCATAATACAATGCTGAATTTTAATAATAAATGCAGAATTCTGCATTTATAGCGTGTTTTAGGCACTTCCCGGCACTATAATTATCACCTAGTGACGCAGTTTTATGGTCCTCACCTCCCTACATTCCATACTAGTGTAGTACTTCATCCCTGGCTCATATTGGCCATAATAACGTTGTCTGCCTAAGTGCTGGTATTGTCAGCATGTTTCTGAATCAACCGCTCAGTGTGCTAACTGTGTTGTACGCATCAAGTATGTCACTAATGTTTGTGTGTAATAAATGGAGTGACTGTATGAAATATGATGCATATGTATGTATGATACAAAAATCATAAAGCAGTTTAAATTGTCAGTTGTAACCAAGCACAGTCATTAAGCACGTAATTTAAAATAAATTAATTGTACAGTACCTGTAATTGTGAGGGTTGTCACACATTTAGCAGCTCGACCCATCGTCGCTGACGCATGTTTAATTCCTTCTGATCAAATATGTGTTGTAAGATTTTGTCATCTGTGAAGATTGTACATCGTGTACCATATAAGTAATGTCGCCAGATCTTCAGGGCAAATACCACCGCACCTAGTTCCAAGTCGTGCGTGGTGTAATTCCTTTCATGCACCTTCAGTTGTCTTGAAGCGTAAGCGATGACTTTCTGGCGTTGCATGAGCACGCCACCCAAACCTTGTCGTGAAGCGTCGCAGTATACCACGAAGTCTTCAGTGCCTTTGGGTAAGGATAGTATCGGTGCATCACATAGCTTGTTTTTTAGTAGTTGGAAGGCTTCTTCCTATTTAACACCCCAGTCGTACTTCTTGTCTTTCTGCGTAAGGGTGGTTAGCGGTTGAGCTATCTTTGAGAAATTCTCAATAAACCGTCGGTAATAGTCCGCTAAGCCCAAAAATTGTCGAACTTCAGTTGGGGTTTTGGGGGCTTCCCAATTCTCTATGGCTTCGATCTTGGATGGGTCTACATGAATGCCCTTCTCATTCACAACGTGACCAAGAAACTGTACTTCGCGAATCCAGAATTCGCATTTTGAAAACTTTGCATAAAGTTTCTCTTTCTTCAGTAGTTCCAGAATTGTTCTAAGGTGTTGCTCGTGTTCTTCTTCCGTTGGTGAGTAAATCAGGATATCATCGATAAATACAATCACGAATTTATCGAGATATGGTTTGCATACGTGGTTCATCAGATCCATAAATACCGCTGGCGCGTTCGTCAGTCCGAATGGCATCACCAGGAACTCGTAATGCCCATAGCATGTTCTGAATGCAGTCTTTGGTACGCTTTCCTCTTGAATCCTTAACTGATGGTATCCAGATCGAAGATCGATCTTGGAATAGTAGCTTGATCCTTGCAATTGATCAAATAAGTCATCAATCCTCGGTAATGGATACCGATTCTTGATAGTGAGCTTGTTCAGTTCCCTGTAATCGATACACATCCGCAGTGTTCCATCCTTCTTCTTCACGAACAATACTGGAGCTCCCCAAGGTGAGAAGCTTGGCCTTATGAATCCTTTATCCAACAACCCCTGGAGTTGTGTAGATAATTCTTGCATTTCGGATGGTGCAAGCCGATAGGGTGCCTTGGCTAAGGAGCGGCTCCTGGAACCAAGTCTATACGGAATTCGACTTTTCGTTGCAGAGGTAGTCCTGGCAGATCTTCAGGAAAAACATCAGGGAATTCCTTCACCACAGGAATGTCTTCGAGTTTCGGCTCCTCAGCCTTCTTATCTATCACGTGCGCTAGGAAAGCAACGCATCCTTTCCTTAAGTACTTCTGTGCCTTCATACAACTGATGATTCGCAGAGGCGCGTCTCGTTTTTCTCCACGTACGATGAGAGTTTTGTCATTCGCCAAAGGGGTGCGAATGATTTTCTCATGACAAATAACTTCAGCTTTGTTCTTGGACAACCAGTCCATTCAGACCACTACATCGAAGCTACCCAATTGAATAGGTAAGAGGTTGATGCTAAAATTTCGTTCACCAAGTTCTAATGAGCAGCCTCTAATAACTTCGCCTGATTCAACAAGTTTACCATTGGCTAGCTCTATGGAGTAAGGAATATCTAATCTACTAGATTCTATTCCAAGCATGCGTTTAAATTCCACAGACATGAAGCTATAGTCGGCACCAGTGTCAAATAATATGGATGCAAAGTTATTGTTAATGAGAAACGTACCGGTGACCACATTAGGGTCCTCGCGTGCGTTCCTTCCTCCAATCACAAATGCTTGAGCACGAGCATTGTTTCCCCTTGGGAAATCCTTTATGAAATGATCTTTGCTTCCACAACTGAAGCATCCTTGGTTTTGCCCAGCTCCATTCCCATTCTGATTACCATTGCCATTTCCATTTCCACCATTCCTATTACCAGCACCGTTGCGATTTCCATTTCTGTTCCTTCCTTTTTCCCCAACAGTCTTCTGTTTGATGACCCAACCTACCACATTTGTCGCATCTTGGAATGCGACAAGCTCCTTCATGATGATACTTACATTTTTGGCACTTAGGCAGGGTGCCTTGGTATCTTTTGGTAGAAGCATCATTTATGTTTGCAAGAGTTTTCGCCTCCTGAGGCGGGTTGGGGTCACACTTCTTGTTGTTGAAACCTTTATTGTTACGTGTCGCTTGATTTAGGTTCGCATGCTTCCTTTTCTTATCACCAGACGACTCAGCATACGTCTCGGTCTTTTCTGTTGGGTTCAGTGATAACTTCTTCATTCGAACAGCATCTTTAGTAAGGCTGACAGCCAGAGTTACAGCCTCAGTGATTGTTGCGGGTTTGGCCGAGGTTACCATGCCACGAAACTCTGGGGCCAGTCCCCAAATGTAGCGTTCTACGCGCTTAAATTCAGGAGTCACCATGTAAGGGATCACCCTGGACAGATCCTGGAATCTTCGGGTATAACCAGTAATGTCAGTACCTTCCATGGTCAAGTGCCAGAACTCAGTCTCCAACCTTTGGAGTTCAGCACGAGAGCAATACTTCTCTCTCATACGTTCCTTTAGTTCATCCCAAGTCAGACCATAAGCGGCATCATCACCCAGGGTTTGGACTTGCAAGTTCCACCAAGTCAGAGCTTCATCAACAAACAACCCAGTAGCAAAAGTGACTTGCTGATCCGTGGTACACTTGCTCATATGGATAGTGGCTTCAGTCTTTTCCGTCCAGCGTACAAATGCCACTGCACCTCCAGTGCCGTCGTAGTTCAGTGGTTTGCAGTCGAGGAACTGCTTGAAAGTGCATCCTTGAGCTGCGTTTCCTCCAGATGAATCTCCATTCCCATTGCGTCTTGCATTGCTTGGTCCTCCACTGTCTTCAGTACGGTTTGCCTCGTACTGGGCGATAGCTGCAGAGATCCGTTCTTCCAGTAGAGCGTTAAGCTCTTCAGCAGTTCTTGGCAGTGGGGGAGGAGGAGGTTGATCAGAATCTCAATTGTTCACAATTCTCCTAGGTGCCATGTTCTGAAAGAACATCACTCATTAGGGTTAGACATTTGTTTGATATCGTCATATGAGACAGTAGTAGTATATATACACAAGCATATACCACATAAGTGATATCAAACAATTATTACTCCAGCAGAGTATTTAATAGGCTGGGGGGAAGGGGTGTTCACGTTTAACCCTTTCTTGTAATGAGGGAATCCATACGTGACAAGACTTACTGTGGTTTATGTGCACTGAATCCCATAATTATGTATGCATCCATAATTACGTAACTCTTTGCACAGTCCGCACAGTTCGTTTCATCCTCGTATCTCTTCATTTCAGATACTGCTTTTAGGTAAAGTCACGTGTACTTGTGGTATTCTACTTCTAGTATATGTAAGTATCAATTATCACACATAATTTGTCACACCCCGACCACGTAGAACATACAAACGTGGCGGAAATGTCGGGGAGTGTTGTAACAGAATTAATTGTTTCAAATCCATGGCAATTGAAGTTTCGTTTTATTGATTACAAGTGTTACAATGTCTTAACAAACAAAGAAATACAACATAATTAACTAGTCTTGCATCTTTTATTGTCACTAAAGCCCAAGTCTGCCTATGTATATCTTGATCATCTTATGCAACAGCTCCTGAAAAACACATGTGAAAATAGGTACGTCAGCATAAAAATGCCTGTGAGATACATAGGTTTTGTGAAAATAGGTTTCATGACTTATGTTTGAGAAAATGTTTAGTCATGAACCTTGTTATTTGCTTTGCTTGGTAAATTATTTGAAAATCGATAAGATCAGATGATAAGTATAAATAAATGTAAGGTTAAATGAATAACCAAGTAAAATATGTTTGCATAAGATAAGTTGTTTATAAATCAATGTCTTGTGAAAAGTATGTTATTTGTATAAAATGTTCTATGTCTCAAACTGAAATGATTCAAATAACGCTATGATATGTAATACCATACAAACACTTATATATAGGAAGTACCAGCGGCGTATCCACCATGCTTGTATCATATTACACACGCATCGTTACTTAATCACTTAATCAAACCAAACCAACCAATGTAAGAAGTCTATGTTTAAATCAATTGTCAAATGTATTGGGTAATATGTCAAGTGTTCATGTCAAGATGTAAATCATATCAAAATGTCTATGTCAAATATCCATGTCAAATGTCTATGTCAAATATCCATGTCAAATGTCTACGTCAAAATGTCATGTATGGCAAGTGAAATGTCTCAACTAAACCATATGCACAAAAACAAAGTATTGAAGTAAAACTTGGTTTAAATCAAAGTTATGTTTTGTGGGAAATGCATGATCAAATGTCAATCATGTTAAAATGTCTATGCCGAAATGTCTATGTCAAATGTCTATGTCAAAATGTCATGTAAAACGATGTACTAAGTAATGCACACAATTGGGCACACCTAGCATGAAATGTCATAAAATCATGTACTATAATGTACTAACGAACATAGCAGGTATATGATGTGAAAACGGGAAAGCATGAAAGTAACAAGTAGGCACATGTGTTCCACCCCAAAACAGTTTGGAAAACAGTAAAAGAGGGGTCTATGTACTCACTTGAGATTGCTCAGTAGTCCTTGAGTAACAACTAAACAATGCTAGAGATCGCGGATATCAAACGGCACCTAGTATAGGTAGCTACATTAAAAAACCGGACCTAAATCGGAAGATCGGGTAGCATTAGGGTTTGTAAACCAAACGAGTGTAGAGACTCGTGTCATTTGGTTTAACAAAGCCTACATACTAAATGAAACTTAACCTAAGTGTCTACGACCCATTACGACCCGTTTAGGTAGCTTATGCTACTTTAACGCGTCGTTCGCGTGAAACGCGTTCGGACCGCCTAACTAGCCCTATGACAAGTGTTATATGCCTAAACATATTACATAATCAGTTATGTGACAAAGGTTTAGGTTACATATGCTTAATTACCAATTATACATGAAAAGGGTATTCTGGTAATTTACCTAAGGCATATAAACTACCTATCATACAACTACTTAAACGATGTGACCATAGGGTATAACCTCGGAAGGTTATTCCCTACCTACTATGGTCACCTAATGTGTTTGGTCGGATCCTAATGATCGACCAAACTGGGTTGGGTTCGAGGTATAAGCGATTTATCAGATCGCTTACCCTACGACCCTAGACAACGTGGTAATCAGTGGGCATAGTCCCAAGGGACTATGACCAACGTGATTACACTCACGTTGCGAAGTTCAAACGAACTTCGCATTGACCATTACTGGTCAACGCTGAAAGTCAAACAAAGTTTGACTTTCTGACTCGAAAAGCAGTAAAATAAGGAAAAGAACGAAAGAATACTTACGAAGGGTCCCCGAATGCTAAACTCGATTCAAAAATCTCAGGTATGAAACAAATGTTTCAACTTAGAGTTTCTCAAATCAAGTTTCTAGTGATTTTAGCAATGGGGGGTATGGGGTATTTATAGGAATACCCGAATCGTTAAGATCGTTTCATGGAAAACGTGCCTTAATCCCATTCGTACATGTGTTGCAAAGTTATGGTGTTTAGGTGTTTAAATTCCATCCATACATGTGTTGCAAAGTCATGGTGTTTAGGTGTTTAAATTCCATCCATACATGTGTTGCAAAGTCATGGTGTTTAGGTGTTTAAATTCCATCCATACATGTGTTGCAAAGTTATGGTGTTTAGGTGTTTAAATTCCATCCATACATGTGTTGCAAAGTCATGGTGTTTAGGTGTTTAAATTCCATCCATACATGTGTTGCAAAGTCATGGTGCCAAAATTCCATCCTTATCCGCTGACTAAGCAAGTTTAGAATGTGTGGTTGTGAATTAAACAACGGCTAATACATCGAATCTGGTCCCGAATGCGAAAAACGAACCAAATGACGCGACGAATGGATTTTTCTTATGGCGAGCACTAAAATAAAATATTTTAGTGCTTACATAAATTTTTGGATGTCCGGATGTATTCAGAACGTAAGTTATGCGCGAAAATGCAAACTTGTGCACTTTTTGACACTTTTAGTCCCTGAATGACCCAAAAGTTTATTTTAGCACACCGAACCCATTAAAGCCTATTTCTAAGCTATGTAAAGGATATTTATGGTGTGTTTAACTTATGGTCATGTTCCGGAATGTCTGTTACAGTTCAAATTGGCATACTTTCGCAGTTTGTCAACTTTAGTCCCTGTAAGCGATTTAACTTGATTTCACCACACCAAACCTTCCAAAACTTATATATAAGTTATGTAAAGGTTATTCAAGGTATGTTAAGCCTATTTCACTATTCCGGAGTGTTCGTTGGATTAAACTGGTTATATTTACGCATTAGTGCGCGTATAACCTTCCAGAAAGCGATTTAGAGTTTGAAATCGAACAAGAGTTGATATGTGCAAAAGATACACATATTTATACAAGTCCAAAGTATGAAATACAATATTTCATTGGTTTGGCATTTGTTTGATGGTTGAAATGACACAGGTGTTACATAATTGCAAGTAATTCTTAATCACAGACGAGTGCTACCACAGTGCACTCTTAATTCTCGTAGTGTCTTTTCTTGACTCTTTGTAAACAGTTTCAGGTAGTGGATGTTGCGGAAAGTTTTATGCAATGAAAACTCTTTGAAAAATTGTTTTCGTGAAAGGATCCTAGTGTAACAACTGTGCTTGTAATCACTATTAACAGTTCTGTTATCAATAAAACAATGTTATTTGATCACAATGTTTGTTTTGTTATGTTTTACATTTTTCATGTTTTGACTTTTATGTAATTTCAAACTCTACATCGCTTTCTGGAGAGTTATACGCAAACTAGTGCGTAAACGTACTCAGTTTAATGCGAGAAATACTCCGGAACATCAACATATACTCAACATACCTTAAATAACCTTTACATAACTTAGAAATAAGTTTTGAAGGCTTTGGTATGGCAAAAACAAGTTAATTCGCTTACAGGGACTAAATATGACAAACTGCGAAAGTATGTCAATTTGAACTGTAACGAACATTCTGGAACATAACCATAAGTTAAACACACCTTAAATATCCTTTACATAGCTTAGAAATAGGCTTTGAGGGGTTCGGTGTGCTAAAATAAACTTTTGGGTCATTCAGGGACTAAAAGTGTCAAAAAGTGCACAAGTTTGCATTTTCGCGCATAACTTACGTTCTGAATACATCCGGACATCCAAAAATTTATGAAAGCATGACTACATTATATTTTAGTGTTCGCCTTAAGAAAAATCCATTCGTTGCGTCATTTGGATCGTTTTTCGCGCTTATGCGCATTCCGTCGTAATTAAGCGAACATCGCGTTCGTACGACCAAACGAACCATCATCTGACATATTTTTGAACATGTTTCATGTCCACAATGTTTAGGCAACATTTTAGGGCCTTAAAGTTGGCTTTACGGGCCTTAGAAGTGTCGGAAATGGCCTTAAACACGTGCAGGGACCTAAACTGTCATTTTTGAAAGTTGTTTCTGATCTGACATGCTCAGGCGGCCCGCATTGTGTTTGGCTGATCCTAAAGCGGGCCGCTTCCCACCTTCTGACCAGATTAAGTGTATTTAATCACAAGTTGCACATGTTTGATCTACCACCACATGTTTTCACTTGCTTAGTCACTAGATAAGGATGGAATTAAGCTTCCATAACCTTGCAACAAGTGTACGGATTGGATCATGGCACGTTTTCCATGAAACGATCTCAACGGTTCACCGAAAACTATAAATACCCCACCCCCCTTTGTTCATAATCACTAGAAATTTGATTTGAGAAACTCTAAGTTGAAACATTAGTTTCATACCTGAGATTTTCGAATCGAGTTTAGCATTCGGGGACCCTTCGTAAGTATTCTTTCGTTCTTTTCCTTATTTTTTTACTGCTTTTCGAGTCAGAAAGTCAAACTTTGTTTGACTTTCAGCGTTGACCAGTAATGGTCAATGCGAAGTTCGTTTGAACTTCGCAACGTGAGTGTAATCACGTTGGTCATAGTCCTTTGGGACTATGCCCACTGGTTACCACGTTGTCTAGGGTCGTAGGGTAGGCGATCTAATAAATCGCCTATACCTTCGAACCCGACCCAATTTGGTCGATCATTAGGATCCGACCAAATACATTAGGTGACCATAGTAGGTAGGGAATAACCTTCCGAGGTTATACCCTATGGTCACATCGTTTAAGTAGTTGTATGATAGGTAGTTTATATGCCTTAGGTAAATTACCAGAATACCCTTTTTCATATATAATTGGTAATTAAGCATATGTAACCTAAACCTTTGTCACGTAGCTGATTATGTAACATGTTTAGGCATATAACACTTGTCATAGGACTAGTTAGGCGGTCCGAACGCGTTTCACGCGCACGATGCGTTAAAGTAGCATAAGCTTCCTAAACGGGTCGTAATGGGTCGATAAGACTTAGGTTAAGTTTCATTTAGCATGTAGGCTTTGTTAAACCATATCACATGAGTTCCTACACTCATTTGGTTTACAAACCCTAATGCTACCCAGTCTTCCGATATAGGTCCGGTTTATTAACATAGTTACCTATATTAGGTGCCGTTTGATTCCGAGATCTCTAGCATTACTTGGTGATTATCTTTAGACATCTGAGCAATCACAAGTGAGTACATAGACCCCTCTTTTACTGTTTTCCAAACTGTTTTGGGGTGGAACACATGTGCCTACTTGTTACTTTCATGCTTTCCTGTTTTAACATCATATACTGCTATGTTCGTTAGTACATTATAGTACATGATTTCATTACATTTTATGCTAGGTGTGCCCATTGTGTGCATTACTTGGTACATTGTTTTACATTACATTTTATGCTAGGTGTGCCCATTGTGTGCATTACTTGGTACATTGTTTTACATTACATTTCATGCTAGGTGTGCCCATTGTGTGCATTACTTAGTACATTGTTTTACATGACATTTCATGCTAGGTGTGCCCATTGTGTGCATTACTTAGTACATCGTTTTACATGACATTTCACGCTATGTATGTTCATTTGATTACATACTTAGTGCATTATTTCACATGCTTACATTTTGGTATGACATTTGGTTTGTTTACATGGGACAATACATTCATTAACACCGATCATGCCGTTCGTTAGTAGGTAGTGGTACCATAGGAATTGACAACTCCCGTTCCGGACATCCCAGGGAAAGGGGACAGAAAGGAATGACCGAATTCGTTGACATTAAGACAGATAGACCTTTAATTTGTTTAAAGGGTTTATCACCACAGTCGCCAGGCTTGGATGTATGCATATTCACAATACCGCATAAATGTTCATATTAAATAGTTGCATGCATTTACACAAAACATAGCTTTGATTTAAACTAAGTTTTACTTCAATACTTTGTTTTTGTGCATATGGTTTAGTTTGAGACATTTCACTTGCCATACATGGATATTTGACATAGACATTTGACATGGATATTTGACATAGACATTTGACATGGATATTTGACATAGACATTTGACATGGATATTTGACATAGACATTTGACATGATTTACATTTGACATATTATTCAATACATTTGACAATTGAATTAAACATAGACTTCTTACATTGGTTGGTTTGGTTTGATTAAGTGATTAAGTAACGATGCGTGTGTAATATGATACAAGCATGGTGGATACGCCGCTGGTACTTCCTATATATAAGTGTTTGTATGGTATTATATGGCGTAACGTTATTTGAATCATTTCAGTTTGAGACATAGAACATTTTATACAAATAACATACTTTTCACAAGACATTTATTTACAAACAACTTATCTTATACAAACACATTTTTACATGGTTATTTATTTAACCTGACATTTACTTATACATATCATCTGATCTTATTGTTTTCAAATGATTTACAAGACAAAGCAAATTACAAGGTTCATGACTAAACATTTTTCTTAAACATAAGTCATGAATCCTATTTTCACAAACCTATGTATCTCACAGGCATTTTTATGCTGACGTACCTATTTTCACATGTGTTTTCAGGTGCTTTTCCATAGGATGTTGATCATGATACTAGGGCGGACCTGTGCCTTAGACTTTAAAAGAAGATAGACTATGTTTAATTATGTTCTGAACTCTTTAAATTTCCTGTTTGAAACAATGTAACACCTTTGTTTATAAATAAAATACAACTTTGTATGCCATGGTTATGAAACAATTAATTCTGTTGCAACACGCCCCGATGTTTCCGCCGCGATTTGTTGTTTTACGCGGTCGGGGTGTGACAGAAGAGTTGGTATCAGAGCCAATGGTTATAGGGAATTAGGTTATTAGTAATGCTTTGACCTAGACTATAACTTTTCTAGGAACCTAACACGAGTTATCTTGTGTTTAGATCTTAAAACATGTATATCACCTATCCTTAGGTGATTATCAAAACAAGAACCAAATTTTCCGAATCGATTTTTGAAAAACAATCATCTGTTTTTGAATGATTTATTACAAGGTTTTGAACCCTCTGTTATATGGTTTTGAACCCTTTTCAGTATTGGTTTTTGGCCTTGTGCCTTCTAATTTTCAAAAATCCCGTCAAACGTTTTGGGTTTTAAATAATGTGAACATGTGCAAACTGGAAGGGTGAATGCCTGTATTCTGGGTTTTCTGTCTAGGCAAGCACTTCGTATACATCTCAACCAGACGCGAGACCAGTTGTGCTTACCTGGGAATTCTTGGAGTGAGTGTTCACTTATAGGCGAGCATGTCTTCATTATACATTATTTTTGACCCATTTACTTTGATTAGTCACTGTGTGTCGTTTGTTTGCTTTGTGATACGGACGAATGACCACCATCTTTGCTTTTGTTGATTTTGTTTCATCTCATTCACTTCATCCAATCATCTCACTCGTTTCCTTTCATGTTTTCCTCTTTTAGAATGCCTCCTCGACGCGAAAATCAGATAGCAACTGCCGAGCTGGCAGAAATCATTGCGCAGCAGATGGCTGCTCAATTCCCAAATCTCTTTGCTCAATGGCAACAAGCCAACAACAACAACAATGGTCCGTGCAAATACAAGGATTTTAATCAGGCTAAACCACTCAAGTTTAGTGGTTCTGAAGGGGCAACTGGGCTTCTTCAGTGGTTTGAGAGCATAGAGAATACTTTTCGCCACGTGCAGTGTCTCGAAAATCGCAAGGTCGAGTTTGCTTCGAGCGTATTTCAGAAGAGGGCTTTGACATGGTGGAACGGGGTTATGAGGGACCAAGGTGCAGAAGTTGCTCTCGCACAGACATGGGCTGAACTTAGAGCCCTTATGATGAGGGAATTCTGTCCTCGTCATGAGCAGCGAGCGTTGGAGAAAGAGTTTGATGTTTTGAAGCAAGATAGTGGTGAGCACAGGGCTTATACTGATCGGTTTGAAGAGTTGAGTTTGCTTTGCCCGACTATGGTTACCCCACTTGACAAGGCTATCGAAAGATACATCGACGGCCTACCTGACTCGGTACAAGACATTCTTACTGGTAGTGAACCTGCCACACTTCGTCAGGCGATCGAGTTATCAGCGACGCTGACTGAGTCGCAGGTCCGGAAGAACAAGTTACACCGGAAGGGTGACAAGGGCAAGAAGCAGTCGGCTGACAAGGAAGATAGCAAGAAAGGTCAAAACTTGAATGGAAAGAACTCTGGTTCTTCGAAGAGGTCAAGGAAGCGTAAGGCTTCCCAAAATTTTGCTATCACTGCCCAAGCTAATCAGGCAGCTCTCAACCAACCCGCACAGCTTCCAGCGAAGAAACCCTATACAGGGAATGCACCTTTGTGCAATAGATGCAACAGTCACCACCAGCCGTAATTTCCATGCCGTTTCTGTACTAACTGTGGGAAATCAGGCCATCTCGCCAATGTTTGTCGATCTGCTCAGAATCCCGCGGTTCAGAACCCGGCTCAACAAGTTGCTCAGCAACAGGGTCAAGCTGCAAGACCACAATACCCACCAGGTGCTTGTTACAATTGTGGGGATCTGACCCACTATAGGAATCGGTGCCCAAGGCTAGCCAACCAGAACCAGAACCAGAACCAGAATCCGGCTCCGGCTCGAGGCCGAGTTTTTAACATGAATGCCCAAGAGGCACAGGCTGACGATAATGTGGTGAACGGTACGTTCTTTATTAATAATCAGCCTGCATCTGTTCTTTTCGATTCCGGTGCCGATAAGAGTTTCGTGTCATTATCTTTTGAGCAAATGCTTCGCGTGTCTAGAACGAAACTAGGCAAATCTTTGACAGTAGAAGTTGCTAGTGGTGAACCCATTATTCTTGATTCTGTTCTACGCAACTGCCAGTTGAACCTTAACGACCATCTTTTTCCTATTGACCTCGCGCCTATGCAACTTGGAAGCTTCGACGTCATTGTGGGAATGGATTGGTTATCCAAGCATCACGCAGAGATAGTTTGTTCTAAGAAGATTGTTCGTGTGCCGCTTTCGACAGGCGAGATCCTGCAGGTTCAAGGTGAGAAGCCTACCGGTGGTCTCAAACTCATGTCTTGTTTTAAAGCTCGGAAGTATCTGCAGAAGAACTATGTGGCTTTCTTAGCACATGTTACAGAAGATAAAGGCAAGGGTAAGTCTATTTCAGATATTCCTGTCGTTCGGGATTATTCTGAAGTGTTCCCTGAAGATTTACCTGGTCTACCTCCAGTACGCCAAGTCGAGTTCCGCATTGATCTCGTACCTGGTGCAAATCCCATTGCTAGAGCTCCATATCGTCTTGTACCATCCGAGATGCAAGAGTTGTCTAAACAGCTTCAGGAGCTCTCTGACAAAGGTTTTATACGTCCTAGTTTTTCACCTTGGGGTGCTCCCGTTCTTTTTGTCAAGAAGAAGGATGGATCCTTTAGGATGTGTATCGATTATCGTGAGCTTAACAAGCTTACCATCAAGAATCGATATCCTCTACCTCGCATAGACGATCTCTTTGATCAGTTACAAGGCGCTTCTTATTTTTCGAAGATTGATCTGCGATCTGGATATCATCAACTTCGGGTGCAAGAAGAAGACATTCCGAAGACAGCGTTCCGTACTCGTTATGGACATTACGAGTTCACAGTCATGCCATTCGGTTTGACTAATGCTCCTGCTGTTTTCATGGACTTAATGAATAGGGTCTGCAAACCTTATTTGGATCAGTTCGTCATTGTTTTTATTGACGATATCTTGATTTACTCTAAGACGCGAGCTGATCACGAGCAACATCTTTGTCTTACTCTTGAACTCCTAAAGAAAGAACAACTTTTCGCAAAATTCTCCAAGTGCGAATTTTGGCTTAAAGAAGTTCAATTTTTGGGGCATGTTATCAACGAACGAGGTATTCATGTAGATCCCTCCAAGATCAGTGCGATTAAGGATTGGGATACACCTACTACTCCTACTGAAGTTCGTTCTTTTCTTGGTCTAGCGGGTTATTATCGCCGCTTCATTGAAAACTTCTCTAAGATTGCAGTTCCTCTAACTGCTCTAACTCAGAAGAAAATGCCATTTTATTGGGGATTCAAACAAGAGGAAGCTTTTCAACACCTGAAGCAGAAGCTTTGCGATGCGCCTGTTCTATCATTGCCTGAGGGTGATGATGATTTTGTCGTGTATTGTGATGCATCTAAATTGGGTCTTGGCTGTGTTCTGATGCAAAGGAACAAAGTCATAGCCTATGCATCAAGACAATTGAAGATACATGAGAAGAACTACACCACTCATGATCTTGAGTTAGGTGCAGTTGTCTTTGCTCTCAAGATCTGGAGACACTATTTGTACGGTACAAAATGTGTGGTTTTCACAGACCACAAAAGTCTTCAGCATATCTTCAACCAGAAAGAACTCAACATGAGACAGCGACGTTGGGTTGAGCTCTTAAACGACTATGACTGCGAAATTCGCTACCATCCTGGTAAGGCGAATGTCGTGGCTGATGCATTGAGTCGTAAGGAACGTACTAAACTTCATTGTGTACGTGTTCAGTCTGTTATTCAAGCTCGATCCGATATTCAAGCACGCATTGCTCAAGCTCAACAATCTTGTGTTTCACAAGGTTTGATGGATAAGGAATTTCCTTACCACATAACACCTGCTTTGGAACTGAAGGACAATGGATCATATTACTTCATGGACCGTTTGTGGGTCCCAAGCCAGGATGATCTTCGTACCTTGCTTATGGATGAAGCCCATAAGTCTCGTTATTCTATTCATCCGGGCTCAGATAAAATGTATAAGGATCTTCGTATTCACTATTGGTGGCCGGGTATGAAGAAAGACATTGCCTTATACGTATCCAAATGCCTTACTTGTCTTAAGGTTAAGGCTGAACATCAGCATCCTTCTGGATTATTGGAGCAACCAGAGATCCCAGTTTGGAAATGGGAAAACATTACTATGGATCTTGTTACCAAACTCCCGCGCACAAAGAAAGGTCATGATGCCATCTGGGTAGTCGTTGATCGTCTTACAAAGTCAGCACATTTCTTGCCAATCCGTGAGGATTTTCCTACTGACAGACTTGCTCAAATTTATGTAGATGAAATAGTAGCTCGACATGGTGTTCCGTTGAACATCATTTCTGACAGAGATGCTCGTTTCACTTCTCATTTTTGGAGAACCATGCAATCTGCCATGGGGACCCAACTTAATCTAAGCACAGCTTATCATCCGCAAACGGATGGTCAATCTGAGAGAACAATCCAGACTCTGGAGGATATGCTAAGAGCTTGTGTGATCGATTTTGGTGGTAGCTGGGATTCACATCTTAAATTGATTGAATTCTCCTACAACAACAGTTATCACACTAGCATCAAAATGGCTCCTTTCGAAGCTCTCTATGGTCGAAAATGTCGTTCACCAGTCTGCTGGAATGAGATTGGCGAGGCTCAACTTACTGGACCTGCCCTCATTTTAGAGACAACTGACAAGGTCAAGAAAGTTCGTGATAACCTTCAGGCAGCTAGAAGCCGTCAGAAGATTTACGCGGACCCAAAACGCAAAGCCTTGGAATTTCAAGTCGGTGATCGAGTATTACTTAAGGTCTCACCTTGGAAAGGTGTGATCAGATTTGGAAAGAAAGGAAAACTTGCACCTAGATACGTTGGACCATTCAAGATCGTCGAAAGAATCGGAAAGGTAGCCTACAGACTTGAGTTACCTCCTGAACTTGGAAATGTTCATCCAACTTTTCACATATCAAATCTCAAGAAGTGTACAGCTGATGAGAACTACTCCATACCGCTTGACGAAATTCGTGTTGGCAAAACACTGAAATTTGTTGAGAAACCAGTGGAAATCATGGAACGTGAAGTCAAGTGGCTTAAACGCAAGCGCATTCCTTTGGTCAAAGTTCGCTGGGAAGCTAAACGTGGACCTGAGTTTACTTGGGAACGCGAAGATGAAATGAAAGCGAAATATCCACATCTTTTTCCACGAGTTTCCTCTAAATAAATTTCGGGACGAAATTTCCACAAGTAGGGGAGACTGTAACAACTGTGCTTGTAATCACTATTAACAGTTCTGTTATCAATAAAACAATGTTATTTGATCACAATGTTTGTTTTGTTATGTTTTACATTTTTCATGTTTTGACTTTTATGTAATTTCAAACTCTACATCGCTTTCTGGAGAGTTATACGCAAACTAGTGCGTAAACGTACTCAGTTTAATGCGAGAAATACTCCGGAACATCAACATATACTCAACATACCTTAAATAACCTTTACATAACTTAGAAATAAGTTTTGAAGGCTTTGGTATGGCAAAAACAAGTTAATTCGCTTACAGGGACTAAATATGACAAACTGCGAAAGTATGTCAATTTGAACTGTAACGAACATTCTGTAACATAACCATAAGTTAAACACACCTTAAATATCCTTTACATAGCTTAGAAATAGGCTTTGAGGGGTTCGGTGTGCTAAAATAAACTTTTGGGTCATTCAGGGACTAAAAGTGTCAAAAAGTGCACAAGTTTGCATTTTCGCGCATAACTTACGTTCTGAATACATCCGGACATCCAAAAATTTATGAAAGCATGACTACATTATATTTTAGTGTTCGCCTTAAGAAAAATCCATTCGTTGCGTCATTTGGATCGTTTTTCGCGCTTATGCGCATTCCGTCGTAATTAAGCGAACATCGCGTTCGTACGACCAAACGAACCATCATCCGACATATTTTTGAACATGTTTCATGTCCACAATGTTTAGGCAACATTTTAGGGCCTTAAAGTTGGCTTTACGGGCCTTAGAAGTGTCGGAAATGGCCTTAAACACGTGCAGGGACCTAAACTGTCATTTTTGAAAGTTGTTTCTGATCTGACATGCTCAGGCGGCCCGCATTGTGTTTGGCTGATCCTAAAGCGGGCCGCTTCCCACCTTCTGACCAGATTAAGTGTATTTAATCACAAGTTGCACATGTTTGATCCACCACCACATGTTTTCACTTGCTTAGTCACTAGATAAGGATGGAATTAAGCTTCCATAACCTTGCAACAAGTGTACGGATTGGATCATGGCACGTTTTCCATGAAACGATCTCAACGGTTCACCGAAAACTATAAATACCCCACCCCCCTTTGTTCATAATCACTAGAAATTTGATTTGAGAAACTCTAAGTTGAAACATTAGTTTCATACCTGAGATTTTCGAATCGAGTTTAGCATTCGGGGACCCTTCGTAAGTATTCTTTCGTTCTTTTCCTTATTTTTTTACTGCTTTTCGAGTCAGAAAGTCAAACTTTGTTTGACTTTCAGCGTTGACCAGTAATGGTCAATGCGAAGTTCGTTTGAACTTCGCAACGTGAGTGTAATCACGTTGGTCATAGTCCTTTGGGACTATGCCCACTGGTTACCACGTTGTCTAGGGTCGTAGGGTAGGCGATCTAATAAATCGCCTATACCTTCGAACCCGACCCAATTTGGTCGATCATTAGGATCCGACCAAATACATTAGGTGACCATAGTAGGTAGGGAATAACCTTCCGAGGTTATACCCTATGGTCACATCGTTTAAGTAGTTGTATGATAGGTAGTTTATATGCCTTAGGTAAATTACCAGAATACCCTTTTTCATGTATAATTGGTAATTAAGCATATGTAACCTAAACCTTTGTCACGTAGCTGATTATGTAACATGTTTAGGCATATAACACTTGTCATAGGACTAGTTAGGCGGTCCGAACGCGTTTCACGCGCACGATGCGTTAAAGTAGCATAAGCTTCCTAAACGGGTCGTAATGGGTCGATAAGACTTAGGTTAAGTTTCATTTAGCATGTAGGCTTTGTTAAACCATATCACATGAGTTCCTACACTCATTTGGTTTACAAACCCTAATGCTACCCAGTCTTCCAATATAGGTCCGGTTTATTAACATAGTTACCTATATTAGGTGCCGTTTGATTCCGAGATCTCTAGCATTACTTGGTGATTATCTTTAGACATCTGAGCAATCACAAGTGAGTACATAGACCCCTCTTTTACTGTTTTCCAAACTGTTTTGGGGTGGAACACATGTGCCTACTTGTTACTTTCATGCTTTCCTGTTTTAACATCATATACTGCTATGTTCGTTAGTACATTATAGTACATGATTTCATTACATTTTATGCTAGGTGTGCCCATTGTGTGCATTACTTGGTACATTGTTTTACATTACATTTTATGCTAGGTGTGCCCATTGTGTGCATTACTTGGTACATTGTTTTACATTACATTTCATGCTAGGTGTGCCCATTGTGTGCATTACTTAGTACATTGTTTTACATGACATTTCATGCTAGGTGTGCCCATTGTGTGCATTACTTAGTACATCGTTTTACATGACATTTCACGCTATGTATGTTCATTTGATTACATACTTAGTGCATTATTTCACATGCTTACATTTTGGTATGACATTTGGTTTGTTTACATGGGACAATACATTCATTAACACCGATCATGCCGTTCGTTAGTAGGTAGTGGTACCATAGGAATTGACAACTCCCGTTCCGGACATCCCAGGGAAAGGGGACAGAAAGGAATGACCGAATTCGTTGACATTAAGACAGATAGACCTTTAATTTGTTTAAAGGGTTTATCACCACAGTCGCCAGGCTTGGATGTATGCATATTCACAATACCGCATAAATGTTCATATTAAATAGTTGCATGCATTTACACAAAACATAGCTTTGATTTAAACTAAGTTTTACTTCAATACTTTGTTTTTGTGCATATGGTTTAGTTTGAGACATTTCACTTGCCATACATGGATATTTGACATAGACATTTGACATGGATATTTGACATAGACATTTGACATGGATATTTGACATAGACATTTGACATGGATATTTGACATAGACATTTGACATGATTTACATTTGACATATTATTCAATACATTTGACAATTGAATTAAACATAGACTTCTTACATTGGTTGGTTTGGTTTGATTAAGTGATTAAGTAACGATGCGTGTGTAATATGATACAAGCATGGTGGATACGCCGCTGGTACTTCCTATATATAAGTGTTTGTATGGTATTATATGGCGTAACGTTATTTGAATCATTTCAGTTTGAGACATAGAACATTTTATACAAATAACATACTTTTCACAAGACATTTATTTACAAACAACTTATCTTATACAAACACATTTTTACATGGTTATTTATTTAACCTGACATTTACTTATACATATCATCTGATCTTATTGTTTTCAAATGATTTACAAGACAAAGCAAATTACAAGGTTCATGACTAAACATTTTTCTTAAACATAAGTCATGAATCCTATTTTCACAAACCTATGTATCTCACAGGCATTTTTATGCTGACGTACCTATTTTCACATGTGTTTTCAGGTGCTTTTCCATAGGATGTTGATCATGATACTAGGGCGGACCTGTGCCTTAGACTTTAAAAGAAGATAGACTATGTTTAATTATGTTCTGAACTCTTTAAATTTCCTGTTTGAAACAATGTAACACCTTTGTTTATAAATAAAATACAACTTTGTATGCCATGGTTATGAAACAATTAATTCTGTTGCAACACGCCCCGATGTTTCCGCCGCGATTTGTTGTTTTACGCGGTCGGGGTGTGACACCTAGAGATTGTAGTCTAAACTCGAGAAGGAATCCTGGTTCACTACAATCGCAGCTCTGATACCAATCTGTCACACCCCTTTCTTAGGCGGAAGCATGAGGCGTGATCATGAAAGGTTTTCATTGCATACGATTGGTAAACATACTACATGCTCGTAAAAATAACTCCAAATGCAAACATTACATAACGGAAATCATAGTTTAAGGGTTTACAACACAAGACAGCATATTGTCTTAAAAGTTTACAACTTTATTCAACGATAAACATAAACGACATCCAAGAGCATGAGTAAGACCGCGCGCACATCCACTTTAGTTACCTGAAATACATGTGAGTTTTTGGAAAAACGTCAACATAATGTTGGTGTGAATTCATGCAGTTCTTGTATTGAACGTTTGTAAACTTTATATGAAAACATGGTATGTATCTTGTATAAATCAAGTATTCTTGTATAAATCACGTATTCTTGTATAAATCACATACTCTTGTATAAATCACGTATTCTTGTATAAATCACGTACTCTTGTATAAATCAAGTATTCTTGTATAAATCACGTATTTCTGTATGTATCAAGGTTGTTAATGGGTTGCAAGGCCATTAACATGTGACACGACATAGGAAGCAACCAAACCATATGCATTTTTCTAGTTGTCGATTCTGAGACACAAAAGCACTACTCGGTACTTGTTCTCACCAAGAGTGTGGCTGCCCGAAACCCGTTAGATCTAACCTTTTGTTCTGCGGTCTAGGTATATTGTTGATTAATGGTGCTTATGGTACCCTATTCGTGACACGATTTCTCGTATCATTTCTCGTATCATTCCTTAAAACGCATCATACTTGGTACCCTTTTCTTAAAACGCATCATACTTGTAAAACCCATTTACAAACATTGTAACATTTGTAACATGTATTTCACCCGCGAAGTTATAAAACTGAAAACAGTTAAAGAAAAGGGGGAGCATGAACTCACAACTTGGCGTTCCTGCGTTGTAAACTTCACCGGATTTGCTTATCTAGCGTCGTGACCTAAACGTGTTTTATTAACGTTAGTCACTAGAGTTGCATCGCACAAGTACAAGTCACTATCTTTTGTATATGTGTTCTTGTGTTAAAAATAATTTATATTTTTAACTATGTGTCTTACTTATATTATTTTCTCAAAAATAAATATAAGTATCTTGTATTTTTCACCCGAATTATGTATCTTGTCCAAAACTTCATTTCATGTTCATAACTTGTCCAAGTTATTTATGCTATCAAGTAATGTATTTTTATAAATATATTTTTCTTGTATTTGTCTAAGCATGTTGTATGTGCTTTTTGTATCTTCACTCCTTATGAGTATTTAGTGTATTTTCAAGTCTTAATACACTATTACATGTAATACATACTACATACACTTAGCACAAAATTTGGTGATCAATAAATATATATATTTTTCTCAAAAATATACATACTTAATATCAGTTTTAATCTTGAAGAAATCATCATTTCTTAATACAAAAAATTAGGGAAACTTTGGTAAATGTTTTTGGATACATTTTTAGGGAATAAGTTTCTCAAAAACTTATATTTTTCTAAGTGTCAAAATTTATAGAAATTTTGACAGAGTTTCCTCTAAAAATGGAGGTTTCCCATGTTTTCAAAACATGTGTTTATTTTCTTTTAAATCATCATCAAACATCAACAACTTATTCTACACTTATCAAGTGCCAAAATCAAGTAAATCACACTACATCATGAACTTGAAGTTTTGTAAAAACTTGTAGTAACTTACCATGTTATTTAGTAGGTTTAGTTACTCTTAAGAACATGGTTGTTTGCTTGTAAATCTCATTCTTGGAGAATTTAGTCATTTACAACTTGTAGGATGATTTTTCTAAAAATACTTCTCTTGTATTTTTCTTGTTATAAACATGTTTCTATTCTTGTTTAAACACTAAAAATATTATTAGTTTACTTAGAAACCATGACTTTGTAAGTCTTGTAAATAATCTTGGTTACTTGAGAAAATTATTTTTGTAATCACCGATTTACAAGAATTGTATTTTGTTTAAACCATCTTTACATAAGAGAACCCATTTCATTATTCAAGTTCATGAAGACATAAAGTATGAAGATCTTGGTCTTTCAAAAGATCACCACTTTAACTCACTAGATCATGTGTTTAATCACAATCTAGTAGGCTCCATATGATGTCTAACATCACCAACACTAATAATAAATCAACAAGAAGCAAATCAACATATTCAACATATATTCTTATGTATTTAAGCTTATGTGAAAGATTCATGTTCATATTCTTTAGTGTTCTTGTAATTTTCACCATAATATATCTTTTAACCAATCAATATATGAAGTAATAAGAGATTATGAGGGCTCACCACTAGCAACAAGGCTAGGGAAGATTACTAGGACTTGAAGATGACAAAAGTGTTGGATAAAAGGAAATGAAGAAGGTCCTTCAAGATCTACAAGCTTCCAACTTCCTAATTCACCTTCTAGCACCTTATGTGAACCTTGGAATGGATTGAAATTGAATGAAAATGGTGGATGTATGGTGGGTGTATTGGGGCCGTAAGTGGGAGTGAAGGGAGGAGGGAGGTGTGGTGTTGAGTGGTGAAATGGTTATACTTGTATATCTTCACAAGATCTAAATCAATCTTCCATATCTTCAAAGATCACACAATATCTTGTAAGATCATAGGAAATCTAAGAAAGATCAATTGGGATATTGGCAAGATTTGGCAAATATTTGATGGGTTCACCCCTTTGAACCGTGAACATATAGGGGGGGGGGGGTAAAGTGCAACTTTCCAATCTCTAGTTCAATAACAAGTTAGCTTACAAGTGTAGTTTTGTTGGTGCATTCATCTGTCGTCTTCGTCTTATGTTGAGTCTCGGGTTCGTTGCGAAGTTGTTCAAGCATGATGTCATGATGACATCATCAAAGTGACATCATCAAAGTGACATCATTACACAAGAGACAAAAGCATTTATGTGTCTAGAAACTGATTTCGTTCATATGTCAAGTTTGAGATTTCGTTCATATGTCATATTAGTGATTTCGCTTATATGTCAAAGTGTGAGGTTCGCTTTTACGGTCATGTACATAAAAGCGAAATCAGGACACTTATAAATAGGTATCATGAGCGAAATCACATAGATAGTTCTAAGTGTTGTCTTCCGGTGAGCCACGAAGTGCTGCCGAAGTGTTGATTTGATTGTAAACGTCATTCAGATTAATAGAATCAACATAATAAAGTGAATTCTCGCTGAATTGAATCTGATTTGTCTGTTTCCGCCGTTCAAATCAGTAATAGCTCTTCTAAGCGACTCGTTTAGGTCCGAATTCGATCCTACAATTGGTATCAGAGCAAGTGAAGAAGAGTTCTATACAATTCAGCCGATAATTCTGTTTCTACACCATTCTTTTCCGAAAATTAAAACTTTTTATGGTCAGAATCGGTTTAAACTTTCACAGTGTGCTCGGAATTAACAATTAACAAACCCTTGAAAATTTCAAAGTTAAAATCGACCTAGAACTTAGGATTTTCAAGGTTTCGCTCTTATGAACTCGTAAAAAAAGGTGACGTAATCAGAGGTTTCGCTCATTCGTACCAGCATATTTCGCTCTTGTGACAACTAAGGGTTTCGCTTTTGTGACACTATAGGGTTTCGCTCCAAGGAACAACTTGATTTCGCTCTTGTGACCATCAAAGTCTTTGTCAGTCATCGAACAGGATAATCACGTGAATATTTGTCAGTTAATTGAAAACAACATTCTGCATGTGTATAGTTCCAATGAGAGTTTAGTTGTCGGTTAAATCAGATTGCATGTGACAAAGCGGTCCATTCACGTGATAATCATTCCCGAAGTAGTATTGTTTTTTTATCTTCGGGTTGTGTGAAATGTTATAGAAGATTGTCAGTTTGCATGTGAATTAATTTGGAGTTGATCAGTGTGCATGTGATCTACATTGTGTGAATCCAGTTGGCCATGTGAAATATTCAAGTTTGCATGTGAAGTTCTCAAAGTTGTCGACCAATTCATTAGAATAATTGACCAATTGTGTTTCATGCAACTTTAAGTTTGTCAGCCTCATTAATCAACAGTCAAAGTTCACGGCCCAAGTATAGTGTTGTTTGATTAAAGTTCACGGCCCAAGTATAGTGTTGTTTGATTAAAGTTCACGGCCCAAGTATAGTGTTGTTTGATTAAAGTTCAAGGCCCAAGTTTTAAATCGGCCCAAGGCATACAATACATTACATCGACCCAATTAGCTTTTGAGATTATTCAAGTTCAAATATTGATCAATCAAATATTGATCAATATCAAGTTCAATCGGGATTTTTTACAAGTTGATTCGAAGCGAATTGGTGTCCAGCTTGTTTGAAACTTGTGTTTGTGTGAACTCTCGAAATCGAAACATGGATTTTGAAGAAGTGTTGGCATATGTGTATCATGAATCTCAGCAGTATATTCGATAAAGCAAGAAGGAGAAACAGTCTCAGCAAAAGAAGTTGTTGAAAAAGGTCCGGTTTTTTATCATTCGTCTGATGAAGAGGGTGACGAGTATGAAGAAGAAATCCAAAAACTTGAAAATCTTAAACAACAACTTCCATCTGATCAACGTAGTGGAAAGTTATTTTATGCCGATAAAATTGAAAAATTGAAAGAAAAACAAGATGCAAAAAGAAAGAATCAAAAGGCAGTCATTGTTAAAGAAGAGATCAGAGCTGAGCAGATTGAACAAGTTCCAGCTGTCAAGGTTGAGAAAGGAGAATCTGAAAAACCTGTATCTGTGAATCCTAAACCAGAGTTAAAGAAAGAAGTTGCAGAAGACGCACCTATCTTTGATCATTCATCAGAAGAAGAGAGTAAGGATGAAAGTGTTCATGAGGAGAAGAAATAGGTTGAAAATATTTCAGTTTTGAAGGTTGAGATGAAAGCTGAAGAGAAACAGATTCCTGGAAAATGTGTAAACTGTGAAAAATCTGAGACAGATAATGCCAAACTCTTGAAGAATGTAGAGAGTTTGTCATTAGAAAACAAAAATCTTAAAAAATCAGAAAATGTTTTGAAAAATCAATTACACAATTTGGAAAATGAAAAATTGAAATTTGAAAAAGATTTTCAAAGTCAAATGAAGATTTTAGAAGATGAGAAATCTGCTATTTTTAAAAATAATCTTGAAAAACAGATTGAAATAAACTCTCATCTTCAGAAAATCATTCGACTTGAAAATAAAGCTGAAAAAGCTCGGATTAAAATCAAAGAGCTTGAAGAGAAATTGAAAGGTTTTGAGACTTCGTCATCAACACCAGATTATCCCTGTCCAAAACCGATCAATTCTGTTCCAATAAGTGACAATGTCACAAACTTTGACAAAGTCAAAGTTGAAGATTGCGATGAGAAATCTGATGATGAAAATGAAAAAATGAAGAAAAAGAATTTATTTTTGAAGTTAAAAGAAAAGTTTCAAGAAACTGTTCCGCAATCAACTGAAAAGGGAGAATGCTCTAAGCAAAAACCTTTGAAGAAGAAAGTGGAACAAAAACAAAAAGAGAAAATTTTGAAAAATGTACAAAAAGATAATAAAAGCTCATCAGATCGATCATCCAATCGCAATGAAAAATTACAAAAATCGAAAAATGAAAACTCTAAAATTGTTGGCAATAAGTGGTGCAGGTTGGACCACAGTGCTCAAAAGTCAAATCCAGCAATCAAAAGGAAAAAGGAATATCACCAAGCCAAACAGTGCTTTGATTTGAGCATTTGGACTGAAAATGGTGATTGGTACGATAACAGAGTGTGTTACCGGTGTGGTTATCAAGGACACATTGCTGTTAACTGCCAAGGTTGGAGTTATGAGACGAGGAGATGTTTTAATTGCAACATCAGAGGTCACATTGCCAGAGATTACCCAAGGAGATCAAATGAAAGATTGAGGGTTAATTCTCAGAAGATAGCAAAGAAACCAGTCAATGTCAAGCCCAAAGAACAGAAGGTTCAAGAACCTAAAGTTCAAGAAAAGAAAGTGAAACTTTCACAGGGGCAGAAAGACAGACTGAGGAAGAAGAGAAAGAAGGCTAGAGAGTATCTAGAGAAGATCTTGTTCTCGGGTTCACCGGATAGATCGAATAAGAGTTCTGATGAATCAACTCCCTCAACTGCAAAGTCAAGCAAGACGAATTCATCAGATACAAATCTGAGGACGAGAGAGGGAAAGAAGAAGAAGAAAGTTTGTGGCAATGAATCTGTTTCTTCGGAAACAAAGGAGCCACATGTCGGCGATGAATCTGGCTCATCAAAGTCTGACAAGCCACATTCAGGCGATGAATCTGGTGTGGTAAAGCCAGAAGAGCCATGTGTTGAGGTAAAAAATGAGAATTCTGGTTTAACAATGGATGATGCAAATTTTCCACCATTGTTGAACAAGAATTCAAAATCACCCAAGGACAGTCAGGCTTGGGTGAATCTGTTTAAATGAAAAACCTGACTTGCCGGAGTTCCCAGGTTGGTAAGCGTGGAACATGAATCGGCATATTTCTAGAGAAATTCATATTTGTGATGTTTCGATTTAAAAGTGGTAAATCAGGGACATTAAGTTGTACTTGATTTTCTACAAGTGATGTTTGTGAATTGATCTTAAAAATGTTAGTTTTTACAAGTGATTGAAGAAAACAAAGTGATGAAAGATCCCCGAATTTGTGAAAAGACACACAACACTTATTTTCCGGAAAAACCATTTTGATTAAAACAAACTTAAGTGTTTTGAAATCACTATGGGAAAATGTTTTGTTGTTAGGGGGAGTTCTGATTGTTTATGCCAGGTGGATGGAGAATTGAAGTGATTCTCATTATGTTGTCAAGTTTGTACAGTTTGTTTTCAAATTTTCCCAGAAAATCAAAATTGAGACATATTTTGATTTTAGGGGGAGTAAATTTTTTTAAAAAATTTGAAAATTTGAAAATGTCAAAAACATTGAAAAAAAATGAGTTTTTGATTTGCGATAACGATACAAACTTAAATGAAAAAGCCTAGTTCTAGTGGGAAACATGGTCAAAATCATAGTACTTAGTTTTGTCCTTCTTGATTGTGTGCCTACTCGGTAATCGTTGATTGTCAAAAGACATAAAACTGGTTAGGTTTATGAACTTTCACAACTTTGCTAAAAAGTCGCTGTGATTGTGCATTTCATTTTGCAAAGATTTAAACTTGTTTTATTTCTTTATTTTGTTTAAGCATCGGACATCCTCTGCGTATACATGAGTATCGACCTGGATGTTGTTGCCTAAACGTTCTGCTTTATTTTCTTTGGTGTTTCGTTTAAGCTTTGGACCTCCTCTGCGTATACGGGAGTATCGACCTGGTGGTTAAAGCCTAAACAACTTCAACTTATTTTTATTTTCTTATTTTGTTTAAACATTGGACTTTCTCTGCGTATACGGAAGTATCGACCTGATTGTTAATGTTTAAACATTCTGCTTTGTTTTCGCACAAATCACAGTCGATAAAAGTTTAAAGGCATTACTTGAGTCAGTGTATTGCATGATGAGGGGATATGCTGAGATGGTGGGGTCCATAAGCACTTAGTGCAAAATTAATATACTTTAAACGTATCGGTAAGCATTTCGAAAGTTTTTAGATTGAGCTTAAGTGGACAACAATATCATCAATCCATGTGAATCGTTTAGAACTTAAAATGTTTAAAGCTTAACGGTGCTAGTGATTGGTCACATAAACTGATATGATCCTCTTGCACGAACTCACAAAATATGTTTGTACATATTTCATTTCTGCATTTAATTTCTGTTATTGCATTTATGTTTCATATTTTGAAAAATTCAAAAAGATTTTCGACAACTGATGTTGATGAGCTGATTTTCAAAATTCCAAGTGCTAAACAAGATGAACTGGTTTGGGAGTGTGCGTTTAACAGAAGAAATTTGTTTTGAGAAAAGAAAAGTTTGATTAGTTAATCAAGATCATTAATTTGAACTTGATGTAACTATTTTCAGTAAGTTTTTCTTATTGTTTTTAAGTAAAAACTTATGTGGTGGTGAGAAAATGTGTGCAGGAGTTGAGCTGAACAGAATTAAAGCCAGGATGTGACCTCTAGGTGATAGTTAATTCCAGATGGCGATCCCATCATGATGAGAGGGGGAGTCTGACGAGGTTAGAGCCAAAGAGAAGATCCTGGTATATGCTAAGGAAGAAAAGAGACTGATAAAGACTGAAGATGCGAAGACTCGACACTTAAGACTCGTCAACATCGGAGGGGGAGTCTGTTGGTGCATTCATCTGTCGTCTTCATCTTATGTTGAGTCTCGAGTTCGTTGTGAAGTTGTTCAAGCATGATGTCATGATGACATCATCAAAGTGACATCATCATGACATCATTACATAAGAGACAAAAGCATTTATGTGTCTAGAAACTGATTTCGTTCATATGTCAAGTTTGAGATTTCGTTCATATGTCATATTAGTGATTTCGCTTATATGTCAAAGTGTGAGGTTCGCTTTTACGGTCATGTACATAAAAGTGAAACCAGGACACTTATAAATAGGTATCATGAGCGAAATCACATAGATTGTTCGAGGTATGTTCTTCCGGTGAGCCACGAAGTGCTGCCGAAGTGTTGACTTGATTGTAAACGTCATTCAGATTAATAGAATCAACATATTAAAGTGAATTCTCGCTGAATTGAATCTGATTTGTCTGTTTTCGCCGTTCAAATCAGTAATAGCTCTTCTAAGTGACTCGTTTAGGTCCGAATTCGATCCTACAAGTTTTTTTTAGGGACTTGTGTGTTATTATGTTATAAGAGGTGTTATGGTGTTCGGGGACCATAACTAGCTCAAAAATATTAAAACAATGTTTCTAATAATATTTTGATGTTCCGGGTAATGTCCGGTTGTTCGGTTAGATACCGGTTCGTTAAAGTGCTAAATTGCACAGTTTAGTGTCCTTTATGTATCCTTTTGTGACCCTTTTAATTCCCAACACTTAGGACGGTATTCTGGATATTAAAACATGAATTCTGCATAATATTTATGTATTAAAAAGCTTATTATAGCTGAATTCTGTAAAATTCTGCACTTAAAGTGCGTTTCGGGTGCTTTTTAGTGCGTATTTTGGCTTCCGGAATGTCTATATGTTAACCCTTGTATGTACTCTTGGGTTTTAATGTATTCTTGATGTTGGACCTACACCTAGGCTCCAATTTTGTTGTCTGACTGTTTTCTGCAGATTTTTCGACACAATGTGTCTTACCGGTGAGTTTACTAGTATTTCTGACGCAACGCTATCATTAATGCATAAAGCAATATTTGTAGTATAAAACGTGCATGAATTCACTTGTATAGTATGTAATCAGACAATGTTGACATTTAAGCACATAATTGCAGTCGTTAAATAATAATTAAAGTGTATGGAAATTACCGGTTTTGTGCCAGTTGTCACAGATATCCAGTTTGATCACATTTAAAATATGTTCTATTTGAGACATCTTTGACCTGTTCTTGTTGCTTTTCTGAGCATAGAACTCTTCATTAGAATGTCGCCTAAATTGGAGTTCTTTCTCTTCTTAGGAACTTGTTCTGTGAACAAAGTTCATAATTGTCTGATAATTTGGTGTTTCATTTCTTTTCCAATTCTGTTTCTTTTTATAACCCAATCCAGCCTTCATGTTTTTCTTTTTGTAACCAGGTTTGTTATAAAAAGTTTTGTGACTCTTTCCAGTAAACTTTGCAATTTCGGATTTTTCAATTTCAATCTATTTGAAAACTTTGTCAATCTTTTCTGAAATCACATTCTGAATCGGGACTTCAAGATCTGAGAATAATTTGTCCGAACCAATCATGGTATAAACCAATCCTTTTGAATCATCATTCGCCTTTTTCTCAGATTTTTAGTTTTTCAGATAACCTTCATGAAAACTACCTTCATTTTCATCCTGTGATTCAGATTTACATGTTTCAATGGACTCTTCTTTTAAAACACTTTCAACGACCTTACCTACCACCTCTGAATCACTAGAATCATCAGATTTGGAATAGGTTACGTCAATATTGTCTGGCAATTGATCAACCATGTTGAAAGCTTTTTCCACCTTTTTATCATCATAGAATGTGAATTTTTCCTCAAACGGTGGTGGAACCTGATGATACTCTGAGCCAATTCCTTTCTTGTTTTGCTCAGAATCTTTACCATCCGGTTTTAGATTGAAAATGCATTCAAGAACATATGATGAAGCGTGATAACTGTGTAACTTGTTATTATCTTGTTCTAAACCAGCTATTTTATGCTTTAGCTTAGCATCATCTTCAATGTAAGAATTTACAACTTGTTGCTTAATTTCATATTGTCGCTTCAGCATATCAGATGTTTCAGAACAATGTTTCAATCTTGATTGAACAAGTTTCATTTGACTCTTCACGTCTTCATATGATTCTTTTGTGATATGATATGCAAGTTTTATTGAATCATACTCCTTTTTTCATGTCACACCCCAAATTTCCACGTGTCACCGGTGGGCCCGGTAGGGGAGTAACGTGACGTGGTTGGCAACATCATAGTCAAACAACACAATATATAAATGCACAGCGGAAGCAAAAGGGTAAATATATTACAATCCGAAATAATGTACATCAAAGTATTATGACGGAAGTAAAAGATCCACAGGCGGATTGTAAATAAAATAACATGGTTCAACAGACTTTAGGCATCTAAGCTTGCGAGACTCTTTATTGATGCTAGGAGTAGCCAGCCAATTCCAATTAGTACCTGCACTTAGCCTTTTTGGGAAAATACGTCAGTTTACACTGGTAAATACAATTAACCGACTCATTTTGAAAAGGTTTAATAAAATGATTGATTTGAATGCACATGGCACAAATAATATTTTATAACTTGGGATAATTATGTAAATATATAAACTTGTAAACGAATTACATGTTCCTTATGCGTTCAGTAGCCCGATCCGTAGACCGGGTAAAAGATCAATAGACACACCACTTTATATAATGAGACACTGACAGGTGTACGCCTACACCCGAGTGCTAAGGTCGTGGCCATTTCGTAAAATGATGCCAGGGATATCCGGGACAACGGTCATTAACCCCCCAAAGGCTTTAAGCAAACAAAACATTTCAAAACGTAGCATATCAATGATTTAACCTCTATTCGATTAAAGATTCAATGCCAGACCAAGCGGTATTTTATATACCTTACCCCAAGCCCGTATAGGGAAAATAAGTTAAAAGTATTTACCTGAGCTAAATATAAATTCAATCCCAGCCGTATCAAATCAGCAAGTACAGATAGCTTTTACTGGGCTCCTAAATCTGGAACGAAGGTTTTTAAATAACCTATTAGAATCCTAACGGGTCTTTTATTAAGCCTTGGCTTAGACCGATTAGTTTTCAAAGAGAAGATACGGTTCAAACGCATGATAAAGCGAAGACTGGAATAGAATGTGATTTAGACCTGACAAGTTCGGAGACTTGTATAATATGGGTATATTATACACATTCTGGATTTTGAGATAAAACCGATAAGGTTTGACCCGTTTCGGCTAATTTATGTAAACTAGTTACATAAACCGAACCGAACGCGTATGAAGCGTAATGGGTAACCATAAGAGTCCTAAACAGGTTTCCTAAGTTAACATGCCTTAAATATGTTGTGATATCAGTATGATACCTTCCGTTATGCCCAAAACGAGTTTAATCTCATATTAAGCCCCTTAGGGGTATTTTGGTTATTTTAAAGATTATAAAAGGGATCAATTAAGCTTCTATGATCCGGGTCTGAATAAATCAGTAAAATAACTTATTTTAACAGGTTAAAACATTTGGTTATAAGTCTTATATGCCAAAATAGTTTTAAACCCTAACTATGCGTTTAATACGCGTATAATGTCGTTTTAAGCGATTTACGGGTTAATATAGGATTCTGAGTTTTCTGATCAGTTCAACAGGTTCAAAATACTCTATTTATTATTTGAAATCAGTAGCAATTGGATTGGTATCAAAAGGATTTGTAAAACTCATTTTATGGCCGAAAAGGGTATATTCGGTATTAACCGAATTAAGGCGATAATCCTAGCTTATGATCAGTTTTAAAAATAATTAAAAATCTTCAAAAATCCCAAAATATTATTTAACATCAGTGGGTAAAAGGTTTGGTGTTAAAAATTGGGTTTAGATAGGTTTTACGCTAATGACGCCGTTTAATTACTAATAAACGTTATAATTATGTCATTAAGCATAACTCCTAATCTAGACTTCCGATTGACGTGAAATTTTGCAGACATGATCAATAATCAGTAACTAAGATTATTTTACTTTCATATTTCTAAAAATCTCGTTTTATGGCTATAAGGGTAATATGGTCATTATTTAGGCAATTAACGGAACCGTCGGACAATCGAGGTTTCAAGTGGTATAAACGCAGAGGGTTATACCAACATGTAATTAGGTCCTAATAGAACTTTAAGGCATGTCTAAACCTATCAAAACCGGGTCAGAACTGAGGTCAAAGCAAAAGTCAAACTTTTGCGTCTTTCGGTTCCGAATCGGTTCAAAACAGAAAGTTGTCGAATCGAACAAGCGTAGACAAGTTTTTATACTTATTTTCAGGTTATATGAATGTTAAAACAGATTACACGCCCTCTGTAACGCTAATTACATGTTTAATGGTTATGTTGACTTTTTCGGAAGAAGTTTGACTCGACAAAAGACATGGTTAGATCGGGAATCAAAGGGTGCCCTTTTAAGGGTTAATTGCTCACAATATTACCAACTTGTAACAACTTTCGCTTCGACAAATCTCTGGACCGTTTATGATTTATCGCCAAGTCAAACCGTAGTTACGACGGTTTGACTTCTAGGCTATAAACAAATCAAGACTCAATTTAGAAGGGTCAAGGATACTTACGTAAGTCTAATAGATGATTTGGAATGCTTGGTATCAGCTTGAAAGCTCCACAATTGATCAGAAGTGAATACGAGGTTGTATGTTACAACATAAGAATTTTACAAGAACTTTTGATCCTCCTAATTGATGCCAAATGAGTGAAGTAATGATCCAAGACCAGTACATGTACCCAATATAAGTTATAAACCACTTTAATCAGCCCATAGGATCGAAATACCATGTTTTAAGTCGGTTATAACAGCAACAGGCAGCTGTCTGTCTTATTTCGCGTCTGCAGGTCTGTCGCGGCCCGCCTCAGGCATAAGCAATTCTTACGCGGGCCGCCTGGAGGCTGAAATCAGGTTAACAACTTTTCAGTTATTGCATTTTCAGTCCCCGGTCCTCCTAAACGTCGCTTTCACCTTGTTTCTTGCATTATAAACCCTCTAAATTGATTTATAAGGGCTTCAAGACTTATACCATCTTTGTGAAGTCCTCGGGTAACTTTGTGATCACCCGAAAAGCCCTAATTTTCACTGTTGACGATTCTAACCCTCACACACGAATTTTATCACAACTTTCTCATACGGCAACGAAACTTGGTGAAATTTTTATGGTGCATTCTAGTGAGCATAATTAATCGTTACAAGGCTTCGGGTTTGCTAAAAAGGTCACTCAGAGGTATAACTTAACATATTGACACATTTAACCCCTGTAGTTTGTAATCTCTCACTTTCTTTCACAATTCGCTTCGTATGATCCATGATCCATTCGTTTGAGGTTATAAACATTATGTAGGGTTATTGTAAAGTATATTTATTCATTGTTTACACTTTGAACCCTTATATTTACACAGTTTCATTGTTTGTCAACTTTAGTCCTTCAAGAACATTCTTTCACACGTTCAAAGGTTATGACACGTGTCAAGACATTATAGGACGTAAATTTTCGGGGTGTTACATTTCATTTCTTGAATCGAATTTTCTTTGCAAACATTCTTCAGTCATTTTTGAAACCTTTTCTTTCAAAATTTCATTTTCCTTTTCTAAACTCTTGCATTTTTGTGTTAATTTTTCGTCATCATCTTTCAAAACCTTTTCATTTTCTAACATTTCTTTGCATTTTTCTTTGAAAACTTTTTCAATTTTAGTGAATTCAATGTCTCTCGTTCTAAATTTTTCATCTTTTTCAGTACAAGCACTGCACGTTTCCATGCATTTCTTGCACTGTTCAACAGTTTTATTTAAAACTTCTGAATCAGTTGAAGTATTTACCTCATTGGTTGGCACTTCGGCTTTTTCTTCCATCCGTGTCTGATCAGCTTCTCTTTTTTGTTGTCCTTCACCATCATCAGCACCGATTACTTCAACCGAACTTTCCAGCTTCACATCAGCTTCTTCTTTCTTCTTCGGATCTTCTTCAATCCGCTGTTCTTCAGTAACAGCTTCTTTTTCTTTCACATCTTCTTCTTTTTCACCTTCCATTTTTCCTTCATCAGCAACCTTCTTCAATTCATCAACCAACTCATCACCATTCTTCTTCATTCTTTCTTCATCCCTCTTCTTCAGACTTGCTGTCATTACGTCTCGAATTATCTTATCCAGCTTCTTCAGATAATTTCTATCTTTTTCAACATTGGAATAGTACTCGCCGGACAGAGGAATAACAGCTAGTACATCATTATACACCACCTCTAATCTATGAACAACTGGATCTCCATTTTTGTTGATGTAACAATCTCATCTTGTCGTACCTTCCATAAAACATCGCTTCTTCAAACTCTTCATGCATCTTTTCAATTCTTCAATCTGCAAAGAATCTTTCTCTATCAGTTTTCTCTTTCAGAATTTCTTCTTTTTTTTTCTCTCTCACAACAGCATCACAAGCTCTATGTTTGTTGAATCCATATTCTTCTTCTGGAAGAAATTCACTCCAGTCGAATCCTTCATCATCTTAGATCACTACACATGCTCTTGAATTTTCTTTAGAACTGCTTTCAATTTGTTTCATCTTCGATGGTTCCTCTCTGCTCCTATGATAGATCGCTTTTTGATAATAATCGTCTTTAAATGGATTAGCAGTATCTTCAACAGTAGAGTTTCTGCATTCTCTTTTGAAATGACCTTTTTTTTTGCATTTGAAGCAGGTCACTTTTGATTTGTCGAAGCCCAGCTTTGTTGATGGTCCACTGAGTGATTTTCTTCTAGTTATTTCCATGAACCGCTGTGCTCTTCGAATGCAGCTAGCCAAACACCATCTTAGATCAATCAGTTCTATCTCTTCCGGATCTATCTGGTCGTAATCTTCTTGTGTCAGCTCAGAATTTCCAATTTTCCCAGCCACCAGACCTTCATTTGATTCCAGGATTGATGCCAGAAAACTCATTTGCTGTTTAGCAGCGTTAATGCTCATTGCTGGAGAATTTTTCAGCTTTAATGCGATGTTGCAAAGAATATCTTCAGATTCTTCAGAGTTTGAAGTTGTGGAAGATGAATGATACCCTGGATTGTAGCTTGATGAGCTTTTTTGTGAGTCATTCGACTTTTCAACCCTGAATCCAGTCTTTGGCGATTCACTGACTGTCATCGAAGGTACACTGCCCTTGTAATAAAGACCAACATTCTGTTGATGTAATGAACTGCTCATCTTACTTTGTTTCTGCAATTCAAGCTCGTGACTTTCAATCTTTTCTATCAAAACATCAAGAGTAATTGTATCATACAGTACATCATTTTTCAAAATGAACACAAACGTTTGCCACTGATCAACTAGTGGTAACGCTTCAATGATTTTATTAATGAGCTCCTCACGTGTTTTAATAATTCCAAACCTATCGAGTTCGATTTTAAGGTGACAAAATCTTTCAATCATTTGTCTTACAGATTCACCTTTTAAATCGTCAAACAAATCAATTTTTTTTTAAGTAAAACAATTTTATTCTTTTTGATCTGTTTTCCTCCCTCGGCTTTTACTCTCAAAGCATCCCAAACTGATTTTTACGAACCATAATGATTCAACAGTGAAAAAATATCATCTCTGATAGACTGTTAAATTAAAGCGATCATTTTCTGTTCGTACGAAAATTTCCTTTTATCTTCATCTGATAAGCTGTTGAGATTAATTTCTTCGTTTTTATCATTCACAGGCCGACTGTACCCGAACTCTAAACAAAACCAACTCTCGTGAACATAAGCTTTCGTCCAGTTTAAAAACGTTTCTTTCCACCAAGTATAAGCTTCAATGTTTTTGAGTTTCGGTGGTTTAGAATGTGTTCCGTAAAAGTTATCATGTTTTATGTTATCGTTTATCGCCTTCGTAATGGTTTTCGGTGTAACGGTTGATGTTTCGGAAGATTCGAACGTGAACGCCTTGTAAAACGTGTTGTAGAATTCTTCAGCCATTACGCTTGATTCTTTGTTTTTCTTTTTTGCGTATGGTACTTTGAATTTGCACCTCGTTTATCACTTGCAAACGAACAAACAAACAATCAGTTTAAAACAGTAAGTTGGATCAGATGAGTAACCGATCGGACGACTTTGGATCGGATCACTTTGGAACGAATGGCTTTGAATCGGATCACTTATTAATGGGCCAATACAATGGAACGGATATTCCTCCGATCGGAGGACCGTTCGTTTGGTGACTTCTATATGCAAGTTGATTTGAATCGGCCGGATAGACTTTCACGTGGTGTCTCTGAACCACATTTAAATCCTCTATTATATTATTGGACCACACTTACACCATCACCAAAAGACTTTCAATATTACATGATAATCTAAAAAAATCAAGTACTAAACACGTTATAATCTGACAACAAATTGAATAGTACTGAACCACTTTTGTCAACAACTGATTCTAGAATATCATTGGACCAATTTTGATTTTGTTTTTCTATTATTGGACCACCAACTATAAACCCACTCACTAAATGGACTTTTTACAAATCGTTTATTGGACCAAATATACACCTAAGTATTTTAATTGGACGGCATGTATCATGTCTTTATTGGACCTCAATTCATCACAAGTAAATTGACAAAACTGCTCATAATGAAACGCCACTTTATCACATACTGACAATTCACATGATTCTAAAAAAATGGCTGGCACTTTTGAAATGATATCAAGATAGCAATTGAATCACTTTATCACAATGCACATGGGCCGATTCAAGTTATTGAATTACTAAACACATGCATCTGACAACAATTATCACAACTTTAGTTTATTGGACCATTTCAAATTGATTTATTCAAAGTTCAAACATTCAGACATTTCTAATTGGGCCGAGAATTAAACTTTCACACGGGTTGTCAGACTTAAAGTTGATATCTGTTAATTGATTGGGCTGACATATCCGATCGGATGACTTAAAGTATTACCGCTCGGATCACTTTTTGAACGAATGGTCATTCGCACGAATGACCTTCCGTCAAATGTTGAAATAATGTAACTCCTCCGATCGGATTACTTTGATACCTAACGAATGACCGTTCATCACTTTCCAAACTCAAATTTTTCAAGTGGACCTATGTACGGATTGTCACACCCTGGCTTTGCGGAAGCGTGGTTAATTTGGTGTGACTTCTTAATACCATAGCTTAACCATAACAAAGCTATATGAAATAAAATCATGCAAGATCATCCATTTGATTAAGTTTTAAAACCAGAGTAACATACCATTGTCTTAGAGACTTACAACATTATAACATAAAACATTGTCTTGAAAAACATAAACATCAACATGAAATAAACGCAGTTTAAGATTTGTGACTTGTCCAGGAAAGAGTCACATTTCCTAAACTGGGATGACCTTGGAACCCTTATGCAACGGGAAAACATAACATACCGCGCCAGATCTTTAATTTCCTGAAATACATGTAAGTTGAAAAATCAACAATAATGTTGAGCGAGTTCATGTGTAAGTGAGTAAGTAAACCTTTGTGAGTATAAAAATAGTATTGGTATGTAGCAAATAAGGGAATTGAGATCACCAATGGTTTGCAAGGCCACTGATATATGTGAAGTGCAAATAGGGAGACTCAAACCTAGCAGATTTCGCCACGGCATTAGTATGTGGACAAAGTCACCCCAAGGTCCGTTTCTAGTTTGGCCTGGGGCTGGGCTCGCTACACCCAGATAGATCTACCGCTCCTGTCCCTCGGTCCCGTTATGAGGACTAATGGCCTCATATTGCTCCTACCCACTCACATGATCTAAGTAGTAAACCTCCTTACGCTAACCATACCGTGTATAAAGTACTTGTAATCAAAGTAACATGTATTTCACCCCCGCAGTTAAGAAAACTGAAAACAGTTAGAGAAAAGGGGGACATGAACTCACAGTGGTGCGTCTCTACCAAGTATGCCTCCAAATCGATCAGCTGTATGACGACCTACACGTGCTAACTCTATTAGACGGATGGCCGTGCCTTAGCTTTATGGTTAAAGTTTTTGGGAAATAGTTAGGCAACTATTTCGTGTTTACATTCTGTATACTTGGTAGTTATTCTCCTTCCCAAGGATGGGGGATTTAATACATGTGTGTTCGTAACATTCAGATTTCACTATTAAGTCTCACTTAATATTTTTTATTTCCTAACTCCAAAATATAATTATTCTTCCCAAAAATATTATATTTTAATACATGTGATTTTCCCAAAATAATACTTAGTAATATTATTTTTACTCTAAAAATAATATTTACGTAGTTCGCAAAATAATCATAAACACTTATACAAGTGATGTTGTGAAAGAAGAATATATACTAAATATATATATGTATCACGTTTTATTTTGTGAAAATCCCACCTCCGATGTTTTGTAAATATAGTCGTGGCGAAACTTATATTTTGAAAACAAGTCAAAATGTCTTTCTAACACTTATAGTGAAAATATTTCTAAGTGTTAGGTTTTAGAAAAATTTCACCAGAGTTTCCTCTGTAACGGGAGGTGGCCACGCTTTCGAGCGTATCATTTTCTTTTATAAATCAAACCAACAATCTTCTCATTCAACCAAAACAATGTTCAAACCACAACTAGTCAAAAAATATATATATAAATCGCATAAACTTCATGAACTTGTGATTTATCCAAACTGTGAAGTAAATCTCATTACTTTTAGTGGATCTTTATATAAAACAATCCGATTTTGTAAAAACCTCGTTTTTATGGAAGTTCCGTCTTTACAACTTCTCGTCAACTTTTACAAAAATAGTTATTTTGTCGAAACTTTGTGTTACACAAGTGTTTACACCCTTGTGTGTTCTAAAAACCATTCTTGTTAGTGTAAGATCCATTTTTAGAAAGCATGATTTCTTTAACGCTTGGTCCTTTGAAAATCCCACCCGTAGATCCGTAGATCTACTAGTTTTAAACACTATTGTACAAACTAAAACACTTTTACACAAGTTCATGTTTCGCGTGTGGTAGAGTTTCACCCTTTAACCCTTGTTCTATTCAAAACAACCTTATGTCATGATTCGTGATCATGACCAAACCGGGTTAAGTGGTGATCCGAGCTACCATAACATAGATCGGGTCCAAATAATCACAAATTTCAATTACTACAACATTTACACAACTAGTGAGCTTTTAACCATCATTTTTCATGTTTTTAGTAGACTTTAATGCACCATTTTGTAAGATTTCGAGTTTTAATCATTACACCACATATTAACCGCTTTAGATTAGTTCAAGATAGGGATTTAAACAACATACCACTAGCTCAAGGCTAGGGAAGAATCTATGCGAAAAACGCGTGGATAAAAGCAAGATAAAGAGGTCCTTCGCCTTCCGATTGCACCAAGCTTCCTAATATGCGACCCTTAACACTTGTAGATGCTTGGAACTTGCAAGATCAAACTCGAAAATGGGTGGGTGTGTGTGTGTGGGTTCGGCCGAGAGCCAAAGGGAGAGAGAGAGAGTAGTGTTCTTGTGTTGTTGTGACAAATGAACTTATGTGCATTCTCAAGTTACTTATAGACAATTGTGGGATTAATAACCAATGGATCACATGTCATTTAGATATTAGACATTGTGATTAAAATAATCAAAAGAAATCAAAGGGTGTCCCCTCTAGTTTGGGGCCGGTTAGCAAAGGGGGGGGGGGGGGTCTTGGTCCATTTCCAAGTATTAGTTAGTTACTAGTTAGGTTAAGTTAGTTAGTTAGGTACTTAACCCGGTTAGTAGTGTGTAGTATGTTATGACGGGTGTTAGGGTATTCAGGGACCCTAACTAGCTCAGAAAAAGATAAATAATGAAAATGACAATATTTTCATGTTTCGGGTATAGTCCGGTTGTTCGGTTGGATAGTAATCCGTTAAAGTGCTTAACAAAGCTTTAAAGTGTCGTTAATACCCTTTTTAGTGACACAACTCATTTCTGACACTTTGGAAAGTGTCTAGTAATATTTTTCTCAAGTTTTGGCACTTTATTAGTTAGCTAAAAGCTGAATTGTTATGTAAAGTGCTGAGTTTTGTACTTAGAGTACGTTTTAGGCACATCCAGTCATTGTGACTTATTCCTAGAGACGCAGTTCTACGACCCTTATATCCCTACACTCACCACTAGTGTAGCAAAATATTTCAGGCTCTTACAGGCCTTAGAGGCAGTGTCTGCCTGATGCTGGCTTATCAGCATGTTCAATAGGTTATCCGTTATAGTGCTACTGTGCTTTTTGTGCATCATGTTTGTCACTAAGGTTCAGCATGTAAATAATGTAGTGACAGCAAGTAAAGTATGATGCAAGTAAGTACATGTATCAGTATTCAAGTAGCAGTTTATTCACAAGTTCAAGCAATCACAGTAATTAAGCAATAATTAATTATTAATTAAGTCGTACGGATACCTGGTTTAGTGAGGGTTGTCACACGGATGGTCATCCGAACGGATGGCCATCCGTTTGAAAGATGAACAGCAGCGAAATACATCATTTTCGGAACAAAAAATCACGATTCTCTCAAACCACTTATAATTAAGTTCTGAAAATTTGTAGGCTTTTAAAACAATGATTTTCGCACACTATGTCAAAATTTCAGCCAATTTTAACTGTGAAAACCTCGTTAATTTTGTGTTTTTCTGACAAAAAGTGAAAGAGATGAAAAGATGAAGAAATTAGACAAATCTGATGCGATTTTGATCTGAATCTGATGAAAACTCGTGTAATCTTATGTGTATGATCCGTGCAATCGCGCTCCTGCTCTGATACCACTTGTGAGCGCGTTGTAGGACCGTTTAAGACTCTGAAACGATTACGAACCGATACGTGTGACGTGCGGAATCCGTATACGTACGTGTACCGAACACAAGAAAGTAATATAATCGTGATTCTATAGAAAGATGTGAAAAGATACAAGCACCTCGAATTACCTTGCTACTTTCTCTCTCTACTTTCTCTCTCTAGGCTCCAAGCTCTCCCAATGATGCAAATGGCAAAAGTTCCAAAAGTTTTTTAAACTAAAGCCTTAAGCCTCCTATTTATAGGCAAGGCTCCTAAACAAAGATCAAGGTGATTACAATAATGCCACCTTCACTTTTTCTTTACATATTACACTATAAAGCCGTGTTTTCTTCTGGTTTCTGCTATGAACTGGATTGACGGAGGTGATAGACTTTCCTGCACTCACATAACTACGATTGCGAAATTCACTACCATCCTGGTAAGGAGAATGTTGTGGCTGACGCATTGAGTCGTAAAGAACGTGTCAAGCTTCATTATGTACAAGTTCGATCTAATATTCAAACCCGCATTTCTCAGGCTCAACATACTTGTGTTACACAAGACTTGATGGGTAAGGAATTACCATATCATATTAAGCCTGATCTTGAACTAAAGGACAATGGGTTATATTATCTCATGGACCGTTTGTGGGTTCCAAAGCAAGACAATCTTCGCACCTTGTTAATGAACGAAGCTCATAAGTCTCGTTATTCTATCCATCCTGGAGCAGACAAAATGTATAAGGATCTTCGAACCCAGTATTGGTGGCCGGGTATGAAGAAAGACATTGCCTTATACATGTCCAAATACCTTACTTGTCTTAAGGTTAAGGCAGAACATCAACATCCCTCTGGATTATTGGAGCAACCAGAGATACCGGTTTGGAAATAGGAAAACATTGCTATGGATCTCATTACCAAACTGCCACGCACTAATAGAGGTCATGACGCCATTTGGGTAGTCGTTGATCGTCTGACAAAGTCAGCACATTTCTTGCCAATCCGTGAGGATCTATCTGCTGAAAAACTTGCTAAAATCTATGTGGATGAGATTGTATCACGACATGGTGTTCCTTTGTACATTATATCTGACAGAGATGCTCGATTCTCGTCTCACTTTTGGAGAACCATGCAATCTGCCATGGGAACTCAACTGAATTTGAGTACAGCTTATCATCCTCAAACGGATGGTCAATCTGAAAGAACAATCCAGACAGTGGAGGATATGCTTAGAGCTTGTGTGATCGATTTTGTGGTAGTTGGGATTCGCATCTACCGTTGATCGAATTCTTCTACAACAATAGTTATCCCTCCAGCATCAACATGGCTCCTTTCGAAACTTTATATGGTCAAAAATGTCGTTCACCAGTCTGCTGGAATGAGATAGGTGAAGCTCAACTTACTGGACCTGAACTCATTCTAGAGACTACAGATAAGGTTAAGAAAATTCGCGACAACCTTCAGATAGACGACACAAGCCCTTGGTATTTCAAGTTGGTGATCACGTCCTACTCAAGGTATCCCCTTGGAAAGGTGTGATCAGATTTAGAAAGAAAGGAAAACTTGCACCAAGATATGTTGGACCATTTAAAATCGTTGAAAGAATCGGAAAAGTGGCCTACAGACTTGAGCTACCTCCTGAACTTGGAAATGTTCATCCAACATTCCACGTGTCCAATCTTAAAAAAGTGTTTAGCTGATGAATACCTCCACATACCACTTGATGAAATTCGTGTTGATGACACAATGCACTTTGTCGAGAAGCCTGTGGAAATATTGGACCGTGAAGTCAAAAAGCTCAAACGCAAGCGCATACCTATTGTCAAAGTTCGTTGGGAATCTAAACGTGGTCCAGAATTTACATGGGAACGTGAAGATCAAATGAAGACAAAATATCTACATCTATTCTCACAAGTTTCCTCTAAATAAATTTTGGGACGAAATTTCCTAAATTAGGGGAGACTGTGACATCTGTGCTTGTGTAATCATTGTATAACTCTAAACAAGTTCAATTATCAATAAAACAATGTGTTTTGATCCCACTATTTGTTTATTTATGTTTGACATTTTGCACGTTTTGATTTTGTTCGATTTCAAACTCTTAAACGCTTTCTCGAAAGTTATACGCAAACCGATGTGTAAACGTAATCAGTTTAACACGACATACACTCTAGAATGGAAACATAAGCTTAACATACCTTAAATAACCTTTACATAACTTAGAAATAAGTTTTGAAGGGTTTGGTATGGAAAAAACAAGTTTATTCGATCACAGGGACTATTTGCGACAAACTTCAAAAGTATGCCAATTCGTATAGCAACGTACACTCCGGAACAATATCATAATCTAAACATACCTTAAATACCCTTAACACAGCTTAGAAATAAGTTTTGAGGGGTTAGGTATGCGAAAATACGCTTATTTGATCACAGGGACTAAAAGCGTCAAAACCGCAAAAGTATGCATTTACGTGCATATCTTGCGTACTGACCATATCCGGACATCCAAAAAAAAATTAAATCATTAAAATATTGTATTTTAGTGATGGGAATGCAAAAAAACCTTTCGTTTCGCAAATTGGGTCGTTTTCGCGTCCGTTACGACTTTTGTCGTATTTAACCAAAAAACGCAACCGCTTAGCCAAACGAACCGACATCCATGACACTTTTTGTGCATAATTCAAGTTAAATATACTTTAACTTCATCATGGAGCTTGAAAATGGGCTTAACGGGTGTTAGAAGTGCCGAAACGCGACAAAACAAGTTCAGGGACCAAAGTTGTCAATTTTCAAACTTTGGCCCTTGCAGAACCCATACGGACCGTAAGGCATGACCCCATACGGTCCGTAAGCCTTGCCTAGCACAACAGATTCATTGAATCTTCAAAACAGCTTGCTAAACTTGGTTTTAATCTCAGTTTTTGCATATTGTGGGCTGGTTTATATGTTCTCGAAGTCCCCAAATCAGAGCCTAACATGTGGATGGTGATGATCATGCTTGGAACAACTCAAAAAACACATGGCAAAGATCTAATGGATCAAGATTTCCTACAAATACCCATGACCATCTTCATTCCAACTTGCTCATTTACTTCTTTCTTTTCTACAAACTCTAAGTGGAGGCAATCACTTTGTTAAGGGCCACCTACCTGAGTTTTCTTAGTCAACTTCTTCATCCTAGAGCACTTGTAAGTGTTCTTTCATGCTTTGTTTATTTATTTCAAGCTAGAAAGTCAAACAGTGTTTGACTTTCATCTTTGATAATGATTTAGTCAAGACAAAGTTCGTTTGAACTTTGCAACGTGAGCGTAATCATGATGGTTATACTCCCTTGTGACTATACCTACTGATTACCACGTTGACTAGTCGAAGTGACGAGTCAAAGTTTCGGTCAAAATGCACGATTATGTGCATTTTGCGATGAAACTATTTTCGGGTATCAAAACACATTTTGTTTTGATATCAAATCAGTTTTCTAACTTAGTTAAACATGTTTTAACAAGTTTAACTCGTCACTTTTAGTTTAGTGCTTATATAGGGTCGTAAGTCAAGCGGTCTAAACAAACGCTTAGACTTTCGAACCCGACCTGATTGGTCGATCATTAGGATCTGACCAAACATATTTTGTGACTATAGTTTTATAGGGAGTAACATTTTGAGGTTATACCTTATGGTCACTTCGTTTAGTTAGTTGTATGATAGGTAGTTTATATGCCTTATGAAAATGACCAAAATGCCCTTTTTGCGCATAATTTCATTTTAAGCATATGTAACCAAAATTTTGACACCTAAACTGATTATGCAACATAACTAAACATGTTTAGGGCATATAATACTTATCATAGGGCTAGTTAGGCCATCTGAATGCGCATTGCGCAAATGACGTGTTAAAGTAGCGTAAACTACCTTAACGGGTCATAACGGGTCATAAGCACTTAGGATAGGTTTCAAATCAGATTGTAGGCTTTGTTAAACCATATTAGATGAGTTCCAACACTCAAATGGTTTTCAAGACCTCATTCTATCCTATCTCTCGATTTAGGATCTGATTATTAACATAGTTACCTATATTAGGTGTCGTTTGATTCTGTGATCCTACGAGCCTTATTTGGTCTTAATTCCAAGACTATTAAGCAATCTCAAGTGAGTACATAGACCCCTCATTTTACATGTTTTAAGGGGATTATGTGAGTACATAGTCCCCTCTTTTGCTGCTTTCAAATATTTTAGGGTGATACACATGTGCGTACTTGTTACTTTCGTGCTTTCATGCTTTTCATGACATATACGTGCCGTATTCATCTAGTACGCATATAGTACATGATTTCAACTATGTTTTGCTATGTATGTTGACTGAGCATGCTAGCACATTGATTTCATAGACACTTTTACTGCATATGTTTACTCAGCGTATGGGCACATTGATTTACATTACATTTCTGCTATGTATGTTGACTGAGCATGTTAGCACATTGATTTCATGGACATTTCTGCTTCGTATGTTTACTTAGCATACTTAGGACATGGTTTTCACATGACATGCTTACATTGGTAATGACATTTGGTATGTTTAACGGGACAAAAATACATTCATTAACATTGGTCATGCCGCTCGGTAGTATGTAATGGTACCATAGGACTTGACAAATCCCGTTCCTCACTTCCTAGGTTTGTTTGGAAGTAGGGAATGACAGAATCCGAAAACATTTTTTATAAACCTTTGACTTGTTAAGGGTTTATCCAATAGTCTCAAGCCTTGAATGTATGCGATAAACATTACTACATAAATGTTCATAACAATAAAGCATTGGTTTTGCAAAACATAACTTTTGATTTAAACTTTGGTTTATTCAAAGACATTGTTTTGTACATGATATTTGGTTACACATGACATTTGATTATAGATGACATTATAGATATGGTTTGAGTAATTCTTTTATTCACCATACAAGACATTTTATTATACAAGACATGGTTTATGCCTGACATTGTGACATTATACATTGTTTTGACATGACATTTTGTCACACCCTGCTAGTAGCGGAAGCGTATTGTGTGTGACATAAGAAAGATAATCATTGCATCCAAATGTGTAAACATGATAAACCACAATGATGCCATAGATATATTGTTTTAAAGTTTCCGGCATAGTTTTCTAGTTTCCATAATGTTCACAAACGTTAACCATAACATAGTTATATTACACAACACAAAGATAGTTTTTGACATAAAACATAGTGAGGTTTTGTCCCCTATATACCCAGATGAAGTTGGGATATAAAAGAAAAACCCTCCAAAAGCGGCTATCATTGTCATTGACATTCTTGTTTCCCATAGTGTATCACCGGCTCAAGGCGTGTTTCCTGAAATACATGTAGTTTTTAAAAAGCCAACAAAAGTTGAGCGAGTTCATGCAGTTATTGTTATCATATGAAATCTTTGTATTCATGTAATGAAATCCTGGTATGTTATTAACATTCATGGAGTTTAAGGATCTATCATTGGGTAGCGAGCCCCATGACATAATGTACCATAAGTACGCAACCAACCCGATATAACATTGTCATTTCTTGGATCAAAAAAGCACTCCAGGGTATACCAACCAGGAGTGGAACGTGTCTCAAGTTCAATATATCTACACCTTTTGCACCTTGGTCACTAAGTGATTAATGGTTACTATGTCATCATCCTACTTATGTACATTGATCGTGTTATCATCTAAACCCATAGCTAACATACCCATAGTTTTAGCATGTATATCCCCTCGATTGTTTTAAAAACAAAACATTGAACTCACAAGTTTGCGTTCCTTGTAATCGTACTATCGAAAGTGAGCGTCCGTGGGAGTAACCTACATGTGTACAAACTTTATTAGACACTAGGTCTTTCGGACCTCGTACAAGTTGTTCATCTTGAATTCCTATTATGTTTTCACTTGTCATTTTGGAACAACTTTTTATTTTAGAGTGTTGGTAGTTTATTCGTTCGCTTGCTATGCATATTGTTTTCATAAATGCATACATATATCTTATATCTATTGAATTATATGTGAACGACTTTGCCTTGCACACGTCCTCGTGCTTCGCACGCGTGTCATTGGGTCGAACCTATGTCATTGGGACTAAACCCTGTCTTTGGGTTTATCCCACGTTTCTATGTCATTGGGTTTTAACCCATGTACTTTAGTAATTTGGGCCTAGCCCAAATATTTCATCATTGGGCCCTAACCCATGTATCTTAGAAATTTGGGCCTAACCCAAATATTTTATCATTGGGCCCTAGCCCATGTATTTTAGTAATTTGGGCCTAGCCCAAATATTTCATCATTGGGCCCTAGCCCATGTATCTTAGCAATTTGGGCCTAACCCAAATATTTTATCATTGGGCCCTAGGCCATGTATTTTAGTAATTTGGGCCTAGCCCAAATATTTCACCATTGGGCCCTAGCCCATCTATCTTAGCAATTTGGGCCTAACCCAAATATTTTATCCTTGGGCCCTAGCCCATGTATTTTAGTAATTTGGGCCTTACCCATGTATTTTAGTAATTTGGGCCTTACCCAAGTATTTTAGTAATTTGGGCCTTACCCGTGTATTTTAGTAATTTGGGCCTTACCCGTGACGTAGTTCCAGCGGATCTTTACTAGTTTAATACTACTTCTCCTTTTCTTATGGACTTCCTACTCCATAACCACAACAGGTTCTTTAGTTAAGTGGAGTTTGTCGTCTACGTGAATTCCATCTGCTGGGATGATAACTGTTTTCGTTGGTTGGACTTTTCTTTAAGATTCGACACATGAAATGTGTCGTGTATGTTATTGAGTTCTTCTGGCAACTTTAGCTTGTAAGCAACAGTACCAACCTTTGCCAGAAATTCAAAAGGCCCAATGTATCTCGGGTTTAGTTTTTCGGGTTTCCCAAATCTAGCTTCGCCCTTCCAAGGCGAGACTTTTAGTAAAACTTTGTCTCCAACCTCGAAGGAAATGGTTTGTGTCTTCTGTCAGCGTAGCTCCTTTGTCTGTCATGAGGCACTTTGATACGGTTTCGTATCTTTGATATCTTATTAGTAGTCTCTTGGACTAGTTCGGGGTCAATGAGTTGTTTGTCTCCGACTTCCGCCCATCACAGCGGTGATCGGCACTTTCGTCCGTATAGTGCTTCGAACTGGGTGACTTTATTGCTCGTGTGATAACTGTTGTTATATGAGATCTCTACCAAAGGTAAATGAGTATCCCAATTTCCGCCTATATCCATCACACAGGCACGAAGTATGTCTTCCAAAGTTTGGACGGTTTGCTCGCTTTGGTTATCGGTTTACGTACGAAATGTCGTACTTAGATCTAAACGAGATCTAAATGATACTTGAAATGATAGCCAAATCCTTGACACAAAGCGACCATCTCGGTCAGAGATTATTGAAACAGGCACTCCATGATGTGCCACAATTTCGTTGAGATAAAGTTCAGCTAACTTCTTTGTACTGTCTTTCTCACGAATCAGTAAGAAGTGAGCTGACTTGGTTAATCGATCAATGATAACCCAAATCATGTCACGACCTCGTCCGTGGGAGTCCTGTAATGAAGTCCATTGATATATGTTCCCATTTCCAAACGAGAACCTCAGATTGCTGTTATAAGCCAGACGGCTTTTGATATTCGGCCTTGACCTTTGCACAAGTTAGGAAATTCCCAACATAGGTCGCAATATCTCCCTTGAGTTTAGGCCACCAGTAATATTCTTTTAGATCCTGATACATTTTATCGGATCCTTGATGTATTGAATATCTTGAGTTGTGTGCTTTGTCCAGCACCAAGTCTCGTAGACCGCCAAAGTATGGAATCCAAATCCTTCCCATGAAATATAAAGTGTCATCTTTGTTCGTTTCCATTTGTTTTTCTAATCCTTGCAATGATTCTACTTGAATGTTTTCCGGCTTTAGAGCTTCCTGTTGTACATCGTGCACTCGAGTGGTGAAAGTCATTTGAATTGTCAACTCCAAAGCTCGTACCCGAAATGTTTTGACTCGCTCTTTCCGGCTCACAGCATCCACTACAACGTTTGCTTTTCCCGGATGGTACTTGATTTCACAGTCATAGTCATTCAACAACTTCACTTAACGACGTTGGCGCATGTTTAATTCCTTTTGATTAAATATATGTTGAAGACTCTTGTGATCGGTGAATATGGTACACTTAGTACCATAAAGATAATGACGCCAAATCTTTAAAGCGAATACCACCGCGCCTAATTCTAGGTAGTGCGTGGTATAATTTTTCTCATGGACTTTTAGCTGACGTGACACGTACGCGATGACTTTTTCACGTCACATTATCCCGCAACCGAAGCATTGATGCGATGCATCACAAAACACCACAAGGTCATCGGTACCGTCCGGAAGTGGTAAGATTGGCGCTTTGCATAGGTTATCTTTGAGTGTTTGAAATGCCATTTCTTGTTTTTCACCCGAATCGAACTTTTTATCCTTTTGTGTGAGAGAGGTTAGCGGTTGAGAAATTTTAGAAAAATTCTCAATGAATCTTCGATAGTATCCCGCTAAGCCTAGAGATTGTCTTACCTCCATTGAGGTCTTTATGGCGTTCCAATTCTTTATGGCTTCTATGTTATCTAGGACAACATGTATTCCATTCTCGTTCACCACGTGACCGAGAAATTGTACCTTGCGAACCCAAAATTTGCAATTCGAGAATTTGGCATACAATTGTTCTTTCTTAAGTAGCTCCAGAATAGTTCTCAAATGTTGTTCATGTTCTGCCTTGGTTCGTGAATATATAAATATGTCATCAATGAATATGATCACGAACTTGTCGAGGTATGGTTTACATACCCGATTCATCAAATCCATAAACACGGCGGGAGCGTTTGTTAGACCGAAAGGCATAACAAGGAACTCGTAATGCCCATAGGAAGTCCTAAACGCTGTCTTAGGAATGCTTTCCTCTTGAATTCTCAGCTGATAGTATCCGGATCTTAGATCAATCTTGGAATAAAAGCTGGAACCTTGCAACTGATCGAACAAGTCATCGATCCTCGGTAAAGGATACCGATTCTTGATAGTTAGTTTGTTTAATTCTCTATAGTCGATGCACATCTGAAAGGTTCCATCCTTTTTCTTGACAAATAGCATCGGAGTTTCCCAAGCTGAGAAACTCGGTCTATTGAATCCTTTGTCAAGCAGCTCCTGAAGCTGAGTAGATAATCCCTACATCTCCGAGGGCGCTAGTCGATATAGAGCTTTTGCCACTTGTGCCGCTCCTGGCACTAGATCGATACAGAATTCAACTTGTCGTTGTGGAGGCAGTCCTGACAAGTCCTCTGGAAATACTTCGGGATATTCTTTCACTACAGGCATGTCCTCCAACTTGCGCTCCTCGGCCCTCTTGTCAACCACATGGGCAAGAAAGGCGATGCATCCTTTTCTCAAACATTTTTGAGCCTTTACGCATTTTATAATTCGTAGTGGCGTGTCTTGATTCTCCCAGTGCACTATAGGATGTTCTCTCATCAGACAGGGGGGTGCGAATGATCTTCTCGTGACATATGACTTTGGCTCGATTATTAGATAACTAGTCTATGTCAAAAACTTCACCGTAACAACCCAACTGAATGGGTAAAATGGTCTATCTAACATTTTTGTTCTCCAAGTTCGAGTGTGCATCCTTTAATGTCTTCTCCCGACTCAACTAATTTACCGTTGGTCATCACTATGGAATGAGAGGACGTCTAGCTTACCTGACTCTAGACCAAGTATATTTTGAATTCTAGGGGGATGAAACTAATACCGACACCGGTATCAAACCAAAATGGATGCAACGGGTCAGTTGGTAGGAAAGTATCGGTGACCGTTAATGACTTCACATGGCTCCGCTAATTCCCCATTAATTAACTTGATAGGGTAAGGCATGTCTAACCTACATGACTCTATTTCATGTATAGACTTAATATCTAGAGATACTAAGTTAAGCTGACGTTGGTATCCAAAGATTGATACATGCTGGTTGTAGAGTAGAACGTACCCATGGCAACATTGGGATTTTGGGGAGTATTCCTAGGCTACTCATACAATCACTCATTCACTTGCTTGATTCGTCCTCAGACATCCATCCTCGTAGTGCTCTCTTTGACACAGTTAAAGCCTCCTTGTTCTTTCTTGAATATAACTAACTCATTAGTTTCTGTTTTGTGCCCAGTCTCACCACATTGTTACTCTTTGCACTTTTGCAAGTGCCCTCATGGTGAAAGTTTCACTTATCTCATTTAGAATTTTGACAAGTTATTAGCGTACTTCTTGATGTCAGCTTCGTATCTTAGGGCTAAACCCCAAATGTAGCGCTCAGTGCGTTTGGATTCAGGTGTTATCTAGTATACAACAATCCTTGGGGGATCGTAGAGGTGTCGGGAGTAACCAATAACATTGGTTCTAATAATGATCGAGTCCTAGAGTTCGCTTTCCAACCTTTGAATTTTTTCGCTTACGAGTAATACTCTTCTCACGTAAGGTACTTGAGTTCTTCCCCCGACAACCTTTTTGCTGTGTTACTCCCTATAGTTTGTACTTGGAGATTCCACCAAATTAACGTCTCATTCAATAGAAGGCTATTCATTTACCAAGTTGTTAACTTAGGAGTTCATTTGCTAGCACGGTTAACTTACTTCATTGTCTCTATCTAGTGGACAGAACTTACCGCACCTCCCATACCAATGAGGTCTCGCGGCTTATAATCTGGAAAAGCCTTAGAATTAACAATTAGAGTGATTGCATCTCCAGGTATGGCATTGCTACTTGTTCTCGTCCCATAGGAATTTGAACCACTTGAGCTGCTGGTACCATCAGTACCATCATTAGTGTTGACTCAACAACCCCATGTTGGGCAATCTCCACAACCTCATGTTGTTCCATAAAAACTCAAGCTCAACTTTAATAGTAGCGTGTTGATTCACTGACCCTCTTCGCACGTAGATTTTCTTTTCGACGCCATGTTATTTTTGATGCATTGTATCAAAGGGTCTAGACTTATATTCAGACAGATATAGCCTACCATGCGCCTAAGGATCAAGAATATAATTGATCATGGAAACCTCAAGATCTCATTGTTCATACATGTTTGAAACCATGATAATATGAATAATCGCAATCCAAAATGCATAGTACCACCTACGTGTATTGACCAAATGCCTAGGGGGGAGAGGTAATTCGTTGGGGAGGAGAGACCCAACGGTCATCTCCATCCTTACAGTATGTATTCCCTACCTTGTGGACCTCAATCGTCCAAGGTAGGAAGATCCTTTGCCGCACTAACCCGTGTGACGAATACATTGATATCCCTTGAGCTCCATGAGCTCCAACAAAATTGTTATGACTTCCATAGATGTCGGATAAAATGCAAGGAATGGGTTGTAGCGTGGCTCATGCCATATCATCCCTTGGAATAAGACAAATGTCAAAAGACAGAGTTAAATGTAATCATTTCCAGTGACAAAGATAAGGTAAGGTGTCATGGACACCAAAGAACCAGCCCATGTACAAGAACTCCGAGCTCCATGAGTGGCTAACAAGTTTTTTTTACTTTCGATTACTAGTATCGAACGACTTGTCTTATAAATTGAATATTAGGTGTGAATAATACGTGTGGTCCTCCTGTATCGTAGAGTGTTATAGTAACCATCCCGGTTAGTGTTCTTACTAGATAGAAACTTGAACAACTTAGGAAATTCATATGGATAGTGATCGTTAGTTTGACCCGCAGAGCCAACCAGGATTTCCATACACTACAAGTTGTTATTACGTGGGCCCCCGTAATAATAAATTATCTTGCATGGTCACCCTAGCATTCTCTCGTTCAAACAGACGATCAGTCAAAGAGAGGACACTATTGTCTATATATCTTCAACATAGGAGGGACCTTCATGATGGCCCAAGTGCTAACGCCCGTTGTCATTATTCGTGATAGGGCACAACGTTAGCCGAAATAGAAATAAAAGAATCCGTAATAATAACAACTGGAGGGGCACCTTCAAGATGAGTACTTCATCTTCCTTGTTTGGACAGGAATGTAACCAAGCATGACTAATATGAATCTCAGGGACCTTGTCCCACTAGTAGAGTTGTTGTCCAAGGCCACCACCTCCAGCTCGTCGTCTCTACCGAAGCTAAGCATATACCAGCCGAGGGTAAATAACCATCTTCCATAAGCTTCGTAATAGCTGCGAGGTCGTCATTCTCATCGCGTGAGTCAATTGTAATAATAGAATTCGTAGTCGAAGGTATTTTCGTCATGGCAAAATATTCCGTACAATACATATATAAATACATTATATATATATATATATAATCACTAAATCTCATATTGTTTTTGTTTCTCGTGTTTCACATGTAATCCTTAATGTTTTCAAGTCTATTCCTCATAGACTAACCATGTAATGATCCTTCTTTGTTACTTATAATTGAGCTCGCGTGATAGATCCTCATGTTATCGTGACACAATGAAAACCTTTTTTCATTCTTGTTATATTTTTTAGATCATTTCTATAATGTTATCAACTTTGTTTTCATGTGATCCCTTGGTGATTGTAGACCAAACTTTATAAAAGTTTTTCCCCGGTTCACTACAATCGGAGCTCTGATACCAATCTGTCACACCCTGCTAGTAGCGGAAGCACATTGTATGTGAGGTAAGAAAGGTAATCATTGCATCCAAATGTGTAAACATAATAAACCACAAGGATGCCATATATATATTGTTTTCAAACAAAGTTTACAAGTTTCCGGCATAGTTTTTAGTTTCCATAATGTTCACAAACGTTAACCATAACATAGTTATATTACACAACACAAAAGATAGTTTTTGACATAAATCAAAGTGAGGTTTTGTCCCCTATATACCCATACGAAGTTGGGATATAAAAGACAAACCCTCCAAAAGAACCTATCGTTGTCATTCACATTCCCGTTTCCCAAAGTGTATCACCGGCTCAAGGCTTGTTTCCTGAAATACTTGTAGTTTTTAAAAAGCCAACAAAAGTTGAGTGAGTTCATGCAGTTATTGGTATCATATGAAATCTTTGTATTCATGTAATGAAATCCTGGTATGTTATTAGCATTTATGGAGTTTAAGGATTTATCAGTGGGTAGCGAGCCCCCTGACATAATGTACCATAAGTACGCAACCAACCCGACACAACTTTGACATTTCTGGGGATCACAAAAGCACTCCACGGTATACCAACCAGGAGTGGAGCGTGTCTCAAGCTCAATAGATCTACACCTTTTGCACATTGGTCACTAAGTGATTAATGGTTACTATGTCATCATCCTACTTATGAACATTGATCGTGTTATCATCTAAACCCATAGTTAACATACCCGTAGTTTTAGCATGTATTTCCCCTCGATTGTTTTAAAAACAACACATTGAAATCATTGAAATGAGGGACATGAACCCACAAGTTTGCGTTCCTTGTAATCGTACTATCGAAAGTGAGCGTTCGTGGGAACCTACATGTGTACTAACTTTATTAGACAGTAGGTCTTTCGGACATCGTACAAGTTGTTCATCTTGAATTCTTATTATGTTTTCACTTGTTATTTTGGAACAACTTTTTATTTTATAGTGTTGGTAATTTATTCGTTCGCTTGCTATGCATATTGTTTTCATAAATGAATACATATATCTATTGAATTATATGTGAACGACTTCGTCCTGCACACGTCCTAGTGCTTCGCACGCGTGTCATTGGGCCGAACCTATGTCATTGGGACTAAACCCTGTCTTTGGGTTTATCCCACGTTTCTATGTTATTGGGTTTAAACCCATGTACTTTAGTAATTTGGGCCTAGCCCAAATATTTCATCATTGGGCCCTAACCCATGTATCTTAGCAATTTTGGCCTAACCCAAATATTTTATCATTGGACCCTAGCCCATGTATTTTAGTAATTTGGGCCTAGCTCAAATATTTCATCATTGGGCCCTAGCCCATGTATCTTAGCAATTTGGGCCTAACCCAAATATTTTATCATTGGGCTCTAGCCCATGTATCTTAGCAATTTGGGGCTAACCCTAATATTTTATCATTGGGCCTTAGCCCATGTTTTTTAGTAATTTGGGCCTTACCCAAATATTTTATCATTGGGCACTAGCCCATGTATTTTAGTAATTTGGGCCTCGCCCAACTTGATTTTTAGGAGTCCATATATTTAACAATCTTGCATTTTATAAAAATTACTAAATATGTAATTCTTATAATTTTCATTCTTTTATTAAAGAATACTTAGAAATTTTGTATTTTTCTTTCAACTTTCTGGAATTGTTATCGGTTATCTATATTCATATATTCGCCCGGTTCTCCAAAATATATTGTTAGACACATCGTCGTGATTGCTTATTATATATTTCTTGTGAGCTCGCCCATTGTCCGTTTTGTTTGCTCGTCCGTTTAATCCGTTAATTTAGCACTTTTCAGTAGATTGAGGATATTGTGTATAGGTGTATATATCCATGTATTTTATACTTGGTATCCTTCAAGCATTTGGGGTGTTGTATAATGGGGTATTTTTATATTATGCACATAACTTATGATGGTGTCAAAGTAAATATATATATTTTTACTCCCAGAAATATATATGTAATAAATAGTACTCATTTTTAGCTTGTAAAAATATATACAAGTATTTAGTAAATCCTTGGAAGGTTAGGGTTTAACCCTTGTCATTAACTTCTATAATGACGATTAAGACCACTAATCGTGTTTAACCTTATTAATCCCCCATTAATCACACTTTAATTGTGATTAGATTTTTAGAAAATTTCGCCATAGTTTCCTCTAAACTATGACGTTTCTCACGTTTTCAAAACGCGTTTAAATCACCAAATCAATTTTCAAATCATCATTAATTCATCAAGCTTTCCAAAAATCATTTTCAAGAACTAATCACAAAATTTTACCTTTGTTATGAAACAACGACCTACTAGCAACCAACGTATAACCATAAACATAAAGAACAAGGATTATAGAAAGTAAGATAGAAAGAGAATAGAACACATTCTTACTCATGTATGTATGAAATACAAAAGCCACTATTTATAGGGCTATCATTCAATACAACTTAAATGTCAATGAGAGTTAGGCATGTGGATAGTCATATCATAAAATATATTTATACCACTCCCCCTTGACTATCCACGTGATAAAAAGAAAACAATGTATTATACGCTTGGTAGTGCTGCCTCGTTAAAAACCTTGCTAGGAAAACCCAGTGGGACAAAACCTCAGCTAAGGGAAAAAGAGTGCAGCGCATATTGTCTCCCCTTAATACTTCTGGATCAGGTATGTTGCCTCATTAAAAACCTTACTAAGAAAACCTAATGGGACAAAACTTAGTCAAGGGAAAAAGAGTGCAACTTGAATAAGTATCCCCCTCATTTTAACATGTGTCCTTTAAGTGACGTGTGTCCATCTTCCTTAAAGTCGAATAAAGCCTTTGTAGCGAATGATTTGTCTCTTGATCCCTTAATGTGCAATCCTTTATGTTGAACAATGTTGTATAATCTTCTAACGAGACTTTAGGTGCCTCTTTCCAAAAATTATCATATGTCCACGACTGTGTTTCGTTACATTCCTGCATCTACAAGACTAACCAAACTTGTTTTGATGGGTTAGTAAAATAATCAAATATCGTTTATACCTGAAATGTTTCTTTGAACTCATTTCAATGTCTCTTCGCTTGACAAAGGTTATATCATGATAACAAGCTCAAGTGAAAGATATTATAACCATACACAACTAGCAAAACATATTAGTGCATTTATGCATTTAACGATGGTACTTCTACAATGAGAAACTCTACTTTGGTAGGAGATGATAATAGACATTTCTTATAATAAATGACTTAACAACCTTTAACATACTTTAAGGTTCAACTATGTCTATATTGGAGTATCCAAACATCATCTTCTAGATGTACTTGAGGGATTAGTAAAATATAATTACATATATACTCGAACTGCAGTTCGAGTAATAGTTAGACCGTGCCAAGGTCATTCAAAAATTCTCCCTCTAAAATCTCGACAAATTCTCTTAATGATGCCTTGACATCATTACTATAAATTGCGATTATAGTGAACTTTTAAAAGTAAAATGTTCATAGAACATGGCTAATTTAATTAAACTTTTATCCCTCTTTATGCGAATATCTCGAGTTGTACAACACTCGACCCAACTATTTTAGTCCATACGTATTTTGTCAACTTCATATAATACGTTCTTGTGGTTTTTACATCATTAGTGCTTCTAGCATTATCAATCCATGAGGGAATTCTTTCCATCTTATCCAAATATGCATGTGCTTTCACTCTTTAGAAGTTTTGCTACATAAATTTGCCATTTTAACACATAGATATCTATATCATATGCAAAAAATATCATAAACACTTGCTTTTATCTCCAAAATCCATATTGTACCATGTTTGTACACTGTGTACATTGAGATGCCATAACAACCAGGTACGCATTTTCTATGTATGTTTATTGGAGTATTGGTGCACAATAATTACATCCATAAGGTGTTTCAATTAACCTCTTAAGCACTCAAATGCTTTAGGATACTCATGGGGAGTTTCAATTATATTCAATTCAATAACATATACAACATGTATATGTATTTAGATCTGAATTTATATGATAATCATAATATTCTCGAGAACTTATTTTATATGACTTAGTATCAAGTGATACATAACTTTCATAAAACGCATGTCAATTCTCTTTTATGTATTACCAGACGAATAAGATATTGGAAAGTCAATGCATCCACCACTGGAGAATACGTTTTCTCAAAATCAATCATAGGTCTTTGTGAAAATTCTTGTGCCACTAATTTTGACTTATATCACTTAATTTGATTTTCACATGATTCGCATAAAAGACACTTTTGTATCCAGCATATTTTACAACTTTACTTGTATGGACTGTTAGTCCAGAAACTTTCCATTACATTAGAGAACTAAACTCTGCCTTATTTGCGTCTTTCTATTTTGGCCAATCATTTCTTAATATTCATTCATAGGCAGATCTTAAATCTTGATCCTCATTATTTAATCATTTTAAGCGCTACAATATATACAAAGTATAACGACGTCGATTTTTATTTTGATTCCATACATATCTTAGACATGATACAACCTATCGAGATCTCTTTATTTTCAGGTACCTGAGGTTCTTTTTGAACCATCATGTCTAATGTCTCTACAGGAGATCCTATTACTATAACCTCGACTTGACCATCTTAATTGCTTGCTCCAATTTTCGAGGAATTTTATTATTGGAATCGACTAGTCTACCACGTTTCAGGCGTGCAATAGACTCATTACAAAATATGTGGTTGTCCTCTTGGGACACAAATATAACTGGAGCATAAGCAGTTAATTATGTGACTTACTCATTCACTCTATTTAGGTCAGTGAACTTATCTGGTAATTTGTTCTTTAATATTGGTAAATGAATTATACTTTAAACTTCTAGTTAATAGTTTAAAGTCTGAGGATCGAGATTACACGATAAATCATTTCACTTTTCACTTTCCAACTACTTGTTATCTCCCCCTAATGTTGGGAACATTCATTCACTAAAGTGAAAACGAATGAGCCATAAACAAATTTCTCACTAATGACTTTAAGTATAGACGATTATTTATACCCAACATATTCTTAAACTTTTTAGAAGTCCCATTTTTGTGCGGTGTGGTGGATGAGTTTCAATATATGTCACACAACCAAAATCTTTGATGAGATATCTTTGGTTCCTGACCAAAAACCAACTGTATGGGGAGAACTATAACTTATTGGCTTGATGTGAATTGATGGTACTATATATAAAATTACATGTACCTAAATGAACTTTTGCTCCTCTCATGATTATTGGCTTTGTAACCAATAGTAGACGTTCAGTTATCACAATAACACTTATTCCAATGATCATTAATAACTTAGGAATCAAATTAACTATTAACAAATAAATATACTAATCCGGATTAATATGCTTGCTATCACATTAGCTAAGCCACAATCACACAAGCTTCAGGTTGTGGATTTGATAACCATTTAGACGATACATCGATTTAAAACACTAAATGGTATCATGTTAGGATATGCATATCCTTTAATCGCTTCCAGAATATTTAGGTATACACACCCTCGTTTATTTTGCAAATATATAATTTCCCTTGAGAGCAAATATCACATGCTAATTATTATCTTGAAGAATCTTCAGTTCTTCATTATGTTTCACATCATCATTGACTCGGTGTGGTCTAACCGGTCATGCCAACTAATTAAATAATTATGATCCATAAACTACTGGCTTATGATCGTATGTGTATTACTTGCTCATATGTAATACAAAACGTATGATATGAGAGAATATATTATAACTTCAAAGTTAAAACCACCACGTTATGCAATCACTCCTTAGTTTGCTACTTTTGGTGGTCCATATCTCATTATTAAAATGACCGTCATTACAATTTTTATGTCTCAATTAGGTCCATCATTACATTTACAATGATTAATATATAATCACATTCACTTTTGGGAATGGAGTAGAACCAAAACAAACTTTATAGCTTTTCATTATTTACTCGGTCACATGAGTATAAAATCATTTCATTTTTCATAACTCTTATAATGATATTGCTACTTTAGGAGCATATGTCTTAAGTGTGACAAATGAAAAGAATTTAATTGATTTTTCCTTGTAAATAATGTTCTTTTTGCTTACCATCAATTGAGAAGTAGTTAAGTCGTATAGGATTTATCAATCTTATATCTTACGACCTTTATAACGATCATTGTATAGTCATCACATTATTAACATGGTTGATCTGATTACATGAGCATCATAACAATTTACCCAATTACCATGATTAAGAATTTTACACCAATTATTATATCATCACATTCACTTTAAGGAATGGATTATAACCAAACAACTATCATGGTGACATTATTACATTTTTCTTAGTTATGTACATGATCTTCACTGGTCATTATATCATCACATTCACTTCATGAATGTGACACCCTGACTCGGAGGCGGAAACGTCGAGGGCATCACGAAACATGGTAGAATGCAATAAGCACATGGTGATTAAATTTAAGTCGAAATATGGTTAAGTTGATTTAGAGGATTGCATTCATGTCCAAACAGTACTACAAACAAACAACAAATTGTCCACAAACGTCTTTGATTTTTATTTAGAAACTAAGGCACTTGACTTGCAATCCTATGTGATCCAAAGAGAAGCCAACTTCAAACATCATCACCTGAAACATATGTTAAAAACAAATTGGGTCAACAAACGGTTGAGTGAATTCATAGTGTTTTATTTGGTTTGGTAATAAATAATAATGTGATATGGAATAAAAGTTAACTTTGTGGCAATTGATATGTTTAAAACAATTGATTGATACAAGTCCCGCTTGGTTAACATTCGAACCTTGTAGACTAAACACGGCATTGATCACCCAAACTTCCGCAATGAATAACATGAACAACAACAACAATAGATCTAGAAGTCGGGTGGGGCGTCACACCTATAGCGCTAAAATGTACCGTTCGGCTTGATCGAAGTTAATGAATGTAAATTAAGCATCAAGTAATCAGACAATTGCAAGGAACAATCAAGATAACCACAAAAATGTAAATGAATTTATACCACATTATCACATATGTTTCACCCCGAAAATATTGTAAATCAGAAAATGGGGACTATGAACTCACCTTGCTTGTGAAATAAATTCCAAACAAGTATTTAGATAAGAGTTTGCGGGAACAAGTCTTTCCACGTCACTTTATAAACATGCACCCAACAAACAAGTATAGAGTATAACATTAACAAGGGCAAAACTGAATTTTGTGTATTAACGGGTGACTAGGTCTTGTGTTGTACGGTTTGACAATCTGTTTGGGGAACACTTGGTAATTTGATAAATTTGTGAAGTATTTATATATATAATACTAAGTTATACAAATGATAAGTAAAATATTATTATTTGTATATTTAAACAACAAAATATATATATATGTGTATTTTTAAAATAATAAGATAATTATACAATTTAATTATCAAATAATTATTTTAGGGCAGAATAATTAAAATTAACATTTTAATTATATAATAAGTATAATTCAGATTTAAAATAATTATTATGACAGAAATACATATATTTAAAATAAACAGTTTAATTAATTGTAAAAATGAATTAACTGAATAATTGTGTAAATAATTACTTAAATAATTATTTAAAATAGCCAAATTTGAAATAATATTTTTAAATGATGTCATGCAATAATACAGACTTAAAGTAAATATTATGACCTTGAATTAATTTTATATAATATTCTGGAAATAAAAAGGATAATTGTGCAAAATTGTTTTTATAAGGTTTATTATCTAAAAATTACATGCAAAATGATTAAACATGGTTTCTGATTTTTAATAATATCAGTATAACATGTAGAAAATTACAAAAATAATTTTTTATATAAATCATAACTCAGAGTATTTAATTTAATTAAATTAACTCTATAAATCATATGATTTAACTGATTTTGTGAAATTAATAATATAAAATAACATGCAATATCAAAACATAGTTTCTGGACTTTTATAATTTCAGTAAAACATGCACAATAACATAAATAAATTTCAGGCTAAAATCATTTAATTATCTAATTAAAACAATTAAGTCTAATTAAGTGATTTATCTGATTTAATTTATGTAAATAATTCTATAAATTATCAAACAGTGATATAATTTATGCATGCTCAGAATAATACAGGTAATATCATAAAAATAATTTTGGACATCAATTGTATAATTATTTGATTAAACAGAATAAAGTTTAACTTTAATAAATATACATTTTAACTGTTTAAATTATAAAAATATCAAAACAGTTTCAAAAATTTATAAAAATTTATTTATACAAAGTTTACTGTTCAAAATAATTACCCTAAAAATTTCATGAATTAATTCAAAATTATCGAATTAATATAATTATTTTAATTTAGAACAGTTTCTAAAATAAATAACATAGATTTATAAAAGTTTTTACCAACTTTATATTTTTATTAAATACTACATTACATGCCTGAATTAGGGTAAAAATTTCGAAATTTATAAAAGTAGCATCGATTTAATATGAATTAATGTTTGAAACTGTAATTAAATAGAAATTATAAAAAAATCAAATCATCATCGTCTTCCCCAATTGTTAGTCAACAGAAGTCAACACGTGAAATTGACCTATCAAACATGAACAATTTCTAAATTAAGTGAACCAGATCATTAACCAGATGGGAATTTACCGATTCGTCGAAGAAAAACGCTCCGGTATCGGTTCAGTTGAGCTTCCGGCTAGTTCCGGCGACTTGGATTTACGGCGAAGAAACAGAGACGAACCAGGAGCATTTTACGAATTGTTTAAGTGTTTTGAAAGGTGTAATGGTTTCGTAGAAGTTACAGGAGGTTATATCGAGGTTCAATTGATCCAGAAACATACGGAAACTGACAATTAAATCCCCACTTTGAATTTTATAAAATTTAATCGATTCCGTAGACATGTTGATCTGTTTCGGTGAAATTAGAACGTTTGGACGATTCTAAATGTCATGGGGAATGAGTAGGTGATTACGTTGATCAACGGGTTTTGTTGGTTTATGATTTGGACGATTTCCGGCGGAGTATACGGTATAAAACCGTTTGAATTGGAAGTTACAAAACAGGTCCCTGATGTTTCTGTGTTAATCCAACAGGTCCCTTAGTTTATAACTAGAATTCCTAACTAGGTTAATTGTTAAAACAGGATTTCTTAATAAAATGTTTAACTGAGTTAATTATTTTGGTTAAATAACTTTCGAAAATGTCAAGAATGATCCCTGAACTTGTTAACTGGAAAAGTTAACTAAGTCAGTTTCAAAATTTGAAATCCTTTTATAAAACTTAACCCGGTTATCGTTTTTAACTGAAAATAGTTTTTAAAATGTCGAAAATGATCCCTAAACTATAAGTTTGCTAAAATGACCGGATGGTCCTTGGACTTTAATTCAAAACTTATATTCATTTATTTTTATAAAATAAGTTTCTAAAATTTACATTTTTAAACCCTAAACTTTTAAAAGTTTATAAAATTAAATTCTTTTATTTATAAAAGAAGTTTCAAAAATGTCATAAAAGACCCTAAACTTTATAGTTTTCAAAATTTACACTTTTAACCCAAAATTATAAAAATTCAAAAATGGCAACTTAGTCCCCGGACTTTTGTACTTTCTAAAAATGACGGTTTTAGTTCTCGGACTTAAAAATCAAAATTTCGAGCAAGTTTCAAAGAATGACGATTTGGTCCATAAACTCATACTTTCACATAATGACACATTAGGCCCTTGTAATTAATAGTGCTTGTTTACAAGTACAAAACTCAATCAAAATTGCTATTGTTCACGTATTTTGGGCCGGTAAACTATGTAAAAGCAAATAGTCAAACATGTATCAAACAAAATGCTCTTCATTAAAGGTCAAGTGATTACAAAAGCAAGAACAAATGCACTAGTGAAAACCAAGGTTGTTACAGTCTCCCCTTCTTTCGAGAATTTCGTCCCGAAATTGGCTTAAGAGACTCCTTAGGAAACAAATGAGGATACTTGGCTTTCATGACACTCTCACGTTCCCAAGTAAATTCTGGACCGTGTTTAGATTCCCAACGAACTTTGACGATTGGTATAAGACTACGTCTTAGTTTCTTTGCATCACGATTCATGATTTCAACAGGTTTCTCAGCGAAGTGTAGGGAATCGTCGACATGAATGTCTTCAAGTGGCACGGAGAAATTAGCGTCGGCATGACACTCCTTGAGGTTAGAGACGTGAAACGTGGGATGGATGCTGCTAAGCTTGGGAGGTAACTCAAGTTTGTAGGCGACTTTACCAACCCTCTGGATAATCTTGAAAGGTCCTATGTATCGCGGAGCAAGTTTACCTTTCTTTCCAAAACGAATGACACCCTTCCAAGGTGAGACCTTTAGAAGAACCGTTTCACCAACCTGAAATTCCCGAGGTTTACGTTTGTCGTCGGCATACTCCTTTTGGCGACTCATAGCTGCTGTGAGGTTGTCGCGAATCTTAGAGATCTTGTCTGTTGTTTCTTGAACCATAACTGGACCAGAGATTTGAGATTCACCGATCTCATTCCAACAGATGGGAGAATGACACTTGCGGCCATAGAGCGCTTCAAACGGTGCCATTTTGATACTGGTGTGGTAACTGTTATTGTAAGAGAATTCGATCAAAGGAAGATGAGAATCCCAATTACCACCGAAATCTAAGATGCAGGCACAGAGCATATCCTCAAGTGTTTGGATGGTTCGTTCAGACTGACCATCAGTCTGAGGGTGGTAAGCAGTGCTGAGATTGAGTTGGGTACCCAAAGCAGACTGTAATGTTCTCCAAAACTGCGAAGTGAAACGACTGTCGCGATCTGAGATGATGCTCAAGGGCACATCATGACGAGCAACAATCTCGTCAAGATAAAGCTTGGAGATCTTAGCCGCAGAATAGTCCTCACGGATAGGTAAAAAGTGTGCGGATTTGGTCAAACGATCGACAATCACCCAGATACTATCATGACCTTTAGAAGTGCGGGGCAACTTGGTGATAAGATCCATGGTGATGTTTTCCCATTTCCATGCCGGAATCCTCGGTTGAACCAATAAACCAGATGGACGTTGATGCTCAGCTTTCACCATTGAACACGTGAGGCACTTGGACACGTAAATAGCAATATCTTTCTTCATTCCTGGCCACCAGTATAAGTTGCGAAGATCCATATACATTTTGTCCGCACCAGGATGAATAGAATATCGAGATTTGTGGGCTTCATCTAACAAGAGAGTACGAAGATCATAACGATTAGGAACCCACAAACGGTTTTTAAAGTGTCGCAAGCCATTGTCTTTTATCTCTAGAATGCGATCAATCGTATGAGGAAGTTCGACGAACAATTCACCACTGGATACGACGTCTTGTTGGGCTTGGAGAATACGGGCTTGAATGTCGGAACAGACTTGGACAAAATGGAGTTGGGTACGTTCTTTGCGACTCAATGCATCGGCAACAACATTCGCCTTTCCAGCATGATAGCGAATTTCACAATCATAGTCATTAAGAAGCTCGACCCATCTACGTTGACGCATGTTCAAGTCTTTTTGGTTGAAAATGTGCTGGAGACTTTTGTGGTCTATGAAGATCACACACTTTGTGCCGTACAAATAGTGTCTCCAGATCTTGAGAGCAAAAACCACAGCACCTAACTCAAGATCGTGAGTGGTGTAATTCTTCTCATGGATTTTTAGCTGTCGAGAGGCATAAGCTATAACCTTTCCTCGTTGCATGAGCACACAGCCTAGCCCGAGTTTAGACGCATCGCAGTAAACTACAAAATCTTCAATACCATCTGGAAGAGTAAGAATGGGAGCATCACAAAGCTTCTGCTTGAGAGTCTGGAAAGCTTCCTCTTGTTTTGGTCCCCACTCAAAAGGTTTACCCTTTTGAGTTAAAGATGTGAGAGGAACAGCGATCTTGGAGAAATTAGCAATGAAGCGACGGTAGTAACCAGCAAGACCGAGGAAAGAACGAATCTCGGTAGGGGTTGTAGGAACACTCCAATTCTTCACAGCTTCGATCTTCGCAGGATCTACGTGAATCCCTTTGGTATTAACAATATGTCCCAAAAATTGAATTTCCTTGAGCCAAAATTCGCACTTGGAGAACTTGGCATAAAGTTGTTCCCTTTTTAGGAGTTCCAAAATCAGACGAAGATGTTCCCTGTGATCAGATTCGGTCTTTGAGTAGATAAGGATGTCGTCAATAAAGACAATGACGAATTTATCCAAATATGGCCTACAGACTCGATTCATTAGATCCATGAAAACTGCAGGTGCATTCGTCAAACCGAAGGGCATGACGGTGAACTCGTAATGACCGTAGCGAGTACGAAAGGCTGTCTTTGGAATATCATCTTCATGAACACGTAGCTGATGATATCCAGAACGCAAATCGATTTTTGAAAAACATGAAGCGCCTTGAAGCTGATCAAAAAGGTCGTCAATACGTGGCAAGGGATAGCGGTTCTTGATGGTGAGTTTGTTCAACTCACGATAATCGATACACATACGAAAAGAACCGTCTTTCTTTTTTACGAACAGAATAGGGGCTCCCCAAGGTGAGGAACTGGGACGGATAAAACCTTTGTCAGAAAGTTCCTGAAGCTGACTAGCAAGCTCTTGCATCTCAGAAGGAGCAAGACGGTACGGAGACTTGGCAATGGGATTAGCACCCGGAACAAGATCGATTCGGAACTCTACTTGTCGAACAGGAGGTAATCCGGGCAAATCATCAGGGAAAACTTCGGGAAAATTTTGAATGACAAGAATATCTCGGAGATCCTTGGTCTTCTCCTTTACTTCAACATGTGCAATAAACGCTTCGTAATTCTTCCGCAAATACCTCCGAGCTTGAACACAAGAAATGAGATTAAGACCCTTGGGCGGTCTTTCCCCACAAATTTCAAGGATTTCACCAGAAGGCAAGGATACACGAACAATCTTGTCATAACAGACAACTTCCGCACGATTGGGAGACAACCAATCCATGCCTATGACGATATCAAAGCAAGCAAGCTTCATAGGAATAAGATCAACTGGGAAGACATGGCCAAGTAACTCAAGTTTACATCCCGAAACAACAGAATTCATCACAGAACGAGCCCCAGACGCAACAATAACTTCAAACGGTTTAGATAATTTCGTGCGAGGCATGGCAAGCAAGGGTTCAAACTCTAAAGAAACAAAGCTCCTATTTGCACCGGGGTCAAACAAAACAGAAGCATAATGGTTGTTAACAAAGAACATACCGTTCACTACATCGTTGGCTGCGCGAGCTTCATCGATATTGATGTTAAAAACTCTACCTCTGGCTGGGGGTACGTTGACAAGCTTGGGGCACTCCCTCTTGTAGTGGTTTGGGTCCCCACAGTTGAAACACGTGCCCATGGGGAAACGAGGAGCTGCAACTTGGGCTGGAGGAGGAGCAGCTTGGTTTGGTGCAGCAGGTGATCGGCAAGTAGCTACCAAATGACCCATCTTTCCACATTTCGTACATTTCTGGCAAGGAAAGCGGGCAGGGTGATGATAGTTGCAGAGATTGCAAAGGGGCGCCTTGCCAGTGTAAGGTCGTTTCTCAGGCTGAGGAGGAGCTGGGTTAGAAGGGGCAGGCGTAGCAATAGCGAAATTTTGAGCTGCCTTTCGCTTCTTGTTATTCCTTGACGATTGAGCCTTGGTGTTAGCCGCTTTGTTTGAGCCGGATGAACCCTTCGACGACGTGTTACCATCCCCCTTACGAGTTAAGACCTTATCCTTGACCATAGCATCGGTAAGAAGAGCAGAGAGTTCGTACGTATCACGGATCGTGGCTGGTTTACTCCCAGTCATAATGTGCTTGATGCAGCTAGGTAAACCATCAATGAACTTCTCAATGGTACGCTCAGGAGTCGTCAAGAGGTAGGGGCAGAGAATACACAACTCCTCAAAACGATCAATGTAGGCTCGGTTCTCCCCACTATTTTGCTTAAGATTATGAAACTCATCCTCGAGTGCTCGCATCTCATTGCGAGGACAAAATTTCCTCATCATAAGAGTTCTCAAATCCTCCCAAGATAAAGCCAAAGCAACGTCGGCACCTCGATCTCTCATAACCCCGTTCCACCATGTTAAAGCTCGCTTTTGGAAACAGCTGGTCGCAAACTCGACCTTGCGGGCCTCTGAGCACTGACTGTGACGGAACGTATTTTCAATGCTTTCGAACCATTGAAGAAGAGCGGTGGCACCTTCACTCCCTGTGTATCTAGCCGGCTTACAGGAATTAAATTGCTTGAACGAGCATGGAGGATTGGGATTGTTGTTTTGAGCAGCCTGGTTGAGCTGGGCATAGACATCTGGCAGTTGTGCAGCAAACTGCTGGGCAATAAGGGTAGCTAACTCAACAGTTTGATTATTGTTCTGAGGCTGAGGACGCGGAGGCATCTATAAGAAGGAAAACATCTGATCAGAACGAGATACATTTAAATGAATAAAATTAATTTAAAATCAATGAAGGAGAAAGAAAATACACAACAAGATGGATATCGTTTATCCCACGAATAAACAATATCAGCGACTAATCAAAGTGGTTGGGTCCTTATAACTTAATGAAGTCATGCTTTAGCCTATAAGTGGACACTCATCCCGAGAATTCCCAGGTAAGCACAACTGGTCTCGCGTCTGATGAGATATATACGAAGTGCTTGCCTTAGACAGAAAACTCAGGATACAGGCACCCACCCTTCCAGATTGCACGAGTTCGTTATTAGGGCCCAAGACTTTGACGAGAGTAAAAATCAGGGAAGGTTTTGAAAATTTAAATCACCTGAGGACAGATGATAAGTAATTTGTATAACCCAAAAATTAAACGAGAGAAATCCACCGTGACGAGGCTAGGGTTTCAAGAGTAAGAATGGGAATAGAGACAAGGAAGCGGATAGAGTATCTAGTGGATAGGGGTCCTAGGTAAGTTATAGTCTAGGTCAAAAGAAATTTCTAATAACCTAATTCCCTATAACCATGGCTCTGATACCATCCTGTGACACCCTGACTCGGAGGCGGAAACGTCGAGGGCATCACGAAACATGGTAGAATGCAATAAGCACATGGTGATTAAATTTAAGTCGAAATATGGTTAAGTTGATTTAGAGGATTGCATTCATGTCCAAACAGTACTACAAACAAACAACAAATTGTCCACAAACGTCTTTGATTTTTATTTAGAAACTAAGGCACTTGACTTGCAATCCTATGTGATCCAAAGAGAAGCCAACTTCAAACATCATCACCTGAAACATATGTTAAAAACAAATTGGGTCAACAAACGGTTGAGTGAATTCATAGTGTTTTATTTGGTTTGGTAATAAATAATAATGTGATATGGAATAAAAGTTAACTTTGTGGCAATTGATATGTTTAAAACAATTGATTGATACAAGTCCCGCTTGGTTAACATTCGAACCTTGTAGACTAAACACGGCATTGATCACCCAAACTTCCGCAATGAATAACATGAACAACAACAACAATAGATCTAGAAGTCGGGTGGGGCGTCACACCTATAGCGCTAAAATGTACCGTTCGGCTTGATCGAAGTTAATGAATGTAAATTAAGCATCAAGTAATCAGACAATTGCAAGGAACAATCAAGATAACCACAAAAATGTAAATGAATTTATACCACATTATCACATATGTTTCACCCCGAAAATATTGTAAATCAGAAAATGGGGACTATGAACTCACCTTGCTTGTGAAATAAATTCCAAACAAGTATTTAGATAAGAGTTTGCGGGAACAAGTCTTTCCACGTCACTTTATAAACATGCACCCAACAAACAAGTATAGAGTATAACATTAACAAGGGCAAAACTGAATTTTGTGTATTAACGGGTGACTAGGTCTTGTGTTGTACGGTTTGACAATCTGTTTGGGGAACACTTGGTAATTTGATAAATTTGTGAAGTATTTATATATATAATACTAAGTTATACAAATGATAAGTAAAATATTATTATTTGTATATTTAAACAACAAAATATATATATATGTGTATTTTTAAAATAATAAGATAATTATACAATTTAATTATCAAATAATTATTTTAGGGCAGAATAATTAAAATTAACATTTTAATTATATAATAAGTATAATTCAGATTTAAAATAATTATTATGACAGAAATACATATATTTAAAATAAACAGTTTAATTAATTGTAAAAATGAATTAACTGAATAATTGTGTAAATAATTACTTAAATAATTATTTAAAATAGCCAAATTTGAAATAATATTTTTAAATGATGTCATGCAATAATACAGACTTAAAGTAAATATTATGACCTTGAATTAATTTTATATAATATTCTGGAAATAAAAAGGATAATTGTGCAAAATTGTTTTTATAAGGTTTATTATCTAAAAATTACATGCAAAATGATTAAACATGGTTTCTGATTTTTAATAATATCAGTATAACATGTAGAAAATTACAAAAATAATTTTTTATATAAATCATAACTCAGAGTATTTAATTTAATTAAATTAACTCAATAAATCATATGATTTAACTGATTTTGTGAAATTAATAATATAAAATAACATGCAATATCAAAACATAGTTTCTGGACTTTTATAATTTCAGTAAAACATGCACAATAACATAAATAAATTTCAGACTAAAATCATTTAATTATCTAATTAAAACAATTAAGTCTAATTAAGTGATTTATCTGATTTAATTTATGTAAATAATTCTATAAATTATCAAACAGTGATATAATTTATGCATGCTCAGAATAATACAGGTAATATCATAAAAATAATTTTGGACATCAATTGTATAATTATTTGATTAAACAGAATAAAGTTTAACTTTAATAAATATACATTTTAACTGTTTAAATTATAAAAATATCAAAACAGTTTCAAAAATTTATAAAAATTTATTTATACAAAGTTTACTGTTCAAAATAATTACCCTAAAAATTTCATGAATTAATTCAAAATTATCGAATTAATATAATTATTTTAATTTAGAACAGTTTCTAAAATAAATAACATAGATTTATAAAAGTTTTTACCAACTTTATATTTTTATTAAATACTACATTACATGCCTGAATTAGGGTAAAAATTTCGAAATTTATAAAAGTAGCATCGATTTAATATGAATTAATGTTTGAAACTGTAATTAAATAGAAATTATAAAAAAATCAAATCATCATCGTCTTCCCCAATTGTTAGTCAACAGAAGTCAACACGTGAAATTGACCTATCAAACATGAACAATTTCTAAATTAAGTGAACCAGATCATTAACCAGATGGGAATTTACCGATTCGTCGAAGAAAAACGCTCCGGTATCGGTTCAGTTGAGCTTCCGGCTAGTTCCGGCGACTTGGATTTACGGCGAAGAAACAGAGACGAACCAGGAGCATTTTACGAATTGTTTAAGTGTTTTGAAAGGTGTAATGGTTTCGTAGAAGTTACAGGAGGTTATATCGAGGTTCAATTGATCCAGAAACATACGGAAACTGACAATTAAATCCCCACTTTGAATTTTATAAAATTTAATCGATTCCGTAGACATGTTGATCTGTTTCGGTGAAATTAGAACGTTTGGACGATTCTAAATGTCATGGGGAATGAGTAGGTGATTACGTTGATCAACGGGTTTTGTTGGTTTATGATTTGGACGATTTCCGGCGGAGTATACGGTATAAAACCGTTTGAATTGGAAGTTACAAAACAGGTCCCTGATGTTTCTGTGTTAATCCAACAGGTCCCTTAGTTTATAACTAGAATTCCTAACTAGGTTAATTGTTAAAACAGGATTTCTTAATAAAATGTTTAACTGAGTTAATTATTTTGGTTAAATAACTTTCGAAAATGTCAAGAATGATCCCTGAACTTGTTAACTGGAAAAGTTAACTAAGTCAGTTTCAAAATTTGAAATCCTTTTATAAAACTTAACCCGGTTATCGTTTTTAACTGAAAATAGTTTTTAAAATGTCGAAAATGATCCCTAAACTATAAGTTTGCTAAAATGACCGGATGGTCCTTGGACTTTAATTCAAAACTTATATTCATTTATTTTTATAAAATAAGTTTCTAAAATTTACATTTTTAAACCCTAAACTTTTAAAAGTTTATAAAATTAAATTCTTTTATTTATAAAAGAAGTTTCAAAAATGTCATAAAAGACCCTAAACTTTATAGTTTTCAAAATTTACACTTTTAACCCAAAATTATAAAAATTCAAAAATGGCAACTTAGTCCCCGGACTTTTGTACTTTCTAAAAATGACGGTTTTAGTTCTCGGACTTAAAAATCAAAATTTCGAGCAAGTTTCAAAGAATGACGATTTGGTCCATAAACTCATACTTTCACATAATGACACATTAGGCCCTTGTAATTAATAGTGCTTGTTTACAAGTACAAAACTCAATCAAAATTGCTATTGTTCACGTATTTTGGGCCGGTAAACTATGTAAAAGCAAATAGTCAAACATGTATCAAATAAAATGCTCTTCATTAAAGGTCAAGTGATTACAAAAGCAAGAACAAATGCACTAGTGAAAACCAAGGTTGTTACAATGAATGGATTAGAATCACAACTTTCATGGTGGTCATTTCAAATCTTACATATTCTTTAACAATCTTGCTTCTTCAAGAGCATATTTGAGGTTTGACAATGGAAATTGTTTTGTTCACTTGCCATTTCTTCTTATCACATAACATCAATTGAGAAGAAAATATATGGCTAGATCATTAGGATTTAATTATCAGTCTAAGGGCTTACCAGCTTCCATAAATTTAATAAGCTTTAGGGAGTTTCTCACTTTGGGTGTCATATAATAAATCAATCTTCATCACAATTCAGTTGTGTTTATAACATGTGATCATATACCACAACTTTGATCGTTTTGATGGTCTTTTCAATACTGATAACATGTGGAACACAATGTATGTATAAAGTTACATTATGAAATGCATGACTTTATAACATGTCACACTATCAAATGCGGTAAATATAACACTAAGAAACAAGATAATATATTTCATTAATTACAAGAGAATATATATAATAAACTGACTTCTAAGCCTCGTACTGATAACGTGTTGTGAAACAACGACCTACTAGCAACCAACGTATAACTATAAACATAAAGAACAAGGATTATAGAAAGTAAGATAGAAAGAGAATAGAACTCATTCTTATTCATGTATGTATGAAATACAAAAGCCACTATTTATAGGGTTATCATTCAATACAACTTAAATGTCAATGAGAGTTAGGCATGTGGATAGTCATATCATAAAATATATTTATAACAACCTTCAAATTCTTATGAGCATATTACTTGCACAAATCTATCCAAGACTTTAAAATAACCATTTTTTAAGTTCATCATTATATAAACTTGATTCTAATTATTTTTCATTCTTAAAAAAATCCATGTTTTTATAAAAAATCTTAAGACTCTTTTATGCTTCACTTTGTAAAGTAAAAAATTCCAAAAGCTTTCTTTATGTGAAATCAAGTTCATTAGAGTTTTTAAGACTTGTCACATGGTTATTCTTGGTTTAAAATTTAGTTAATCATGTTTACATGCACATGCTCATAATACTTGAAGTTGATGATCTTGTGTGATTTAAACATTCATATGTTTAAATCACATTTTTAAGTTTAACATGACTAGATTAACACTAATCTAAAATACTAGATGATACTAATCACAAGATCATCATAAATATAAACTTTAAACCACTAATCTCAACAAAAGTAACATAATCATCAAGATTACATCAACTAACTACACTAATCTACACAAATAATCATATAAACAATAATGATTAGTAGATTATTAAGTTTAAGATTAGGGTTTGTGGTTATGTTTTTCTTTATTTTTAAGATGATCAACTTGTACTTTTGGAAATTACACTAATCAAGATGCTTAAATATGGTGTTTAGAAGACTTACAACTTTGCACAAGCCAATAAGAAGAATAATAAGAAGGTTAAGCTCCAGGAAAGCTCCTAATGATGATCCATGGTTAAACCTTGCATTAATGACCTTAATGTGACTTAAATGTGGGTAATTTATGGTGTTTGGAGTTTATGGGTTGCCTATGAGTCGTGACCAAGGAAGAGGGAGGGAAGTGTTTTGGTTTCAAGTCTTGAAGTGTCTCGAATGATAGAGTAATGGTGTGAGATTTGTTATAATTTTCAAATCTTCTCAAATCATAAAGTCTTTACTACCATGCTTTCCATCCATTATACCATACATGTAATCAAAAGTTTTCAACCAAAAATTCTAGTGGGTGGGACCCACATTGACCAATCTCATAAATGGGGGGGGGTAAAGTGTAACCTTTTTATAAAAAGTCTTAAAAATCTAGATATTTTGGTGATTAAATTAAAGTATGATGTTTAGGGGTTTCTTGAACCATTAGGGGTTAGTTAGGGATTTGGAATGCTAAATGGTATTAACTAGTTCACTAGACTAGTTAAAATTGTATCTTGATATCTTAAACGGATTCCGTTTTGTCGTCAGTTCGTTAACGACACTTTGGTTCCAACCGACGAAGGTTTTCCGCAAATTGTTATTTCGCAACCATGAGGTGTATGAAGGGATTTGGGATCCCAAAATAAGCTTAACTAGCTCGCCAAGTCTTCCGTTTAGTTGTTTTGGCGTCGGAAATATTATTTATTAGCTTGTCGGTTCAAAAACGGACAAGTTGTGGGTGTTGCAACGCAGCGCCGAAAGCTTATGTTTCGGGCACCCCATTTATGTCCTCATATTGTTTTCATGTATTTGTTATCATTTGTCATAATTCTTGAGTCTCGGAAATGCTAAATTATTAGTTCGGACGAGTTAGAATTGTTTTACTTTTAGCGAAACAGACGATTTAGTGATTAGAGCGTTGTACCGGAAAGTTGTGAAATTTTGCAAGATATGTTTTCATATTTTTGTTTTCTTATATATATGGACTCAGACATGTTGTTTGTGTTTCGTTTTTTCATTGTTTTGTTCTGTTTTCACGGTTTTGCTGGCATGAATAGTGTAATCGTGAATAGTGTGCGCAGCAGTTTCTACCAACAATTTTAGGACATTGTTTGATTGGTTTCGAAATACGACGAAAACCAACATATGTTTTAGCATTGTTTTTTTGTCCTAAAACCGTTATCTAATAAACGACACAGTTACGTAATTAAATTACGCTAAATGCATGAATCATCGGTTATTTGCCATTTGTCACACATTTGACATTGGCTTACACAAGACATTTTTGATGATTATTGATAAGTGATTTAAATAATGAGGCATGTGTAATATGATAAAAGCATGGCGGATACGCCGCTGGTACTTCATATATATAAGTGCTTTTATGATATTACATATCGTAGCGGTATTTAAACCACTTCGACAAGACAAAAACATGATACATTTTATACAAGGACATGACATTTGGTTCACACGACACTGTCTTACAAATGACAACTTTTATACAAATTTCATTTTTGTTTGGTTATTTATTTAACCATACATCATTCATTTATATCATCTGATTTTCATATCGATTTTCACATGATTTTATAAAAGAAAACACTTTATAAGATTCATGACTACTTTTTGTTAAACACTTCTTTTAACTACAAATCATGAATCCTTTATCAACAAAACCTATGTATCTCAAAGATATTTTTATGCTGACGTACCTATTTTCACATGTGTTTCAGGAGCTAACGTATGATGACGATCGTGACACACTTAGGCGGAGTTAGGCCTTAGTGACTTAAAATGAAGCAAGACAAGTTTAATTTATGTTCCGTTTTCTGTTTGAACTAAGACAATGTAAACATTTTAATTAATAAAACCAAACATTAAATTCCATGTGTTATGAAACAATGATTCTGTTACGACACTGCCCAGCGTTTCCGCCGCGGTTTGTTGTTTTACGCGGTCGGGGAGTGACATATTGTGTGTGACATAAGAAAGGTAATCATTTCATCCAAATGTGTAAACAATATAAACCAACAACGATGCCATAAATATATTGATTTCAACAAAAGTTTACAAGTTTCCAACACATATATTTTGAGTTATATTACACTTCACAAAGGATTGTTTTTGACATAAAACATGTTGAGGTTTTGTCCACGAAATACCTATATGAAGTTGGGATATAGGAAACAAATCCTCCAATAGCGACAATCGTTGTCATTTTCAATCCCGTCTCTCGTAGTGTATCACCGGCTCAAGACTTGTTTCCTGAAATACATGTAGTTTAAAAAGTCAACAAAAGTTGAGCGAGTTCATGAAGTTATTGTTATCATATGAAATCTTATAAGTGTTATCTTGTAATGAAATCATGGTATGTAATTAGCATTCATGGAGTTTAAGGATCTATCAGTGTGTAGCTTGCACCCTGACATATGTGCCATAAGTAAGTAACCAACCCTTAACAACTTTGACATCATAGGGATCACAAAAGCACTCCTAAGGGTATACCAACCTATAGTGGAGCGTGCCTCAAGCTTGATAGATCTATACCTTTTGCACCTTGGTCACTAAGTGATTAATTGTTACTAATGTCATCATCCTACTTACGCATATTGATCATGTTATCATCTAAACCAACAGCTAACATACCGTTTGTTATGACATGTATTTCCTCTTGATTTTTTAAAAACAAAACATTGAAATCATTGAAAGGAGGGACATAAACTCACAAGTTTGCATTCCGCGTATTGTAATACTGTAAGTAAGCGTCCGTACACGTGAGTAACCAACATGTGTACTAACTTTATTAGACACTAGGTCTTATCGGACCTCGTACAAGTTGTTCATCTTGAATTCTTATAATGTTTTCACTTGTCATATTTGCAACAACTTTGTATTTTAAAGTGTTGGTAGTTTGTTCGTTCGGTTGATATATATGTATATCATTATTTCACAATTGTATATATATATATACCTTTTGTATGTATTGAATCATGTGGGAACGGGTCTCGCCCTTCACATGTCCTCGTGCCTTGCACACGTGCCACACCCCGAAATATCAGAGCTGGCGTGACTGTACCGGTATCTTCATTACACAGCAGAAGCAAATAAGCTAAGACTTCTAGAAAACGAACGCCCACTAAGTCCTATTCCAACTGCGCCATGTTTTGAAAAGTATCCCAAGAAAGAAACATGCGAAAAATCAACATAAAGTTAAGCGAGTTCATAGTTTGTTTTTGAAATGATTTTTAAATAAATCTTTTTGTTTACCGGTTTTTAAAAGTTGGGGAGAAAATTTAGTAAAACCATTTTCTTGGCATGTTGTATGAAAACTGTGGGTCTAGCCCACTATAGTCTTTGTAAGTAGGACCAACCCGTCATCTTACTTGTACATAAGTTGAAAAGCGTTACCAATATTGTTAATCCATGTATTTGTGAGTTACCATCAATTGAATCTTAAAAGCATTTGAGAATTCTAGTATCAAGAACTAATATGTAGCGTCTATGAACAGATCATTAATGTTTCGCGATGACAATAGTATGTGTGGTGCATAGGAAGTGCTCAAACCTAGCGAATTTCCTCCGGTCCATCCGGCGGGAACGACATAGTCACCACATGCGGCCACACAAGGACCCATAGGTGGGGCTCGCTACACCCAGATAGATCTACCACTCATGCCCCTCGGTCTACACTAGATTAATGGCACTTAGGAGAGATACTACATCATCCACGTGATCTAACAATTCATTCCTTAGCTAAACCATACCATTGAAACATTTGAACATTTGAAACATTGAAACATGTATCTCACCCCTGATATTTATATATCTGAAAACAGTTAAAAGAAAAGGGAGACATGAACTCACTGGGTGTCCTGTTCTTCAAACGCAGACCAACGAAGTCCCGTTGTTATAACTAGGGCGATCCGGTCCCTACTCATGAAAATCATGCACGTTTCGAAAATATGCATTTCTTTTGTAAAACCGGTATATTTAGTATAAATCATTCGTAAACCATTTGAGTTTTTTGTAATCCATTCGTAACATGGTTTAGAAATATGAGTTTTCGATTATCGATATATTGTTTATTTTTGCAAAACTTGCATGTCTTTCTACCCCGAAAACATTTATAAAATGTAAAACCATGAAAAGGTGGGGTTATGAACTCACCTGGATATCCTTGTGCAAAGCTAGCTTAATACGACTTCATGATGTCGTTTCCAAGACGTGACTCGCTAGCGTGCATTCTACAATATTCCTAACACAGAATAGCTTATAAATTTCTAACCAAAAGTGATAACTAAACTACGTGTCACCGAGCTCTACCGAATCATTAACCGAACGATCCGTTGATATGTTGTCAAGTTAGTAAAGACGATTAAATTATGATTTTTAAGTTTCGTTTAATGTCTGTGAGATTACTAAGTCTTGGAATACTTAGTTCTCGAAAGATTTTAAAATATATAAATATTTATAAAAAATATATAAATATATTGTTGATTGAATTGTGTTAATCGTCCCGAGTAAGTGTATGTAACAAATACTTCTATTAAAATGGTATATAACAACTCGTACCTTGATATATATGATATATATAATGTGCGGTTTAGGCGTCTGAAATAAATGTAAAAGTTATATTTATTTTATCGTAGAATCATCGAGTTGTTTGATGTTTGAAATAAATATACAAACTATATTTATTTTTATAAAAGAATACGTGTTGTTCGATATTTGAAATAACTATATAAACTATATCTATTTTAGTAAAAGAATCGTAGTGTTGTCGTGTTTGAAAATAAATATATGACTATATTTATTTTATAAGAGAATTCGATTTGTTTGTGTTGAAAATAAATATATAGCTATATTTATTTATAAAGATTTTGTTGTGTTTGTTATCGGAAATAAATATATAACTATCTTTATTTTTATAAAACGAATTCGTGTTCGGCGCTTGAAACAACATAAATAATTATATTGATTTTATAAAAGATTTGTCGAATTTCCGAAGTTTAAAATAAATATAATAATTATATTTATATTTATATTTATTTGTTGTAAATAATTTCCGAATCGTTGCTTTCGAAAGTTGTAAAGTGTCATCGTAAGAAATACTACATTTGTATTTGTTTTTATAAAAAGTTTCTCAGATCCAAATGGTTTCGTCTTATAATAACACGCGATTTGGTTTCGGATTTTCTCGAAAAACGGGCAGAGTTTCATATGGTTTTGGACGCCCCTGACAACACTAGTTGTCGTTATTTTTCAAAATTCAACTCAATTATCTTTTCGCAATCACAATGTATACCCAATTTCCTCAAATTTTGTGAAAAAGTAAACTATACTAATCGGTCGGTTCGAGCTCATTTTTCACGTATAAAAATAAGGAATAATAAACGTAAATAATATTCATCCTAAATCTTTTACCGAATCTTCGTGTTGAAACGCCGAAAAAGAAGTTGGCTGAGTTGACCAGGTCAATTGAGTTAACCGGTTGAGTTGACCGAGTCAACTCACTGTGTTGACCAGGTTTGACTGAGTCTACTCGGTTTGACTGAGTCGACCCAAACCATGAACCGCGAGACCCGAGCTTGACCGTGTTGACTTGAACTCGGATCTGACCATTGACCATAGTTGACCCGAAACCTGAGACTTGACCGCTGACTTGTCTTGACAGAGTCCGAACCCGAATCCGCTGAACCGTACCTGAACCGCGGCTGACCCGAACCTGCTGGCTTTGACCAGCTTTGACCGCTTGTGACCCGGTGTTGACTGAACTACCCTCGAACCGAACCGAAACCCGAGTTAAACCGAACCCAAAACCCGAACCGTCACCAACCTGATCTTGAAATAAAATCACCATCATCACCATCGGATTTCAATAAAAAGAAAAAAAAGAGAAGTAAACCGAGAGGGGGGGTTACCGTCAAACCCGTCAGACCAAAAGCACCATCATTGCCGCCCTAGGAGGGGAGTCCCCTCTCTTACGTATAACCAATCCTCGTGTGCCATGTCAACTCCCCTCTTAAACTCCCCTAACACCCCAATTTGATGACGGCACTCCCCTATTAGGTGACTTGGTTTTTTATTAAAAAAAAAAAAAAAAACAAAAAACAAAAAGTTTTCATTGGTTGAAAAGGTGGCTGGCCCCACCTTCTCCCTCCTTCTTCTTCGGTGTCTTCCCACCGAACATGGTCCCCGAACATGGTCCCCGAATGGATGGCATCACCCCCCCCCCCCCCCGCTCGGCAACTTGGTCCCCGAAGGGAGTCACCGAGGGTGCCCCCCTCACCCTTAGAGCATTCACATTCAATCCATCATATTTTCACCCTAAATTACACTAAAAAACACTAGAGTTTCTCTCTCCTTTTCAATTAAATAATATTTTTTTATACATTTATCATTATCTTTTCTCTCTCCTCTACTCACAACCACTTTCAAAATATATTAAAAAATTATAGGGGGTGAACAGTGTCCCCCCAAATATACAGATGAACAGTAACATTTTCCCTCTTCTCCACTCACAAGCACTTTTTATACTCTTTATATTTTAAAAACACCACACACATAATTTGGTTATTTGGATGTGAATGCTCTTAGAGCATTCCCATCCAGTCCATCATATGTAGTGTGTGGGGTTTTTATAATGTAAAGAGTATAAAAAGTGGTTGTGAGTGGAGAAGAGAGAAAATATTATTGTTCATCTGTATATTTGGGGGGGACACTGTTCACCCACTATAATTTTTTAATATATATTGAAAGTGGTTGTGAGTGAAAGAGAGAGAAAAATGTAATATATATTGAAAAGGAGAGAGAAAAAGTATTTGTTTTTAGTGAAATATATTGATATAGGAGTTGTTTTTTAGTGAAATGTATGTATATTTTTGGTGGATTGGATGTGAATGCTCTTATATACTTAGGGTTTTCTTGTTTTAAGTGGGCTTGGGCCAAGGGCCCATAAGCCTACTCTCGTGTCTAAGAGGCCCGAAATTCCCATGAGACCCGTTATCAAGAACCCGAACGCTCCGTAACGTCGTAAATTATAACTTTAGTATCAAAACAGGTAAAATATGATCGGTAGTCGTTGTTTGTATGCTCGTTCGTCGTTTACGGTAATAATCGCGTAAAAATTACGTCGTTGCCGTTATTAATCCGTTTTTCGATCCGGTTTCGACTACGGATGTAAAAATTTAATTACGGAGCTAAATATAGCTTAAAGTTTTCGTATTGAAGGTAATACGCGTGTCCGATGCTTCTGTTTCGTTGCCGGTGCGTTCCTGCAGTCGCGTTTTTCGTTCACGTTTGCGTTTGTGACGTACGGAAGAACCATAAATTCACAAAACTAAATTTATAAGTATAAGATATTCGTATAAAATTCGTATTTTTTGGCATTGTCAGTTCTTTTGTACGGGTTCAATTCGTTGTCGTTTAATGTTTAACAGATTTTTCGGTAGATCATCGTACGCGCACTATAGAGCCGAATAGATGTTTCTAGGTACTCCAAAGGCGTAATTAAGTTAATCTTCGTCTTAAACACTATTCATTATCGTCCTAATGTTTTTTTGTGCGTAATTAAGGGTCGTAAATCACCGGTTGTCACAATTGAATCATGTGTGAACGGGTCTCGCCCTTCACATGTCCTTGTGCCTTGCACACGTGTAATTGGGCCTCACCCATGTCCTTGGGCCTAGCCCATGTCATTTATGTTATTGGGTCCTTCCCATGTCTTTTATGTCATTGGGACTTGCCCATGTCTTTATGTTATTGGGCCTCTGCCCATGTATTTATGTCATTGGGCTCTTGCCCACGTATTTATGTCATTAATGTTATTAGGCCTTGCCCTTTTTTTAATGTCATTGGGCCTTGGCCCATGCTTTAATATCATTGGGCATTGCCCATGTTTTAATGTTATTGGGCCTTGCCTTTTTTAATGTTATTGGGCCTTGTCCATGTTTTAATGTTATTGGGCCATTGCTCATGTTTTATTGTCATTGGGTCATTGCCCATGTTTTATTGTCATTGGGCCTTGCCCATGTTTTAATGTTATTGGGCCATTGCCCATGTTTTATTGTTATTGGGCCCTTTCCCATGATTTATTGTTATTGGGCCATGCCCATGTTTTCAAGTAATTAGGCCTAGCCACTATAAGTTTTATGAGTCCATAATTTAGTGATGTTGCATTTTTATAAAAATTCACTAAGTATAGAATTTTTAAATGTGTTCATTTCCTTATAAAATACTTAGTAATTTTTGTAGATTTTCGACTTTCCGGATTTTCATATCGACAAAATATACATTTGTTAAGTGTCTAAAAATATCTTATTTTTAGACGTGTCGTCGTAGTCGACCGATGTATATATTTTTGCGTCGCAAAATCGCCCAAGTGTCGTAGTAGCTCCTCGTGATGGGGATACACTCGTTTTGTCGTCAAGGAATGTTATATATTTCTTTATTGACCGATTTGCTAATACTTCTTATTTGATTGATTGAAATATATTTTATTTCTTAGGAATATATATTCTTGTAATTTTTGTCCGTCGCCCGTATTATCCGCTCGTCCGTTTAGGGACATCATATAAGTGAGTTTTATGTATTCTATTACTTAGTATTTTTTTGGTTATATGAGGATATTGGTGTACTTGTATTTATGTGTATTTATACTTGTCATCTTTCAATTATATTCTTGGTATCTTTCGTGTATTATTTAGATCACCCTAATATATCTAAATACATACACTTAACACATAATATATATATATATATATATACACCTTGATGAGTTTTCTAAATATATATTTTTCCAAAAAAATACATATATTTATAAGTTTCCATTTTTAACTTATAAAAATCATTATAAGTAATTTAGAAACTTAATTAGATGTTTAATAGTTGAACTTTTCACCAAAAGTTCGTTTAATCATGATTAAAATCCTTAAGTGCGATTAACCATTATAATCACACTTTAACCCCCGTTTAATCATGATTATGATTTTAGAAAATTTCGCCATAGTTTCCCCTAAACTATGACGTTTCCCACATTTTCAAAACGCGTTTAATCATCAAACAATTTTCCAAAATCACCACAATTAACAAGTATCTCCAAACATCAATTTACCACAATAATCACACTTATTCCTTCAAAGTTTCATCATGCGCATTAGTTTGATTAATCTTTCAAGACTTTAAAGTAACCATTTTTCTAGTTAATTATTTCTATAAACTTGATTATACTTGTTTTTCACTTTTAAAAATTCCTACATCTTTATGTAAAAATTTCCAAGACTTTTACATATCACTTTTGATAAATAATATCACATAAACTTGCTTTATGTTAAAAATCAAGTTCCTTAGTGTTCTAAAAACCTTGATTCGTGATCATTCTAAGTTTAATCTTTCAAGAATCACTAATTAAAGTTTACATACATAATGCTCATAATCTTTGAAGTTGATGATCTTGTGTGATTTAAACATATATGTGTTTAAATCACATTTTTAAGTGTATCAAGGCTAGATTAACACTAATAAAAAAATACTACATGATATAATTCACAACATCATCATAAATCTAAACTTTATATCACTAATCTTTACAAAATCAACATAATCATCAAGTTTACACAAGCTAACTACACTAATCTACACAAATAATCACATAATGAGTTTTGATTAGTAGCTTATTAAGTTTGAGATTAGGGTTTTTGAATATTTTTCTTAATCTTGAAGATAATCAACTTGTACTTTTGTAAATTACACTTATCAAGAAGCTTAAATATGGTTAAAAGAAAGCTTACAACTTTGCACAAGCTAAACAAGGTGATTAAGAAAGATTAAGCCCCCAAGAAGGTCCTTAATGATGCTCCATGCTTAACCCTTGTATTAATGACCTTAAAATGCCTTGAATGTGAGTAATTTATGGTGGTTAATGGTGATTTATGGTGGGGTTAAAGGGTGGTCTTGGAGCTGTGAACCAAGAAGAACAACATGAAGGTTTTCTTGTTTGAAAAAGTGTTGTGAAAGTTGAGGAATGGTAGGTTATATTGTTATAATTCCTAATGTCATTCAACCATTCAAATCCATTCCTTCCATACTCTACACCATACATAAGATCTCTAATATTTTCGACAAAAATATTGTGGGTGGGACCCACATTGTTGACCAAATTCAAGATGGGGGGGGGGTGAAGTGTAACTTTTTTTTTGTAAAAAGTGTTAAAAATCTAGATATTTTGGTGATTAAGCAAAGTATGGTGATTAGGGGTTTAATTACATCATTAGGTGGTAATTAGGGATTCGGAATGTTAATCGACATTAACTAGTTCACTAAACTAGTAGAAATTGTATTTTGATACTTTAGATGCTTTCCGTTTGGCCGTCGATAGTTTACAGCACTTTTGCGTCGTACCGATGAAAGTTTGTCGCAAGTTGTTATTCCGCCATCAAACGATGCATGAAGTGATTTTGAGTCCCAAAATAAGCTTAACTAGTGCGCCATGTCTTCCATTTAGTTGTTTTGGCATCGGAAATATTATTTATTAGCTTGTCGGTTCAAAAATGGACAAGCTGTGGGGGTTGCAACGCAGCTCCGAAAGCTTATGTTTCAGACACCCCATTAATATCCTCATATTGTTTTCATGTGTTTGTTATCATTTGTCATAATTTTGTAGTTCCGGAAATGCTAAATTATTAGTTCGTACGAGTTAAAATTGTTCAATTTTTAGCGAAACGGACGATTTAGTGATTAGGGCGTTGTGTCGGAAAGTTGTGAAATTTTGCAAGATGTGTTTTCATATTTGTGTTTTCTTATTTATATGGACTCAGTTATGTCATTCATGTGTCGTTTTTCATTGTTTTGTTTTGTGTTCACGGTTTTGCTGGCATGAATAGTGTAACCGTGAATAGTGCATGCAACATTTTCTACCAACATTTTTAGGACATAGTTTGATTGGTTTCGCGACACGACGAAAACCAACATATCTTATAGTATTGTTCTCGTGTCCTAACACTGTTATCTAATATACGGTCCAGTTACGTAATTAAATTACGCTTTTTTCATGAGATTATATACTAAAGATAGTGATTAGACTGTACGGAATTTCCGGTTATTTGCCATTTGTCACACCGTTAACAACCCCAAATCTTGGCTGTACAATTGCAAATTAGATATTACCAGTGTACAATCGCCAATGCGTAAGTTACAACCGACTAATTGATATAATCGTCATCGACTACAATCACATCATCAAAGTTCCAAATCCTCATCATTCGTTCAAAACATTCTTCCACCAAAAATTTTGATTACCTGATATCAAAACTAAAACTGCAGACATGAAGATTCATAATGATCAACATCATCAATGTCAAATCAAAAACATCGTTAGGCTGCCTTTACTCCAGATTTCATATTCTCTGCAACTAAATTAGCTAAAAACATAACCAAATTGATATCAAGCAACTTAAGGTGGAGAATAATTAAGATGAGATCTAGAACGAAAGCTTTTTCGGTTGCATACAGTCAAAACGATAACTAAAATTGACAACCAATGAGGCGTCAAAATTGGTTTTAGCACCAGTTATGCATCTGATTGTTAAGAATCTGAACATTTTGAGACATTTACTGTGTCTAGCGATTTTGTTGATATGAGAATGAAACAAAAGCAACGTAACAAATGGTGCTTCGAAAAAGCAACTAAAAGATGTGAGGGGTTGAGATTGAGTGCCAACGACGTTGGAACGTTATGATGGGTTTGAGAAGATGGTGATGATGACTGGTGGTGTTTGTAGTGGTTGTGGTGGCTAGTGGTAAAATGTCTAAAATACCCCCATTTACATAGGCAAAATGTCAAAATTGCCCCTCACTTAACTCTACATTTAAACGGGGTTAATCATTTGGATGGCAATGGTAATAAAACGAAAACCTCAAGGTATCAAAGCGCACAAAAGAGTCATTTTGGATGAAACAAGTATATATGTCCAAACCTTTGGGACGATTTTGGTATCTTACTCTATAATTTATTATTATTAGGGGGTAGGGGCACTCCACTAGTGATGGAATTCCATCACTCACAACTTCCAATCAAGTTCCGCCATGTCATCAAGCATTATTCCATCATTTGCGGTTGATTTTAGTGGAAATGTCCATCACTTGTGATGGAATTCCATCACTCACAACCGCTTTTTTTGTTTTTAAATTATAAATTAACAATAAAACAATAAAATTATAAATTTTACTTAAACAAAAAACAATATTTCTAGAAATATTTTAGATTACAACTTAAAAATAAACATATAAAAATAAAAACATACATAACGATAACCTACTCGTCATCCGAATCCGGAAATTCCAAACCTAAAGAACCTACAAGTTCAATTAAATTGTATCTCAACCGAAAGTGAATTTCTTCGTTACGCAAGTCTTGTTGGACATTTTCGGGAACGGGAACTTGTGTAGGAGGATCTGACACCCAATCTGGAGATATTGCACGCCCGTCTTCTTTGATTAGCATATTGTGCAATATGATACATGCATATACTATGCTATGTATTGTTTTCTTATTCATCGCACGAACTGGTCGGTTTAGTATGCCCCATCTACCATTTAAAACGCCAAAAGCCCTCTCAACATCTTTTCTTGCCGATTCTTATAACCTATTGAACGTCTTTTCTTTACCCTCGACAGGAAATGAAGGAGCTTTCACAAAAACAGACCATGATGGGTAGATACCACCCACAAGAAGAAACCCTCGTCTGTTATATCTTCCGTTAACATAGAATGGACAGAAGTATGCGGTAGCATCTGTTACGGTTTGAAACAACGGTGACGTGTACCAAAACATTTATGTCGTTGTTTGAACCTAGAACACCAAAATATGAATGCCAAAACCATAAATCATTGTCTTCAAGTAAGATGGTTGGTCTTTTGACGTCACCCTAACATACACCCCTCGTTACTCTCTTGGACAATTTCTCCATTCGATATGTGTACAATCAATGCTACCAAGCATCCCTGGAAAATGCCATCTAGCGTCATACGCGTCGTAAATACGTGCGATGTCATGTCTCATCGGTTTACGTAGAAACTCTTTCCCATACAATTTAATGATCGCGTTACAAAAAATTGCAAATATTCACGTGAAGTTCTGTCTGACATAGGTAAGTATTCATCAAATTCATCGGGAGGGTTACCTGTCGCTAGTTGGCGAATGGCGGATGTGCATTTTTGTATCGGCGTGAAACTTTGTTTGCCCCTCTCGTCGTAACGTTCTTGAAACCATTATTCGGTTGCTCCGATGTCTCCAACAATCTTTAAAAATAAATCTTTTGGTAAACGAAACCGATCTCTAAACGTTTCGGCATTGTAGACCAGATTCTCCACAAAATAATCCTTCATTAACACTTCGTTGGCATGTATACGATCACGATCCATCATTTTCTTCTTTGGGCGGCTCGAAGTTGCTTCAAGTTCCTTGTCGAAAAATTCAAGCGTTTCATTTTCGGAAGACGTTTGGCTATCGTTATCGGTGTCCATCGGAAACGAATTTGTAGGAAATTCCATTTGTGAAATGTGTAGAATGTGTGATATATATTTATGTTTTTTGTGAAATATGTAGAATGTGGGTGAAATGGTATAAATTATGTAGAATGTGTGATATATATATAGTGTGTTTAATCTTTTGTTTTTTTTTTTTTTTTTTAAATCAAACGGCTCCAATGGTCATTAACATTCACATAACGTTCAAATTTTCAAGTTTTCAATTCATGAAATGTACAACGCGTTTTATCAAGCACACGTGATCAACACCGGCGGCGGCGGTGTTCCACGCTTACAACGCGTGATGGAATGCAGGACAACGGGGCGCCCTGTCCCCCCTTATTATTATTATTATTATTATTATTATTATTATTATTATTATTATTATTATTTAACGAAGTTATTTTGATATTTAACATAAACTAGCTGAAAATTTTTAACACAGTTAGTGATCAATTGAATTTGTTAGGCAATAAAAGTGTTACATGTGCAAACTTTTATTAGAAAATAAGTTACTAATAGATGGGTTGTTATCATAGAAAATCCATAGTACGAGAACCTACAGATTCACTTAAAAGCGACACAACACCTTACTACCTTAGGAAAGTTTCACATTGTTTCTGTTCGATTTTGTTCACATAATAGACATTGAGTCATAACAAATGCTCCGCCTTAAGTATCACAAACACGTTTGAGGCTTAATGGTAGTGGATGAGAGGAAAATTCCACAATTAAACGTGCTCAAGTAGAAGTAGTACAAGGATGTGTGACTTTCTAGAAAGTCTTCACCGGCTAGGGCAACAAAAATCAACCCTTGTTAATAGGGGTGCAAACGAGCCGAGCTACTCGAGCTCGACTCGAAAAAAAGCTCGAACGAGCCGAGCTTAAACGAGCTCGAGCTCGAGCCCGAGCCTAAAAACAAGCTCATTTAATAAATGAGCCCGAGCCCGAGCTTCACTTATGGAGCTCGAGCCGGCTCGCGAGCCTAAACGAGCTTTCTGTTTATATATTTTTTATTAATACATTAAACATATATTTATATAATAATAATTACCATTTATGTAAATATAAAAAAATAACAAAATTATATGTATAATAATAATTATAATTAATATAAATTAATTAATAAATACTAAACGAGTCAAGTCTGAGCCGAGCTCGAGCTTGAAAAATTAACTTCGAGCCGAGCTCGAGCTTTCATATGTTAAACGAGCTCGAGCTCGAGCCTGGTCGAGCTCGGGCTCAGCTCGGCTCGTTTGCACCCCTACTTGTTAGCTTCTTATGGGAAAAAAACCATATCTTTTTGTACGCAAGACTGTATGTTATAGATAGTGTTGTAATACAAGGCCATGGAGACCGAGTAATCACTACAAGATAGGCTGTCGAGACGATTTTTTTCAACTCCGTCTAATAACTCGGAATCGATCAAACGCGGTCTAACATTGGCCAGAATAAAATCTAGTAGTTCAATTATGGCTGAGTTTGACTTAAGAAAAATAAAACATAATTTCTATGTCTATCAATTTGAAGAATGAATATCAAGCAACTTAATTGGTGTATAGCTAGGCATTATGCCTAGTGGAGATGGATATGATCGGGTGGTTCCGCTGGTGGCACGATTATACTCCAGTGGTCCGTCAGTGATCCAAATTTGCCGTTCAAAAAAAAAAAAAAAAAACTATATAAGAGTATTTTAATCAATTTACACTGACTTAACTAAAAAATTAATAACAATTAACCTTAACAATCAATTGTGTTACAAAATCAAAATTATAAAATCTAAACCTGTTAAAAAAATAGTATTCATTATTTTCCATAAACTATAATATCTATTTGTGTAATTAACTCTTTTACAAATATAAAAGCCAAAATGGATCTTTTCCTTACGTACACAATATTCATATTAATATTAAGACATCGTCATTCACCTCTACTCTGTCAACTTACTAAACAATAAATAGCTTTTCGATCGTCTATTAATTTAGTTTGTTGACTTCATCGACTTTTATTGTATGTATTATTTTGCATGACTTCTTTAAGCTTATGACTCCTATCATATGTTTTAAATATTTCATATGTTTACTTTAGTATTCATGTGTTGGAATCAAGAAGGTGTCAATTTGGTGATTGTATTTGAGAGTGAGAATTCGAATAAGAACTTAATTAAAACAGGGATTATTATAATCAAAGATAGTTGTGATAGAATTGTTTTTACTAAGGATTCTAGATCGATCTATATACTATATGTTAGGGCATAGTTTATTTTGATGATGGATCAATGATCCTGATGCATTTTCTGGATATAGCATTCTTGATATGTATTACGAATACTTAAAGGATCAACGATCCTTAACATTTGCTATGCTTTCTAATGATTGTTCTCAGTATGTTGTATTTTAATGCAGGTAAACGGCTGATGACCAAGCCAAGAAGGAATCTCGCTGGAAATAGTTGGAAAATGGTAGGTGCTTATTGGCCAACGGCCGTGGGATGTAAACGTGGGCATAGCTAATTTATCGCACAGTTTGTTAGCTTGTTATCTTTCCATTTTTAAGGGGTTGATCAAAGCTCATTTCATACACACAACAACACACGCCATTATCTGATATTGCACTACTCTCAACTGCCGTACCAGCTTATTGCTAACACATATTGTATCAAGCTTGATCAACTTCCGAAGTTGTACTAGATTTTACTTGTTAATATAGTTGGTGGTGATAATTTTCACCACTCGAGGTTTTCATGTCGTCGATCTTCTAGAGATCAAGCGCTTTTCCTCGTATAAATCTTTGTGTTTGATTACATTCATTTCCCTCATTGTTAATTATTTAAGCACTCTACCTCACATTTCAGATTTGGTTATATTATCTTTAATCAGATTTTTGACCAAAACAATATACACACTGAAACGTTGTGAATTAATAGACACACCAATTCAATCAAACGTATAACTAAGCGGTGTTTACTTAACCGCTTTAATCTAACATTGGTTACTTACAAGAATACCGTTGACAAAATTAATAATATAAACTTATATTAACACATATATCCTAAGTTAAATTATGATTAAATTTCAACATTCCCTCCTTATTTATAAATTTAACTTAGGTCTTCTTTGATCTTCACTTAGCCTTCTTTTCTTTATTTGAGGTTGTGTTGTAGATGGCCCTTGGTTTGTCTTATCCAACCTCAGGGATTATGAATCAACCCAGGATCAAGAAGCAAAATAACAGGAAACAAAGAAGGGTTTAAACCCTAAAACATACTTGAATTTATTGAACAAGACACACTTGAATGTTGACGTGGTGATCAACATATATAGATGATGTATATGAACAGATAATTCTGATTTGAAGGATTATCCAGAAAGTTAATTTGGGTTATGTTGAAAATTTGTGAAAATAGCAATTTTCACAAATATAGGAAATGCACTTTTCCTATTTTTGGACTAGAAATAAATATAAAAATGAGAGAATAATTAAGATGAGATCTAGAACGAAAGCTTTTTCGGTTGCATACAGTCAAAACGATAACTAAAATTGACAACCAATGAGGCGTCAAAATTGGTTTTAGCACCAGTTATGCATCTGATTGTTAAGAATCTGAACATTTTGAGACATTTACTGTGTCTAGCGATTTTGTTGATATGAGAATGAAACAAAAGCAACGTAACAAATGGTGCTTCGAAAAAGCAACTAAAAGATGTGAGGGGTTGAGATTGAGTGCCAACGACGTTGGAACGTTATGATGGGTTTGAGAAGATGGTGATGATGACTGGTGGTGTTTGTAGTGGTTGTGGTGGCTAGTGGTAAAATGTCTAAAATACCCCCATTTACATAGGCAAAATGTCAAAATTGCCCCTCACTTAACTCTACATTTAAACGGGGTTAATCATTTGGATGGCAATGGTAATAAAACGAAAACCTCAAGGTATCAAAGCGCACAAAAGAGTCATTTTGGATGAAACAAGTATATATGTCCAAACCTTTGGGACGATTTTGGTATCTTACTCTATAATTTATTATTATTAGGGGGTAGGGGCACTCCACTAGTGATGGAATTCCATCACTCACAACTTCCAATCAAGTTCCGCCATGTCATCAAGCATTATTCCATCATTTGCGGTTGATTTTAGTGGAAATGTCCATCACTTGTGATGGAATTCCATCACTCACAACCGCTTTTTTTGTTTTTAAATTATAAATTAACAATAAAACAATAAAATTATAAATTTTACTTAAATAAAAAACAATATTTCTAGAAATATTTTAGATTACAACTTAAAAATAAACATATAAAAATAAAAACATACATAACGATAACCTACTCGTCATCCGAATCCGGAAATTCCAAACCTAAAGAACCTACAAGTTCAATTAAATTGTATCTCAACCGAAAGTGAATTTCTTCGTTACGCAAGTCTTGTTGGACATTTTCGGGAACGGGAACTTGTGTAGGAGGATCTGACACCCAATCTGGAGATATTGCACGCCCGTCTTCTTTGATTAGCATATTGTGCAATATGATACATGCATATACTATGCTATGTATTGTTTTCTTATTCATCGCACGAACTGGTCGGTTTAGTATGCCCCATCTACCATTTAAAACGCCAAAAGCCCTCTCAACATCTTTTCTTGCCGATTCTTATAACCTATTGAACGTCTTTTCTTTACCCTCGACAGGAAATGAAGGAGCTTTCACAAAAACAGACCATGATGGGTAGATACCACCCACAAGAAGAAACCCTCGTCTGTTATATCTTCCGTTAACATAGAATGGACAGAAGTATGCGGTAGCATCTGTTACGGTTTGAAACAACGGTGACGTGTACCAAAACATTTATGTCGTTGTTTGAACCTAGAACACCAAAATATGAATGCCAAAACCATAAATCATTGTCTTCAAGTAAGATGGTTGGTCTTTTGACGTCACCCTAACATACACCCCTCGTTACTCTCTTGGACAATTTCTCCATTCGATATGTGTACAATCAATGCTACCAAGCATCCCTGGAAAATGCCATCTAGCGTCATACGCGTCGTAAATACGTGCGATGTCATGTCTCATCGGTTTACGTAGAAACTCTTTACCATACAATTTAATGATCGCGTTACAAAAAATTGCAAATATTCACGTGAAGTTTTGTCTGACATAGGTAAGTATTCATCAAATTCATCGGGAGGGTTACCTGTCGCTAGTTGGCGAATGGCGGATGTGCATTTTTGTATCGGCGTGAAACTTTGTTTGCCCCTCTCGTCGTAACGTTCTTGAAACCATTATTCGGTTGCTCCGATGTCTCCAACAATCTTTAAAAATAAATCTTTTGGTAAACGAAACCGATCTCTAAACGTTTCGGCATTGTAGACCAGATTCTCCACAAAATAATCCTTCATTAACACTTCGTTGGCATGTATACGATCACGATCCATCATTTTCTTCTTTGGGCGGCTCGAAGTTGCTTCAAGTTCCTTGTCGAAAAATTCAAGCGTTTCATTTTCGGAAGACGTTTGGCTATCGTTATCGGTGTCCATCGGAAACGAATTTGTAGGAAATTCCATTTGTGAAATATGTAGAATGTGTGATATATATTTATGTTTTTTGTGAAATATGTAGAATGTGGGTGAAATGGTATAAATTATGTAGAATGTGTGATATATATATAGTGTGTTTAATCTTTTGTTTTTTTTTTTTTTAAATCAAACGGCTCCAATGGTCATTAACATTCACATAACGTTCAAATTTTCAAGTTTTCAATTCATGAAATGTACAACGCGTTTTATCAAGCACACGTGATCAACACCGACGGCGGCGGTGTTCCACGCTTACAACGCGTGATGGAATGCAGGACAACGGGGCGCCCTGTCCCCCCTTATTATTATTATTATTATTATTATTATTATTATTATTATTATTATTATTATTATTATTATTATTTAACGAAGTTATTTTGATATTTAACATAAACTAGCTGAAAATTTTTAACACAGTTAGTGATCAATTGAATTTGTTAGGCAATAAAAGTGTTACATGTGCAAACTTTTATTAGAAAATAAGTTACTAATAGATGGGTTGTTATCATAGAAAATCCATAGTACGAGAACCTACAGATTCACTTAAAAGCGACACAACACCTTACTACCTTAGGAAAGTTTCACATTGTTTCTGTTCGATTTTGTTCACATAATAGACATTGAGTCATAACAAATGCTCCGCCTTAAGTATCACAAACACGTTTGAGGCTTAATGGTAGTGGATGAGAGGAAAATTCCACAATTAAACGTGCTCAAGTAGAAGTAGTACAAGGATGTGTGACTTTCTAGAAAGTCTTCACCGGCTAGGGCAACAAAAATCAACCCTTGTTAATAGGGGTGCAAACGAGCCGAGCTACTCGAGCTCGACTCGAAAAAAAGCTCGAACGAGCCGAGCTTAAACGAGCTCGAGCTCGAGCCCGAGCCTAAAAACAAGCTCATTTAATAAATGAGCCCGAGCCCGAGCTTCACTTATGGAGCTCGAGCCGGCTCGCGAGCCTAAACGAGCTTTCTGTTTATATATTTTTTATTAATACATTAAACATATATTTATATAATAATAATTACCATTTATGTAAATATAAAAAAATAACAAAATTATATGTATAATAATAATTATAATTAATATAAATTAATTAATAAATACTAAACGAGTCAAGTCTGAGCCGAGCTCGAGCTTGAAAAATTAACTTCGAGCCGAGCTCGAGCTTTCATATGTTAAACGAGCTCGAGCTCGAGCCTGGTCGAGCTCGGGCTCAGCTCGGCTCGTTTGCACCCCTACTTGTTAGCTTCTTATGGGAAAAAAACCATATCTTTTTGTACGCAAGACTGTATGTTATAGATAGTGTTGTAATACAAGGCCATGGAGACCGAGTAATCACTACAAGATAGGCTGTCGAGACGATTTTTTTCAACTCCGTCTAATAACTCGGAATCGATCAAACGCGGTCTAACATTGGCCAGAATAAAATCTAGTAGTTCAATTCTGGCTGAGTTTGACTTAAGAAAAATAAAACATAATTTCTATGTCTATCAATTTGAAGAATGAATATCATATTTAAAGGAATGAATATAAATTTTTAAAATATTTTACTGTTTGAACATGTATTTTTTATTTATATTAAGATTCACGTATTTTGTTATGTATTGTATATATTAGTAAACTTATGATATTTGACATGTATATAATTTTCCGAAAACTAATTTCTTTATAATTTAACATGTTCGAATACTCTCAAGTCCCCAATCGATTGACTAGGGAGCACCTAACGACTTTTGCAACCATAGTTATAGATGATATCAGAGCCACACCTTTTATGTTAGCTTAAAATGTTGGGTAAACCAGGGTCCCAAGGTAGGTGTTTGTTTAGGCAAATCACACATTTATGTTCTGTTTTGTTCACATGAGAGATAATAGGCCATAAGGAATATGTTGTTACAAACACCAACACGTTTTGGGCTTAATGGTAGTGGATAAGAGGAGAACTCCACAATTAAGCGTGCTCAAGTGGGAGTACAACCAGGATGGGTGACCTTTTAGGAAGTCTGCACCGGAACAACCAAAAACAAATTTGTGAGCTTTTATTGGCAAAGTGGACAACGTTGATTGTACGAGGGGCTGGATGTTCTAAAGGAGATAATCGATTTTTTAGGAAACTAAAGAGAATGCACCAAGGTAGAATACAACAAGCTTATAGAAGTTGTTTATTCATATTTTTCAAAGTTGATCTCATAGAAGTTGTTTTCTATGCTTATAGATAAACACCAACGATGTGGGTAGTTGGATAGAAAGATTTATTAAACCATGTAATCTACACTCCATTGCTATTAATCATTCTTATACTTTCGGTGACACTTCCTATTAACGTTCTTCCAACATAAAACTCTATAGAAGTATTCATGTATTACACCTTCTAAAAGTATAAATAATTACAATGAAGTGCCATTTTTTAATTGCATGTCTTTAACTCCAAGGAAGACAAAAGCGATCACACAATAGAAAATAATTAAAGAAAATATTTATAACCCTACTGTTCATAATTGGTGCAAACAAGGGGTGAGCTTACACAATCGACTCTAGAAGAAACACTAAACATTTAACGTGCTTTGTTATCTTCAAACTCCATGTTTGTGCTACTGTAGTAACATTCTGAATTATTAGTACCATACGAAACTAATGGGACCTCGTAAAGATCAGATTGCTCAACTTCGAAGACTAAGCCTAGAGTCTCCTGATGTGTTTGATGCTCAACCCAAGGATGAGTTGTGAATTTTTTGAGGTTATCTAGCTCAACTGCTACCTCTTTCATTGTAGGTCTAGCATTACCTTCTGAATTAAGGCATCTCTTTACTAGATCACCTATAAGTCGAATTTGCTCAAAAGTACCTTCACGTAATATTCGAGGTTCAATAATTTCATATAAGCGGTTTTCTTTAACCGAATTGACAAAATATGCTGCTAAATTCTTTTCAACATTGGTTCTATCAACACCAATGGGTTTTTTCCCGGTTATGAGTTCAGCAAGGACCACTCCAAAACTGTACACATCACTTTTATCAGTTAGTTGACTTGTTATGAAGTACTCAGGATCCAAATAGCCTAGTGTGCCTTGAATAAGAGTAGTTACGTGTTCGTGATCTAATGGGACCAACCTTGATGCACCAAAATCTGAAATTTTTGCTGTGTAGTTATCATCTAGTAATATGTTGGTAGACTTGACATCTCTGTGTATGATTGGCATAATGGTTTCTGAATGAAGGTATGCAAGTGCACCACATATTTCGACGGCTATTCTTAATCTATTCTCCCATGATAGCCAACTCATTCCACCCAATCTAGAATGAATGTGATAGGAAAGTGTGTTATTGGAGATGTATTCATAAACTAGTATAGGGACTTCCTCTTCCAAACAACATCCTAAAAGCTTTACAACATTTCGATGGATGACTTGTGTAAGGATCCAGAGTTCATTTATAAAATGTTGTGCTTGGCTCTCATCCACTATTTTAGACTTCTTTATAGCAACTATGCGCTTATCAGATAAAACTCCCCTGTACACAACACCAAAGGCACCTCGGCCAATTATGTTTTTCTGAGAATAATGATTAGTGGCTTTATGAAGTTGTGCAATACTAAACAACACCATTGCCTCATGCGATCCTTGAGAATTTATCTTTTGTTTTAGTAAAATGCCCCCATTTTGCTGAAAGAACTTTTCTCGAAGCTTCATTAACTTCCTCCTCCTTAAAGCAAAAAATATCCCAACTGTACTAGATAAAATTGCTACCAGGCCAAATAGCATTGCTACATATGTATTGCAAATAAAAAAACAATTCAATTAGTGGTTGTGTTGCTAAAAAAACATGGTTTTTGAAAACTTAAAGCAGATGAATTTTTTTTTAATGCTTAGTAGTGGACATACACATATTCGTTAGCATATTACCGATAATGGAAGCGGTTGATAAAGATTTTGAGTCTTTAGCATGTTGACAACCATTTACAATCCTTGCATCACCAGGAGATCCTCGCGGACAAGTACAACTATAACTCCCTAGAGTATTTACGCAAGCACCGTAACAAGGGTAGGTTTTTGGGTCCTCACACTCGTTGATGTCTAAAAAAGTATTTGTTAAAGATAATTTTCAGTATTTATAAAATTTTCAAATAACTAATTCTTTATAATTCCAACATGTTGAAATTCAATACACGCTTAAATGGAAACAAAAAATGTGTAAAGAAGTACCTGAAAAGATGCATCTTACACTATACAAGAAGAAAAATATCTTACACTGTCATACAAGAAATGATTAGTGGTCATGCTATCAGGACCTCCAATGGCCTTTAGATCTTATGTTTTCTAAAGCTTCGAATTATATAGAAATTTTAAATTTTTTTATATTATTGATTTTTTAAATTACATAAAACAATAAGGAAGTTATTTTTTCAAAAATGTTGTGAATGTAAATGCTCTCTTCAATTCAAAAAATCACTTTTCTCTTATATCTCCACCTAGCTAGTCATCCTCACAAACTTACAAAGACACGAATCACTTATATATTTTAGTAAATATATATAGGCTAACTTAATCTCTAAGGTTAGTGATGGAAACTATAACACTTGTGCATTATAAAAATTCATCCAATCCTTTTTTTTATAAAAGAAATTATAAGAAAAAACTAAGTTAAACTTAATTACGTTCATCAATCCTTTTCTTACCGACTACAAGTAGCAAATAAGCTCTATTGGTTCTCAAAATTATAACCATGAATGGTATACAAAGTCAAAGTTATTGACTTGTCAACCAAGACCGAGTCAGATATGAGTTATTGACATAAATATCAATATCATAGAGCCTTGCAAGAAAACCATTTACTTTTCAAACAAAAAATATGCAACAACTTGAAGTCATTAAGTCATTTTTTACATGTAAAACTTGGTTACTTAGAATTTACATACCTTGGCAGCCAGGAGACAGATAAGGGTTTCCTTCATAGCCTTCTTTGCACATGCAACGGTACCCACCACTTATCCTTGTGGATCCAACACACTTGCTGTTTGATTGACAGGCGAAACCATCGGTTGCTTCGGCTTCTTCACAACTCAGATTACCAATAGCCCATTCAAGCACAACTGAGACATTAGCTTCAATCCTTTCACGTAAATAAGTGTCATTCAAATCTGCAGCACCATTAAACATGTAACCGTCCTTTTCGGCAAGAAATGCATACGCACATCGGTTAAAAGGCCTCTGATAGCCCGCATCATCTGCGTCAAGCAAGGTACTGAGCTCAGTTTTATAGGAGCTAATGTCTTTGAAAATTGATGACTGACAACAACCATTGCCTGAACATTCATCACCTAGGATTTTTTCTGGATTAGTGCAAAACACCACGCACCCTGTCGACACTTTACCATATGTTGATTCTGAAGTCATCCAAGCATAATCATTGCAACCGATGGAGATGAACTTGTTCACTCGTGAAAAGGTGTATGGCAAATTCGTTAAATCCGGAGAGACACCAAACGAGTTGGAACCAGTACCATTGGCCAAATAGCATCTAGTAGCCACCATACTAGAAACCCGGAGTGTGGAATCAGATATCTCTTTGATGGAGAGGTAGCCTGGATTTGTAGTTTTAATAGAGGCAATGGGAGGATCTGAAGAAGTGTTGCAGTAGATGTCAAACCCATGACCTATGGAACAAGTTGAGTTGATGCCGAAAGGATAGGGAACGATTAAGTCCCCACATCGGCTCTGGCAGCCTGGCTTTGTGATGTTAGTAGCGTTAATGAGGGTGTAGGTTTCAAAGGTGGAAAGTGTTGTGAACGAGAACATTAGAAGTAGTACCCATGATATAACATTTTTCATGGTTGTATTTTGTGGTTTACAGATGCAGTAATCTAACCTCATATATGTTGATCACAACTTACAAGTCACAACCAAACGTTTAAGATTGTTAATAGAGTAAATAGTCCACATTAAATTTATAGTATAAATTAATGCATAAACTTATGAAAAGGTCAATCTTATTTAAGTAATTCTTTAATTGTTGTTATCAAGTGTTCGAGCAGGGTTAACCGGTGTAGCATTTTTTTTTTTTTTAAAAGTAACTTTCATTAACAAACACGCCAAACCTCAAACCGAGGCGGCACCACACACAAAATTACATATTCACAAATTTACACCAATCATCCCACGAAACCCTACTCAACTTCGCTCTACTATTAAACCATAAAAAACCTACAGACTTTATTTCGCTAAGAATACTTCCAATGATAACCGGCTTATTATTAGACCTCGCTTCATTCCTGGCTCTCCAAAGGCTCCAACCGGTGTAGCATCTATATTATAGTATCCAATTTTTTAACAAGCAAATTTTATAAATGAGTTAATTAGATACGTAGTACTTGTCGGTTATTGAATGTAACACCTCTAAGACCGTGGGGTATGGTGCGGCGGGGGTTTGAGGTATGGGTTGACATGTGGATTATGGGGGCACTCAATACACAAACCCAAGTTCTAGGGGTATGGTGGGCGTGGTCAAGCCACATCAATTTTTTTTTAATATATAGATATATATATGGGTAAGGTTCATGCGAGAACCACCTTTATTGCGAGAACCGCGAGAACCAATGTGAACACAACCTAAAATAGTTAAAAAAACCTAACCCCCACCCCCCAAGCTAAATGCTAAAAACTAAAACCCCAAAAAAACCTAAAAAAACCCCTAACCCCTCTCCCCACCCCCCAAGCTAAAATGCTAAAAACTAAACCCCCAAAAAACCTAAAAAAATAAAAAAAAACACAAACTTTTTTTTTAATATTTTTTAAGTTAAAATCGCTACTTTTAGTAGCCAAAAAAATAATTTTTAAAATTTTTTTTTTGCTACTAAAAGTAGCGATTTTTTTATAAAAAATATTAAAAAAATTGTGTGTGTTTTTAGCTATTTTTAGGTATTTTTGGTTGTGTTCACATTGGTTCTCGCGGTTCTCGTAATAAGGGGTGGTTCCTAACGGATCTTTGTCCTATATAACCATTAAAAACTACATAAACATACATAATAATTACAAAAAAACATAGTATCAAAATAAAAAAAAACAATTATTCTTCATCGTCTTCGTCGGTTTCGAACCCAGTAATCGTTGCAACATGATCCACCAAATCAGATCGAAGGTTGTGATGTATATCCTTGACTTGATCAAAAATTCATTTGACGCTTTATCTTCGTCTGTAACTGTTAGTTACCTGGTTGGGGGTTATCGTCATCATAGTAGGTAACAACCGCTCTACCTTCATTCTCCAAAATCATGTTGTGAAGAATGATACATGCGTACATCATGTTTCCAATCTCATCCTTGTCCCATAGTCGACAAGGCATTGCCAATATTCGCCACCTTTTCTTCGAAACACCGAATGCTCGCTCGACGTCTTTACGTGTAGCCATTTGGACCCTGTTAAACTTTAATCTCTTTGGATCTATGGTACCGTGTCTTGTGAACGATTTTATGAAAACCCCCCACTCTGGGTAAATCCCATCAACTAGGTAGTACCCATACACGTACTCAACCCCGTTTACAAAGAAAGTTCCTTTGGGTCCTATACCATTTACCCGATCATTGAAAAGGGGCGAGTGGTTTATGATGGTAATATCGTTATGTGAACCTGGCATACCGAAGAACGCATGCCATATCCAAAGATCTTGGGACGCAACCGCTTCAAGCATGATGGCTGGCATCCCGTGACATCCACTTGTGTGAGCGCCTTGCCATGCGGTTGGGCAAAGTTCCCAAGGCCATTTCATACAATCTAAACTACCTAGCATCCCGGGTAGCCCATGATAATCGGCGTGATGCTCCAATATTTGTTGCATGTTACTGAACGAGGGCTTCCTCAAATATTTTTTCCTATAAAGTTCTAAAATACACGAACAAAAGTTGTGAAGACTTTCTCTCGCTACACGTGCAGACATTTATAAATAGTTATCCATAATATCCGAACTATTGCCGTACGCTAACTGTCTAAGTGCGGCTGTGACCTTTTGCCACGTAGTAAATCCTAATTGCCCGGTTACATCCGGTTTTTGTTGGAAATAAATATACTTCTCCTCAAGATCTCTAGATATCCTTAAAAATAAGTTTCTACTCATACGAAAACGACGCCTAAACATTTTTTCATCATACTTAGGTTCCGCTGAGAAGTAATCGCTTACCAACAAATTGTTAGCGGTGTGCCGTTCACGAGCGATGTACCTCCTCCGTTTAGGTTGCGAAGTCTCTTCCTCATCGTCTTCCACGATAGCTTTCACCACCGTCGCGATCGTTTGTAGAAATATTTTCTCACCATCGTCAGATGATGATGACGATTCACTTGAACTTGAAGAACTTATGGCAAGATTGTGTTTTATGTGTTTGATATTGTGTAAGAAAAATGTTAAATATGGTAAGGTATTTATAAATGAATAAAGGGTTTTTTTTTTTAAATAATGCCAAACGGCTAGCCCAACGGCTAGCCCAAACGGCTAGTTTTGTTGGCCAATCACATCCCGCCATGTCACTCTCGTAGCCCCGCCCCACGCCCGGCCTGAAACCCCCGCCAATGGGGCCACGCCAAAACCCAAGCCCACCCGCGGTGGTGACTTGGGCGTTTATGGCCAACCCACGCCCCAACCCCCGCCCCATACCCCACAATCTAAGGGGGGGTAGAGGTGGTTATCACTCACCACCTATTTATCACTCACAACATCCAATCAATTTTCGCCATCTCATCAACCATTATTCCATCACTCACAACATTTTTTAGTGGAAATGCCCATCACTCACAACACCCAACAATAAACCTTCACACCCCTTCACATCCTTCCTTCCATCATGCGTCAATTTTATCACGCGTTCCTTTTATCACGCGTGAAGTTTGTTGGCTGGCAGTGGTTTGTTTGTTTGTTTCACGCGTGAAAGAAGACTATAACGTGCAAAAAAGGAACCACCCCGGGTCCCCTAAGTATTAACTTTTTTTAACAGGTTCAGGTTCCTTCACACATGTTTTAACCGATATATATCCTACGTGCTTTTTTTTTGTTTTTTTCTTTGTCTACTTTTATTTGTCCATAAAAATGCATTTTAAATAGGAACTTACAGAGATTTGCTTGGCAGTAATGAAAACGTTATGAACTAGTAAGATTACCCGCACTACGCAGCGGGGTTTCGGTTGATATTTATCTTGGTTCCGTATAGAAACCAAAAGAAATATACTTAAAAGGAATATAAACCATGTTTTTATTGACTGAAAACCATAAAAATAAAATTCTAAATTAATTGTCGATAGAAATATAAACTCTATCTTAAATATAACTTTAATAAAAAATGAACCTTAAACTAAAACACTAAATATATAGAAATGTAAAAAAAATAAAAATAATAAAGTAAAAAAAATCAAGAAAGAAACAAAAAAAGAAAATTGGATGAAAGCCCTTTTCACACAACTTGCTAATTGTAATTTACGTCAAAACGTAGACCAACTTGAATTTATACTAACACGTGCATAAAAATAAGAACATAAGAAAACATTTACGACACGTTGCAGTAGTGTCGGAACGTAAAGTGACTCGAATTATACCATCTAATGAAAACGTATTATATTTGACCCAACTAGTTTCCGAACAAAATTTACGTCAAAACGTAGAACAAGTGAAAACATACATAAAAATAAGCAAGAAAATGTATTATATTTAACACGACTCATTTTCAAAAAAAAAAAAAGCGTCAAAACGTAGACCATCTAAAAAACGTATATAATAATAAGTATAAAAACATATTATATTTGACATAACTCATTTCTGAGAAAAATTTACGTCTAAACGTAAATTAATTTGAATTTATACCAACATATACATAAAAATAAATACGTAAAACTTAATTGAAAAGTTTTTAGAAAGTTAATGGGTTGTAAGTGTTAAAACTAAAATTAGAAAGGTATAAATATGAAAAAGATAAAAAAAAATAGAAAAATAACAAAATGACAAAAGCAAAACAAAAAAGATAAAAGACAAAAAAAAAAGGTAAGTTACATGCCCTTTATTAATGTAGGATATAGAATATTACCTTGTTATGAATATTATCTTTTAAACAAATTAATTGAAGAAGTTCTAAGCATTTAAATTTAATTTAAATAAATAAAGTATATATAAAATAAATTCAGTTCATCAAAATCATCAAATTTGTAGGACCAGATATAATAAAAGATAAAAAAATTATGTGTATATTATATTTAAGATAATATACATGAGTTTTATATTTATCATATTCTTTTTAAAATTAGTTATATACAAAATTAATAAAAAAAAAACTAAACATAGTACTAAGTGTTTTTCCTCGTAATATACGTTTGGTAATTGTATGTATATTAATTTTAGGAATATAAATATTAAATATTTTATGATTTTTTTTACAAATACAATGACTTTTTATATTTTTTAGAGTTAATTACACAAATAGTCTTTATGGCTTATTGAAAGTAACACATTTAAATACTAACAAAAAACTATATAGCCCATGGCTTTATAGCCTAGTGGCATCTTTGGGGTGTGATAAAGCTTTGGGACCAATAGGTCCTGGGTTCGATTCCCACAAAGAGGTTTTCTCATATTTATTGGGTTTCCTCCTGAATTGGTGTATAGCTAGGCATTATGCCTAGTGGAGATGGATATGATCGGGTGGTTCCGCTGGTGGCACGATTATACTCCAGTGGTCCGTCAGTGATCCAAATTTGCCGTTCAAAAAAAAAAAAAAAAAACTATATAAGAGTATTTTAATCAATTTACACTGACTTAACTAAAAAATTAATAACAATTAACCTTAACAATCAATTGTGTTACAAAATCAAAATTATAAAATCTAAACCTGTTAAAAAAATAGTATTCATTATTTTCCATAAACTATAATATCTATTTGTGTAATTAACTCTTTTACAAATATAAAAGCCAAAATGGATCTTTTCCTTACGTACACAATATTCATATTAATATTAAGACATCGTCATTCACCTCTACTCTGTCAACTTACTAAACAATAAATAGCTTTTCGATCGTCTATTAATTTAGTTTGTTGACTTCATCGACTTTTATTGTATGTATTATTTTGCATGACTTCTTTAAGCTTATGACTCCTATCATATGTTTTAAATATTTCATATGTTTACTTTAGTATTCATGTGTTGGAATCAAGAAGGTGTCAATTTGGTGATTGTATTTGAGAGTGAGAATTCGAATAAGAACTTAATTAAAACAGGGATTATTATAATCAAAGATAGTTGTGATAGAATTGTTTTTACTAAGGATTCTAGATCGATCTATATACTATATGTTAGGGCATAGTTTATTTTGATGATGGATCAATGATCCTGATGCATTTTCTGGATATAGCATTCTTGATATGTATTACGAATACTTAAAGGATCAACGATCCTTAACATTTGCTATGCTTTCTAATGATTGTTCTCAGTATGTTGTATTTTAATGCAGGTAAACGGCTGATGACCAAGCCAAGAAGGAATCTCGCTGGAAATAGTTGGAAAATGGTAGGTGCTTATTGGCCAACGGCCGTGGGATGTAAACGTGGGCATAGCTAATTTATCGCACAGTTTGTTAGCTTGTTATCTTTCCATTTTTAAGGGGTTGATCAAAGCTCATTTCATACACACAACAACACACGCCATTATCTGATATTGCACTACTCTCAACTGCCGTACCAGCTTATTGCTAACACATATTGTATCAAGCTTGATCAACTTCCGAAGTTGTACTAGATTTTACTTGTTAATATAGTTGGTGGTGATAATTTTCACCACTCGAGGTTTTCATGTCGTCGATCTTCTAGAGATCAAGCGCTTTTCCTCGTATAAATCTTTGTGTTTGATTACATTCATTTCCCTCATTGTTAATTATTTAAGCACTCTACCTCACATTTCAGATTTGGTTATATTATCTTTAATCAGATTTTTGACCAAAACAATATACACACTGAAACGTTGTGAATTAATAGACACACCAATTCAATCAAACGTATAACTAAGCGGTGTTTACTTAACCGCTTTAATCTAACATTGGTTACTTACAAGAATACCGTTGACAAAATTAATAATATAAACTTATATTAACACATATATCCTAAGTTAAATTATGATTAAATTTCAACATTCCCTCCTTATTTATAAATTTAACTTAGGTCTTCTTTGATCTTCACTTAGCCTTCTTTTCTTTATTTGAGGTTGTGTTGTAGATGGCCCTTGGTTTGTCTTATCCAACCTCAGGGATTATGAATCAACCCAGGATCAAGAAGCAAAATAACAGGAAACAAAGAAGGGTTTAAACCCTAAAACATACTTGAATTTATTGAACAAGACACACTTGAATGTTGACGTGGTGATCAACATATATAGATGATGTATATGAACAGATAATTCTGATTTGAAGGATTATCCAGAAAGTTAATTTGGGTTATGTTGAAAATTTGTGAAAATAGCAATTTTCACAAATATAGGAAATGCACTTTTCCTATTTTTGGACTAGAAATAAATATAAAAATGAGAGTTTTTTATGTATTTATTTGTAAGTTTGTGTTCTATGTTGGAAGAGCTTCGCAACGAACTAAACCATGTCCAAAACGGAGCTAAGATAAATGAGATATCGATGCTCAAAGTTTGGTGTTTGAAACATTGAATACTGAAAAATTAGGAAAGTGACACTTTGTCCCACATAGGAGGAGAGATGAAACTTAAATGGATATTTAACTGGGAACTCTCCATCCTTATTGTTTCATCGAAGCACACACTAGTGTACTCGCGAAGCACCCTAACTCGCACTCACACACGTGCGCGCGCGCGTGGCATGTGCGATGGGCGCAATGTGGCGCACGGAGCATGACAAGGCTGGCCTGCGCACTGGCGCGTGAACGCGGCGCACCAAAGTGAGCCAATACGACTCGACTGTGTTGCGTGATCGTATAGGTTCACTGGTGACGTGGCGCACGCGCGCATGAGCGTGCAAGACCTGTGCTCGCATGAAAATGAGCCAAAAGGGCGCGCAAGCACTTTTTTATTTGGTTTTTTATTAATGACTTTAATAACTAATTTCTTATGTTGAAGGTGAAACTTCCTTATCATTTATCTGTGGTGTCTTGGCGTTATTTTACTGTCTATATAAAATAAAAAGATTTACACAATTCATATCTCTACGGTCTATATAGAGATATGTTGGCTACCTGGTCAGGGGTTAAGGGAATGGTTTGGTAAGGTTCTTGCCTTGTTCAGTGTATAAATCCTACAAGGACTTGGGTCAAGCTTACTAGGACCTCCTTCAATACCTACTGGTATTGGATGGTGGGGGTGCGAATGGCTTGATCCCCTCATATGTAAACTACTATTAATACATTAACCAGACTACTTGGGATTGTATCCCTGCTGACTCAAACCACTTAGCCGAGGGTAACGTTACCTTCAAAAGAGGGGCCTACCACAATACGCATTAATAACTTAATTAATTATCTTTCAATATTCCGACCCTTTAGGATTGTATCCTTGCTGACTCAAACTACTGGGTTGAGGGTAACGTCACCTTCAAAAGAGAGGCCTACTACTATAACTAATATAATCTCTTAAAAAGTACAAAAGTGCAGAAATCATCAAAGGTTACACTAAAGGCGAGTCGGATCCAAGTGATTCATCTTGTCTATCTATTTTATTTTTATTTTCAGCATTTTTAGTTTTTATTTTCATGTTAAAAACTTTTTCTAAACTTTTGATTTGATTAGACGTTGAGGATAAACCGGTACTAAAAGCTCTTGTGTCCTTGGACGACCTCGGTATCTTACCAACGCTATACTACGCTCAAGATGGGTGCACTTGCCCATATGTGTGTTTAGTGTTAGAAAAATATTGTGTTTAATAAATTTAAAACTTGACTAAAGTGTTAAAAAGGGTTTAAAATATACATAAAAACTTATAACACACCGCACACATCAAGTTTTTGGCGCCATTGCCGGGGACACGGGGATTTTAAGAAAGTTAGGAATCAACGGCCTAATCGTTTTTCTTATTTTTTTTGTTTTTTTAGGATTTTTCTAGATTTTTCAGTTTCTGCTGAGCTCAGCACGGGGCCATGCCCGCTGAACACGCCCCCGTGCCCAATCTTTGGTACTGACAATCTTGGTTTTAGTCAGACAGTAGTTGAACACGGGGTCGTGCCCACTAAACACGCCCCCGTGCCCAAGTTTCAGATACTGAAAATAGAGCCGTAAGATCCCGACGGCTGGTAATTTCTGACACAAACATGAGCGATACTTTTTACTTTCGCTCCTCTTATGGTACGTGGTGTCAAATATGTGGCGGAACTCATGAAGATTTAAAATGTCATTTTTTAAATTATACTCCCCACTATATAGACCCATTGTTTTCCTGTAGCCTTAAGATAGGCGAAAGTAAAAATAATCCCTGTCTCTCCCTCAAATGCTCTCAATCATCCCTTCTAGATGAAATGATTCTTGAAGAGTTATTTCAAATGGAAGAACTAATTCTCCGATGGATAAAAGAACTTGAGATGGATATAACTAATTCATCTCAAGACGACAATCAAGGAGAATTATTGAGATTGCATTCGGAGTGTAACAACATCGTTGCTCTCAAAATCACCTCTAACTCTTGTGAGGACTTGAGCGATAGTCTTCCCTGTATCGATTGTGCCGTGAAGGACTCCCCATCGGTTTCAGCCGATGCATACATAGACCTGAGTGATTCGACATATACCTTCTTTAATGAGAGCCCGGATAAGGGAAATAAAAGTTGGTCTTGCCCACTGGTATTTAGCTTTGGAATCACCCTTTCCGATAACCTCTTGCGTTCTTGTCTAAAACTAGGGCAACTTTGGTATCTCAGGCACTTCGATGTTGTTCCAACCAGTAAGGAACCACCCGATCCGGATAAAACTCCTTAAAATAGACGAAATTTCATAAAAAAACTTCTAGCCACGGGGCCGTGTCCAGGTCAGCACGCCCCCGTGTCCACTCAAAGATTCCTGATGTGTGCAAAATGCAACATATAAATTACATCAATTGTGGCATACAACTAACCCTTTTTTAGTACTAATGTTGGAAAAAGTGTGTTTTTGTCTCCCTTTTGTATTTTGTATTTTCAGGATTAAATGAGCTCAAATGAACAAAAGAAGCAAAAAGGCAGCTAAATCTAACATAAATATAAGAAAAGGAACGAACGTGGCATGCCCGGCCTCCCCGACAGCATCTTCCCAAGCAAAACAAGAGAACAGAAGGCTGAACACGCCCTGTGCTCAATGAGCACGGGGGCGTGCCCAAGTGTCAGCAGAAAAGACAAAGCTGTAGAAGCTTCTATCAGCCACCACGGGGTCATGCTCAGCGAACACGGGGCCGTGGTCAACTCTAAGATTCGCAGAATCTAGGGAAATCTTGATAGTACAGATACGCTTCTGCACACGGGGGCGTGCCCAGCGGACACGGGGGCGTGGTCAACTAATGCAGCCAAACTGCAATTAATGAAGAAAGAGAAGGAAGGTGGAGGGTCGTGCCCGAGTCTCTGTTCAGCCTATAAATAGGGGTGATTGGCTCACTTGCAAACCATCCCTTGGCACACCACCTCTCTCACACTTCACCCACCACCTACCACCACCATCACAACACCATCATCCACCACCATCATCCATTGTCCATCATAGAGTGTGTGAGTCGTCTTGGGATCCAAGATTGATCGTAAGAGTTCTTGACAATCAAAGGCCATGTTTGCCTAAGTCTCTTACATCACTTGGTGAAGACAAGTGTCTAGTGTAATGCTTTTTATTTTTAATCTTTTCGCACTTTTTATTTGGTTATGTATTAATGACCTTAATAACTAGTTTCTTATGTTGAAGGTGATTCTTCCTTATCGTTTGTCTGTGGTGTCTTGGCATTATTTTACTGTCTATATAAAATAAAAGATTTTCACCATTCATATCTCCACGGTCTATATGGAGATATGTTGGCTACCTGGTCGAGGGTTAAGGGAACGGTTTGGTAAGAGTCTTTCCTTGTTCAGTGTATAGATCCTACAAGGACCTGGGTCAAATTTAGTAGGACCTCCTTCAATACCCACCGGTATTGGATGGTGGGGGTCCAAACTCTTTGATCCCCTCATATGTAAGCTACTATCAATACTTTAACCCGGCTACTTAGGACTGTATCCCTGCTGACTCAGACTACTTAGCTGAGGGTAACGTCACCTTCAAAAGAGGGGCCTACCATAATATGCATTAATAACTTAATTAATTATCTTTCAATAATCCGACCCTTTAGGATTGTATCCTTGCTGACTCAAACTACTGGGTTGAGGGTAACGTCACCTTTAAAAGAGGGGCCTACTACAATAACTAAGATAATCTCTTAAAAAGTGCAAAAGTGCAGAAATAATCAAAGGTTACACTATACACGAGTCGGATCCAAGTGATTCATCTTGTCTATTTGTTTTTTATTTTTATTTTATTTTTCAGCATTTTAGTTAGTTTTATTTTTCTAGTTTAAAAACATTTTTCTAACTTTTTGATTTGATTAGACGTTGAGGATAAACTGGTATTAATAGCTCTTGTGTCCTTGGACGACCTCGGTATCTTGCCAACACTATACTACGCTCACGATGGGTGCACTTGCCCATATGTGTGTTTGGTGTTAGTAAAATATCGTGTTTTATAAATTTAAAACTTGACTAACGTGTAAAAAGGGCTTAAAATATACATTAAAAACATATACACACTCGCACACATCAATTCCCGTCTGACTTTTGGTCAGAATACGCACAAAAAGTGTCAGAATTTTGTCTGCCCACGGGGGCCGTGTCCAGCGTGCTTTCGTTTTCTATAAATGCAGCAAGATTCCTGCACTCTTGGACCCATTCCAAAGACAAAGATCTAGTGGGATCTTCACATATACCATACTAGGTATATTCTAAAGAAGGTTCTCAACAACCATCTTGTCTTTTCTACTTTTGTCAATTGCCTTCTTCCTCATTTTATCCTCAAAACCTCCATTAGAGTTTGAAATCTCCATGGTTCCAAGCTTTATTGTGATATTTGTTAGGTTTTTTATTCAAGGAATCTTGTCAAAAATAAGTTTCACAACACTGTTTTAAGTTATTTCTGCTTAAAAATGCTTCAAAAATAAGAAAAATAATTTAAAGCTCCAAGATTCCTTGTTTCAAAAACCTGTAGAGAGGTGGCCACGGGGCCGTGCTCAGTGAGCACGGGGCCATGCCCGAGGTACTGTTTCATTAAATTGAACTCTTTTCAACTTGTTTTTCGTAGAATGTCAAGCCAGAATAGTGGAACCTCTTCAGCACATTCAAGGAACAGTCGCATATAACGAAGGCCTTCAATCGAAGCAACTCTTCTGCGCTATGTGATGGCATTACGAGAAGTTATCGACGAAATGACATCCGTAGAAGAAGTCCTAATCGACCGTATTAATTATCTCACTGTGGGGCTAGAAAACAGTTTCCAAGAAATCAACTTCCTGCACCAAAGGTTGAACATTCTAGTAACTCCTCCCATGGAACCAATTCTTCCCCAAGAAGATTGGAACTTAGCTCAAGGAGTCATTAACCCCACCGGGTGGGATAACATCCCCGCGGAACCTCCTCTCGACAACTTACAAGAGGTTCCGGTGGAAGTCACGCCCCTTCAAAATGAGGACGCCAATGAGCCCGCCTTTCTTCTCCCTTGGGAGATAGAGGAATGGGTCAGCGATGTATGAGGGGGCATTCCTGGAGAAGAAGTTCTTCAAGCCGCATTCATTCGAGAAAATTATCTTTTTCGGAAATTTTGCTCTTAAAATAAACTATAGGCTAGGACTTCTTTGTGGTTTTAGATTTCTTATGTTTCATGACCTACTTGTCCAAATTTAGTTTATGCTTTTAAGTTTCTAGGATCTTATGTAATTCACTCTTTAATGAATCATGGGTTTTTAAGTATTAAATGGTGTTTGGATGATGTTGTAATGGAATAAAGCACACTTGGAATGATGGAGGTTACTAAGGGAGACTTGAACCCACACCCCATGCACAAAAACAGAGCCTCCCGGCAACTTTTCTTCATAACAGCAAGTTCAGCACTCGGTCGTGCTCAGCCCACTGATGTGTGCAAAATGCAACATATAAATTACATCAATTGTGGCATAAAACTAACCCTTTTTTAGTACTAATGTTGGAAAAAGTGTGCTTTTGTCTTCCTTTTGTATTTTCAGGATTAAATGAGCTCAAATTAACAAAAGAAGCAAAAAGAGAGCTAAATCTAACATAAATACAAGAAAAGGAACAAACGTGGCATGCCCGACCTCCCCGACAGCATCTTCCCAAGCAAAACAAGAGAACAGACGGCTGAACACGCCCCGTTCTCAGCGAACACGGGGGCGTTCCCAAGTGCCAGCATAAAAGACAAAGCTATAGAAGCTTCTATCGCCCACCACGGGGCCGTGCTCAGCGGACACGGGGCCGTGGTCAACTATAAGATTCGCAGAATCCAAGCAAATCTTGATAGTACAGATATGCTTCTGCACACGGGGGCATGCCAAGCGGACACGGGGTCGTGGTCAACTAATGCAGACAAACTGCAATTAATGAAGACAGAGAAGAGGATGGACACGGGGTCGTGCCCACTGGACACGGGGCCGTGCCCGAGCCACTGTTCAGGCTATAAATAGGGGTGCTTGGCTTATTTGCAAACCATCCCTTAGCACACCACCTCTCTCACACTTCACCCACCACCCACCACCATCACAACACCATCATCCACCACCATCATCCATTGCCCATCATAGAGTGTGTGAGTCGTCTCGGGATCCAAGATTGATCGTAAGAGTTCTTGACAATCAAAGGCCATGTTTGCCTAAGTCTCTTACATCACTTGGTGAAGACAAGTGTCTAGTGTAATACTTTTTATTTTTAATCTTTTCTCACTTTTTACTTGGTTATGTATTAATGACTTTAATAACTAGTTTCTTATATTGAAGGTGTTTCTTCCTTATCGTTTGTCCGTGGTGTCTTGGCATTATTTTACTGTCTATATAAAATAAAGAGTGAATTTCAATGATTATCCTTTATCTTTATATCCATTTTCAAAAGTTGTCATTTATGTTCAAAATTGACGAGTTTTGTCCTGTATGTTTTCATATCATACATGTTTTGTCCTTTGGGTCTAACCCAGTTAGTTTTTTCAGTTAAATTTGGTCATATGCTTTGCACATGAGGGTATTTTTGTCAATTCATATGTAAGTTCAACGGTAGATTTACAGCTCAAAGCTTCTACAACCTTTGAATTGACAAAAATGCCATCATGTGCAAAACACATGACCAAATTTAACTGAAAAAACTAACCGGGTTAGGCCTAAAGGACAAAACGTGTATGATATGAAAACACAAAGGACAAAACTCGTCAATTTGAAACATAAAGGACAATACCTGAAAATGGGTACAAAAATAAAGGACAATCCTTGAAATTCACTCTAAAATAAAAGATTTTCACCATTCATATCTCCACGGTCTATATGGAGGTATGTTGGCTACCTGGTCGGGGGTTAAGGGAATGGTTTGGTAAGAGTCTTGCCTTGTTCAGTGTATAGATCCTGCAAGGACCTGGGTCAAATTTAGTAGGACCTCCTTCAATACCCACCGGTATTGGTTGGTGGGGGTCCAAACTCTTTGATCCCCTCATATGTAAGCTACTATTAATACTTTAACTCGGCTACTTAGGACTGTATCCCTGCTGACTCAGACTACTTAGCCGAGGGTAACGTCACCTTCAAAAGAGGGGCCTACCATAATACGCATTAATAACTTAATTAATTATCTTTCAATAATCCGACCCTTTAGGATTGTATCCTTGCTGACTCAAACTACTGGGTTGAGGGTAACGTCACCTTCAAAAGAGGGGCCTACTACAATAACTAAGATAATCTCTTAAATGGTGCAAAAGTGCGGAAATAATCAAAGGTTACACTATACACGAGTCGGAGCCAAGTGATTCATCTTGTCTATCTGTTTTTATTTATTTTTATTTTTTCAGCATTTTAGTTAGTTTTTATTTTTCTAGTTTAAAACCTTTTTCTAAACTTTTGATTTGATTAGACGTTGAGGATAAACCGGTACTAAAAGCTCTTGTGTCCTTGGACGACCTCGGTATCTTACCAACACTATACTACGCTCACGATGGGTGCACTTGCCCATATGTGTGTTTAGTGTTTGTAAATATCGTGTTTTATAAATTTAAAACTTGACTAAAAAAGTGAAAAAGGGCTTAAAATATACTTAAACTTATATATACACTTCACACGCATCAAGTTTATTGGCGATGTTGCCGGGGACACAAGGATTTTAAGAAAGTTAGGAATCAACGGCCTAATCGTTTTTTCTAATTTTTTTGTTTTTTTTTTTTAGATTTTTCGTAATTTTTCAGCTTCTGCAGAACTCAGCACGGGCCGTGCCCGCTGAACACGCCCCGTGCCCCATTCATTTGAACTGGCAATCCTGTTTTAAATCAGACAGTAAGCTGAACACGGGGCCGTGCCCACTCAACACGCCCCGTGCCCAAGATTCAGTTACTGAAAACAGAACCGTAAGATCCCGACGGTTGGTAATTTCTGACACAAACATGAGTGATACTGATATTTTTTACTTTCGGCACTCTTATGATACGTGGTGTCAAATATGTGGTGGTTCCCATAAAGAATTAGAAAGTTATTTTCTAAATTATAAGCCCCACTATATAGACCCATCGTTTTCCCGTAGCCTTAAGAGGGGCGAAACTAAAAATAATCCCTATCTCTCCCTCGAATGCTCTCAACCGGATATTCTAGGAGAAATGCTTCTTGATGAACTATTTCAAATAGAAGATCTAATTCTTAATTGGTTAGAAGAACTTAGGATAGATTTCAATAATTTTTCTCAAGACAATAGCCAAGAAGAATTGTTGGGATCGCATTCAAATAAAAACAACTTCGTTGTTCCCGATGTTACCTCTAACTCTAGTGAGGACTTGAGCGATAGTCGTCCCTGTGTCGATTGTGCCGTGAAGGACTCCCCATCGACTTCGTTCGATGCATACATTATCTGAGCGATTCGGCATACACCTTCTTTAACGAGAGCCCGGGAAAGGGTTGGACTTGTCCACCTACATATAGCATAGGAATCACCCTCACCGACAACCTCTTGCGTTCTCGTCTTAATCTAGAACAATTAAGGTATCTTAGGCACTTTGGGGTTGTTCCATCCTGTAAGGAACCGCCCGATCTGGATGAAATCCTTAAAAGAGGGAAGACTCCATGAGACAGCCTCTAGACACGGGGCCGTGTCCAGGTCAACACGCCCCCGTGCCCACTCAAAGATTCCCGTTTGATTTAGTGTCAGAATACGGACAAAATGTGTCAGGATTCCACCTGAACACGGGGCCGTGTCCAGCCGACACGGGGCCGTGTGCAGCATACTGTCGTTTTCTATAAATGCAGCCAAGAATCCTGCACATTTGAACCATTCAAGGGACAGAGATTTGGGGAATATTCTCACATACCATCCTAGGTATTTTCTAAAAGAAGTTTCTCAACAACCTTCTTGTCCTTTCCTCTTTTATCCACTTTCATCTTCTTCAATTTTCCTTCATGCTTCCATTAAAACTTGAAATCTCCACAATTTCAAGCTTTATTGAGATGTTTGTTAGATTTTTATTCATGGGATCTTGTTAAAAGTAAGTTCTACAACAATGTTTTAAGTTGTTTCTGCTTAAAAACGTTTTAAACATCATGAAAACAAATTAAAACTCCATGATCCCTTGTCCCAAAAATCTGCAAACATTTGGACACGGGCCGTGTTCATTGAACACGGGGCCGTGTCCGAAGTACTGATCCCATAAAGTTGAACTCTTTTCGGTATATTTTCTCAGAATGGCGAGCAGAACTAGCGGAACATCTTTATCACACTCCAGAAACAACCGATAAGGGAGAAGATCGTCAACGGTTGAAGATTCTCTTGTAAACTACGTTTACGCCCTAAGAGAAGCCATTGATGAGATGACAGGAGTGGAAGAAGCATTGGTCGACCGTATCAATCATTGGACGGTGGGACTAGAGGGATGTCTTCGAGAGGTCAACCTTTTGCACCAAAGGTTGAACATTCTCGCTTCTCCTCCTTTGGTTCCAATCATTACCCAAAGGGCATGGAATGTGGTTCCCGAAGTCATCATACCAGCCGAATGGTACGCCATGCATCCGGAGCCTCCTCGGGACGTACTACAAGGGGTTCCGGTTGGTGTCGCTCATCCTCCACAAGATATCGAGGAGAATGACGCCGCCTTCTTCCTCCCAAGAGAGATAGAAGAATGGATTTAAGGCCCCTCGGCTCGGAGTTCTACAAAGGTTTTAGATACCGGAAAACTATTTCTGGATTTTTGGTTCTTATTGTACTCGTAGAGCTCCCTAGGATGATTTTACTTATCACTTGACCTATCTAATTTAGGACCCTTTAATTTTATTTTCTGCTTTGTTTTTAACTTTTTAGGATTATTATGTAATTTTCTCTATGACTTAATGAATGATGGTTTTAGCTAATTTGGTGTTTGGATGATGTTGTAATGAATAAAACACACTCGGGATGGTGAAGGATAACAAGGGAAACTTGGACCAGCACCCCATGCATGAAAACAGGGCCATCTGACAAATTTTCTTCATTACAGCAGGTTCAGCACGGGCCGTGCCCGCCCAACACGGCCCCATGCTGTACGGTCTGCAGAAAATGCCCAGTTCAGGTAAACTGGACACGTGCCGTGTTCACCCAACACGCCCCCATGTCCAGGCTTCTGTTTCTTTTTACAACTTTTTGTTACTAGCACCTGAACACGGGGCCGTGCCCGGACACCACGGGGTCGTGTCCAGACGTCCAGTAACATAAAATTTTGCTTTTTAACATTTTTTTACACATTCAATCAACCTAAAAACTTATTTTTGGGACACATTGAAGACAATGTGTAATTTAAGTGTGGGGAGAATGCTAAAACCTTGAATCTTGCAAGTCCTAATCACAAGCCTTACACAAAACTCTATTGGAACCGCTAATCACCCCAAATTAAAAAAAAAAAAAAAATTGTACTTGTCTAGGTTTAACTTGGGAATTTCAAGTTCTAAAAAGGTTATATTTTTACAAATTTACAACCGATAGCGTCGTGATAAAAAGAACTAACATAAGAAAAATATGAAAAGGCATGACAAGTTTAGTTAAAATTTGATTATATATACTTGATCACATAAAAACCCATTCCCACAAAAGTGAGTTTTGAGCCTTTATTGAGCATACAAATACATATCTTTAAACTAAATGCTCATCTTTCGTTTCTTGTGTGAATAGCCGCTTGGTTCTTACGACTCTAGAACTTGCCATGACGATACATTCCCGGTCCTTACCAACTTAAATCCGAGTAAGTAAATGATGGAGGCATTAGGAGTAACCCTTTTTATTTCTACACCATTATTTTTCTTTTTTTTACCACCTACCCAAAATCCCCCTAGTTAACCCCTTTGAGCCTAAACCTTTTCATTTCTTAATCCAAAACCAAACACCCTTTCACCCACCAAAACCTTTTCATTTTTAACCCTTTGTTTTAGTAACAAGCTCGGTTTCTCGTATGACTTTTCAAAAAAAAAAATGTTGATGATGAAGCAAAAGAAATAAACAAGCAAGTTCATCAAAAATAACTTTGTTTGAATAATGGCTTCATCCAAATAAAAATTGCAAAAATCAAAAGGTCTTACGAAAACCGACGTTTTTTACTCTTTTTCACCCTTTTCTACTAACCACTAACCCAACCACCTACCTTTAACCCAAGCCTAACCCTTCACCCCAAAAGTCCTCTTGATATTTACAAAGGTTTATAGTTAAAAAGGAGGAGGATTGATTGCTTGGCAAGCCTATGGTAGGAGTAAGTTCCATGCCGCTCTCGAGCGATTCACTAAAATGCATCTTCGGCCGAGTGTTGAGTGATCCCCCGTGAGGTATGTGAACTTGTATATAAATGGAATTTTAAAAAGGCATGTTATGCCCTAATAAGTAATTTATTTTATGTAATATTTTAAATAAATCATGACGAATAGGATTGTAAATAAATAAAAATAAAACTTGATAAAGAATCTTGGAAATCCCGACCCTCTATGACAAGCCCAAAAACCTTCTCTTCTACCTATTCCATTTGGGAGTGTAAAGCCACATTATAAAGAGTTTTGCTTGAGGACAAGCAAAGATTCAAGTGTGGGGGTATTTGATGTGTGCAAAATGCAACATATAAATTACATCAATTGTGGCATAAAACTAACCATTTTTTAGTACTAATGTTGGAAAAAGTGTGCTTTTGTCTTTCTTTTGTATTTTTAGGATTAAATGAGCTCAAATTAACAAAAGAAGCAAAAAGGCAGCTAAATCTAACATAAATACAAGAAAAGGAACAAACGTGGCATGCCCGACCTCCCCGACAGCATCTTCCCAAGCAAAACAAGAGAACAGAAGGCTGAACACGCCCCGTGCTCAGCGAACACGGGGGCGTGCCCAAGTGCCAGCATAAAAGACAAAGCTATAGAAGCTTCTATCGCCCACCACGGGGCCGTGCTCAGCGGACATGGGGCCGTGGTCAACTATAAGATTCGCAGAATCCAGGCAAATCTTGATAGTACAGATACGCTTCTGCACACGGGTGCGTGCCCAGCGGACACGGGGGCGTGGTCAACTAATGCAGACAAACTGCAATTAATGAAGACAGGGAAGAGGATGGACACGGGGCCGTGCCCGAGCCACTGTTCAGGCTATAAATAGGGGTGCTTGGCTCATTTGCAAACCATCCCTTGGCACACCACCTCTCTCACACTTCACCCACCACCCACCACCATCACAACACCATCATCCATTGTCCATCATAGAGTGTGTGAGTCGTCTCGGGATCCAAGATTGATCGTAAGAGTTCTTGACAATCAAAGGCCATGTTTGCCTAAGTCTCTTACATCACTTGGTGAAGACAAGTGTCTAGTGTAATACTTTTTATTTTTAATTTTTTCGCACTTTTTACTTGGTTATGTATTAATGACTTTAATAACTAGTTTCTTATATTGAAGGTGATTCTTCCTTATCGTTTGTCTGTGGTGTCATGGCATTATTTTACTGTCTATATAAAATAAAGGATTTTCACCATTCATATCTCCACGGTCTATATGGAGGTATGTTGGCTACCTGGTCGGGGGTTAAGGTAACAGATTGTTAAGAGTCTTGCCTTGTTCAGTGCATAGATCCTGCAAGGACCTGGGTCAAATTTAGTAGGACCTCCTTCAATACCCACCGGTATTGGATGGCGGGGGTCCAAACTCTTTGATCCTCTCATATGTAAGCTACTATTAATACTTTAACCCGGCTACTTAGGACTGTATCGCTGCTGACTCAGACTACTTAGCCGAGGGTAACGTCACCTTCAAAAGAGGGGCCTACTATAATACGCATTAATAACTTAATTAATTATCTTTCAATAATCTGACCCTTTAGGATTGTATCCTTGCTGACTCAAACTACTAGGTTGAGGGTAACGTCACCTTCAAAAGGGGGGCCTACTACAATAACTAAAATAATCTCTTAAATAGTGCAAAAGTGCGGAAATAATCAAAGGTTACACTATACACGAGTCGAAGCCAAGTGATTCATCATGTCTATCTGTTTTTATTTTATTTTTATTTTTTCAGCATTTTAGTTAGTTTTTATTTTTCTAGTTTAAAACCTTTTTCTAAACTTTTGATTTGATTAGAGGTTGAGGATAAACCGGTACTAAAAGCTCGTGTGTCCTTGGACGCCCTCGGTATCTTACCAACACTATACTACGCTCACGATGGGTGCACTTGCCCATATGTGTGCTTAGTGTTAGTAAATATCGTGTTTTATAAATTTAAAACTTGACTAAAAAAGTGTAAAAGGGCTTAAAATATACTTAAACTTATATATACACTTCACATGCATCATCCACACGCCCCGTGCTCAAGGTTCTACAGAAAATGCCCAGTTCAGGTAACTGGACAAGGGGTCGTGTTCACTGAACACGCCCCCGTGCCCAGCCTTCTGTTAATTATGATACTGCAATCTGAGCACGGGCCGTGCCCGGATCAACACGGGCGCGTGTCCAGACGCCCGGTAACATAAAATTTTGTTTTTAACACCTTTTTACACATTCAATCAACCTAAAAACTTATTTTTGGGACACATTGAGGACAATGTGTAATTTAAGTGTGGGTGGGGGGGGGGGGGTGGCAAAACCTTGAATTTTGCTACTCCTAATAACAAGCCTTACACAAAACTCTATTGGAACCACTAATCACCCCAATTTTTTTTTTCAAAAACTTTTCATTTTTTTTACTTGTCTTGGTTTAATTTTGGAATAACAAGTTCTAAAAATGTTATATTTTTACAAATTTACAACCGATAGCGTCATGTTAAAAAGAACCAACATAAGAAAATTATGAAACGACATGACAAATCTAGTTAAAATTTGATTATATATACTTGATCACATTAAAATCACATTCCCACAAAAAGTGAGTTTTGAGCCTTTATTGAGCATAAAAGCATACATCTTTAAATTAAATGCTCATTTTTCGTTTCTTGTGTGAATAGCCGCTTGGTTTCTTACAACTCTAGAACTTGCACGACGATACATTCCCGATCCTTACCAACTTAAACCCAAGTAAGTAAATGATGGAGGTATTAGGACTAACCCGTTTTCTTTTCAACACCATTATTTTTCACTTTTTTATCACCTACCCAAAATCCCCCTAGTTAACTCCTTTGAGCCTAAACCCTTTCGTTTCTAAACCCACAAAACAAACACCCTTTACCCACCAAAACCTTTTTTTATTTTTAACCCTTTATTTTAGTGAAAAGCTCGGTTTTCATGTGACCTCCTTTATCAAATATATATATATATATATATATATATATATATATATATGAAGTATAGCACTAAACAAACAAGTTCATCAAAAAAAACTTTGTTTGAAAATGCTTTGTTTGAATAAAAGTCACAAAAACAAAAAGTTTTACGACGACCGACGCTTTTTACGCTTTTCTCCCTTTTTACTAATCACTAACCCAAAACCACCTACCTTTAACCCAAGCCTAATCCTTCCCCAAGTCCTCTTGATATTTACAAAGGTGTATAGTTAAAAAGGTGGAGGATTGATTGCTTGGCAAGCATATGGTAGAAGTAAGTTCCATGTCGGTATTGAGTGTTTCACAAAAATACATATTCGGCCGAGTGTTGAGTGATCTCCTGTGAGGTATGTGAACTTGTATATAAATAGAATTTTAAAGAGGCATGTTATGCCCAATTAAGTAATTTCTCTTATGAAATGTTCTAAATAAATCATAACGAATAGGATTGTAAATAACATAAAAATAAAGCCTAATAAAGATCTTGGATTCCCGACACTCAAAGACAAGCCCAAAACTTCTCTTCTACCCATTCCATTTGGGAGTGTAAGCCACATTATAAAGAGTTTTGCTTGAGGACAAGCAAAGATTCAAGTGTGGGGGTATTTGATGTGTGTAAAATGCAACATATAAAATATATCAAATAAGGCATAAAACTAACCCTTTTTAGTACTAATGTTGGAAAAAGTGTGCTTTTGTCTTCCTTTTGTATTTCCAGGATTAAATGAGCGTAAATGAATAAAAGGAACAAATATGCAGTAAAATCTAACATAATTACAAGAAAAGGAACAAATGTGGCGTGCCCGACGCCTCGACAGCATCTTCCCAAGCAAAAACAAGAAAACAGAAGGCTGACCACGGCCCCGTGCCCAGCGGACACGGGGGCGTGGCCAGATGTCTGCAGAAAGGACAAAGCTATAGAAGCTTCTATTCCCGACACGGGGGCGTGCCCAGCTCAACACGGGGCGTGGTCAACGCTAAGATTCACAGAATCCAAGCAAATCTTGATAGTACAGATACGCTTCTGCACACGGGGCCGTGCCCAGCGGACACGGGGCGTGTGGAGAAAATGCAGACAAATTGCAATTAATGAAGAAAGAGAATAAGGATGGACACGGGGCCGTGTCCGGGCATCTGTGCAAGCTATAAATAGGGGTGCTTGGTTCACTTCAAAGGCATCACTTGGCAAACCACCTCTCTCCCACTTCACCCACACTCCACCACCACTACAACCCACATCCACCACCATCATCCATCATAAAGTGTGTGTAGTAGTCTCGGGATCCAAGATTGATAGTAAGAGTTCTTGACAATCAAAGGCCATGTTTGCCTAAGTCTCTTACATCACTTGGTGAAGACAAGCATTTAGTGTAATACTTTTGATTTTTAATCTTTTCGCACTTTTTACTTGGTTTTGCATTAATGACTTTAATAACTAGTTTCTTATGTTGAAGGTGAAACTTCCTTATCATTTGTCTGTGGTGTCTTGGCGTTATTTTACTGTCTATATAAAATAAAAGATTTACACCATTCATATCTCTACGGTCTATATAGAGATATGTTGGCTACCTGGTCGGGGGTTAAGGGAATAGTTTGGTAAGGTTCTTGCCTTATTTAGTGTATAGATCCTGTAAGGACCTGGGTCAAGCTTACTAGGACCTCCTTCAATACCTACTGGTATTGGATGGCGTGGGTGCGAATGGCTTGATCCCCTCATATGTAAACTACTATTAATACATTAACCTGGCTACTTGGGATTGTATCCCTGCTGACTCAAACCACTTAGCTGAGGGTAACGTCACCTTCAAAAGAGGGGCCTACCACATTACGCTTTAATAACTTAATTAATTATCTTTCAATATTCTGCTCGTATGATTGACTTACGTATTACCCAACCTCCAAATTCTGCTTCTTATGTCGCCTTGGCATATCTGGCACCTCAACTTCATGAACATTCTACCTCGTGTATCGACTTAAGCACGTCTAGTGCAAGGTTTCGAAGCGTCTCCCGCTCTTCTAATTCCAAGATCCATATAGGATCTTCTTGTCTTCAAAATTAGATCCTTGTGGATGATTAACGCTCAAATCGGAGCCCTTAATTGAATTCTTTGTATGCCTTGATACGTACATTACGATTCAATAAGGACAAAGCCGAATTCCTATTAAGATCTTCCTATCTTCATAGTTAGATTTCTGAAATATTTAAAGTGCCAAATGAAATTCACAGATTGGATTCCTGGTGTGCTTTAAATATTCGTGTTCAAGTTAACAAACAAATTAACAAAATGATAACAAATTAAAGATCAAGTTAAACAATTATGTGATTTCGTGATTATGTTTTATGTGTTTTGTTTTCGTGTAATCTTCATATGAGGGATTCATAGTGGGATATCCAAAGGTACTACCTTAAATCCTAAATGGGCATCTACGTAATAGTTAAGACCCTTGGGCTTCTACGTAATAGTTAAGACCCTTGGATCATTTATTGATTTAATTAAAAGGACCTATGGTGGTCTAGTTACAATCATCACAGGTTCGTTCATTGTTTTCTTCCCCTACATATTATAAAATGCACTGTGTAGACTATGCAAGGAATTATGTAATTATGGATGCATACATAATTATGAAATTCAGTTCACGGAAACCACATTAAGATTTATCATGTGTAAGAACCGATAGTGGCAACAATAACGAAACAGGTGGACGCACCAATGGCGCTTCATATACTTGTATATAAGTGTCCCTCTTACATTGCAAGCATAATGTTATTTAAGTTACTAGAAGTTCAGAAACCCTAACCAGTGTTGTTATATCTTTTCGACCTCATATTTTGAGCTCTCACAAGTTTCCTCTAAATAAATTTCGGGACGAAATTTCCTGAAGTAGGGGTGACTGTGACATCTGTGTCTCTACGACCATCAAACAAATACCAAACCAATGAAATATTGTGTTTCATACTTGGGATTTGTATAAATATGTGTATCATTTGCACATATCAATTCTTTTTCGATTTCGAGGTCTAAATTGCTTTCTAGAAAGTTATACGCGAACCGATGCATAAACGTATTCAGTTTAACGCGAAAAACACTCCAGAACAGTGAAATGGGCTTAACATACCTTAAATAACCTTTACATAACTTTGAAATAAGTTTTGGAGGGTTTGGTGTGTTGAAATCAAGTTTATTCGATCGCAAGGACTATTTGCGTCAAACTGCAAAAGTCTGCTGATTCGTATGGTATCGAACATTCCAGAACTTGACCATAAGTTAAACATACCATAAATATCCTTTACATAGCTTAGAAATAGGCTTTGAGGGGTTCAGTGTGCAAAAATAAACTTTTTGGTCAAACAGGGACTAAAAGCGTCAAAAAGTGCACAAGTTTGCATTTACGCGCATATCTTACGTTCTGAATATATCCGGACATCCAAAAATTTATGTAATCATTAAAATATTTTATTTTAGTGACTGGAATGCTCAAATTCCATTCGTCGCGCAATTTGGATCGTTTTTCGTGTCCGTTCGTGTTTCGTCGTAATTAACCGAACAACGCAACCGTACGACCAAACGAACCGACATCCGAGATATTTTTGAGCATATTTTAAGTTCCATATACTTTAGCTTCATTATAGACCCTTGAAATGGGTTTAACGGGGCTTAAACGTGTCAAAAATGCATCGAAAACCAAGTTTCAGGCCTGAAGGGACTAAACTTGACATTCTGTCAAAGTTAGGCTTAGGAGGGGCGCGTAAGACTTAGTGAAAGTCTACGCAGCCCGCGAGAGACTCCCAGATCTGCAAAAACCAGTTTTCTGCAATCAGCAACTGGTTTCTGGCTTTGGTTCATGGTTTTTCAACTCTATGAGCTTGTTTTGGGCACCCATAGTATTGTATTTCAGTGGGTAACACTTGGATGGTTGAGATTGAAGCTCGCAAATCTAGGAACGATCCTAACGGTTGTCCAAACTCTATAAATACCCACCTTGAGTTCTTTCAATCTTCACACTTGGTTCATTTCTGCTCTAAGTTGGAGTTTCCACACGTCATACTTGAGCAACTTGAATCAAATCTCCATTGCTTGGACCTCTTGTAAGCTTCTTTCATTCTTTTATGCATTTTTAAGCACGAAAGTCAAACAGTGTTTGACTTTCTGCTTTGACCAGTCAATGGTCAACACGAATTTCGTTTGAACTTCGCAACGTGAGCGTAATCACGATGGTTATAGTCCCTTGTGACTATATCTACTGATTACCACGTTATTTAGGCATAGTGACGAGTCATAGTTTCGGTCAAAATACGCGTTTATGCGTATTTTGCAACCAAACTATTCTTGGGTATCAAAACCCTTTGTTTTGATATCAAACTAGTTTTCTAACTTAGTTAAACATGTTTTAACATGTTTAACTCGTCACTTTTAGTTCAGTGCTTATATAGGGTCGTAAGATAAGCGGTTTTAACAACCGCTTAGACTATCGAACCCGACCCGTTTGGTCGATCATTAGGATCCGACCAAACATGTTTTGTGACCATAGTTGTGTACGGAATAACCTTCCGAGGTTATACCTTATGGTCACTACGTTTAGTTAGTTGTATGATAGAAAGTTTATATGCCTTAGGAAAATGACCAAAATGCCCTTTTTACGCATAATTTCATTTTAAGCATATGAGTCCTAAATTTTTACATCTAAACTGATTAGGTAACATTATTAGACATGTTAAGGCATATAATACTTATCATAGGACTAGTTAGGCAGTCCGAACGCGTTTTACGCGAACGACGCGTTAAAGTAGCGTAAGCTACCAAAACAAGTTGTAATGGGTCGTAACCACTTAGGATAGGTTTCGAATTAGTATGTAGGCTTTGTTAAACCATATCATATGAGTTCCAATACTCATTTGGTTTACAAAACCTCATCCTATCTGATCTTTCGATTTAGGTCCGGTTTATTAACATAGTTACTTATATTAGGTGCCGTTTGATTTCCGTGATCCCCCTACCTTTGCTTGGTTGTTATTCAAAGACTTCTAAGCATTCTCAGATGAGTACATAGACCCCTCTTTTACTGTTTTCAAATGTTTTGGGGTGAAACACATGTGCCTACTTTTTATTTTCATGATTTTCATGCTTTTATAACATATACTTGCTATGTTCATTAGTACACATATAGTACATGATTTCCATTATGCTTTGCTATGTATGTTCACTTAGCATGCTAGCACATTGATTTTCATATATTACATTTTGTTGCATATGTTCACTCAGCATATGGACACATTGATTTACATTGCATTTTTGTTGCATATGTTCACTCAGCATATGGACACATTGTTTTACATTTCTACTTTGTATGTTCATTTAGCATATTTAGTACATTATTTTCATATAACATGCTTACATTTGGTAAAACATTTGGTTTGTTTAACAAAACTAATACATTCATTAACACCGATCATGCCGCTCGGTAGTAGGTAGTGGTACCATAGGACTTGACAACTCCCATTTCTGAAATCCTAGGTTTGTTTGGACGTAAGGAATGACCGAATCCGAATTCATTTTTGGCAGACCTCTGACTTGTTCTAGGGTTTATCCTACAGTCGCAAGGCTTGGATGTAGACGTTTAACATTACCGCATAGATGTTTGTATCAGTAAAGCATGCATTAATTTTACAAAACATAACTTTTGACTTATTCAAATATATTGTTTTGTGCGTATGGTTAGAATAAGTATTTTTATTTATTTTTACATACATGACATTTGATTATACATGAACATAAAATACATTTGACATAGTTTACACATAAACATTTTAACATTGGTTTAAACAATTCATTTGGTGGTTGTTTGGGTAAGTGATTTAAATAACGAGGCGTGTGTAATATGATAAAAGCATGGTGGATACGCTACTGGTACTTCCTATATATAAGTGCTTTTATGATATTACACATCGTAGTATTATTTTAACCATTTCAATTTAGACATATGACATTTTACACAAATAACATATCTTTACTAAACATTGTTTTACAAACAACATATTTTATACAAACTCATTTTTACCTGGTTATTTATTTATCTATGCATCTTTCTTTTATATCATCTGATTTCTTATAAATTTTTGTATGATTTATAAAAGAAAACATTTTACAAGGTTCATGACTAAATTTTGTTAAACATATTCTTTAAACTTACAAGTCATGAATCCTATTTTAATAAAACCTATGTATCTCACTAGCATGTTTATGCTGACGTACCTATTTTCACATGTGTTTCAGGTGCTGTTATTAGATGATCATGACGTGAACATAGGATTGGACGAGGGCCTTAGTGACATTAAAAGATGCAAGACTAGTTAATTATGTTATGTCTCTTTGTTTATAAGACATTGTAACCTCTTTTAATTCAATAAAACAAAACTTCAATTTCCATGTGTTATGAAACAATGATTCTGTTACGACATTCCCCGACATTTCCGCCGTGGTTTGTTGTTTTACGCGGTCGGGGTGTGACATATCCTTGCTGACTCAAACTACTGGGTTGAGGGTAACGTCACCTTCAAAAGAGGGGCCTACTACTATCACTAAGATAATCTCTTAAAAAGTGCAAAAGTGCGGAAATCATAAAAGGTTACACTAAAGGCGAGTCAGATCCAAGTGATTCATCTTGTCTATCTATTTTATTTTTATTTTCAGCATTTTTAGTTTTTATTTTCATGTTCAAAACTTTTTCTAAACTTTTGATTTGATTAGACGTTGAGGATAAACCGGTACTAAAAGCTCTTGTGTCCTTGGACGACCACGATATCTTACCCACGCTATACTATGCTCACGATGGGTGCACTTGTCACACCCCGACCACGTAAAACAGCAAAATGTGGCGGAAACGTCGGGGAGTGTTGTAACAGAATCATTGTTTCACAACCATGGATTAAATAATTTCGTTTTATTGAATTATTAAACTCATTGTTTTATTACAATTCAAATGAATACAAATATTGTCTTTCAAGTTTTAAAGTCGCTAAGGCACGAGTCCATCCTATGTGTATCATGCATCAACAATCATCACAAAGCAGCACCTGAAACATGTGTAAAAATAGGTACGTCAGCATAAAAATGCCTGTGAGATACATAGGTTTTATCGATAATAGGATTCATGACTTGTAAGTTTAAAAGAATGTTTTAACAAAAAAATAGTCATGAACTTTAAAAAAAATGTTTTCTTTTATAAATCATATAATAAGTGATGAGAAAACAGATGATATAAAAGAAAGACGAATAAATAAATAATTAAGTAAAATGAGTTTGTATAAAATATGTTGTTTGAAAAACAATATTTTGATAAAAAGGTTTGTAGTATATATAAAAATATATTTTGGTTTTAAGGAAGTCGAATAAGTAATATATTAAATTATATTTCAATTCCAAAATAGTCAAACAGATAGTATATTAAATATACTTTAGTCGTCAAAATAACAGTTTTTAGGAGTATATCAAAAGTATACTTTGGTTTTATTAATAACATATTAAACTATGCTTTGGTTTTATGAATAACATATTAAACTATGCTTTGGTTTTATAAATAGCATATTAAACTATGTTTTAGTAATTAACAAAATATATGTTGTTTTGTACAATATCACACATGAGAGCATATCAATTTATACTTTTGAGTGTATAACAAAATATACAATAAAAATGTGATTTTAGAATTCAACCAAACCTTAGTGCATCAAACTACACCAATTGAGACTATAGAAATAACACGAAGGCAATCCCTATTTGGATAAAATATCGGTTTCTGACATTCCATGACAACAGGAATGGGGTGTCAAATCCTATAGCGCTATATCATACTACCAATCGGTCTGGTGAACATATAAATTAAGTACAATCCAACAATTAATTTTATAATCTTTGAAAAATTAGTGTTTAAACTATAAATAATCATTCAGTTTGTCAAAAGATAAGTACTAACATGTATAATCAATTATACTTTTGAAATCTTGAAAATAACAAATAGGTACACATGCTTCACCCCAAAACATTGAAAACAGTAAAAGAGGGGACTATGTACTCACTTGAGGATACTTAGAAGTCTTGAATAACAACCAAGCAAAGCTAGAGGGATCACGGAATCAAACGGCACCTAATATAGGCAACTAAGTAAATAAACCGGACCTAAATCGGAAGATCGGATAAAATGAGGTTTTGTAAACCAAATGAGTATAGGAACTCATGTAATATGATTTAACAAAGCCTACATACTAAATCGAAACCTAACCTAAGTGCTTACGACCCATTTCGACCCGTTTAGGTAGCTTACGCTACTTTAACGCGTCGTTCGCGTAGAACGCGTTCGGACCACATAACTAGTCCTATGATAAGTAATATATGCCTTAACATGTCTAATAATGTTGCCTAATCAGTTTAGATGTCAAAATCTATGTTACATATGCTTAAAATGAATTTATGCGTAAAAAGGGCAATTTGGTCATTTACCTAAGGCATATAAACTACCTATCATACAACTACTTAAACGAAGTTACCATAAGGTATAACCTCGGAAGGTTATTCTCTATACAACTATGGTCACAAAATATATTTGGTCGAATCCTACTGATTGACCAAACGGGTCGGGTTCGAAAGTCTAAGCGGTTGTTTAGACTGCTTATCTTACGACCCTATATAAGCACTAATCTAAAAGTGACGAGTTAAACATGTTAAGACATGTTTAACAAAGTTTAAAAACATGTTTGATATCAAGACAAAGGGTCTTGATACCCAAAAATAGTTTAGTTACAAAATACGCATAAATACGCATTTTGGCCGAAACTATGACTCGTCACTACGCCTAAATAACGTGGTAATCAGTAGGTATAGTCACAAGAGACTATAACTATCGTGATTACACTCACGTTATGAAGTTCAAACGAACTTTGTGTTGACCATTGACCGGTCAAAGCAGAAAGTCAAACACTGTTTGAGTTTTACGCTTAAAAACGCATAAAACAACGAAAGAAGCTTACAAAGGGTCCAAGCTAGGATGATATGATCTATAAATTCTCAGGTATAAAGCATTAGAGCTTCAACTTAGATAGAATCAGATCATGTGTGAGGAAAGAATGAAAATGAGGTGGGTATATATAGATTTCGGTAAACCGTTAGGATCGTTCTTCGCATAACGTGCTTGAATCATGACCTTACACTTAGGCCCAAGCTTTTAGAATACCATGGGAACATGTAAAACCATCAAATACTAGCCAATAGGGTGCAAAACCATGGTTTAAAACCATCAAAACCTCAAAAATGGACCAAGTTCAATGTATCTGCCAGAAATTTCAAAAATGGTCCCTGCACTTGTAAAACTTGATTTTTGGCACTTTTAAGCCCCGTTAACCCCATTTCAAGGCTCCAAAATAAAGTTAAAATATAGGGAACTTAAAATATGCTCAAAAACATCTCGGATGTCGGCTCGTTTGGTCGTACGGTTGCATTATTCGGTTAATTACGACGGAAGTCGTAACGAACGCAAAAACGATCCAAATAAAGAGACGAATGAAAAATTTATCATGCCAATCACTAAAATAAAATATTTTAATGATTACATAAATTTTTGGATGTCCGGATATCTTCAGAACGTAAGATATGCGCGAAAATGCAAACTTATGCACTTTTTGACGCTTTTAGCCCCTGAATGACCAAAAAGTTTATTTTAGCATACCGAACCCCTCAAAGCCTATTTCTAAGCTATTTAAAGGATATTTATGGTATTTTTAACTTATTATCAAGTTCTGGAATGTTCGTTACCACACGAATCGGCATACTTTCGCAGTTTGACACAAATAGTCCCTGCGATCGAATAAACTTGATTTCAACACACCAAACCATCCAAAAATTATTTCTAAGTTATGTAAAGGTTATTTAAGGTATGTCAAGCCTATGTCACTGTTACGGAGTGTTTGCTACATTAAACTGGTTATATTTACGCATCAGTTCGCGTATAACCTTCTAGAAAGCGATTTAAAGCTCGAAATCGAACAAGAATTGATATGTGCAAACAATACACATATTTATACAAATCCTAAGTATGAAATACAATATTTCATTGGTTTGGTATTTGTTTGATGGTTGAAGTGACACAGGTGTCACAGTCTCCCCTACTTTAGGAAATTTCGTCCCGAAATTTAATTTTAGAGGAAACTTATGAAGACAATTGTGATGGTTTCGCTTTCGAAGGAATCCCTCGAACCCTAAGTAAAACTCTGGGCCATGTTTGGATTCTTAGTGAAATTGTCAACTGTCAAATTGAAGTCCTTGTAGTAACAAAAATGGGGTTTCGAACTAAGGATAGAAGAACGTTTCTTATGAAGAGTATCATAGGAAACTTGTGTGTGCTCGAAATCAGAGTCGGAGAGTGTAAGATAAAATGACATTGGTCAAGGTCCAGGACTTCTAGTAACTTAAATAATGTTATGTTCACGATGTAATAAGGAACACTTATATATAGGAAGTACCAGCGGCGTATCCACCATGCCCCTTTCTACATTGTTCCCGTTTCGTTATTCTCATCACTATAGGTCTTAACACATGACAAAATTTACTGTGGATTCTATGCACTGAATTCCATAATTATGTATGCATCCATAATTACGTAATTCCTTGCACAGTCCGCACAGTTCATTTCATAATGTGTAGGGTAAAAATCAATCGAATAACCATGAAGTGACTTGACTAGACCACCAAAGGATCTTTTTAATTAGATCAACGAACAATCTTTTTAACTAGATCAACACATGATCTCTTTAACTTGACCATCGTACGTTCTCCTTAAATAGACCACTTAAGGGATCTTTTCAGCTATATCATCACATGATATTCCTAACCAGATTTTTAAATCAATCTGTTTAACTAAACCACTCAAGGGGTCCAATTATAGAATAGTACTTCATAATCCAAGGGACTTAACTATAACGTAGAAGCCCATTAAGGATATAAGGTAGTACCTTTGGATATCCTACTATGAATCCCTCATATGGAGATATGGAAGATTCTACGAGGATTTGGATAATGAATATTAGGATCACACAAAAACACAAAACATATAAGAAAACACATAAGCACATAATCATATAATTGTTTAACTTGGTCTTCAGTTTGTTATCTTTGGACACGGGTATTTAAAGCATACCAGGAATCCAATCCGTGGATTTCATTTGGCACTCTAAACATCTTCAAGAATCTAATTATAGAAAGATCTTAATAGGAATTTGGCTTTGTCCTTATTGAATCATAATGTACGTATTAAGGCATACGAATAATTCAATTAAGGGCTCCAATTTGAGCGATATTTATCCACAAGGATCTAATTATGAGGATAGAAAGATCCTATTTTGGATTTTGGAATTTGTGTAACCAGAGGTGTTTCGAAACCTTGCACTAAACATGCTTAAGTCGATACACAAGGTAGAAAGTTCATGAGGTTGAGGTACTAGATATGCCAAGGCGACATATGAAGCAGAATTTGGAGTTTGAGCAGGGGCAGGATTTGCTACAGCTTTGTTTTGGATAGCAAAGTGGCACATGTTAACCAAGTGTCCCCATCGTCCGCAGTGGGTACATTTAAAACAGGGTATTTGATTCGGATAATGACGGTTACAATTGATTGCACCAAAAAGCAGTTCCCTTGTACGGCTTCATCCCTGAGGTGAGTCATGGTGATAGCTAAATCAACGGTCCTCTGGAGTACGACGCCTATTTATTGGGCAATTGTAGCACCTGGCTCGGATACTTGAGTGTTGTTGCGATGAAGAGGCATCATGAAGAAAATGGAAGACATGGGAGGAAACAAGGGAAATGAAAACATAATGACAATGCATAAAATTGCGATCATTTGTTTGTTACCTAAGGCAAACAAATGAGACGGTGACTAATCAAAGTAAATGGGTCAATATAATGTATCGCGAAGACATGCTCGCCTATAAGTGACACTCACCCCAAGATTTCCAGGTAAGAGTGACTGGTCCGATACTGTGGATTTGTACGAACACTCTAGCCTTAGACAGAAGACCCATGGTACAGGCACCCATCCTTCCAGTTTGCACGTGTTCACATTATAAGACCCAACTTTGACGGGATTTTGAAAACTATGAAGGTTCAAAACCTTATAATAAATCATCCTAGAACAGATGATTAGTTTTCAAAGCAGATTCGAAATTTGTGTTCTTATTGTGGTTGTCACCTAAGGATAAGTGATGTTTTAAAACTAAACACAAGATAACTTGTGTTAGGGTCCTAGGAAGGTTATAGTCTAGGTCAAAGCATTACTAATAACCTAATTCCCTATAACCATTGGCTCTTATACCAACTTTTCTGTCACACCCCGACCACGTAAAACAACAAAACGTGGCGGAAACGTCGGGGAGTGTTGTAACAGAATCATTGTTTCACAACCATGGATTAAATAATTTCGTTTTATTGAATTATTAAACTCATTGTTTTATTACAATTCAAATGAATACAAATATTGTCTTTCAAGTTTTAAAGTCGCTAAGGCACGAGTCCATCCTATGTACATCATGCATCAACAATCATCACAAAGCAGCACCTGAAACATGTGTAAAAATAGGTACGTCAGCATAAAAATGCCTGTGGGATATATAGGTTTTATCGAAAATAGGATTCATGACTTGTAAGTTTAAAAGAATGTTTTAACAAAAAAATAGTCATGAACTTTAAAAAATGTTTTCTTTTATAAATCATATAATAAGTAATGAGAAACAGGTGATATAAAAGAAAGACGCATAAATAAATAATTAAGTAAAATGAGTTTGTATAAAATATGTTGTTTGAAAAACAATATTTTGATAAAAAGGTTTGTAGTATATATAAAAATATACTTTGGTTTTAAGATAGTCGAATAAGTAATATATTAAATTATATTTCAGTTCCAAAATAGTTAAACAGATAGTATATTAAATATACTTTAGTCGTCAAAATAACAGTTTTTTAGTAGTATATCAAAAGTATACTTTGGTTTTATTAATAACATATTAAACTATGCTTTGATTTTATGAATAACATATTAAACTATGCTTTGGTTTTATATATAACATATTAAACTATGTTTTAGTAATTAACAAAATATATGTTCTTTTGTACAATATCACACATGAGAGCATATCAAATTATACTTTTGGGAGTATAACAAAATATACAATAAAAATGTGATTTTAGAATTCAACCAAACCTTAGTGCATCAAACTACACCAATTGAGACTATAGAAATACCACGAAGGCAATCCCTATTTGGATAAAATATCGGTTTCTGACATTCCATGACAACAGGAATGGGTGTCAAATCCTATAGCGCTATATCATACTACCAATCGGTCTGGTGAACATATAAATTAAGTACAATCCAACAATTAATTTTATAATCTTTGAAAAATTAGTGTTTAAACCATAAATAATCATTCAGTTTGTTAAAAGATAAGTACTAACATGTATAATCAATTATACTTTTGAAATCATGAAAATAACAAATAGGTACACATGCTTCACCCCAAAACATTGAAAACGGTAAAAGAGGGGACTATGTACTCACTTGCGGATGCTTAGAAGTCTTGAATAACAACCAAGCAAAGCTAGAGGGATCACGGAATCAAACGACACCTAATATAGGTAACTAAGTAAATAAACCGGACCTAAATCGGAAGATCGGATAGAATGAGGTTTTGTAAACCAAATGAGTATAGGAACTCATGTAATATAATTTAACAAAGCCTACATACTAAATCGAAACCTAACCTAAGTGCTTACGACCCATTACGACCCGTTTAGGTAGTTTACGCTACTTTAACGCGTCGTTCGCGTAGAACGTGTTCGGACCTCCTAACTAGTCCTATGATAAGTAATATATGCCTTAACATGTCTAATAATGTTGTCTAATCAGTTTATATGTCAAAATTTATGTTACATATGCTTAAAATGAATTTATGCGTAAAAAGGGCATTTTGGTCATTTACCTAAGGCATATAAACTACCTATCATACGACTATTTAAACGAAGTGACCATAAGGTATAACCTCGGAAGGTTATTCCCTATACAACTATGGTCACAAAATATGTTTGGTCGAATCCTACTGATTGACCAAACGGGTCGGGTTCGAAAGTCTAAGCGGTTGTTTAGACTGCTTATCTTACGACCCTATATAAGCACTAATCTAAAAGTGACGAGTTAAACATGTTAAGACATGTTTAATGAAGTTTAAAAACATGTTTGATATCAAGAAAAAGGGTCTTGATACCCAAAAATAGTTTAGTTACAAAATACGCATAAATACGCATTTTGGCCGAAACTATGACTCGTCACTACGCCTAAATAACGTGGTAATCAGTAGGTATAGTCACAAGAGACTATAACCATCGTGATTATGCTCACGTTATGAAGTTCAAACGAACTTCGTGTTGACCATTGACTGGTAAAAGCAGAAAGTCAAACACTGTTTGACTTTTACGCTTAAAAACGCATAAAAGAACGAAAGAAGTTTACAAAGGGTCCAAGCTAGGATGATATGATCTATAAATTCTCTTGTATGAAGCATTAGAGCTTCAACTTAGAGAGAATCAGATCATGTGTGAGGAAAGAATGAAAATGAGGTGGGTATATATAGATTTCGGTAAACCGTTAGTATCGTTCTTCGCATAATGTGCTTGATTCATCATGACCTTACACTTGGGCCCAAGGTTTTAGAATACCATGGGAACATGTAAAACCATCAAATACCAGCCCATAGGGTGCAAAACCATGGGTTAAAACCATCAAAACCTCAAAAATGGACCAAGTTCATTGTATCTGCCAGAAATTTCAAAAATGGTCCCTGCACTTGTAAAATTAGATTTTTGGCACTTTTAAGCCCCGTTAACCCCATTTCAAGGCTCTAAAATAAATTTAAAGTATAGGGAACTTAATATATGCTTAAAAACATCTCGGATGTCGGCTCGTTTGGTCGTACGGTTGCGTTTTTTCGGTTAATTACGACGGAAGTCGTAACGAACGCAAAAACGATCCAAATAAAGAGACGAATGAAAAATTTATCATGCCAATCACTAAAATAAAATATTTTAATGATTACATAAATTTTTGGATGTCCGGATATATTCAGAACGTAAGATACGCGCGAAAATTCAAACTTATGCACTTTTTGACGCTTTTAGCCCCTGAATGACCAAAAAGTTTATTTTAGCATACCGAACCCCTCAAAGCCTATTTCTAAGCTATGTAAAGGATATTTATGGTATGTTTAACTTATTATCAAGTTCCAGAATGTTCGTTACCACACGAATCGGCATACTTTCATAGTTTAACATAAATAGTCCCTGCGATCGAATAAACTTGATTTCAACACACCAAACCATCCAAAACTTATTTCTAGGTTATGTAAAGTTTATTTAAGGTATGTCAAGCCTATGTCACTGTTCCGGAGTGTTTTTTTACATTAAACTGGTTATATTTACGCATCAGTTCCCGTATAACCTTCCAGAAAGCGATTTAAAGCTCGAAATCGAACAAGAATTGATATGTGCAAACAATACACATATTTATACAAATCCCAAGTATGAAATACAATATTTCATTGGTTTGGTATTTGTTTGATGGTTGAAGTGACACAGGTGTCACAACACTTGCCCATATGTGTGTTTAGTGTTAGTAAAATATCGTGTTTTATAAATTTAAAACTTGACTAAAGTGTTAAAAAGGGCTTAAAATATACATAAAAACTTATAACACACCCCACACATCAGCCCTTTTCATGCATAATTTGAAATTAAGCATATGTAACTTAATTTTTGACACTTAAACTGATTATGCAACATATTTAAACATGTTAGGGCATATAATACTTGTCATAGGACTAGTTAGGCTACTCGTTTGCGCTCTTGCGCAAATTATGCGTTTAAGTAGCCTAGGCTACCTTAACGGGTCATAAGCACTTAGGATTGGTTCCGAATTAGAATGTAGGCTTTTTTAAACAATATCACATGAGTTCCAATACTCATTTGGTTTACGAGACCTCATTCTACCCGATCTCCCGATTTAGGTGCCGATTATTAACATAGTGATCCGATACTAGGTGCCACTTGATTCCTTGATTGCCCGAGCATTGTTAGTTCATTAAATCGAGGATACCTTGCAATCTCAAGTGAGTACATAGTTCCCCTATTTTACTGCTTTCAATTATTTTGGAGTGATTCATATGTGCTAAACGATTTCGATGCTTTCAAAAACGAATACTATGGTTTATATTAAACACAACGATTTCGATAATGTGAACAAACTTGTTCGGGCGTTATTACATAACGAATGACATTCATTAACAATGATCAAGCTGACCAGTAGTATGTTATGGTACCATAGGATTTGAAAAATCCTGTTATCGGACTATCGCCATGGTTATGTATGGGGATAATGTGGGTAACGACTGAACCTGATGAATGTTAACTTACCCTTTGGTGGTTTGTTAATACGAGTTGAACGATGGACGAGTCACACAGGTTTGAATCTATTCAACGAGATGACCAAAAGTTTGTTTTCACAATTAAAACACGAACGATTGGAACGATTTGAATGATTGGAACAATTTGAACGTTTGAATGGTGGTTTATAACATGAACGAGTTAAACGATTTAAACGAACGATTGAGAACGAGTACTATTGAAAGATTGGTTTTTGGTAAGTGATTAGATAACGAGACAGGTGTAACATGATAAAAGCATGGTAGATACGCCGCTGGTACTTCTTATATATAAGTGCTTTTATCATATTACATTCCGTGGCGTTATTTAGTTCACTTGGACGAATGATTTCAAACAATGATACGCAACGGTGTTTGCTAAATGATATAAACCATACGAGTTTTATTACAAGAACGATTTATAATTTGGTTTACAAAAGCAAATTTTTTGGGTCAAGATTCATGGCAACGAGGTTTCCATAAACATATAACCAACTTGTTTTAGTTGGTTAATCATATTGCAATACCAACACTTTTCAAAACAAGGTTTTCGATTATCGACTCTTGTATTCGTATGAGGTATTGCTACATATATACAAGCCATGAATCTGACATACTCACAAAACCTATGTGCTCGCCGGCATTTATTTGCTGACTTTATTTTCACATATGTTTCAGGTGGTGTTGTTTGATGATGTTGATGATGACTAGGATGCATGCTCACGTAGGAATGGATGAGGCCTTAGTGACTTAATAATAATGATAGACAATATGTTTGTGTTTTCTTCTAATTTCAAGATAATGTAACAAACTTAATTCAATAAAACGAAACTTTAATCCATGTGTTGTGAAACAATAATTCTGTCGCTCCACTCCCTGACGTTTCCGCCACGATTTCGTTGTTTTAACGCGGTCGGGGTGTGACAGAAGAGTTGGTATCAGAGCTCATGGTTATAGGGAATTAGGTTATTAGTAATGCTTTGACCTAGACTATAACCTTCCTAGGACCCTAACTCGATTACTTGCGTTTAGATTCTCAAACAAAACCGTCACCTATCTTTAGGTGACTACCACAACAATAACACGAATTACAAATCCATTTTGAAAATCAATCATCTGTTTTTAGATGATTTGTTATAAGGTTTTGAACCTTCAAAGTTTTCAAAATCTCGTCAAAGTTTGGGTCTTATAATGTGAACACGTGCAATTTGGAATGGTGGGTGCCTGTATCTTGAGTTTTCTGTCTAAGGCTAGAGTGTTCGTACAAATCCACATAATCGGACCAGTAACTCTTACCTGGGAACTCTTGGGGTGAGTGTCCACTTATAGGCTAAAGCATGTCTTCGCGATACATTATTTGATCCATTTACTTTGATAAGTCACTGTGTGTCGTTTGTTTGTTCGAGGTAACGAACAAATGATCCATTTTTTGTGAAAATCCGTTGTACGATGATGGCCAGTTTAGGCGCAGGTTTCGTATGTGCCGTCGTCTTTTCGTTAAAATTTCTAGTGATCTTGCGGGCGAGTTCCCTTTTTTCACGCAAAGAGAAAGTGCAAGTCACAAAGTTGGTTTCTCTGGAATACAAAAGTGTACAGCAGCAATCAGGCAACTAGCGTATGGCACAACGAGTGATGCGTCGGATGAATATTTAAGGATGTCGGCAAGAATGTGTCGTGACTCTTGAAAATTTCTGTGAAGGTAATTTTTTTGTTGACTATTCTTTCTTTAACGTTATTATTTTTATTTACATATTATTATAATTTTTTTAACACTATTATTTATCTAAGGTTATTATTTAAATTATGACATTTTATTTATATTATTTCAATTATGGCATTTTATTTAAAATATATAAATTATGTGGTATAAATTAATATATGAAAATTAAAAGATTTTTAAAATAACAAATAATTAAGCAATGATGAGGGGGCTCCATTCCACACCCAGCAAATTAAGTGGGGGGGGTTATAAAGCCCTTTGGCTGATGTGGCGCCTAGGTGGCGCTGAGGTGTCCTTATAAGGCCCAAGGGGCTCCATCCCACACCCTCTAGCCTAATTATTATTATTATTATTATTATTATTATTATTATTATTATTATTATTATTATTATTATTATTATTATTATTATTATTATTATTATTATGTTTATTATTATTATTATTATTATTATTATTATTTAACCACATATTTAATAGTTAACAAGCATGTATAAGTTACGAGTACTAGTATGTCGAGTATCGGTTGCACGTATGCATTCGAGATCGGTAACGTATAACCCGAGTATTGCAACACGTATAAGCATGTATAAAAATAAAATTTCATTACGATCGAAGTCTCGGATTTATAATGGTTTGAAACGAAATACAAAAGGAACAAGCTTCCAAAAATAGAAATACAAGACACGTTTTCTAATTAAGGAAGGTTACGAAAAGCGGAGCATTACAGTCTCCCCTCCTTTAGGAAATTCCGTCCCGAAATTTAGGAAGAAGTAACGAAAAGGTGCGGATACTTAGTCTTCATATCACTCTCGAGTTCCCAAGTGAATTCAGCGCCATGTTTTCCTTCCCATCGAGCCTTAACGATAGGAATTTGACTTGTCCTCAATTTCTTGACACCTCGGTCCATGATCTCGATGGGTTTTTCCACAAAACGTAAAGTCTCGTTGATTTGAAGATCTTCTAGTGGAACTTGAAGTCCTTCATCAGCTAGACACTTCTTTAGGTTAGATACGTGGAAGACACGATGTACGTTGTTGAGTTCTTCAGGTAGGTCCAGTCTATACGCAACCTTGCCAATCCTTTCGAGGATTTTGAAAGGACCAACGTAGCGAGGTGCGAGTTTACTTTTCTTACCAAATCGAACTACACCCTTCCAAGTGGATACCTTGAGAAGTACGAAGTCACCCATCTCGAATTCCAAAGGCTTACGACGCTTGTTGGCGTAACTCTTTTGTCGGCTCCTGGCTTTCAGTAAGTTGTCTCGAACCTGTAAAATCTTGTCTGTCGTCTCTTATATAAGCTCCGGACCAGTGAATTGAGATTCACCAATCTCGTGCCAACAAATAGGCCAACGGCACTTGCGACCATACAATATTTCGAAAGGTTCCATTTGAATACTCGCATGATAACTGTTATTGTACGAGAATTCGACCAAAGGCAAGTGTGAATCCCAGTTGCCACCAAAATCTATTACGCAGGAACGAAGCATATCCTCTAAAGTTTGGATAGTACACTCGGTTTGACCGTCCGACTGAGGATGGAAGGCGGTGCTAAGGTTAAGAACAGTACCCATAGCAGATTAAAAGGTTTGCCAAAGACGAGATGTAAAACGAGCATCACGATCGGAGATGATGTCAATGGGGATACCATGACGACAGATGATCTCATCAGTGTGGATTCTAGCCAATTTATCGACTTTGAAATCTTCACGAATGGGGAGAAAATGAGCTGATTTGGTCAATCGATCGATGATCACCCAAATACTGTCATGACTAGAAGGAGTACGAGGAAGTTTAGTGATAAAATCCATGGCAATGCTCTCCCATTTCCAGACAGGAATTTCTGGCTGTTCGAGCAATCCAGAGGGACGTTGATGTTCGGCTTTTACTTTCGAACAAGTGAGACATTTTGCAACGTAGGAGGCGATATCCCTCTTCATTCCAGGCCACCAGTAGGATATACGCATATCTTGGTACATTTTGTCAGCGCCAGGATGAATGGAATATTTTGATTTGTGTGCCTCATTCATTAAAAATTCTCGAGGGTTTTCACGATTAGGGATCCAGATACGGTTGCAATAGTACAAAATACCATCGGATTTGGACATGGGATCTTGCTCCACAACGCCTCGTATCTCGCCAGAGAGACTACCTTCGTTAATGGAGGCATATTGAGCTTCACAAATACGGTTTTGAAGGACGTTAATGAGTTGGAGACAACGAATACTCTTCACATGAGTTTTACGACTAAGAGCGTCGGCCACTACATTCGCCTTACCAAGGTGCTAGCGAATTTCGCAGTCGTAGTCGTTTAATAAATCCACCCAACGACGTTGGCGCATGTTCAGTTCTTTTTGGTTGAAGATATGTTGAAGGCTCTTATGATCGGTGAAGACCACACATTTCTTACCATATAGGTAGTGTCGCCAAATCTTCAACACAAAAACAACTGCGCCAAGTTCAAGGTTATGGGTAGTATAGTTTTTCTCATGTATTTTGAGTTGTCTCGATGCGTAAGCGATAACCTTGTCTTGTTACATAAGGACACAACCAAGTCCAAGGTTTGAAGCATCGCAATACACGACGAAATCGTCGTTACCATCAGGAAGCACGAGAATAGGAGCATTAAAAAGCATGTCCTTAAGAGTTCGAAAGGATTCCTCTTGTTCGGGACCCCAAACAAAAGGTTTCTCTTTTTTAGTCAAGGAGGTTAAAGGAACGGCGATCTTTGAGAAGTTGGAAATAAAACGACGATAGTAACCAGCAAGACCAAGAAACGAACGGATTTCAGATAGAGACTTAGGTGCAATCCAATTCTTCATAGCTTCGATTTTAGCGGGATCAACGTGAATACCAAGTTCGTTGACAGTGTGACCAAGGAATTGAACCTCTTTTAACCAAAATTCGCACTTGGAGAATTTGGCGTATAGACATTCAGTACGAAGAAGTTGAAGGATAAGACGCAAGTGTCGCTCATGCTCTCCTTGAGCCTTGGAGTAGATAAGAATATCTTCGATGAAGACGATCATGAAACGCTCCAGGTATGTTTTGCACACGCGGTTCATCAAATCCATGAAGACAGCAGGTGCGTTGGTCAAACCAAAGGGCATCACCACGAACTCGTAGTGACCATATCGTGTACGAAAAGCGGTCTTAGGTATATCATCTTCAAGGACTCGAAGTTGTTGATACCCAGAACGAAGATCGATCTTTGAAAAGCAGGTCGCGCCTTGCAATTGATCGAATAGGTCATCGATGCGAGGAAGAGGGTATCAGTTCTTGATGGTAAGCTTGTTGAGCTCACGATAGTCAATACACAAATGGAGCGCCCCAAGGAGAAGTACTAGGGCGTATAAAGCCTTTATCCAGAAGCTCTTGAAGTTGACTCGAGAGCTCTTGCATCTCGGAGGGTGCTAAACGGTAGGGAGACTTAGCGACGGGTGTAGCACCAGGCATTAAATCGATGCGAAAGTCAACAGAACGAGCAGGAGGCAGACCAGGAATATCGTAGGGAAACACATCGGGGAAATCACGTATGATGGGAACGTTGCTTATGCTTGGGCCTTTGTCCTTCTTTTCCACTATATGGGCGAGAAAGGCGAAGGTAACCTTGCGTAAGTATTTGTTCGCTTGGATACACGACATAAGCTTGAGACCTTGAGAAGGTTTCTCGCCATAGACGTGCAAGAAATCACCGTTTGGAAGAGGAAGGTGGATAAACTTTTCAGAACAAACAACTTCAGCACGAACTCGCCTAAGCCAGTCCATGCCTACTATGATGTCAAAGCTACCCATTTGCATAGGTATAAGATTGATCGAGAATGTATGATCATTAAGAATCAAGGAACAATTGGAAAGGACGGAATCGACAGCGACGGATTTACCATCAGCGACTTCGACAGGGAAAGATCTTGGCAACTTAGAGCGTTAACACATAAGCAAAGGTTCGAATTCTAATGACATAAAAATTTTATCGGTGCCAGTATCAAATAGACAAGAAGCATAAACATGGTTCACAATAAATGTACCACTAATGACGTTGTTCGCGTTTTAAGCTTGAGCAGTAGTGAGGAGAAAAGCTCGGCCCCTGGCTGGTTGCTGAGCCTGTTGCTGCTGCTGCTACTGAGGTTAATTACGCTGAGGACACACGTTGGCTAAATGATTGAGATCACCATACTTGAAGCATGCTCGCACAGGAGCAGCTTGAGGTTGAATCTGATTAGGAGTAGGGTTGGCAACAATGGCTTGAGGTTGGTTGTTTTGGGGTTGAGGGATGTTGCGGCATTGGTCAGCAAAATGCCCAAACCTATGACAACGGGCGCATTTGCGGCACAGCGTGTTGGTAGGATGATGGTACAAACAGGTAGTACACTGAGGATGAGATATAGTGGAGGCTCGTTTTGGTAGTTCGGTGCTCGCAGGGGTAACGGCTACTTTTTGTAAAGGTTGAGGGTTTAGCGGAGTGACGACCCCACAATTCTGGCTTGAAGCCTTCCGCTTCTTTCCTTTGTTCTTCTTGGATTGGGAGGATAAAGGTTCAACAGTGGTGGTGGTGGTGGTATCAGTAACGGCTTGGTGCGCACTCTTCGTTGAAACCTTGTCATTGGTTCCACGAAGAACGCAATTATTGTTAAGTTCGGTGGCTATGCTAAAGGCTTCCTCTATGGTTTTAGGGCAAGCAGAGGCAACATGGTTAACCAAGGAAGGTGCAACACAAAGAATGAACTTGGCTATGGATTTGGGGACGGTGTCGACTTGTCCATGACATAGGACACTTAGTTGTTTAAAGCGCATAATCAGACCATACATGTTGCTCCCCTTCTGTGTTAGGTTCCAAAATTCGTTCTCCAACTTTTGGAGTTCGTGAGGAGGGCAAAAGTGGTCCTTCATAAGTTGCTTAAGCTCGTCCCAAAAATGGAATGTCCAACATCATTTCCCCTCTTGTTGCGTTCGGTGGCCCACCATTCGAGTGCTCTCGAACGGAAAACTCCTGTTGCATTCAAAGTTCGTAGGTCATCAGGACACCCACTTTGTAGGAAGGTAAGTTCGATCTCGTCGAACCAATTCATCATGGCGGTAGCGCCATCTTTGCCTGTAAACTCCAGGGGTTTACAAGCCATAAACTGCTTGAATTGGAACGGCAGCTTGGGTCTTTCTGCCTTTGAATCGATAGAGCCATGCGGTTAATCGGTGTTTGGCTGAATCTTACTGACAATGTTAGGGATGACCTTAGCCATTTGCATGGCCATGAATTTCATACAGTCCCTTTTTGACATGGAGGCGGATTTGGTGTTGGAGGTCGAACCCTTCATTGACTTGGTCCTCTTTGACGCGGCGTTGGACGACATCTAAGAATTGAAAGAGAAGGAACGGATGAGACTTGATCATAAATTTAAAATAAATTTGCAAGTTTAAGTATGCAAGCATGATGTATCACGTATGGTTCACATAATTAACATGAATTCAACAAGTATTCACAAAACATAAGCAAATATAAATGCGTAAAAGAGTATAAATTTAGTTTGTTCACGAGAGTTATTATTGTTTTTTATTACATGAGACGTGCGAATTGTGTAACGGTTTTGAAATGAACGAGGTAACAAGTATAAAATCACATATAAATTGAATCGCATAAAAGAGAGGCTCATAAAACATAGGATTGTTTCGGGTTTAGAAACGTCGACTATTCCAAAGTGAATCGAAAGCCCTTTCAAATTAGAGAAACGTGTTTTGGCCTATAGGTAAGATACTCTCGTCGAGAAGCGATTAACGGTATCTTACCCTTCCAGTTACTACACGTCTCTAATCGATTGAAACAATCGAAATTTGGCGAGATCGAAAATCGAGGAATGGGACTTAATCGACAAGGTGCGGGTTTCACCCCTAACTTGACGATTTCGTACCCTAATGTGGTTAGTACTCGTCTGGTCAAAATATAATTTCAACAATTTGACGAGGGTCCACTAGAGTTTGAATTGGAAATTTACCATTAAGATGTGGATTTCACTCCTAGCTTAATGGCGAAATTTCGTGCAAAATAAGAATAACCGGAATGAGAGTCGTTCACCAAATTGTGGGTTTCAAGCCTATTTTGGTAAACTTGTCTCTTTTGTATAAAGAGTGTCTTCAAGTGCATTGTGTAAAATGTCTTAGGAAAGACATCATGTAAGCATTAAGACCAAGAAGAAGGGAAAGAATCAAAGTAAGAAGAATAACATTTTAAGAAAGAATCAAGAACGGTCAAAAATATGGTTCCTACTATAGACTAGGTCGAACATGGTAATTCTACCTAATTCCCTATAGTTATGGCTCTGATACCAATCTGTCACACCCTAACCAATGGCGGAATCATCAGAGTGGGACTAGTTCGAGATTGCAAGAGACTTCATAACACTACTTGTGACAATATTTAATTCAACCGATTTCATTTCATAATTAAATTGTCAAAACATTACAAGGAAATTCAAATAACAACATTGTTCATAACATAAACATAACAAAATTGATACAACACTTTAAACCTAAACGTCTAAGTGAGTATCTAGGCATCATTGCTAATCCGTTTCATAGCATCATCAATCCTCAACCTGTAACATGTTTAAAATACAATTCAATGCAAAAGCAAAGGCGAGTATACAAGTTTAAGAATAAGTATAAGGATAAGTTTAAAAGTTTAAAACGAATCCACATGGCAACTTAGTTTGTACATGAGCATCATACAAGGCATGCGATATTTCTAGTCAACCCTCTGTTTACGCAACAATGATATAATTCAACATGACCTCTCGTTCACGGGTGGTGCGTTACTCCTATAGCGCTATACATGTCAAATGGAGGCTAGTAATAAGCTAATGACTATTGTATCACATAAGAATCCCCCAAGTATAAGCATCAAATATAACAACATAGCATTCATGTATAAGGATTGTTTTCGTGCATTTGCATAAAGAATAAGTTTAAGTGTGGTTTTATAATTTAACATATTACACCCCAAAAGTGGTAAACATAAAAAAGGGGGGGTTTGCGAGTATACTCACGGTTTTGCAAGTCTTCAACTTGTGAATCTGTGAGTGAGTTGTTGTTGGAGGTTGGAACACCAAGTCCTTCTACACGAAGAAACAAAGTGTATGAGTATTGGGAATTTAGGAGATTTATGATTAGGAGTTTAAACAACATGAACTTAGACATATGAAAATAATCATCTTTAACACATATGATGCTTTTTAGATGATATAACCAACACTTTGACAAATGAACATTAGTCCATCATCAAGGTCGATTACTTAGATAATATATATATAGGATATATAATATATTAATATATCCAATAGGTCAAGCATGAGGTAAGAGGGTGGATCCTCTATTTAGGAACCTCTAAGTGTCATAGAATTCATGTAGGAGGTAGGAAGAAAAGTCTTCCATTTAGGCACCTCTAAGTGTTCACCACTACACTTGATGTTATGAACATACAAGGATGGTCATGAACTTACAAGTAATACAAGAATATGAACAACTAATCTATGAGAAATCATCAAGCAATGTGTGGATTTAAAGTAGGATAACCTAAGTTAATCCTAAATCACACAAACATCAAGTCTTGAACTCGAACATCACTTGTGGGTTAAACCCTTGAACAAAACATAAAGTTTGTGAGGTTTATACCTCTGATTTTGAATGTCTCAGCCTTGTTTTTAAGCCTAACTAACCATAGAAGTGGTTATAAGCATAAGGACATAGGTTCGAGATGAGTTAGACTCAAGTTTAAACAAGTTTAGTAAAGGTTTAATCAAAATAGAAACAAATAGTGAACTTTGGAGCTTTTTTGGCGACGTTCCAGGGACTAGTTTACTGTGAAAAAACCCATAGAATCGAAGCTAAGGTTAATCCAAGCAAATAGGAAAAAGAATGAGGTAAATCGGACAAGAATTGAGTGAGTTATACTCACTTTAGTGAAAAGGAAGCAATCAGTCCGAACTTCAGGACTCAGCTGCGTTTTTTGTTGATTTGGGAGTGACTAGAGTGTTGCAAAAGTAGTAAGGGGGCTGAGATTAAGTTGTATTTATAGGGGAAAGAATTATGGTTAAGTTGTTTGGCATTAAATACAAGTTGTTGAGGGTTAAAACAATAAAAAAACAATTAAATCTGGATGTTGTTGCTGGCCGAAATGGCTGTTATTCAGCCATTAAATACCTTCTTTTTCTTTTGGTTGGCATATAATTGGTGTATATATTAGTGAAATATAATAAGTGTTATGATATTACAAGTATTTGGGGAAGGTTTGTATTAAAAATGACGAAACAAAACATTTAAATCATGCTGAAAGTTGGCGATCGGACAGGATGTTTACAACCTTCTTTTGTTCCTTTTTTTTATTCATTTCAACAAATAAGTTAGGTATTTACATATATAATATGATAGGTTGTTTGCACAATATACTCAAAACATCATTTTGAAGATGATTTAGACATTGAAAAATCAATGGAATCAGCCACAATTTGGTTGTCCGATCGTTGATTGTGGGCAGCCATATTACTTTTTTCCTTTTTGATTTCATAGTAACAATTACCTACACCTACATTTACCAAATGGGGGAATAGTGCCTGGCACTCCCCCATTGGACCAACCAGTTTATTTCTTTTTTATTCATTTTAAAATTACATTTTTGCCTCTGCTTAAAATTACCGTTTTGCCCCCAACTCAAAATAAAATTACGCTTTTGTCCCCATCTCAAAATTACGATTTTGCCCTCAATTCAAAACTACGATTTTGCATGGCCATTCCCTATTGGACCAACCAGTTTATTATTTTATATCCATTTTAAAATTACGTTTTTGCCCCCCAGCTCAAAATAAAATTACGCTTTCGTCCCTAGCTCAAAATTAATATTTTTCTCTCGATTCAAAATAAAATTGTGATTTTGCCCCCAGCTCTCTGAATTACCTTTTCGCCTCTCAGTTCAAAATAAAATTATGTTTTTGCCCCCAGCTAAAAATTATGATTTTGCCCTCTGTTTAAAAGTGTGTTTTTCCCCGTTTAAAAAAATTATGATTTTGCCCTCAGTTCAAAATTACGTTTTTACCCAGTTCAAAATAAAATTATGCTTTTGCCCCTAACTCAAAATTACGATTTTGCCCTCGGTTCAAAATAAAATTGTGGTTTTGCCTCCAGCTTAAAATTACGATTGTGCCCTTAGTTCAAATTTATTTTACGCTGTTACCCCAAGTTCAAAATTACGAATTTGACCCTGTGAAAATTTAAAATTTTGCCACTGGTTCAAATTTACAGTACCACCATCACTTTAGCTTTTGGCAAATTATGATTTTACACCAGTCAAAAGTACAACTTTCCGTCAGTTAAAAATTACAATATTGCCATTGTTTTATTTTTTTTTTATCAAGACTATAAAAGTGTTTTGTTTTAATTGGTTGACTCGATTTAATTGTTTTTCGTATCAATGAGCTGCCTAACACTCGCTCATTATTCGGCCATCGCCCCGCAACACGGGCGGGGCATCCACTAGTTCAATACATCAATGTAAAAGTTGATGTTAATTTTACTATTATTATTATTATTATTATTATTTTTAGAACATTATTATTATTATTATTATTATTAATATTTAACCACATATTTAATAGTTAACAAGCATGTATAAGTTACGAGTGACAGTATGTCGAGTATTGGTTGCGTGTATGCATTCGAGATCGGTAACGCATAACCCGAGTACTGCAACATGTATAAGCATGTATAAAAATAAAATAAAATTTCATTACGATCGAAGTCTCGGATTTATAATGGTTTGAAACGAAATACGAAATACAAAAGGAACAAGCTTCCAAAAATAGAAATACAAGACACATTTTCTAATGGCTGATTCTATTTACACCCCCCCCCCCCCTCTTTACTAATTACACCCCCTCCTACAAAAACATCACATCCATCATGACTTTTATTTTTGTTTTTAGTGTTTTTTGTCTTTTAGTTGTCTTTTTAATTATTACTTATTTATTTTTTGTTTATTAGTTATTATTATAACTAAATAGTAAAAGAAACATGCACTTTTTATTTATTTATTTATTTATTATTATTATTATTATTATTATTAGTAGTAGTAGTAATGATATATTATTTATTATTACTCTTTAGTTGTTATAATTTATCAAATTATACTTATAGTTGTAACAAAAGCTATATAAAAATAAGTACTTTCTTACAAAATTAGTATCATTTAATAATTTACATACCGATCTTTAATCTATAACATAAAATGTAGCAGGTTGTGCTATCCAAGAATTATACATATTTTGACGTGATTCAAATATATTCTTCCAGACAGCTGCATCGTTTTCTCTCATTAATTTCTATAGGTTGTTTGTGATGGCAATTGGATACTCTCCTTGCAATTCTACCATTATAAATGGTTACCATTCACGTGTGCAATTGTAATTTTTTTTTCTGGGAACTCGTGAGGGCCTCTCCAAAGCGAAAAACAAGTAAAACTGTTTCTTTTTTCTTGAGATAAAAAATGAACGATCACATTAAACTTGTTCGCAATCAAGAATCCTGCCTCTAGCATAATCATACAGTGTTTTTCAGGTGCAACCCCCGATCCTGACCAAGCCAAGGACGTGAACACATCTTCGAATGAGCCTAAGAAAGCCTTAGTGTACTTATTTCTAAACTCGAGTAGCTCTTCCATCAGTGATCTCCGGATAAATAACCATTCATCTTCATCTTACCCGAGAGCAGAAGTTGTCGCCCGAAACCCACAATTTCCATCACCTAATACGTTATTTATGCGTGTAACATACGCATGGAAGATTTTTGGAATTAGATAAAGGAATAGATTGACCTGCAGTGAAGCATAAGTTGTCAGCTTTTAAATATTACCAAAAAAACTTTTTGATAATTTATATTTTCTTAGTTTAATATACTGACATGCTTTCTTATACTTTGAGATTTCACAAGCACAAGGTAATCCATAACACTTACGAACTTGACAACGACAATGTGAACGATTTAAACGACGCTCTGCTATTATTATATCAAGTGCTTCATGAGAAATAAAACCACGTAATAGCTTCAACATTGGTAGGTTGTGTTTATGCATTAGAAAGGTTCTACTTTTTTCGAAACTATCTTTAACTATTGTATATTGCGAGTTCACTACTTCATCAACGTGACCAATAAACTTATCTAAGGTACAATTTGCTGAATTCAAGAATCTTTTTAACTTGGCATGCTGGCTTTCAACTCTGTTAGTTGTCTGGTTTCCGAAATGCAAGCATTCGTTAGTCCATACGGACACAAACATTTCTTTATACTTGTTTAACCAAGTACTATTCAAGTAATCCAAAACATCTGCAAGATTATAATGATGATGATGATGGAAACAATAATAATAATAATAATAATAATAATATCAAAAACAGCAACAACAATAATAATAGGGTAATAGTTATAGTAAATACCTTGATGATGGATTAACATTGACTGAAGTTGCTTGTAATTTTGGAGGAATGATGTCCATGTTTGAGATTCAACGAGCACACTCCACATTACATTGAAGGAATTCCAATCATGTTCCGTGGTGAAAGATGATTTGCAATTTCTAAATATACTTTGAGATATGTGCCACCTACAAAGTAATCGGGTAGCATTCGGAAAAACTTTCTTGCATGCATTCATCAGAGCTAACTCCCTGTCTGTAACTATAACACGTGGTTGCACGTTCTCATCTAGAGTTTATTTCAAACAGTTTAATGCCCAAATATATTTCTCCTCTGTTTCTTTATGCATAATTGCAAAAGCGATGGAAATTATCTTGTTGGTAGAAGTTACGCCAACAATTTGAAAAAAAAGGCAACTTATACTTGTTCGTATTGTACGTGACATCCATAAGCAACACATGTGGAAAATCAAGAAAGTACTTGTATGATATTTTATGAATGAAGAATAAGTCTTCCAACTTGTTTGAAACTCTATTGGTAGAAATTTCAAAAGTATACCCTTTATCTTGTAAAAGAGACATTAGCATCTCCATCAGAGATTTCCCTTTATGCTCCTTTACTCGAATTTTATCACGTGCGTTATATATGTTTTTAATCGTAGAGACATTATTTTCATCACGCTCCTTCATTATACCTAAAATATCTTTTGGCAACACATGCTTCCCCGTCAACTCTGCGACCAGTTGGTGTTCATTAAGTGTCAACCGTTTGAAGATTAGGTGTCCCTCCATATATTCTCTGGGTGGATGATTATGTTCACTAGGTTTGACTTTTAACGTCCAAGAACCATTCTCTTTTGAAAATTTCCCTACCATTTCAAACGGGCAATTAATCTTTCTAGTGTCGGTCTCTTTACTTGAATCTTTAACTGATTTATACACACCACCACGATCACACATAAGTACAACTTTAGACACGTAGCCATGTTTCGTTTTCGATCTTTTAGTGACAATAGCGTAACCAAGACTACGTCCGGTGTTTCTAACCCATTCCATCAACTCTTCACGAGACTTGAACACCTAAAAGTGAACTAATATTAGCATATTTTGGGGATGTTACATTATTGTTATGAGCTAATAAGTAGTTGACAATGTCAAGTATAATTATTTTCCAAACAAACTCATTTAAACTATACAGTATAATTATTTTCCAAACGAACTCATTTAAACTAAAACAAGACCCTTAACCTAGCTAGATTATATAACTAAGTTGAAACTTGAAACATGAGAATTAAAAACTATACCTTATCCGTTGAAAACCCAGACATCTCTTTAGCTTTTCTGAATGATATGATGAAGCATAAGTAGATCACTGGCTGAACAAGTAACTCTATTAATATAGAATAATAACGATGCAGCTCTTTGAATAGCTTCCTCGAGTATAGCCCAAAGAAGCTTCAGTTAGAGTGAAAGATAAAATTGAAGAAGCTGAAGTTAGAGTGAAAGATAAAATTGAGACGAATTGAGAATATCACATCTTAAGATTACTCAATTCAGCTTCCTCGAATCATATGATGTACAGAGAATATCACATGGCAAATTAAAAGATCGCCAAACAAGACTCACATGTGAATAGGAACTAATAGAGAATATCATCATTGGATTTTCATTTATTACTAATGTTTTCAAGAATATCATAATGTTGATTTGAATAGCTTTCTCGTGATTGAAATTTTTTTGTTAAAAAAAAACTAACAATAAAAAGACAAATGACAAGTAGTCCAATAAACAGAAATTTCTCAAAAACTAGGTACCGGTACCGATACCGAAATATACGGTACTATAAGGTATCGGTATTTGTATTGAAGGCAAAATTTAGTTTTTTCCCGATACCAAAAACTAGATACCGGTACCGATACCGAATATCATCATTGGATTTTCATTTATTTCTTACTTTTTTTAATAGTATTAACTATAAGTAAAAAGTAGTAGTAGTAATAATAATAATAATAATAATAAGTAGTAAATAATAATAATGATAATTAAAAAGACAATAAAAAGACAAAAAAACAATAAAATATTGATTTGTGATGTAATGATGTGATGTTTTTATAAGGGGTGTGTAATTAGTAAAAGGGAGGTGTAAATAGTATCACCCTTTCTAATTAAGGAAGGTTACGAAAAGCGGAGCGTTACACTAGTTTCCCCACCCCACACTTAATTCTTTCATTAACCTCAATGGAGCGAGAAACTAATGACAACTAAAACATAAAACAAAACACAAATATATAGGGCTGTAAACGAGCCGAGTCGAGCCGAGCTCGAATTTCAAATCGAGCTGAGATTTAGGCTCGAGCTCAGCTCGATTAGAATTCGAGCTAGCTCGGCTCGATCTAGCTCGAACTAACAAAAAACCACAAAATTTACTACTTAAAAAGCCTTTAAAATGAATTTCTTCATAGACTGAGGGCTATAATTGCTATTTAATTCAACCATATAGCTAAATTTAGTTTTTGTTTTCTAAGCGATGTAGGACAAAAAATGAAGGATGTAAACCTTATCGAGCCTGCTCACGAGCCGAGCCAGGCCAAGCTCGAGCTCGGCTCGTATGCAAACTGAGCTGAGCCGAGCTGGCTCGTTTACAACCTAGCCAATTTCAAGCCGAGCTTTCTTCGAGGTTTTTTTTGAGCGAGTTTCGAGCGAGCTGCGAGCCACGAGTTTTTTGAACACCCCTACAGATATAAATGGAACAGACTCCCCTGATTTAAACAGATGAATCCTATGAGCCCTGTTACACCGCAACCGTATAGCGTTTCATTCGCGGTTGCTTCAACACGGGACGCTTGTCTTTATATGATTGTTCGAATCACTGTCGTCCAAATGAAGATTGAGTATGGACAAAAGCGATCGAAATCTGCAAAATAAATCACACAAGCTCCCAAACAGGTTAAACCATTATATATATTTTTTTATCATCTCCAATATTGTTGCAAAAAAAGTTTAAAATTTCGTGATCTATATATAAGTGAGTTAATGGAATTGGTTTTTGGCAATTATTTATTTTTATTTCATTTTATACGAATATGAAAAATAAACAAATTACTATTACTATTTAACTTACACTATATTTTGATAAATTAATATTTAATTAGTTGATTTTCATAAATGAGAGAGAGAGAGAGAGATGAGAAAATTAAGGGATTTTAATTAAAAAATACTTGGCTAATGTCAATCTTACCCTTTTAATCTAAAAAATGGTCAAGGGCCAAGATTAGTTCACTCAGTTCACTCTCAAGAAGTTGTTCACTCTTGAACCTAATCCTATATATATATATATAGGGAGAAGATCATGCGAGAACCACCTCTTATTGTGAGAACCGCGAGAACCAATGTGAACACACCAAAAATGCCTAAAAATAGCTAAAAATCACACAAATTTTTTTTTTGATTTTTTTAATATTTTTAGGTTAAAATCGCTACTTTTCGAAGCCAAAAAAAAAAAAAATTTTTTGCTTCGAAAAGTAGCGATTTTAACCTAAAAAATATTAAAAAAATCAAAAAAAAAATTTAAGATTTTTTTTAGATTTTTTTAGGTTTTTTGGGGGTTTAGTTTTTAGCATTTTAGATTGGGGGGGGGGGGGTGGGGGGGGGCTTAGGTTTTTGGGGGGTGGGGGAGGGGGGTTTAGGTTTTTTGTGGGGGGGGGGGGGGTGGGGTTAAGTTTTTTTTTAGCATTTAGCTTGGGGGGGGGGGGGGGGTTTAGGTTTTTTTTTTGGGGGGGGGGGGGGGGGTTAGGTTTTTTGGAGGGGGGGGGGGGGGTGGGGGTTAGGTTTTTTAGGTTTTTTTTAGCTATTTTAGGTTGTGTTCACATTGGTTCTCAAGGTTCTCACAATAAGGGTGGTTCTCGCATGAGCCCCTCCCTATATATATATATATATATATATATATTGTTAGGATCTGAGTTTGGTTTTGATTGTGTTTTATGTTTGAATTAAGATGAACAATGAATGAGTAATGCAGCGGAATATAATGGAAACTAACTTTTCACAATCAAACAGGAGAATTGCTTTCAACACACATTTTCTACAATGAACCGAATGATTGAATTTATTTCATTCAACGATTACAATTGTATGTATGCAACAAACTCCCCCTCAGCCTGAGTTCACTGTGATTTGTTCGTGCAGGAAGAAGATGGTGAAGAGCTAATAGAACAGTACAGGGTACTGTTCTATTTATAGGCACGGACAAACCACTGTGGCATCTTTGCTGACGTCACCATGAAAGTGACATCTAACCTCCTAACAAACTCTAACCTCTGATCTATACAAGTACTGCTATGCTAACAACTGTTATTACAATTCATTACATAAAGACAAACTAAACTACTGCTGAATCCTTCCTCTGATGTGAACCCAGCAGCACTTGATATAACCCAGCAGTGCTTGAATCAAGGCAGTAGATTGAACAACAGGGCTTTAGTCTTCATCAGTCTTTTACTTGATCAGCAGTTGTACCGATCAGTAGATAGGAGGTCAGCAGATGTTGAAACCACTTTCAAGGGGAGAGGCTTGTATACACAACATCTGCTTATTCTGGATCCACTGCTCTGATCCAGTTTTGGCTTTAATTATCTGTTCCTCTGATAGGGTTCAATCCCAACAATCTCCCCCTGGAACAGATAATGCCAAAACCCTTCATTATTGGTAGATCTTTATTGCCTCATCAACAGTTCCCTTATTTTCCCTTTGAGTTCTAACTCAAAGGCTAAGGCATATGTGTCATCTTCACCCCTACACAGTGGAAGATCAAGGAGATCCTGAAAATCTTCAAGACTTAGGCCAAGTGCTTGTTCCCTTGTTATTTTCTTCACTTCTCCACTAGACTTGATCACTGTCAGTACATGGGTCTGTTTGTCAGTTTCCACTTTAGTACTTTTGATTCTGGTGGGTTTCTTGGGAGATTTTTATTAGATGAGGAGTTTGGTGATGCAGGCCTTGTGATGACTATTTGAGCAGTGCTTGCAGGTTGGTTTAGGCTAAGAGTTTCAGCTATCATCTTCTTAATGCCCTCTTTTACAAGTTCATCTCCTGCCATTAATTCTACCACTGTTTCAGTATCCAACTGTTGTTGTTGTCTTCTTTTATAGATGGCAGCACCAGTTGGAGCAGTGGATCTCCTGATTTGCAGCTTTGGTGGTCTTGTTGAAACCTCTGCTTCAGGGTAGTCAGGTTTTTGTGGAACTTTAGGATCTTTCTTACTTAATTCCTCCAACCTTTTGTAGGTGGTCCTGACTTTGTCTTCTCTCCATCTTGACACTTGATTTTTAGACCCATAATCAGCAGCAACTAATTCCTCTTTCATTCTCTTCAGCTCCAATGTCTTTTCAGGCACATTCTTTTTGTACTTTGACCAATCAGGAGGAGTGTGTTTGACCTTATTTTTGATCATTTCCTGAATCCTGGCTGCTTCACTTTCAAGCTCAGGGATGGTCCACTCTTTGTACATATATTTTTCACCCTTATACTTCTTAAAAGTCATGATATTTTCAATGTAGTCTTTTCTCAGCGTTTCATCTGCTCTTTCTGAAACTTGCTTACAAACATTCTTTGCAAACTGTTCCAAAGATCTGACTTGTGTGAGCAGAAATTGATAATGTCCCTGAATTTCTTTGTCAGTCTTTCCTTGAGCATCTCTTTTGGAGATATCCTCTGCTTGTTTAGCTTTGATTTTCAAATATTCTTCAATGTTATTGGGCCTGGGATATCTTTCAATAGATGGCAACTTCCTTTTAGCAGGATCATCCTCATAGTAGAAGGATTTGATCTCTTCTCTGGCTGCAATGAGTTCAAGAGGATATTGGAAACCTGCAGGAGTGATTGCAATGATTGGTTGTCGTACTTGAGCTGATGAGAGAGGAACAGGGTTTGGAATAAGTGCAAGAGATTAAGAAGATGTTGGTGGAGGTGATGGAGAATCATCATCAGGTATGAAAATCCTTCTCCTTTTTATTTCAGGAGAGGCTGATGATGTTTTGGGTGGATCAGTGGTGGTGATTTGAGTGGTAGAAGGTGGCTGACTAACAGTTGTTGAAACAACTGGTGTTTCAACCACTGTTGTCATTACAACAGATGTTGTAACATCTGATGTCTTCTGCTTTTTAGCAGGAGGTGATGGTGGTGAGATTGTTTTTGGCGGTGAGGTGATTTTTGGTGGTGGTGATGGTAAGGCAGTGGTTGTGGTGTGTGTTGAAGTGCTGTGTGTTGAAGTGATAGTAGGTGTCTGGCTGGCAATTGTTGAAACTACTGAAGTATCAACAGTTGTTGATTCAGCAGAAGTTACAACAGCTGTTTGGGTTGCAGTTTGAGGTTTGGAGCCTTTAGTAGGTGGTTTGGAGGCATGCTTTGTAGGTCTGGATGGTATGTGTTTGGGTTGCCTCACTTGTCTAGTGGGCTTCTTCTTTTCATCATTAGGATTTTCATCATCCATAGGTTCAGAAGGACCCTGTGCATTCAGCTCTATAAAAGCTTTCTTTTCTTGTTCCCACTTGGCTTTGTCCTTAGCCTATCTATCCCTTTTTACATTTGCTTCTGCTTTAGCAAGTGCATTTGTGGTGACATCCATCTTCTTGCTACCATCTGGAAAAGGGATCTTTTTAGTCATATTTTCCTTTTCTGGTTCAATATAGAGACCATCATCAATTCCCTTCTTCTTCCACTGTTTGATTTTCTCCCCCTTTTTGGCATTATCTGGAGGAAGTTTATCAATGAAGAGAACAGTGGGAGGAGCAGTGCCAGTGGTGTTTAGGATGTGGGCCTTTATAGCCTTGATGTCTGCTTGGGTATTTCTAAACCTTGACTCCATCATGTTTCTCAGCTCTTGAACATGTATTGCATGTTGCTGATCAGCCATTTGTCTTTGTTGTTGGAGCAGGGGTTGAAATAGATTCCATAACTCATTTGCAGCAGGTGCTTGTGGTGGAGCAGGTGCTTGAGCTGGAACAGCAGTAGGTTGCACCTTTTGAACTTTCAATAACTGTTGCAGCATTTCTTTGATTTCTGCAACAGAGGTATCCAGTTTGTCAATCCTATCCATCAATTCTAGGTACTTTAAACCATCACCCAACTTAATGGGATCATCTGATTTCCCACTAACAGTGGTTTGAACAGTGGTTGACTTAGGAAATGTATTCCAATAGTCATCCACTGATGCCCCTTTTTCTTGGTACTGGGGACTTCTTCCCTCAACACTTGGTAACCTTTTAATGGTACCAGTGGTCAAAACAAACTCACTAGTGGTTATCAGAGGTGCTATAGAAGGAATTGCCTCCAAGGAAGTCTTATTGATGTAACCACTGTCCAAATGGAAACTAGTGGGTTCAGCACTTGTAGTGGCTGCTTCACTTGGATTACCACCAAGTGTCACTTGTAACTCCAGGGGTGTAACCTCCTCAGGTCTTGTTGGTGGGTTAGCTATGATTGATACATCAGACCCCACTTGTTGAAGTATGTTCTCATTGATAGGTGAGTGAGAAGGACTGGTTTGTGCTTGGTTCAGATCAATAGCATCCAACAATAATTTTGTTGGTGGGGGAATTGTGGAGGTGAGGTTGGGTGTAGAAATAGAACTGGCTCCGGGCATTGGGCTGTGGATGATGGAAGCAAGTGATTCCAGAGCATCATATTGTGGTATCCCTATTTGTACAACCTATTCTTTTTTAGAAGAAGCAGGAGGAGTTTCAGGCATAGGTTGAGATATTTGTACCAACTGCTGTGAGGAAGTAGCAGCAGTGGTTTCTTGTGACTTTTGTGCTGTCACTGGCAGTTGCTCTGGTATCTCATCCTCCAGAGTTTCCTTTTTGATAGGTTTGGGGGGCTTTTAAGATTTCTTTTGTTTGGCCTTTTGGTGATTTTAGGTGTGGGTTTCAAAGCAGTTGTTTTGCTGCTATGATCACCTTGAGCAGTGGGCTCAGCAGCAGATAGAGCAGTGGTAGCTGCTAAAGTCTGCTTAGGCACCTCTGCTTGTGTTTTGTAAGGTGTTGACATTCTTGTAAAAGTTTCAGCACTTAAGCTGTTTATTTGAAAAGATGTACCTTGTTTTATTGCAGAAGCATCATCCTTACCAAATTTCTTTTCAAAATAATAGCTTAGAAATCTTGGAAAAAGTAATAATGGCTTTTTATCAACATTTTTAACCAAATCATTAAAGATTTCCTGGGAGTAATTGAAATTTTCATCTTGAAGAATAGCATATCCTAGGTTTTGAATCTTTAATGGTATCTCATTAAAAGAAGTGGTTTTGTTTGAAACACACATAAGCATGGTATGGAACAAAAACCTTGTTGCAGGTGGAAAAATACCTTTTTGTAAGGTATCCTTTTTAATTTGTTCTGCATACCCCATTTCAAGGAAATTAGTTTTTTAACTCATTTTTGGGAAAAGATGTTTTACCTTGCTGATCATTGAGTTCAAAGACTTCCGAGATGGATTGTGGTGTGATTTTGACAGGTTTACCCATTAGAGAAGAGTTAATGGCTATGACATCCTCGACTGGTTTGTCAAGGGTAATATTCTTCCAAAACTCTCTTTGGGTGTCCAAGTAAATTGGAGCGTCTGCTGTTAACAAAGTTTTGTACTTTGATGCAGACATGATGTCAATGATGGAATCGAAAGCATCGGTGGTGCCTGGTTTTGTAAGAAGGCCCAGATAATTGTGTGGTGATTTGTATGGGATTTCAATAGGTGTAACCTTTTGAGCGGCCTTTTTATGAGAAGATTTTGAAGTGGGTGTTGCAGATGACTTTGATTTTGTCATTTTGGAGAAGACGATCGAAGAAGGTTGTGAAGAAATTTTGAGGAAATGAGATGAGAACTGCTTTGAGAAAGGAATTTTTAAGAATTCAATTCGACAGTAAAACCCTGTTTGGGGTTTTGAAGGGGGTTTTATAGAGAAAAAGTGAATGCTGACGTGGCAGCGGTTACAAAAGGTCTGACCACAATGTACTGTCCACGTGCCAACCTCTGATGAAGAAAAGGACAACTCTTTTTATGAAGACCACTGATGGAACAAGATCGGTGGTTGTAATAGTAACAATGAGAACAGTGGGTGATTTTTACTATCAGTGGATAGCATATCAGTGGATAAACAATGATTTTGAACAACAGTGCTTATCAAGGAAATGAGAGAGCAGGGGTTGACTTTCAGCAGTGGACAGACTTTTAAGTAGAATAGACTTTTGAACAAATCAGTGGTTATGACAGACTTTTAAGGATTTTTAATGAAAAATTCATTTTTAGCTATTTTTAAGGATGGATTTTTTATTTTCTAAAAACATTTTAATGCTTTTATTCATAGAAAAACAGGATTTTGCCCGTTATTCCATGTTTAGCATGCCAATCCTAGAGATCAAGCTTTCAAAGGTGGATGTGTCTAATGCTTTGGTTAGCACATCTGCCAGCTGATCCATAGTTGGAACATGGTGCAGAGAAATCAAACCTTTTCATAGCAATCCCTCACAAAGTGATGTCTGATGTCAATGTGCTTGGTGGTTGAATGGGAAACTAGATTTTTAATGATATTTTCTGCTGCCTGACTGTCCAACATGAGTGGTGTTTTTAAGGCAGTGATACCAAAATCCAGCAACTGATTTTGAAGCCAGAGCAGTTGGGCTGTACAGATTGCAGCAGCTATATATTCTACCTCAGCAGTGGATGTGGAAATAGCTGCTTGCTTTTTGCTTTGCCAAGTCAGTAAGCAATTGCCTAGGAATTGGCACCCTCCTGAAGTGGACTTTCTTGTCTTGTCACATCCAGCAAAGTCACTATCTGAGAAACCTGAAAGCTCAATTTTACCATCAGCTGGATACCAGATACCAAGTGTGGGAGCACCTTTTAGGTATCTGAATATCCTTTTTACAGCAATAAGGTTTGACTTTCTAGGGGCTGATTGGGATCTAGCACAAACACATGTTGCAAACATGATGTCTGGCCTGGATGCAATTAGGTACAATAAAGACCCAATCATGCTTCTATACAAAGTTTGATCAACGAATTCATCCTTCTCATCAGATATGACAACTTTATTAGTTGCAATGGGTGTACTGGATGGCTTACAATCATCCATCTCAAATTTCTTCAACAGTTCTTTGGCATATTTGCCTTGATGGATGAAAGTGCCATTTTGCAGTTGCCTTACTTGCAGACCAAGAAAGCACTGGAGTTCACCCAATGCACTCATTTCAAACTCAGCTGTCATGAGTTGCCTAGACTCTTCACACATTTTATTACATGTGCTTCCAAAGATGATGTCATCCACATAAATTTGGACAATCATTAAATCCTTTCCTCTCCATTTTAAAATCAGTGTTTTATCTATTCTACCTCTTGTGAAACCAATGGAAAGTAGGAAGGTGGAAAGAGTTTCATACCAGGCCCTTGGTGCTTGTTTCAGGCCATACAAAGCTTTATTCAGCTTGTAGACATGATTTGGATTAAATGGATCCTCAAAACCTGGAGGTTGACAAACATAAACCTCCTCTTGAATCTTACCATAGTGGAATGCACATTTGATATCCATTTGGTACACCTTGATGTTGTGGTTGACAGCAAAGGCCAGAAATAGTCTGATTGCTTCAAGTCTTGCTACAGGGGCAAATGTTTCATCATAATCAATGCCCTCTTCTTGTCTGCACCCTTGAACCACAAGCCTGGCTTTATTTTTGACAACAATACCCCTTTCATCAGTTTTATTTTTGAAGACCCATTTTGTGCCAATAGGACTTACACCCTCTGGCAATGGAACAAGCTCCCAAACTTGTTGTCTTCTAAACTGTTGGAGCTCCTCTTGCATGGCTTCTACCCAGCTGTTGTCTTTTAGTGCCTCTTGGTACTTGACTGGCTGATGGAGAGATAGAAAACCAGCAAAAAGACAAATGTTTTGGGATTGACTTCTTGTGAGCACCCCTTCATTGATGTTGCCAATAATTTGGTCTGGTGCATGAGATTTCAAGAAGATGAGCTCTCCTTGGTATGGAACAATGGCATTGAGTGGGGAGGACTGCAGATGTGAATCATCTGAGCTAACCACTGCTGGTGACTTTGATGATCCAGCAGTGGCTTCAAAAGGTGGTGGAATAGGAGGTAAAGGTGTGGACACATGCTGACTTTGATCCACTGTTTGAGGACTTTTATCAACAGTGTTTGATGATGTGGAAGCAGGGGTTAAGGGGCTACTTTGGTCAACAACTGTTAAGGTAGCAGTGGTTGAGCTTTGACAGCTGTTTTGAACATCTGCTGCTCTGCCCATTTTGACAGACTTTTGTTGAGGAATGATGATTTCATACCCATAGTCTGGTGATGAATCCTCTGATGGACCTGCACTGTTAGTCTTGACAACAGTATTTTTAAAAGTGAATTTATCAAGATCAAATAATTCTGCGGGGTTTGCTGGGATTTTCATTGATGAGAGTTCATTGAACTTTACATTCAAAGTCTTTTCCACTGTTTTGGTCCTTGTGTTAAACACTTTGTAGGCCTTAGCAGTGGTAGAGTATCCCAGATGATAACCATAATCAATTTTGGCTGCAAACCTATAAATGGAATCTTTTAAGTTTAAAATGAAGCATGGGCAGCCAAAAACTTTGAAGTATGAAATCAATGGCTTTATTTTATACAGCAATTCATAGGCAGTCTTTTGATGCCTGGGGTTGATTAAAACTCTGTTTTGGACATAGAAAGCAGTGTTTACTGCCTCTGCCCAAAAAGTTAATGGCAAACCTGAATCAGCAAGCATGGTTCTGGCAACCTCAATCAAAGTTCTGTTCTTTCTTTCAACAACCCCATTTTGTTCTGGTGTTCTTGGAATGCTGTATTGTCTCACAATTCCTTTTGACACACAGAAATCATCTAACTCTTTGTTCCTGAACTCTGTGCCATTGTCACTTCTGAAGATTTTTACTGGAAGGTCAAACTACTTTTCAACCTGTTTCACAAAGTCTTGCAGAATGCCTGCAGTCTCATCTTTTGAATGTAAAAAGTAAGTCCATGTAAACCTAGAAAAGTCATCAACAATAACCAAACAATACCTCTTTTTCTTAAGACTCATGACTTTAACTGGGCCAAACAAATCCATATGAAGCATTTGCAAACATTTGGTTGTTTTGGACTCATCAATGGTTTTGTAGGAGCTTTTATGTTGTTTTCCTTTTAGGCAGGAAACACAATGCTCAGGACAGGTGAACAGTTTTTGAGGTAAACCTCTTACTAACCCCTGTTTTGAAATGGCAGTGATTGTCTTGAGATTTGTGTGCCCCAATCTCCTGTGCCATAATTCTGTCTCTTTGCTTGATGCAGCTGAGAACAGACAGGCATCAGTTCTGGGGCTCTCTTTTGACATATCCACCACATAAACATTGCCACTTCTTTGAGCAACAAGTTTGGTATTTCCAGTTTTTATTATTGCTTCAATCTTTTCAACCATTTCTGGTCCAACAATCTTACAACACTCCTTTGTGAAGAATGATCCATACCCCTTATCACTCATTTGTGATACACTTAGGAGGTTGAATTTTAGATTGTCTATAAGATTGACATTTTCAAATTTTACATTACCAGACTGTACTGTACCAGACCCCAGAACTTACCCTTTACTATTATTACCAAAGGATATATCACCCCCTCCGTGGATTTTGACATCTTTGAGAAGGGCTTTACATCCTGTCATGTGCCTGGAGCCTCCACTATCTACATACCAAAGGCTATCTAAGCATGCAGAAGCTCCCTGCACATGAAGTAAAAGGATTAGTTCATTAGGGTCTCCAAAGCCAATAAGGCTTTGAATGGGGTCTCAACAGTGTCTGGGATGAGTTCAGATGCATGGGCAGTGGTTAGGTCAGGGGTTTGGACAGTTTTAGGACTGTTTCTCTCTAACCACTGTTGTGGGTTTTGACCAATCACCTGCTGATATCCAAAAGGATGCCTGTTCACTCTTGGTTTAAAGGGCCCTTTGTAGGTCTCCTAAACATGTGGGATCCTTTGGTAAGATGATTGTCCCTTACCTCTTCTGAATTGATTTGCAGGGGATGCATCAGTCACCTGAACATCTCTTTTGACAGATGTTTGGTTCAGCTGTTTTGTAACAACTGTTTGGACTGGCACAAACAGTGGTTGGTTCTTGGTGAACTTGAAAGATGATGTTGATGAACTTAAGGATGTTTTTGCAGTGTACTCATTCTTTTTTTACATCAAAGTTTTTGAGATACACACATTCTTGAGTATTGTGGTTTGTTTTACCACAGATGGTGCAGCTTTCAGCAGGTACAATGACACTTGTTTTGTTTAGATCATATGCTTTTAGATGAAAACAGTCTTTTGTTAGATGATTCCTCTTTTCACAAAAATCACAAAACAAGTTTTTGATCTTTTCTCTTTTCTTCCTTTTCTCAGATTCCTTAGTAACAGAGTTTTGAACCACTGTTGGGATGTCTTTGATAGGAATGACTTTTGCTTTTGGAGCTGTGACACCATCAGTGGTTGTGAAGTCCATAGGCTTGAAATTTTCAAGAATGTCACACTCATCAGACATGTGGGTTTAAATTGGTATTTCTCAATTTCCTCAAAAGTTGAGGACCCCACAGATGATCTTTCCATAGTGATTTTGTTACCAAGTTTGTCAGTAATCTTTACTTCTTGGCCATTCTTGTTGGTTGGTATTATTTCAGCTGAACCAGCTTGTTTGACAGCAGTGTTTTCAAGATCATCATATTTTCTATATCCTATACCAAACTTGACATTGCTTTCAAGCTGTTTCTCAAGCATAACCTCATAACCTTTGCAAGATTCCACCCATCTTTCACAAGTGATCTGGGTGGATTCCAACTCCTTTTTGCAAACTTGGTATTTTTCTACCATAGTTTGGAGTTGGTTCTTGGTTATGCTTTACTCTTCTTTGAGACTGCTGATTTCTTTGTCTTTTTCAGCCAATTTGTTTTTAAGTTCTTTTAATGACTTTTCAAATTTGACTTCATCAGTTAAGACTTTATCCCTAAGGTTTTCATTTACCTCTTTAATGCTAGCAAATGCAATAATACATTTGTCTGAACACAGTTTTTCAAGAACTTGAGGTGACACCTTAGCAGCAGCCATCATGGCACAATCACATTGATGATCACCTTCTTCATCAGATCTAACTTCTTTCTCACCTGCTTGCTTCTCTTCCTTTTCTTCTTTATTTTCTTTGGACCAGGGGTCAGACAGTGGTTCAATCAGGGTTTCTGAATTTTCTCCCAGTAGTAGTTCACCAGCAACTGCAGTAACCACTGTTTCAGCCACTTCATCCACTGTTTCAGCACTTAGCTGTTCACCTTCAGTTTCTACCACTTCTGGTATTGACTCTAATGCCATCAAACAAAATTCATCATTAAAAGTATCATTAGAAGCATAGAGTGCAAAATTTTCATCACCAAGCTCATCAGGCATGCTGCTCCAGTCAACAAAACCTTGGGTGAAAAAGCTTTGTTGATCTGGTTGTACCACTGTTGGAGCAGCTTGTTGAGGTGCAACAGGTTTCACTTGTGCCTGAGGGATAGGGGCTTGAACATACTGAATTTGTGGAACAGTGGTTTGAACATAATGCACAGGCACAGGGGTTGCAGCATAGTGAGCAGTGTTAACATGGGCTGCAGGGGTATATTGGGTATAGTGCACAGTGCTTTGATGTTGTGGTTTAGGGTTTGAGCTGGGATGAGTTATTATTAGACCAGTGGTTTGACTCCTACATTCCCTAGCAAAATGACCTAGCATATTGCACTTATAGCACTTAATTTTTGACTTATCCAACCCCACTTTTAAATTCCCATGTAACCCTGGGAATTTTCTCCCTGTTCTTTTGTAGAATTTGCTTGTTCTTACACTAAGCAAAGCCAATTGATGCAAAATGTCCATCTCTTCTAAGTCAGTGGGATCAAAGTGTTGCAAATCATTGAGCTCAAAACACAAGTTATCTGACATCTGGTTTTCACAATTTGCAGTGAAGGCATAATTTGCAGAGTGAGAATCAGAGTTGTTAAAATTTCCACCAGCAGTTATATCAATAAAATGATCATAACTCTGATCCTTACTACTGCTACCAGATTCTTCCTGACCAAAAAGAGCTATGCTGCCAAATGAATAATCATCAGCAACTTTGCCAGACTCTTGCAACTTCTTTTTCTGGTTTAACTCCGTTTCATAGGTCAGGAGTCTACCATGAAGTTGGGTCAGGGTCAGATCTTTGAACTCAGCAGAATTTCTAGTAACAAATGCAATGGTATCCCATTTTTCTGGTAGTGAGCTAAGAAACCTGCTATTTTGTGTAGAATTTGGAAATGTAACTTTAACAAGTCTTAGCTCACTAATGAGACAACTGAATCGCTCAAACTGCTGAGTCAATGATTCACCCTTGATGTGACAGAATGTTTCATACTGCTGATTCAGAATTTCCCTATTGTTTTCAATAACTTCTTCCATTCCCCCAAACTGTTCCTTCAGTGCATCCCATAGCTCTTTGGCACTGTTATAATGTAACAGTCCAGCATAGATTTCATTGGGTAATGCAGATGCTATGATGCTAAATGCTTTGGCATCGAGTTCGAACTTTTGAAAGTCAGTTTCAATATAGTTTTCAGGTTTTTTAGGTTCGAACTTCTTTGTATCCTCAGCACTTGGCACCATAGGGACATGGGGCCCAAAAACAACAGATCTCCAACATCCAGTGTTCTGTTGAGCAAGGATGTGACCTATCCTTCTCTCCCAGATGTTGTATTCATTACGTTTAAGCGTTGGTGGTTTGAAAAGAGAGCCAATGTTATTCTTATCATCTTGTGATTGTGACGTCATCCTGGTTGTTTTACAGGCACTGATTAATCAACTTTGATGGTGATTAAACCTTGCTCTGTTTTTCAACAAAACGAACAAACTATCAGTATCAACGATTGTGAGCTGAACTATTTATGTCAAAATGATTGTTAAATCAAATTTGACTGTCCAAGCTCTGATACCAATTGTTAGGATCTGAGTTTGGTGTTGATTGTGTTTTATGTTTGAATTAAGATGAACAATGAATGAGTAATGCAGCGGAATATAATGGAAAAAAAACTTTTCACAATCTAAAAGGAGAATTGCTTTCAACACACATTTTCTACAATGAACCGAATGATTGAATTTATTTCATTCAACGATTACAATTGTATGTATGCAACAAACTCCCCCTCAGCCTGAGCTCACTGTGATTTGTTCGTGCAGGAAGAAGATGGTGAAGAGCTAATAGAACAGTACAGGGTACTGTTCTATTTATAGGCACGGACAAACCACTGTGGCATCTTTGCTGACGTCACCATGAAAGTGACATCTAACCTCCTAACAAACTCTAACATCTGATCTATACAAGTACTGCTATGCTAACAACTGTTATTACAATTCATTACATAAAGACAAACTAAACTACTGCTGAATCCTTCCACTGATGTGAACCCAACAGCACTTGATATAACCTAGCAATGCTTGAATCAAGGCAGTAGATTGAACAACAGGGCTTTAGTCTTCATCAGTCTTTGACTTGATCAGCAGTTGTAGGTCAGCAGTTGTACCGATCAGTAGATAGGAGGTCAGCAGATGTTGAAACCACTTTCAAGGGGAGAGGCTTGTATACACAACATCTGCTTATTCTGGATCCACTGCTCTGATCCAGTTTTGGCTTTAATTATCTGTTCCTCTGATAGGGTTCAATCCCAACATATATATATATATATATATAGTGGAGGGTTCAAATGAGAAGAAATTCTTTGTAAGAAGAAAAAAGAAGAAATTTCAACTAATAGGAATGCTTCATTAGACTTCATTTAATATTTGTACTTAATGTAACTATAAGGGTATATTAGTAAACTTACATACGTCATTAATTGGTAGTTTCATCTTTAATAACTAACTATATTAAATTTGTAACTTATTTTTAAGATATATATTTTTCACAAAAAGAAAAATAAAAATTCATTTAAAGTGTAGGATAAATACGAGGCGTGTAGGATAAATTACGAGTTGTGTAGGATAAATTTCAATATGTGTAGGATAAATTTCGAAATGTGTAGGATAACTTTTGATGTGTGTAGGCAAAAATATTTAGTGTGGAGGATTATAGTTTTAATGACTAATTAATTAGTCAAACATAATAATAAATGAGATGAGAAAAAAAACTATTTAATGTTTTACAATTATACCCTTTTATTCTTTTTCTTCTCAATAAAATTTTCTTCTCAAATGAACCTTCCCCTATATATATATATATAGGGTTGGGCTAGACAAAAAACCCTATCTTTCTTAGAAAACTCTGGAAACTCAAAGCTCCCGACATTTTTTTTTTTTGAAAAAAATAACACATGTAATATACATGTTTTTAAGACTTTTGGGCCAAAAAAATCAAAAAAGCGCCGAGTACTTTTAAAAAAAAAAATAAACAAGTTCCAAAAACTTCGTTGACTAACATGTGTTAGACAAAAAATGCTGAAAGTTGCTGAAATTTGTTTTTTTTTTAAAAAAAAAACCCTTCGGCGCTTTTTTGATTTTTTTGGCCCAAAACTCTTAACAACATGTATATTACATGTGTTATTTTTTTCAAAAAAAAAAATGTCGGGAGCTTTGAGTTTCCCGGGTTTTCTACCTAAGGAGGGTTTTCTACTTAGCCTTATCCTATATATATATATATATATATATATATATATATATATAGGATCAATATCATTTCAGAACCAAAAAAAATTTCAGAACCTGCAGAACTCTCTACAGCCATTCATTTTATTTCATTTTATTTTTTCATTATTTTATGTATAAGGGGCATTAAAGTAATTTTAACCTAGAAATCTTCCACTATTTTCTCACATTCAAATCTAAACAAAATTTAATACGTATACACTCAATCAAGTTTTAATTAGTTCCTTTTTTTTTCTCACATCACCCCTTATGGATTAAATTTGAATCACATCTATAACCAATTACAATATGCATGAGCACTTTTCAAACATCATATATAATCAGTTTAAGGTTACGATTACAATATGAATTACACCTTTTTTTTTAACCTTCCACTATTTTCTCATATATGAAGTTACACCATTATCACAAGAAAAATCAAGTTCTATGAGATTGCTGTGTATAAATTCAATCACTTTATTCATCAGTTCTATTATTTATTTGCTATATGTATAATTTTTCTTGTTTCTTTCTTGTCAGCAATGGATTCGAATAAGCCACTTTCCGAATATGAAGAAGATATCCAGGTTTACGATAATCAATTTGGATACCTTAGATCATCAACGGAGATTTTGTCTAATTCTGATGATGGTGACGATGAAACTAAAAATCTTACTGATGCTGATGAAGAAGGTATTACCATACGGAGTCATATGAGGATGATGAGACGTTTTTTGTAGGATATGTGGTCGTTGGGTTTATCATGATGCAAGGAATTGTCCATTTAAAAAATAAATATTTTGTTTAGTATTTTAATCGTTTCCTTTTTTCGGCTCTGTAATAAAATCATGCGTATAAGCTCTAATAAAAACATATCATTGGTATTGTCAGGTTAGATTATTTGTACGAATTCAGCACCTATTTATCAAAAGTAGTGTTCTAGAGTTTGATGTACATATATGTTAATTTCTACAATTTTTTATATTCATGTATGTAATTTATTAGTTTAAATGTTATCTTTATTTACATATTAATAGATTAATAGTTTTATAATCCATTACATATGCCGCTTGTATTGACTTTGTTTAGTACTATCACAATCCTATAAATATATATATATATATATATATTTATATATAGGGTTGGGGTTCTAGAGTGAACACTAGTGTATTTGCGAACTGAGTGAACAAATCCTGGCCATTGATCTACATACGTGTATGGCCAGGATCTCATCATCAAATCGTAAAATACACTAGTATATTTCAACATCAAATCCTGGCCATTGATCTACACACGTGTATGGCCAAGATTAGTTCACTCAGTTCGCAAGCTACACTAGTGTTCACTCTTTAACCTAATCATATATATATATATATATATATATATATAATATACACTACTTGAGCCCCGACTATCAACCGACCTACTTTTTCGCTATATCTCAATCGTCTCAACCCTATTCCTAGCTACTTGCACGCATTATGCCTAATAAACACTCACCAAGGAACACGTCGACTTCATTAACCCTATAACACAACGTACCTTCCCAAACGAGTACATCCCGTACCAACTATCCGCTCATAAAACTCTTTCTAACCTCTTAAGTGTCAAGCGCATACTTACTAAGCGCAATCCCACGCTACCTATACCCACTTCATTAAACCAAGCACAACTTTGCACAACCTACATTCAAAAAAATGCACTAAATAACCATAATCCACTAATCACCAAGCAAACTTCATTTTATTGTCCTACCTCCTATATTCGGTTAACCCGAATACTATCCGAATCTCTCAAACACAACCCACTTCTCTTTTTATCATACTTTCGACTTATAATCTACCCAACGTTCTGTTTCTACATCAACAATCTCAAAATCAACCTTCTCACAATTACATTCAACTACCCTTTTACACAAAATCGCATCAACCCCAAAAACTCTCATAATCTGAACTATGCTCAATCCAAACTGAATTCCTTGACCCATCATTATATTCAAACACATTATTTCCACTAATTAACATCAATACCCAATTAATCCCCACCAAATAACATTCAAACTGGCAAAAATAAAAAAAGACAATCCTGAATAACAAGTAAAAGATACAAACTTTCATACCTGGATCGTGATTCAAAATTTGAAATTAAAAGAAAATTATAATAGTCGCTGTTTAGTCCGCTATGTGCGATGCTCGGTGGTCATCAGCCGTTGACGGTGGTTGGTTGGAGGTGATTATCAGTGGTCTGCCAGAGGTGGTTATGGGGAATGGTTAATCAAAGGTGGCTGAGGTAGTCAGAGGTGAGAAGAAGGTGGGTAGAGAGGCAATCGAGGAGGTGGTTGCCGGAGGTTATCAAAGGTGGTGTACAGTTTGTGGCCGAAGAGATGGTCGCCGGCGGCGACGGTGGTGGTAAAAGAAGTGGTGACTGGTGCCGGTGGGTTTTGAGGATTTGAGATGGATGTATTAGGGCTTGGTATACGCAGAGAAGAAGAATGGAATATATTTGAATGACTCCGGTTTAATCTGACTTTGATTAAAAAGTTTTTTTTTTGCTTTCAGATGTATCCCACCCACGACACGCGGTAGAGAGGGGCATTCCCCGCTGCGACGCGCGTGTGGACCATTTTTCCAGCAGAAAACACTCCATTTTCTTCACCAATGCCTTAGAATTTTTTTTTTTTTTTTGTTTTTTATATGTTTTCACCCCCTTCACCCTCAAACGATTTTTTATGATAAAATTCCAATAAAAATGTACCTGGGGCTCCTCTTTTCATAGTTTTTCTTCTCCGAATCACCTCGTTTTCCTGAAACACTCCGAAGATATACCGAAAACAACCAAAAAATGTCCAAAAATGCTCCAAAAATTATTTTTCCGGGCCAATTTTTTTATATAATCCTATAATCACTTTGCACAACCCCCCAAACAAGTGTGCGCTGCCCTCAATTGCACTAGAGCTTAGCCAAACCTACTCAGACTTCCCCACACTTGAACGATTGCATGGTTTTGACACAAAAAAATAAACTGCACTAATATGAAAAAATAAAATAAACGACAAACCTTAGGCTGCCTCCTAAGAGCACTATACTTTAGATCTTCAGCCAGATCATACCTGCAATCTCCAAGGTGGTTCAAAGATATGCTTACCTCCAGATTTCTCTAAATCACTTAGCTTCGCATAGTCTGGAAAGTTTGCATAGTCACGCGAATTAAATTCAAGCTTGACCTCATCCCTCCATGCATTTCCACCATTAGGAGGTTTCCCTGCTTTTCGTTGTTTCTTCACCTTCACCTTATTCACCAATTCTTTGTTTATCTTATTTTCAATCCTATCACACTTAATACCAATCTCGTCAGTAGTAACTACTTCATATGAATTATTAATAATTTCGTAAGTAATAGATTTGGAATAAACATTAAAAATCAACTTACGGTTTTCAAAACTCATCGTAATCAATCCTTCTCTACAGTTGATTTGAGCGTTGGCAGTATTCAAGAATGGATGTCCCAATATTACTTTTTGTTGCTCGTTCATCCTCGTAGGTGCATAATCCAACACTAAGAAGTCTACCGAATAATAGAATCACCCAACTGGATCTTCACATCCTTACCAATCCCACGCGGTTGCTTCCAAGTATCGTCCGCTAATGTCACCTTTCTATCAACATCATGCAACGGTCCGAACTCGTACAAATCAAACAAGCTTCCTGGCAGAAAATTCGTGCTCGCCCCATAATCCAACAATGCCTTGTGGATTTTCAGCTTCCGTACCTTGCACGTGCGGCGCCCCTAATTCACTTACTTCACCTCCATCACTTATACTTGCAACTACTTGGGAAGAAGAAGTAAGATCTGCATTAACAATTTCAGAAACAAGAACAGTACTCACCGAATTAACCCTCGCGTGTTGTTGTGGATTCTTTGTAGTGTCACTCGGTAACTTCCCTGGATCTCTTATCACCTCCTTCACATTGACCGCCAACTGAGCAACTTGCTTTTCTAACGCTTGATATGCCTTCGATTGCAACTCCATATCCTTCTTCATTTTTTTCAACATTTCCAACACCTCATTGTTTGACCCTTCATTCTGATTACTAGATCTGCCTTGATTCGGATTTTGTTGATAACTCCTTTGATTGTATCCTTGATTATCATAACCCGACTGTCTGTTTTGGTATTGCTGACCTCCCTGATTAGGTACCTGAAAATTAGGATTCAATTGATTAGTAGTATTACTGTACCTAAAATTACGGTGATTACGCAAACCTGGGTGATATGTTTTTGAATTCATGTCATATCTCTGTTGATCACCATAGACTTGGTTAACTTCCTCGTGAGTTGTACCAAACTGCATCGGGCAATCCTCCCATACATGGCCTAAATCGTCACACGAATCACAAACCAGATATGACTGAGCAGCATGCAATGCATCTCTTCCTCCAAGGCCTTTGATTTTCACTAACTGTTGTTCCAACGCATCCTTTTCTCTTTCTAACTAAGCCACCCTAGCTATAGATGTTCCCGTACCAGTTGACATTGGTGTTGGATATTTCTTTGTCCGATCTGCTTGTGCTTGCCTCTTTGAATCCGCCGCCACAATATCTAGGTAGTCCCAATCAAGATCCACATGATTCCTTAGAAAAGTGCCACCCGTGGTGGCCTTTATGTCTTGCCTATCCTCCTTTGACAACCCATCATAGAAATCAGTGATTAATTCCCATCGTGGAATACCATGACGAGGACAATTACGGATCAACTGATTGAACCGCTTCGATGACTCATACAACAACTCACCCGGCAGTTGTTGAAATTCCCTAAGTGGAGCTCTTCCTATTTTAGTCCGTTATGGCGTATAATATTCTTCTAAGAACTGCTGCTACATCTCTTGCCACGTGTGAATGCTCGCGTAAGGCAAAGAGACAAACCACATGCGTGCCGAGTCCTTTAAGGAGAATTGAAACAAAACCAGCTTGACTTCATCAGGAGAGAAACCATGCCCACCTATCATGCTACAAACCGCTTCAAATTCGGCGACGTGAGCGTTTGGTTCTTCAATACCCTTCCCGTGAAAGGTAGGTAGCATGTTCAAAATATGAGGTTTTTCCTCAAACGATCCATCCGCATTTCCTTGTGCAACGAGCATGATAATCAGGGATGAGTGTTCCGCAATTTGTGGGCGGAAGTGACTCTCAACTCCTCTGATGTTAGGATATGAAAATCTAGGATCCCGTTGACGATGACATGGTGCTTTTGGTGCCCGATAAACCTGTGGTGGAGTTTGATATTCGTTTCCCCCATGCTGCTGTCTCTGCTGAAACATTGGCTGATTGTATGTCCCCTTGTTCGTACGGATCGTCACAGAATTGTATATCCAATCTAGAGTGCGGAATCCTCTAGACCAGATTAGCATAGAAACGAGTAGAAACAGAATTCACAATTAATCGGTCTTCTTGTGATTATCCAAACGAAACGTTTTACAATCAATTCAAGACTCCAAATTTCGTCCAAGCCCTAATGCTCTCACGAAATTCCTCTCTAACACTGTTTTTGCTAATTAACCTAAACCCTAATGCAAAGCCTTGTTTATATAACACAACGTTGCAACCTGGGCTAGGGTTTCCTACATGGACAAAGCCTAATTCATCCCCCTTGACCCAATGTGGGTTTTGTTTAGCCCAAACATTACAACTAACTATTACAAAGCCAAACCCGCTCACTGTTTATCGTTTTACTAATTACAAGATATTCAAAGACCAAATCTAAGCTGTTGTCACAAATATTCACCAACAAACTCCCCCTTGACAATAGCTTCATAAAACAACTTTATCTTCAGTCATCTTGCATTCTTCATGTAGTCTTGCAATGTATTTGGTCTTTGGATAGCTTTAGCTTTAATAGCTTCTGTCAGCAACAAACTCCCCCTAAGTTGATGCATCCAATAACCAAATCTTCAAAATCGTTAGTATTTAAGTAAACTCCAGTTCAGCATTTGCATAGAATCTTCAAACTCTTCAACTTTGTTTGCAATGTAGAAAGGAGGTTCAACCATGCATCCAATCAAACTCTCATCCTCTCATCACAGCAACTTCTCAGCAACATACTGCTTCAATCTGTATATTATAAAACAAACATCTCGAGAAACCATAAGAATTTTTTAACTAAGTTAAATAAATTATTATTATTTAAGAGATAGTTAAACTATATCACAGATTAAGCAATTTCATTTCATCACGAACACGCAAAAATTTTGTCCAACACACAAGAACCTGTATGATTTAAAATTTTGAACTCACTTTCTAACACCGTCTCCCCCTATTGGTAACAATTCCTCCAAGAATAACAGTTTTTCGTACATTAAGAATTTTTTATAGAAAATGACACTATTTTTGGATTTTTATATTTTCTGAAAGCAAGTAAATAATAAAAGCAATAAACACTCTGTTTTTGTGAGAATCACCGGTAAGAAGATCATATCAGCACAATCAAACAGTTTTCACACTATTAGATAATTCTTTATATAATTTTCAGCGAACAACAGTCCAAGATGATTACCAGTATGTTTGTCCACTTAAACAAAATGCATGAACATTTCAAGTACCATTACCGTATGATATGTTAAGGTATTATTATTACTGAAATACTAGTGTGTCCCACTTCAGGATGTACCCCGGCGATCAAGGTATGCACAAAGATTCATCGTAGTAGGTAAGTATACTGAATTCATCCGTTTTGTTTTACAACGATAGATAATTGGTGATCAGGTCAGTACTTTCGTACAGCAAAGAGACCAAATTATCTAACGAGGGCTAAGACAAATACCATTTTTGGTACGAATTATGCATTTTCCACATTTGAATGACTCTCTATGAGAGCTTCTTCATTTATGGGTTTCGGCATTTTTAGCTCTTTTAAGATATCCTGGGTGTGCCTAGGTCAGCATGTATCTGGATGCAGCAGAAGGACACCCCTGATACCCCCGGATGAAATAACAGTATAAAGACCCAAAACCTCAAATTTTGGCAATCTATCAACGCAAGATTTAAGGTCATTAAACCATACACCACTGATGTGTTCCCCACTCATACACAGTTCGTTATGTTTATATCACATTGGTAAGTTGATTATTTCATGCTTTTTGCCTACTGGTACATCATATGATGAAGCTGCGCTTATAACACTTAAGCAATTTAATTCATTTTTAGTGTGACAGTCTAACTTGCAGATGTACTATCATCTCTTCTTTTTCACACAGTGATAACTCATTTTTTATTTTCTATTTTTTTATGTTTTTAATTTTTCAATGTTTTTGGATTTTGTGGTTTTCTATTTTTTTATTTTTTGATTTTTAAGAAAACAATAAAATATTTACAGAATTCTTATGAAAAACCAGTTATTCAGGATTCCTCATACCGTTGAGTTCGACTAAATGTTCAAAGCGAGCCCTGTCAAAAGCTTTAGTATAAAGATCTGCCAGGTTATCTAGTGTGTCGACTCTATGAAGTTCAATTAGTTTCTTTTCAGCACAATCCCATATAAAATGATGACGAATGTCCATATGTTTTGTGCGACTGTGTTTCACGGGATTATTTGTTATTGAAATTGTGGCATTATTGTCTATCATAATAGGAGTACGAGTAAAATCCAAACCGTAATCGCGCATCTGCTGTTGTATCCAGAGAACCTGAGAGCAGCAGCTACCCGCAGCAATATATTCAGCTTCACACTTAGATGTAGACACACAAGATTGCTTCTTGCATTGCCAAGACACAATCCTGCCTCCTAAGAACTAACAACCACCTGTTGTAGACTTCCTGTTAGACTTGCATCCTCCAAAGTCTGAGTCAGTGTAAGCAACAAACTTCAAATCACTATCAGCTGGATACCACAACCCAAGTTTAGGTTTCCCCTTCAAGTAACGAAGAATACGCTTCACCTCCTTCATATGTGACTCCTTTGGATTCGCCTGATATCTGGCACATAGACATACGTCAAACATGATGTCTGGTCTTGAAGCAGTCAAGTACATTAAAGAACCAATCATCGCCCTGTATTGAGTTGGATCAACATCTTCAGTACTTTCATGATCTGGGCCAAGATTGTGATTTTTCGCAAATGGGTGTGTTGAAAGTAGCGCAATCCTCCATTTTGAATCGAGACAAAATGTCATACACATACTTTGTTTGATGAATAAACATCCCATCCTCCTTATGATCAACTTGTAATCCTAGAAAGTAAGACATCTCACCCATAGCGCTCATTACGAACTTGCACTTCATCACCTGCTCGAACTCTTTACACATGTTTTCATCTGATGACACAAAGATGATGTCATCCACGTATACATATACCAGCAGAAAATCTTCCTTCTTTCTCTTGATGAAATGTGTACTGTCAATCTGACCTCTTTCAAAACCATTCTTTATCAGATGTGTTGACAGTGTCTCGTACCACGCCCTGGGAGCTTGATGTAATCCATACAATGCCTTATCAAGCTTGTGCACACGATCTGGATCAACGAACCCATCTGGCTGTGAGACATACACCACTTCTTGGACTTTCCCGTAAAGAAAAGCACTCTTCACGTCTAGTTGGTAAACTTTGAAGCCCTTGAATGAAGCGAAGGCTAGGAACAAACGAATTGCTTCCAACCTTGCCACTGGTGCAAACACTTCATTGTAATCAATCCTTCTTGCTGACTGAAACCTTTGATAACCAATCGAGCCTTGTTTCGCATTACTATCCCTCGATCATCTTTCTTGCACTTAAACACCCACTTAGTGCCAATCTCCTTTTCACCTTTAGGAAGATCAACTAACTCCCAAACCTTCAACTTAGCAAACTGGGCCAATTCCTCTTGCATAGCTTCAACCCATGAATTGTGTTTTAGAGCCATATGAATGTTCTTTGGCTCCTCTTGAGAAATGAAGCAACTATACAAGCACTCATTCACAATCCCAGTCTTCTCAATCGAAACAAATAACCCTGTATTCGCTGCTATGCTTCTCCTCGTCTGAGCACCTGCAGCAGGATCTCCAAGTATCATGTCAACAGGATGATCTCTATTTGCTCGTGTTGTAGCAACAGCATCAACTTCTAAATTATCACCCAGGTTTGATCCAATCTCCCCCTGAACATTCTGATTTGCAAACAGATTAATGAAATCTTCCCCTGAATAGGTTCAGACTCACTATCGCTTGAATCATAAACAGCAGCACTTGAGGAAGTTTCCGGAGCATCTATCATAGAAACAATCGATCTAGGCATGAACTCTCCTTCATCATCTTCACTGATCACTGTTTGAATCAACTGAGAATCATCTGCATTAGAAAACTCAGGAATATTAAATGATTTAAACACACTTTCATAATCATATAATATAGCTGGACCACACGTTGATTGTTGATGTTTGTATGTAGTAATTTCAACATTAAAAACAACCTCAATTTTACCAGTTTTTAGATTAAAAACTCTTTTATTCGGTGTGCTAGGCACGTAACCTAGAAAGTAGCCTTCATCAGCCACCTCACTGAATTTTTGTTTATCTTTGTTTCACACAATGGTGCAGGGTAATCCAAATGGTTCAAAGCCTTTTAAGTTTGGTTTTTCGTTAAACATAAGTTCCTGACATGTTTTGTTAAAACGTTTAACGGTTAAAACTTTGTTTAGGACATAACAAGCTATATTCACAGCTTCTCCCCAGAAAAGAACTGGAAGCTTTGAATCTGAAAGCATAGTCCTAGCGGCTTCAATCAACGTCCTGTTTTTCCTCTCAGCAACTCCATTCTGTTGAGGCGTATAAGGAGCAGAATATTGATGTTCTATTCCCTTGCAAAGACAGTAGAGACCTAGAATCCGATTCTTGAACTCCGTGCCATTATCACTCCTTATCCTCTTAATCCTTGCTTCATGGACGTTTTCCAATTTTGTAAAAAGATCTATCAGCATCTCCGCTGTCTCACCTTTTGTACCTAAAAGAAAATCCAAGAATAACGTGAGTAATCATCTGTGACAACAAGACAATAGTACTTTCCACCTATGCTCCTCACGTTCACTGGACCGAATAAATCCATGTGAAGTAGTTCATAAGGGGCATCTATGGAATTTACTGTTTTTGATTTGTGAGGTTTCTTATGTTGTTTTCCCTTTTGACATGGAAGACATTTATCTTCCACGTGAAACCTCTGCATAGGAACCCCTTTCACTAGCTCATTTTTAATAATGTAGTTCATTTTGCGATAGTGAATATGGGCCATGCGTCTGCGCTACAACATCGATTCAGCTTCAGATGCTTCTGATAGTAAACACACCACCACAGCAGTCGAATCTTTAGCACCCATGTCCATGACATAAGTGTCATTCCTCCTTGGCGCTCTCATCACTATCAATCATCCGGAATCACCAAACTTGGTTTCAACACTAATGCTTCAGTCTTGGTAAAATGGACCGAGTGACCCTTGTCGCAGACTTGTGACACGCTCATCAGAGTGTGTTTAAGCTGCTCAACATAGTTCACTTTGTCCAGTGTGATCTTCCCTTTGGTCACTTTTCCTCAACCTGTAATCCTGCCACCTTTAGCACCAGCAAAGTTCACATGTCCACCATCATAATTTTCAAACTCAGTCAACAATCTCGCATCCCTCGTCATGTGCCTGGATCAGCCACTATCAACATACCATAAGTTGATAATCCTCCTTAGCAGCTCCTGCACACACCAACCAAGAATTAGTTAGATTAGGGGACCCAAGCCTTAATGGTCGTGGGTCGTCCAAATTCACCAACTACTGGAACATCCATCCAATATCCATTACTCCTAACATGAGTCTTGGATCTCAGACCTGTCGATGGAATTTGATATTGATTTCCACTAGGTCTATGGTCCCGAGGGTTCCTATACGTGTTTGGACTATTTGACCTTTGAAAATTTTGATTTTGGTACCTTGAGTTTTGATTCCAAGAAGCTTGATTGTTGTAATTTCTAAAGCCATTATTATAAAAAGTTCGACCACCATTATTTTGGCATCGATTTTGATATTGTCCTTGACTTCTGAAATTAGTTGAGTTTCCATTAAAATTCTTCATTCTAGGTGAACTGCTTCTAGGTCTCTCATATCTGCCTGATGTAGATTCAGGCTGAAATCTTGGTTGATTTCTTTGAAAACGAGGAACTTGTGGAGTTCCTTTTTCAGCCTTATCTACACTAACAGCAACACCCTCATGTTGCTTAGGAGCAGATTTCTTTGGAGAATTAGACACTTTCTCCTCATTATCACCACTCTTCTCTGGTGATTTCTCTCTCTTTCTTTCTCTCACTAACTTGCGCTTCAGTCTTTTTGTGAGGACAGCAGCTAGCCACATGTCCCCTTGTATGACACTTGAAGCATGATCTCTTTTTCAAAGACTTCTTTACAGAAGCCTTAGAAGTAGATCCCTCATTAGATGATGATGCCTTAGAAGGATTTGGTTCAGTTTGCTTGGATTCAAATTTTTCTTTGTTTTTATTTTTAGCAAACTCTACATTTGATTCATTTTCAATAACAATTGTCTCATTTTTCATGTCACTACCCTGAACAAAATTAACCTTTTTAACAAAAGTTTGGTGTTTGTTTTTAGGATGTGAATTATTCTTTTTCAAGACAGGTTCACTGTTATTTTCCTTCTTAACACTAGTATCATCACTTCCAGACTCATCACCTTGACTTGATGTGAAACTACTTGGTGATATTGACATAAAGTTTGTTAGCTCATCTTCTTTAGGCAAGAAAGAATTGTCATGACTAACAGGAGGTGGTACTTCATTGAACCCATGGAAGCCCACACTGGTTTGTCATTACTTTTCTTCAAGCCACCCATCATATGTTTCATTACAAAAGTAGAATCTTTGAATTGACTTAATTTCTTTTCAAGTTCAACAATTTTGAGTTGTGCATCTGACAACTCTTTGCATTTTTCAGAAATCTCTTTTGTTTTCTCACTCATCATGTCATGAGCTAAGTCTATGACTTGAAGTTTTTCATTTAGTTTGCAGGTTAAAACTTCAATTTCAGCTTCATAGCCTTTTATCTTCTTCAAATATAACGACTCGTTTCTTTTAGCAAAAAAATTGGATTCCATTATGTTAGATATCTCGTTTACCAGACTTTGATTTTGTGTTGACAACCTGTCAACCTCACCCTATAATTCACGACATTTTAAACACACAGAATTAGAGTGTACCTCTCCTGTTGGTTTGTCAAGGTTGGCCATGAGAGCAGCAAGCTGAGCTTCCATTCTTTTATATTTAGCTTCCTTCTCTTTAGCTTCCTTTTCATAGTCAGACTTTAGCCATTCTTCTTCAGCTTCAGTTGTCTAATCAGCCTTATCTCCTTCAGCTTTACTCTCTATCTTCACATCAGCATCCACTTTTGCTTCAGCATCTCCTACAGTAGCTTCATCATCATCGTCAACTGGCACTATCTCTGCCATGAATGCCTGAGTGGCATTCTCATTATCTTCTTGATGAACACTCCAATCATATGAACCTTCACGTGTTGTAGAGATCAAAGCCTTTGAGCTAGAATTGTTTGATGCATTCCTAATGTTTGAAGTTTGACCAGTAGGCTCTATTTTTGCTCTTTGACATTCCCTAGCAAAATGTCCATAGCTTTGACAGTTAAAGCACCTAACCTTGGTCTTATCAACACCAACATTCTTCCCTACAAACTTCCTTCCAGTTCTGTTCATGAATCTCTTGACTCTTCTGGAAATCATGGCCATTTGCCATTGCAAATCCATCTCCTCCAAGTCATCAGGGCCAATCTGATCATAATCTTCATCTAAAGTAGCAGTATCAGATATCTTTCCCTGAATGTAGTTCTCATACGAAGTAACGAATGAGACAAGTAGAGCAAGATGTTCTTCAACAGACTTCACACTCATAGGCATCGACTTTGTACTGCTACTCTGATTAGTAGTTGATGTTCTTTTAGCTCCTGTTGATCCTCCTGAAGAAGCTACGAAACACACATCACCATCTTCATTTACAGTAACCTGTTCATTTTCACATGACAGAAACGTAGTAGCAGAGTCACTAGAAGCGTTGTGAGACGAAGAAGATGGAAGTCCATTGTAAACTCATGGATCCTAAACCTGATCATAGCCTGTTTCCTTCTTCTTCATGTTAAGCTCATAAGCTCTTAGCTTACCAACAACCTCTTCAAGCTCTTTTGTCTCATAATCTAGTTCCCCTTTAATCATGAGAGTTTAGATATCCCACTTTGCAGGTAGAGCATCAAGCAACTTATCATTGATCTCTATGTCAGTATAACTATCTATGTCATACTTGTCCATCTCTGACATGAGATGATAGTATCTAGTAATGATATCTTCAAGTGACTCATTTCTCATGCACTTGAAGACAGTAAACTGCTTCTTCAGTAGATCAACTTTGTTCTTCTTAACATCTGCATTTCCCTGATATCTCTTTTCCAATGCATCCCACATTTCCTTTGAAGTAGTGTACTTCTTAAAGGTATGCTTGATGCCATCAGGTAAGGCAATTTTTATGGCAGCCAAGGCTCTCTTTTCAGCCTCATACATCTTTTTATCAGCCTTTTGCATGTTCACGTAGGCTGTGACACATGTTCTGCCCTCAAAATCATGTGTTGGGTTTGTGTACCCATCTATAATACAGATCCACATGCGTGTGTCCTAATATTCAATGAATGATTGAAACCTGTCCTTCCATGTCAGATAATTTTCCACCTTCATCATCTTAGGTGGTTTGTTAGTAGTGCCAACCTCGTGCTCCATCCTCAAGAGTTCATTCAAATTAGACATGTTTGACATTTTAACGTAGCAGACTGGTAAAACCGTACAATTTTTTTTTGTCCTAAAAATCCAAGGAATTCAACGGTGCAAACGGTTTAGACAGATGAGCTACGGATCACTTTCTATTCACGAAAACGTTATATCCTCTAAACGTATCTAATTCCTCCACCAAAATAAATGCTCCACCTTTTAATTCCTCCACTAAATTCGCTGATAAACCAACTCAACTTCGCTGCTCAATTTCGCTGTTCGGGTAGGTTATATAATTTCGCTGAATAAATGTGCTGTCAAATTCGCTGATTATTAAATTCGCCGGTTAATTTCGCTCAGATTAAATACGCCGGGTAACCAGTTCGCTATTACGACGACTAGTAAAGTCGTCGATCACCGTGATAATTTCGCTGAGGACAATTACACGGTTACCAAAGTTGCCTTTGGATTTTAATTTCGCTGGTCAGTCAATTTCACAGGTCCAGACAAATTCGCCGGATCTGATCAAATATTTTCTGAATTTAGCAGATGTTAGTGCATATGTCTGTTGACTTCGTCTTATATCAAGTCATGTAACTAGATTGATAGACCAGGACACGTAGTTCGAGAAAAAATGGGAAACAGGGCTGAACCAGCCACCTCGTGCGAGGTGACCAGTTCGTGCGACCTGTCTTAACCAGTTCGTGCGACTTGGTGTGACTAGTTCATGCGACCTGGCTTCTCCTATAAATAGTGAGTCTTGGGTCTTCATTTAAAACATCTGATTCCGGTAGCGAAGCTCTGCCGAAGTGTCGCCAGCTCGTGTAACGTTGTGAAATCAATACAAACGACATTTAATTTACTTCTAAGTGTAATTCTAGCTGCAATGAAGATCAAATCAATGAATTCCGCCTCTGATTTGGTCTAAAACTCTTTTGATCGACTCGTTTAGATCGAATCCCCGATCCTACAAGTGGTATCAGAGCTCAGGAGGAAGAGTTCTTATCATTTCAGCCCTGTTTCCCATTTCTTTCGTACAACGTGTCTTGCTCTATCTATTCTATTACATACAAGTGGTTAATCAAGGTCATTAAGTTGAACTTGATTTAACTTTCATACAAGTGGTTAAAGAAAAGGAAAAGTGAACTTACAAATGGTAATTTAAAAATAATGTGATGAAACCCCATGTTTGTGAAATCAACAAAACTAATTTTTCGGAAAAACCATTTTGATTAAAACAAACTTAAGTGTATTGAAATCATAATGGGAAAATAGTTTGTTGTCAGGGGGAGTTCTGATTGTTTAAGTCAAAAGAATGGAGAATTGAAGCAATTCACATCAGTTTGTCATTTTATTTGTACAGTTTATTGCTTTTACTTTCAAATTTTCCCGGAAAATAAAAAATTGAAAGATATTTTTGATTTTAGGGGGAGTAAAAATTTTAGAAATTTGAAAAATTTGAAAAATCCAAAAACATGATAAAATCTAAAAACCAAAAACATCGAAAAATCAAAATGAGTTTTGTTGTGAAAAAGAGGAAATGATAGTACATCAGTAGACAATCACAGTACGCTAAAGAATTGGAAAGTTAAAATGTGATAAACGGTCTTAATGATGATATGCCAGTAGGTTTTTACACGCTTAGTAGATTGTTTTCGAGATATAAACCTAAATATAAATACTTACTTATTTCGTGGGGAACATCTCTCGGATATATAGGTAACCCCTGAAATCTTGTTTGAAGGGCTTTCTATTTCTAACATACTAGGTCTTTGTGCGTGATGATATCTGGGGTATTATACCGGGACTTCTGATTTTGCGGGAGCAATAGCCTAGTCCTCGTATAATACTATGCACTGCTTTAATCATAAAGCTCACCCTCAGCATAAAAATGATGAAACATTGAAAAATGCTAATCATGTGTTGTTGAAGAAAAGATCCCCAAACGGGACACACCTTAAAGTCGAGCCATCATCTCTCTGATTGAACGGAAGTTCTAGCCTGAGCTCTCATGGTCTCGCATTTACCCCTTATAGATATCATTAGTGTACATTCACCTGTAAGACTGAATATAGGAGTCTGGATATGGGAATATATTCTGAGGTGGGACACGCGAATAAGTTAAGTCCATTAAAACACTAATCTCGTATCTCGAAACAATTGAACTTCGTGTGAAATTTAAGTGGATCAGTATACTGACAATCTAAGTGAATCGTTTAGAACTTAAAGTGTTTAAAGGTCAACGGTACTAGTGATATGTCATAAACTGATATGATCCTCTTACACAAACTCACAAAAATATTGTTTGTAAATATTTCTTTATTGCATTTTTACACACTGAAAATCTTAAAAAAAAAATAAAAAAAATGTGTTTTAGCATAAAATTTTGAAAATTCAAAAAGATTTTATTTCATCTTATTTTCGACAACTGATGTTGAAAAGTTAATTTTCAAAATTCCGAGTGCTAAACATGATGAACAACAGGGTTGGGAGTGTTTATTTGAAATGAGAAATGATTTTGAAATGATTAAATTGTTCATTAATTTGAAACCAAATTTGAGTGTTACAAATACAAGTGGTTAAACAGAGATTAAAATTTGTTATAAAAAACCTTATGTTTTGGGTAGAGTATGTGCAGGTAAAAAGCTTTAAAAGAGCTAGATTTCGACTCCTGAGGATTTTCCGTATAAGCGTATGCAGATTAGAGCCAGGTTTCTGATCCTGTTGCTACGGAGAGCCAGGAGACGTTCCTGAACCTGTTAAAGCTTGCAGATAGTGAATTCCAGATTGCGATCCCAGCTTATCGAAAGGGGAGTCTGATGATAAAAGAAGAGAGAGATTGATGAGGATGCGTACATAGAAAGATACTTTGGAAAGAGCATGAAGACTGATCAAGACTGAAGACTCATTACACTGAAGACTCGTCATCATCCAAGGGGGAGTTTGTTAGTGCATATGTCTGTTGACTTCGTCTTGTATCAAGTCATGTAACTAGATTGATAGACCAGGACACGTAGTTCGAGAAAAATGGGAAACAGGGCTGAACCAGCCACCTCGTGCAAGGTGACCGATTCGTGCGACCTGGTGTGACTAGTTCATGCGACCTGGCTTCTCCTATAAATAGTGAGTCTTGGGTCTTCATTTAAAACATCTGATTCCAGTAGCGAAGCTCTGCCGAAGTGTCGCCAGCTCGTGTAACGTTGTGAAATCAATACAAACGACATTTAATCTACTTCTAAGTGTAATTCTAGCTGCAATGAAGATCAAATCAATGAATTCCGCCTCTGATTTGGTCTAGTACTCTTCTGATCGACTCGTTTAGATCGAATCCCCGATCCTACAGCAGATTTTATCCTGATTTCGTAACAATTTCCTGCAAATCGAACAACCAAATCAGCAAAGTTTTGACAAAAATTTTGATGAATTTAACGAAGAACACGAAGAACAGTCTTCAAAACTTCAAGTTTTTCCAGCCAAAGTTCTTCAATCAATCACCAGAACTATCCCGAAATCCTACAAAACAGCAAACTAAATACGCAGATGATAAAAAACAGCCAATCCTGAAAAAAAAAATCGAAAATTATATCAAACCAAATAAAATTTCGAAACCCTAATTGTCAGGTTTCAAAATTTTTGAAAATTTTCCTGTTTCTACAGAACACAATTCTGAACCGAGTCTCTTAAAGAGCCTAATGCTCTGATACCAATTGTAGGTCCCCTTGTTCGTACGGATCGTCACAGAATTGTATATCCAATCTAGTGTGCGGAATCCTCTAGACCAGATTAACACAGAAACGAGTAGAAACAAAATTCACAATTAATCGGTCTTCTATTGATTATCCAAACGAAACGTTTTACAATCAATTCAAGACTCTAAATTTCGTCCAAGCCCTAATGCTCTCACGAAATTCCTCTCTAACACTGTTTTTGCTGATTAACCTAAACCCTAATGTAAAGCCTTATTTATATAACACAAGGTTGCAACCTGGGCTAGGGTTTTCTACATGGGCAAAGCCCAATTCGTCCCCCTTGACCCAATGTGGGTTTTGTTTAGCCCAAACATTACAACTAACTATTACAAAGCCAAACCCGCTAACTGTTTATCGTTTTACTAATTACGAGATATCCAAAGACAAAATCTAAGTTGTTGCAGCTGATTCTGGTTCTTACCGGATTTTGTAAACCACTCTGATATCCCATATAACCCTCGTTTTTCCCCCACCCTTCATCTCATATCATCGTCCCATGTCTCGGTTCTAGCCCTGTTTTCCACTTGATCAAACATAACACCCGACTGGTTCGGGAGTGGCACTAAATTCGGTTGATTCACAGCCCGCAATGGATTGAGCTGTGGTGGTAATCGGCTTTCTAACGAGTAAAGTGGTCCACCAATAACGTGAAAGTCTCCAGTTGGAGCAGATGTTGTTTGGGTGGTCATGTTTGATAGTGGTGCAATGGGTGTAGGTTTGATTTTGTAGCTCAGATGTAAATGGGGGTGGTGGCATTGGTGGCATCTCGCTAATTGGTGTTTGTTGTAGTGTTTGCCGATTTGGATTCTATTGATTGTCTAACGGATTCATGATAGGAATTGGTGCTTTTCCTTTTAATGCTGAATGAAGCAGTAGATTTTGGTGTGCGGTCTTTTCAATTTCAGGATCGTATAGCTGGTGAAGATCTTCCTGAAAACCTGGTATGCATGCAATAAGAAATCACCTGCACACAATTAAACAAGAAAACAACTCGTAATACTGAACAAAATAAAATAAACAAAAAGAAAATATTTTTGGGTTTTTATGATTTTTTTGCAAACAAGAAAAACAACTAATTCTAAACTAACACTAAGCGCACGAATTCCCCGGAAACGGCACCATTTTGATGACTGTCGTAAGGGTTAATCAAAAACCTAATTAAACTACGTTGATAGCGTAAGTATGGTATCGTATCCATGAGGAATTTGTGGTTAGCGTTAAAGAAATTAATTAAAACTAAATAATCTAAATTGGGGGGTTTGTTTAATTGATTGCAAAGAAAACACAATTTGTCACGAAAAGTGTTATCAAGATTAAGAAGAAGTAACCTCCACCCAGAATCCCGAATACCCATTTTAATATAAAAAATCCGTTTTGTGATTCAAAACACCACATAGACATGGCCTTGGAATTAATGGTTTTTATTAATTATCAGAGATATTTTTTAACATTCACCATACAATCTAACAATTTGTTTAGTTATACCAATTACCCACCAAATTACCAACCCGCTAACAACGCAAGTATGTTTCCAATACGCTTGATAAAACGACAAATAATTCAAGTATAATAAAACGTTTCACAAATCCAACACAAGTAGTCAAGTTATACTAGTTTGTACGAATTAGAAGGAAACGGATAACTAAATCGAACCGGGCAAACGTTCATCCGGGCGGAAGTCACTAGGAGTTTAGCCGCACATGCTTGTCTTCACGCTACCGGTTGTCATCCCGAATCATTCCGACATGAGAAAATAGCTTGAGGGACTTGATTAAAGAATGATAAAAAAATGCTTAATTCGTCTCCTCATATTCACATATGACGGCTCTACTTTTTACAATGAGAATTAGAATAATTCCCCAAAGTGATGCCCACGTTCATATATATATATATATATATATATATATATATATATATATATATATATATATATATATATATATATATATAGCAGTTGTGATTTGAATATTATGAAAGTGGATCTTCAATTAACATATATGCCGACTTCAAATAATTTCCTCATCCCAAAACTTGCGACCTACTTTTTCCTATATGACATCTCCTTTTAGACATAATAATGTTCCCGTATTTAGACATGCACCGTGCATCGCGGAACATTCCCAAGACAACCCCGCGTGTTGCGGACAATCTCAAAGCCACCCTCGTGTGTCGCGGGCTCGAGCCAAGTGACCGACTTCCTTTAATTCAATCCGACATAACTTGGTTTTACTATGCGGGTCTCGGACCAAACCGATGCATCCTCCGCATGTCGCGTCTTCCATCCAATTGATTTTACTTCGTTTCAAGTCTCGCATTCACCCATCGAACCCGTTTCTCAATTCATTTTCCTTCGTTAACCTGTTTTCACACCTATAACGCACAAAACATCCATACACAATAAATATCTAACAATTAATAGTTAACACACTTAATACGCTAAGCCCGACACGAACTAATACAAAGTTTGACTTATTTTATCATAACATTAGGGAACAAAGAAATTTCTTGTCGCCCGTTTCTTGGACTACAAAATGGTTGATAACAAAACTGTTATGGACCAAGTCCAAGAGTTACAAATTATACCTCATGACATCGACACTGAGGGTAGGTACCTAGCGAGACATTTCAAGTGGCAGCCATGATTGAGAAATTACCTCCTTCATGGGTAGAAATTAAAAACTACCTAAAGCGTAATCGAAAGGAAATGACCGTGGAGGAACTTTTTGTCCATCTTCGTATCGAAGAGGACAATAAGGTGGCCCAAAAAGGCACCATTTTGCAAGCTTCGGCGAAAGCAAACGTGGTGGAAACTGGGGAATCTGCAAAAGGCAATAAGGGTAAAGGTGGGAGGAAAGAAAACAAAGGGAAAGCAAAGGTTAACAACCTTGGACCGAATAAAGGGGCTGTGAAAAAGAAGTCTGCGCCTTTCCAAGATACTTTTTACAACTGTAACGAGACGAGGTACCGTGCTAACTAATGCAGGAAACCTAAGTGTGAGCGCGCATATGGTTGATGAGGATGATATACCTCTGATTGCAATGATAACCGAAGAAGCGGCTATCATTGAAGAAGTCATCATGATGGGTGAAAACCCAAAAGGATGTTCGTTGACACGGGTGCAACCCGCCTTGTTTGTGGAGATAAGACTCTTTTCTCAACATTCAAGGAAGCTACAAGTGAAGAAAAGCTTTATATGAGGAATAAAGCTACCGCCAGCATCAAGGGTGAAGGCACTGTGGTTTTGAAGATAACTTCTGGAAAGGAGCTTACCTTGACCAAAGTGCCCCCAGAGATACGGAAGAATCTCATTTCGGGATGGATGCTCAACAAGTTTGGATTTCGTCTAGTGTTTAAATCGGACAACTTTGTTTTATCTAGACGTGGAACGTTTATGGAATGTTTAAAATGAATGTAATGGTTGTGAACCAAAACAAAACTATGAATGAAAAAAGTACTTTATCACATTTATTGATGATTGTACTAAATATTGCTATGTGTATTTACTTAAGAGTAAATACGAAGCAATAGAAAAGTTTATCTTGTACAAAAACAAAGTTGAGAATCAACTTAAAAAGAAGATAAAATCTGTTAGAAGCGACCGAGGAGGTGAATATGTTGCACCTTTTGCGGATTTATGCGCAAAAAGTGGCATTATACATGAATGTACACCTCCTTATTCACCACAATTAAATGGCATGGCGGAACGAAAGAACCGCATATTGAAAGAGATGATGAATGCCATGTTGATCAGTTCGGGAGCGAACCGAGAAATGTGGGGGAACACCATTCTCTCAGCAAACTACCTTTTGAACAAGATACCATTAAAAAATAGAGACGAAACTCCATATGAGTTATGGAGAGGAAGAAAGCCTTCATACAAATACTTGAAAGTGTGGGGGTGCCTAGCAAAGGTGATTGTACCACCTCCTAAGGCTCTTAGGATAGGAGCTAAAACTCTTGATTGCATTTTCATAGGATATGTCCATCAAAGTAATGCACATCATTTTCTCATACATGAGTCCAAGAATCCCGATGTACACAAACACACTATCAAGGATGCAAATCCTAACCTAACATTGTCTCATATTTTGAAAATGTGTTTCCTATGCTAGGACAAACACATACAACTTCGTTAAAAACGGTTGATGAAGCAGGTCCAAGTTCATCTATAGGGTTAGATGAAAGACATGAACGACCCGAGGTTGAGGAGGGTGAGCTTAAACAAAGTAAAAGACAAAGGGTTGAAAAATCCTTTGGTCCAGACTTCATGAGCTACATGGTTGAGGGTGAGCCCAATACCTACCGCGAGGCGGTTACCTCCACAGAAGGACCTCAATGGCAAAAAGCAATTAAGAATGAAATTGATTCTATATTGCAAAATCATACTTGGGAGTTAGTAGATCTCCCACCTGGTTGTAAACCACTTGGATATCGTTGGATATTCAAAAGGAAGATGAAAGCAGATGGTAGTATTGATAAATACAAGGCGAGGTTAGTAATTAAAGGATTTAGACAAAAAGAAGGTCTAGACTACTTTGATACTTACTCGCCTGTGACGAGAATAACCTCTACACGATTGGTTCTTGCAATTGATGCTCTAAGAAATTTGGAAGTTCACCAAATGGATGTAAATACCACATTTCTAAATGGCGATTTAGAAGAAGAAATTTACATGGAACAACCTGAGGGTTTTTCCGCCCCAAGAAAAGAGGGCAAAGTATGTAAACTTGTCAAGTCTTTGTATGGCTTGAAGTAAGCTCCAAAACAATGGCACCAAAAGTTTGATCATGTCATAATTGACAATGGTTTCAAAATAAATGAGTGTGACAAATGTGTCTATTTTAAAGATACTAACTATGGTTTTGTGAAGGATGCAGGGATCAGTCAGGCAATGGCCAAGGAGTTACAAAAGCTAAAGGATATGGTATCTAGCGTCCCAAGAATAGTCAAGCCTATTCCTGAGATTCCAGACGGGAGCCACAAGATATCTCGTTTTGCACCACCAATATCCAGTGCAGAGATACCCAAACGCTTCCAAACCCCCAACATGAAGTTGTATGACGGTACAACCAATCCGGAGGAGCATGTGACACAATACAGAGAAAGAATGGAGATAAACCCCATTCCTGAAAGACTAAAAGAAGCTTGCTTGTGCAAGGGATTTGGATCCACACTCACGGGATCTGCATTAAAATGGCTGCTAAGTCTTCCTCCCTATTCTATATCTTCATTTTCACAATTAGTTAACCTGTTTAATAACCAATTTTCCTGCAGTAGAACATTTGAAAGGTTAACTAGTGACTTGTATAGAATTACTCAGGCTCGTGACGAATCCCTTAGGGATTATGTCACCAAATTCGGAAGATAATCCTTAGAAATCCCGAAGCTTGATATTGCAACTGCTGTTGAAGCGTTTAAGATGAGATTGCAAAAGGATTCTCCCTTTACGATGACCTTGTCATGACCCCATGCAGGAATTGAGACGAAGTCCGAAACAGGATCTTGAGGTTCATCAGATTAGAAGATGATAAAAGAATCCAAGACAGACTCAGTGGTTCCACCAAGCATGAGCATTATGACAAGAAACAGGGATCCTTCTATTAGAATAACAGATCCAAGCCATATTCGAAAATGGATAACCAAAACGTCCACGTAGTGGAACAAGATGAAGATGAAGAAGAATATCCTAGGATATCTAAATATTGTTTCTCCGTTGATAATAGTGAACTAATGCTTCTTTTAAGGATAAGTCCAAATGGTGTGCATACCATGAGGATTTTGGGCATTTAACATATGAATGTATTGCATTAAGGAGGGAGATAGGCTACCTTCTTAGCAAGGGGCATTTGAAAGAATTGCTGGGCAGAAAGAAATCAAGTACCTAGGATCCTGAGAATGTCCTAGAAAGTGCCGCTCCACCTCCATCCGACGCCCAAGTAATCAACTTTATCTCTGTAGGATCAGACATTTGCGGCACTTCCTTCTCGGCAGCTAAGAGACACGCAAAGGAAACTAAACTGGAGAATGGTGATAGACCCATCAGGACTTCCACGTTGACGGATCAAAAAATAATATCCTTTGACGGGGATGACAGGGTCAACATCCAGGATCCTCACCACGATGGTCTAGTTATAACATTAATTATCGCTAACCATTTTGTTCGCGAGATTCTAATAGATGGAGGAAGCTTTGTGAATATTATACAACTTGATGTGCTCAAAAAATGAATATTCCATAATCTGAGATTATTCCAATATCTTCAGTGCCTGTTGGGTTCAGTGGTGAAACCATGAATACATTGGGGGACCAATATATATAGAGGGAGTTAACTCTATCCAAAAGTTTTGTGTTATTGACAACTTGTCTTGTTGTAATGTGATTCTTGGCATGCCCTGGATCCACGAGATGAAGATCGTTTCCTCAACATATCACCAGTGTGTAAAACTCCCAACTCCATGGGGAGTAGTGAAGATAGATAGTGACCAACAGGAAGCTAAAAATTGCTATACCTCTTCGATGATGTCGGCTTCAAAGACAAAAAGCAGCATAGCAATTACAGACTGCTCTAAGAGATGTAATGGAGGTAAGGGAACGAGATATCAAGGAAGTAATATTGGAACCTGAGGATCCTGACATTAAGGTATTCATAGGATCAGGGATCCTTCATTCCATTGAAGAGGATCTCATATCCTTCCTTAAAAGAAGACAATCAACCTTTGCATTGAAGCACGAAGACATGACAGGTATTTACAAAGATGTCATTACACATAGACTAGGTATAGACAAATCTTTCAGGCCTATCAACAAGAAAAGGAGGAAATTCGCACCTGAAAGAAATGACATTATACAAGAAGAGGTAAATAAACTCCTAAAAGCAGGTATGATAAGGGAAGTAAAATATCCTAGGTGGTTAACCAATGTAGTGGTAGTCTAAAAGAAAAACGAAAAGTGGAGGGTGTGTGTCGATTTTACTGACTTAAATAAGGCATGTCCCAAGGATCTTTTCTTACTGCCACACATTGACTCCATGGTGGATGCTACCGCTGGTCATGAATTGCTGACCTTCATGGATGCTTTATCTGGATTTCAACAAATACAGATGGAACCATCTGATCAAGAGGATACTTCATTCATGACCCCCACCAGTATACATTGTTATATTGCTATGCCTTTTTGACTAAGAAATGCAGGTGCAAGTATCAAAGACTTGTCTACATGATGTTCAAAGACCAACTTGGGGATACCATGGAGGTCTAAATTGATGATATGGTAGTCAAGTCAAAGAAGGCGGAGGATCACCACAAAGATCTGGAAGTTGCATTCAATATACTTGATCGGTATAATATAAAGTTGAATCCTTCGAAATGCCACTTTGGTGTCAAAGCTGAAAAGTTCCTGGGCTACATGGTGACAAAAAGAGGAATTGAAGCTAACCCTGAGGAAATAAACGCGATTGTAAACTTAAAATCTCCTACTAGTGCAAAAGACGTCCAAAGGCTAAAAGGAAGGATCACAGCTTTAAACAGGTTCATTTCAAAGTCTTCAGAAAACTGCAAGGATTTCTATGACATCTTGAGGAAGAACAAGAAGTTTGAGTGGACCGAGAAGCACGAAGGTACACTCAAAGGGCTTAAGGATTACCTATCCTTAGCACCACCTTTGATGAAACCAGTGGAAGGTGAACCATTATCCTAGTACTTGGCTGTCTCAGGTAATGCGGTAAGTGCAATTTTAGTTAAGGATCATGAAGGCCAACAACACCCTGTATATTATGTAAGTACTAAGTAAAAGTCTTCTTGATGCTGAGGCCAGGTATTCTCATTTAGAAAAATTAATTCTTGCATTAATCATGGCTTAAACTAAACAAAAACACTATTTTGAAACTCATACTATTGTTGTTAAAACTAATTTTCCAATTAAGAATGTTCTAAGGAAAACAGAACTGTCAGACTTGATGGCAAAATGGGCAGTTAAGCTTAGTGTATATGATATAAGATATGAGCCAAGAACTGCTATCAAATCACAAGCACTGGCTGACTTTAGGGCGGATTTCGGTAGTGATTTACAAAAATAAGCTGAATTGGAGGTCCAACAACTTGGAGAAACCAAGGATCCTTGGATACTCTTCACTGATGGAGCCTCGAATGTCAAAGGACTGGATTAGAAATACTACTAAAATCTCTACATGGGGACATAATACCCTAGTCCATCGCCTGTAATTTCAAACCACCAACAATGAAGCAGAATATGAAGCACTAATAGTAGGTTTGTAATTAGCCCGACAAATGAGGATCAGGTATCTTCAAGTTTATATAGATTCATTGCTAATTACTAACCACTTTAATGGTTCATTACTGTGAAAGATTAGAAACTAATCAAATATTTAGAAATAGTAAAAGAACTGACAAATTCTTTTGATTCTTTTAGCATAACACAGGTACCCAGAGAGGAAAATGCAGGGGCAGATGATTTGGTTAACTTAGGATCAGCCCTAAAAGTCCCAGAAGATGTAAAGATACCTAACATTCACATCCTCTTTCCTGCAATTGGGGAGAATAATGTAATGGAGGTAGTAAAGGATACTACAACAACATCCAATGATTCGCATCCGGGTTCAGGATCACGGATCCTTCCGATTATGAAGTTCATTAAAAATGGAGAAATCCCCATAGGAGAGAATCCTAGAGCCTTCAGGGCCAAGGTATCTTAGTTTATTATATTAGATAACACTTTATATAAAAGGTCTCTTACAGGTCCCTATTTACGATCGATTGAGAATCCTGAAATTTAAGAAGTGTTAAAGGATTTCCATGAAGGAGACTATGGAAATCATACAGGGGGGCAGCGCACTATTCTCTAGAATACCTAGGACAAGTTACTTCTGGCCCACAATGAAGAAAGATGCAGTAGACTATTGAAGGAAGTGTGATGCTTGCCAAAGGCATAACAATATCCTACACCAGCCAGCGGAGCCTTTATATCCCATAATCTCCTCTTGGCCATTTATGAAATGGGGAATGGATATAGTAAGCAAATTACCAAAGGCACCAGGTTGAAAAGTCTTTATGCTCGCTATGACCGACTACTTCTCCAAATGGATAGAGGTAGAAGGTTTTGTTCAAGTTAGAGAGAAGGAAGTTATATCCTTTATCAAAAGAAACATTATTACTAGATTTAGCATTCCCTCTGAAATTATATGCGATTATGGATCCCAATTTATTGGGAGTAGAACTACTAATTTTTTGACAGTTGGGGAATCCAGATAATTACATCTACATCAGTTCACACACAAGCTAATGGCAAGGCAGAGTCAAGCAACAAGATTATCATCAACAACTTGAAAAAGAAACTAGGATCCAAAAAAAGGGAAATGAGCTGAAGAGCTGCCATATGTCATTTGGGTTGATAGAACAACTCCAAACAATGCCACGGGCCAGACTCCATTCTCTCTAGTCTTTGGAACTGAGGCAGTGATCCCTACAGAGATGGTGGTTCCTTCAGCCAGAACAAGCGTCCGTGATCCTCAGGCGAATAGCGAGAATCTGGCACAAGACCTAGATATTGTGGATGAGCTTAGGGACCTAGCAAGAATTAGAATGGCCAGCTATCAGCAAAGGATGGCTGGGGCATATAACAAGAACGTCAGGATCAGAAGAGTTTTGGTTGGAGACTTGGTGTTAAGGAAAACATTTCAGAACACTACAAACCCGACTGATGGCAAGTTGGAACCTAAGTGGGAAGGCCCATATCTGATAGAAGTAGAGGCTGGAAAGGGGGCATATCGTCTATTAACCATGGAAGGTGATCTCTTACCAAGGGCCTGGAATGTTGTCCATCTCAAGAAGTATTTTATGCAATAAGGATCAAGAATCTTTCATGAATTTTGGATCTTAACGTTGGTAACATTTTACTTTAATATTTTCTCTACTTTATATATTTTGTTTGATATAAGAAAATGGTGTTAAGATATTTGACATCCACTTTCACCAAGTTTTAAGTTTTTACAGAAATCTTTGGCACCATTTGCATCAACAAAGGTCTAAGGAGTTGGCCACCTCTCTCCTACGTTTAAGGTATCTAATACATTCTAAGGTTTAAAGGTTTTCACCTATCGTACGAATTGGGTTTTGACACCCTGCGAGTAGCGCATGGTATCCAAGTATGGTTCGAGGCAATGGGACCAATACACGCTTAGTGGCTGACAATTTCATTGTTGTTGGCCATGTGTAGGATCCTAAGTATAATGGTAGACATACCATACATCCATTATCATAACGTTTCTAACATTTTCATGTTAGCTAACGTTTTGGCATTTTCATGTCACTTAAGTTGGGCTTGTGTCGCAACCCCCGACCCCATCCCAGAAGCGGGAGCCGCGAGCAATAGCTGGTGGTATTGGTGTTTATTAATTTGGCAGCGGAAATGAGACATCAGGATCGTAGTTAGAAAATAAATTTTAGAGTTTCAAAACACTAAACTTTTATATTAAACAAGTGGGATAAAACCCATATTTCATTCATAATATCTTTATAGGGATAGACCCTAGTTGCTGAAAACATAAACTTTTTATTTAGGTAACTTTATAGCCACTTTCTTTAAGCCTTCAGTGCTCCATAGCTGGCTTCTAATAGCTTTCACGTCAAGTTACCTGAAACGTGTTTTAAAAATATTTTATCAGCAAGAAATACCGGCGAGTGCATCCCAGTTTAATAAAATAAGCTTTGATAACTTTACAGGATTAAGAGCGATTACAATGTTTATATCTACCCAATTACTCATTCAGTATTTGTCACGTTGGCAGTTACAATGATCGTGGTCATATTACTATTGGCTAACTCTTTATCCAATAGTAACGCTTGGTAGTAGTGTATACAAAATCCCACATACCGGCAACAATTGTAGAATGCAAAGACTTAATCACTGTAAGTATAATTGAAAACATTAAGGGTTTTTGCAAAGAATTTTAAATATAATGGCTCACAAACTGTGAGAAAACAGAATGGACTCACTTTGCAAATTTATGTATTTCTACGAGCTTCCTGGTAATATTTCTTGATTATGGAGCGGTTTAGGGTGTTTTTAAGGGTTGTTATTTCCTCCCCACCTTGTTTTAAATCTCGTCATCGAGATTCACTGGAATAGGTGTGGATATTTTCTTCGTATTTCTGACTCTAGCTCCCATGTGTTCTCTGGTCCTCTTTTTGAATCCCATTTCACTTTGACCAGAACTAATCTCTTGTCTTTGAGATTTTTGATCTTTCTATCTTCAATCTGAATGGGCATCTCTACAAACTTAAGTTTTTCATTCACATCTATGTCTTGAAGAGGTATTATCAGTGATTCGTTTACTAGGCATTTTTTGTGGTTACATACATGAAATACATCATGTATTCCTGTCATTTCTTCTGGCAATTGTAGATGGTAGGCTACTAGTCATATTCTTTTGATAATCTCAAAAGGTCCAATATCCCTTGGGCTTAGCTTTCCTCTTTTACCGAATCTGACAACTCCTTTTCATGGAGAAACTTTTAACAATACCTTGTCTCCAACTTGAAATTCCAATGGTTTTCGTCTGTTATCTGCATAACTCTTTTGACGATCTCGTGATGCTTTCGGTCTTTCCTTGACTTGAATGATTTTGTCCATTGTTTCTTACATGATCTCAGGACAGTACAACAAAAATGGCTTTTTAGGACCTTTTCTGTGGGACACTTGTAAAAGAGGTTCCTAAAAAACTATTTAATAGGACTAATAAACTTTTGGGATTCTTTTATAATATACTCTACTAAACCGGTGTCCTAAAAAACTATTTAATAGGATGGATGATTTTTTGAGAGTCCTATTATCATATAATTTAATAGGACACTTAAAATGTAGATCATAATAAAGTACTTTATAAGACTTTTAATTGTTAGTGTCCCATTATGTGGTACTGTATTAGGACACTTGATCATCTGGGGTCTTATTATAACATAACTTAATAGGACACGTTGTAGTTAAGTCATAAATGTTCAGAGTTATAGGACCCTTTCTAGTCTAAGTCATATTAGAACTTAACTTAATAGGACACTTGACACTTGGGTCCTATAACTTTAAACTTTATAGGACGCTTAATCATTGTGGTGTTATTATAATACCCCGTAATAGGACACTTGATATTTGAGTCATAAAACATTAGTTTTATAGGACGCTTATTCGCTAGAGCTTTATTATAATATAACTTAAAAAGACACTTGACACTTGGGTCTTATAAATTTAACCTTTATAGGACGCTTAATCATTATGGTGTTATTATAATACATTGTAATAGGACACCTGATATTTGAGTCATAAAACATCAGTTTTATAGGACGCTTATTCGCTAGAGTTCTATTATAACATAACTAGGTGCGGCTAGTGGTGGTGGTGGTGGTAACGTGTCGATTTCCTAGGTGCGGCTAGAGCTGCAAATGAACCAAACGTTCAGCGAGCAGTTCATGAACCGTTCGACGGGAAGTTCGTTTGTATTCGTTTGTTTATTAAACAAATGAACAAACGAACACGAACAAGAAATTTCGTTCATTTAGTTAAATGAACAAACATGAATAGAGGTCGTGTTCGTTCATGAACGTTCGATAACGTGTTCAATAGTTCATTAATGCTTTTAGTTTTTATATTCACTACAAAAAATGCCATTTAGTGGCATACTCTTTTAGACCATGTGTAGTGGTTTGGGTGAATAATGTCCTTACCCTAGGGCGTTTTCCGCCACGTGTCAGTACAGTCAGCAAGGGGCATTATTGGACGTTTTTCTAAAATGGGTGTAGTGGGGATGTGGGCATTATGTTAAAGGGTGTAAAAAATTAAATAAAAATAAAAAAACCAACAAAAAACACCTATTGGATTAAAAAAGGGAAGAGTTAATGCTATTGGCCAAACACAATCCTTGAGAGCGTGATTTAAATCACGCCAAGTGAATTTTTTTGCCAAAAAACGCTCAATAACGCCGGGGTGTAATGGCGAACGGGCGTGATTGGGCATTTTCTTCGAAAAATTTTATAAAACACGCCCCATTACGGGCGGTCTTAATGGCATTTAATTTTTGTACCACTTATTTAGACTTTTAATGGCACCTTCTATATACCATGTGAGGAAGGTTCATCTATATACCATGTGAGGAAGGTTCATTGGGGAACACTAAAAAAGTGGGGACAGCGGGGAACCGACTCAAACGAACTCCGATTGAACTCATTCCAGCGGCGTTGGAACCGGCTCGTCGAACCCTAACTAAGATCTCTTAACCCTAAACCCTAAATCCTAACTCCTAAACTCTAAACCCTAAAGCTAAAAAATAAGGCTAAAACCTAAGCTAAACCGTAAAATCTAAACTATAAATCCTAAAAGCTAAACCCTAAAGGCTAAACCTAAAGCTAAACCCTAAAGATAAACCCTAAAGCTTAACCCTAAACCCTAAAGCTAAACCCTAAACCTTAAAGCTAAACCCTAAAGCTAAACCCTAAGGCTAAACCCTAAAGCTAAACCCTAAAAGCCAAACCCTAATATATTTAGGGTTTAGGGGTTATGATTTAGGGTTTAGGGTTAAGAGATCCTAGTTAGGGTTCGACGAGCCAGTTCCAACGCCGCTGGAATGAGTCCAATCGGAGTTCGTTTGAGCCGGTTTCCTACTGTTCCCCACTTTTTTAGCGTTCCCCAATGAACCTCACACTATACCATATTTACTTATACATATTTTTAGTGGCATTTAAGTTTTATGTCATTAATTTATACTTTTAATGGCACTTTTCCTATTATTTTTATGCCCACTGATTTCCCCCAAATCCAGAGGTAATCAAAACTCAAAAAACGGTAGATCATTTCCCTCCTCACTAAAAAGTTCCCCTCTTTCGCTTTCCCACTCATTCTCGTCTCTCTTATTCAATTTCCCAATTTATCTTCTAAAAATTATGACAAAAGTAGTTTCTACATGAGTTAATATGTTCAATTTTGGGTTTCTAAAGCACACGGTGAGTTTTTTTACAGAGTTTGCAGATCTAGGGTTTCATATCTCAAAACTATGTGTTTCTTTCACTCGATTTGAATTTCAGTATGATTAATGTTGAGATTGGGGTTTTTTTTGTAGGGTTTGCGAGTGGAAATGGTGGCGCCACTTGAGGGGTTTCTAACCGATGAACAGAGGGAGGTGTTGAAAACGGTAACTCGGAGCTTGTAGGTTTTGACGTCGTCACCCAAGTCACCGTTGTGGTTGATTTTTGAACATCAGATTAAAGCTCTGGCCAGAGAAAGTGCACCAAATATTGGGAGGTTTGTTAGGGTCTGGCTGACATTAAGGTGGCAATGCCTGTTGGGAACTATACTACATCGAGCATGAAATTCAGGTACTAGTCTATTTCTAACCAGATCTACAGTTTTGATGTGTTATTTGAATGGACTATAACTATACACCGTCATTATTAGATGTGTCATTAGTTTTTTCATTGTTTTGAATCTATCTATACCTGATATGTGACACAATTATAGATCTGTGTTGAGATAATTTCTAATGTTTTTTTTTTTTTTTTTTTTTTTTTTTTTTTTTTTTTTTGTGAAATGAAATGTTTCCGGTTGTAGAAGCATGTTGGCCTATTCCAAGTGTTTAACCACTCCCTTCACCCTAATGTTGCTATGGTAATAAATTATACTACATTGATATTTAGTGATATACTTTACCAAACAACTCTGCCATACTATTTTTGATTTAACTTAGCGCCAAGGTGCAACAGTTGCAGATTCTATACTATTTGAATTTTCTGATGTCTTTAAAGAATTAGTCACTTGTAAAAGTAATTTTTTTTTGAAATCTTAAGAAAGCTATTGAATTGATGGGGTAGGGGTGCAGATGTTGAGTGCTCTATTTGGGCAATGTAGAAAATCTCAAAATGCTACTAAAGTGCGTGATTACTTCCTAAGATCAAGTTAAAGATCATATGTAAGGCAAGGGTGGATGCTTGATGGATGCTCAGAGAGTTTTCGATCATATGTTAAACAGAAATATGGATACTTGGCATTTGATTATAATTAGGTATGAAACAAACAATGGGTTGGAAGTGTTTTAGCATTTTTAACCAGCTGGTTTGACCCGTAGGCCAAGGTTTAAAAGAAGGGAAACGCTTTTCGAGGCGTTTTCCCTCTGCCTCACGAGGCATATGCCTCAAGGAGGAACGAGGCGTAAGGCCGAGGCGGCATTAATAAATAAATATAAAAAGTATATATATATATATATATATATATACATATATATATTATAAAAAATACTAAACATATTAGGAGAAGTTTAAGATTAAGGTGCTGTTTGTTTTTGCAGACAAAAACTGTCTGCAGTCTGATTTCAGCTGATTTTATGTCTGCAACTGATGATATGGTCTGAAGGTTTGCAAGCTGAAAATATAATACTGTTTGTTTTATAAACTGGATATCGTCTGTATAAGCTGAAAATTATTTAACTATCGTACTTATCATAGTTGATAAAAGTCATTTAACATTCAAGTTACATAAAAAAAACCTTAATAGCACCAAGTATCAATAACCTAAAAAATAGTAAAATAAACTCAAAGTGCATTGTTTTGCATTAATTCTTGTGCTATTTGATCTCGAAGTTGACTCATAATTTCACGGTCCGCTGAACTTCCATGTCGTGGTACTTCTTCTTCTCTATTTTCACCACCATCTTGTACATGTTCATCTCCATCTTGAAGGTGTACATTTGGGTGATCATATTCATCAAAAAAGTCAGCTTAAACCCTCTTTCCGTATAAAATTATGAAGCGCAAAACATGCAACGGTAATATTTCATTGCGTAACCAACGAAAAGGGATCCATTTTCTTTAATATTGGAAAACGTGTTTTTAATACACCATACGCACGTTCAATAACATTTCTAAGCTTTGGATGTGCGTGGTTGATTTTTTCCTTGTCGTTTAATGCACGATTTCGACAGAAATCTCCAAGCCAATACCTCACATTTCTATATGGTACCATAAAGCATCGAGTGTGTGCATAAGCAGCATCACATAGATAATATTTATCTGAAAAAAACAATTCAATCTTCAAACTATATAATATAAAAAAATAAAGTTGGAATCATAGATATATACCCGGAGGAGGAAATGGAAATGGTGCATTTGCATTTGTTAAAGATTCGGACAATATTCTAGAATCATGTGCCACTCCTTCCCATCCGGCCACGAGAAACGTAAACATCATGTTGAAGTCACATATGGCCAAAACATTTTGATAGCAATCGCCTTTTCCTCTTCCCCTATATAAATGTTGTTTCTCAACAGGGATAATAGCATGTATCAAAGTACCATCAAGTGCACCAATCGCTCCCTATGTAGAATTTAATAGTTACTAATATACGTGGAAGGAAATCACAAAAGTATTTGTATAACGTACCTTAAAAACTTTTCGTAATCTCTTATGATGCCCCAAAATATTTGGATTAGGATTAAAAGATGTTGGTACAATAACCTCTTTAGCAAACTCCCTCATTCTTGACAATACTTCATGAAAATACTTATGAATTGTTTGTTTCGAGTGTTGAAATCTACACTTTACAACCGAAAAACGTTGATTGTGACCAAGCATCATAAAAAACATAGCCATTTTTTCTTCAAGGGATACATGTTTACTATCTTTTAGCCAACCTTTTAGTCTAAAATGTGTGCAAAGTCGAACAAAAGAATCACGTGACATACGTAGGAGTTCAATGCATTGCGTATCATTCCCTTGCAACAACTCTAAAGTAAAATGGTGTCCAGACATAACCGAAGTATTATATCCTTTTCTTTTAAGATGTCTGGGCCAAAAGTATCTAAGATAAAAGAACATCACAATGAGGAGCAATAACCTTTGATTATAATCCATGAGAAACCTGTAAAAAACAAGCAAAAAAAAAAAACTCAAAAACTACCATTTTACTTAACACATAATGGTTCAAATTACATAATTGTTTGACAATGTCATTCCAAAACAACCAAAAACAAAACATATAATGGTTCAACTTACACCAAACACACATAATGCCATACCAAAACAACCAAAAACAAATACCCATATCCCTCCCTACTTGAACATCCCTAGTGTCGTCCCAGTCATTTTAATCCACTCTTTCAACACCTTAGGGTCTGATGGCAATGTCATCCATGCTTGTCTCATGTATATTGACTGACCAAAGATGTTAAATGCTCCTAAAAACAAGGGATCTATAGGCTCTAACCCAACTAATTTCAACTTCTCATAACATTCATCAATGGATGGTCCTTCCATGTTTTTAACCATATGCTTAAGTGCATCACGCATATCACTAGCCAAGTCATCTAGGGTAATGGAGTTTTTAGATGTTTTAGCCTTTTTTTCTTGGGCCTAACTTCTAAATCATCATTAGGTCGAACACTAGGTCCCTCATTATTGATAGGATCTTCATCACCCATTGGAAAACTTTGTTCATGAGAGTCTCCATCATCATCTTGTAAATGAACACTAGCACCTTCTATCTGAAGTGTTTGGACTTGTGGGGATGATGAAACCCCAGATGTTTGGGTGGATGTTCATTGATTACCACCTGTTGCACTAAGGCCTTCAAACACAGCTATGAAAAGGTCAGGATGAGGCAATGGTCGTGTTCTCAATGACATTTCCCTTGGGTGACCCTGCGCCAAATTAATAGGGACTATAATAAATACTTTTCTATTCTCATTATTCTTATTAATATTAATATATAACAAGATATTGAAATTTTAAAAATCACACCTTCTTAAAGTCATCCCATTCTTGAGGGTTAAAGTGAACATATTTGTTTGTGGGTTGTAGAGATTTCCAGTCTTGTTTCTTAAATAGCACCATCCTACATATTTTGATTTCATGGTATCAAAAGCATTTCTAATTTGCTTTTGATTCAAATCAAATCCAAACTCTTCCTTAAGTTTCGCTCCTACCGTACCCCAAGACTCTCTACGCAAGCTTTGTCCATTTCTACCTACTCTCCCTATTTCTTCAAGACATGTTTCTAACATGCATTTGATAGCCTCATGCGTCCATTGTTGTCGACCATCATTAGTTTCCATTTAAAATTCAATCATAAACAACATACAATCGCAGCCATAAAAAACGCAGCCATAATTTACAAAAAACGCATGCCATAAATTACAAAAAAACACAGCCATAATTACAAAAAAAAAAAAAAAAAAAAAAAAAAAAAACGCAACCATAACTAACAAAAAATGCAGCCATAATTCAGTCAAGCAAGTCAACACAAAAGAGGTATGCTATGCCTTTAATTTGGTTCTATAATAAACTGGATGTCCTCAAAAGAGAGATTACGGAAACAATATTTTATAGATCCCTTGATGTTCTCAGGTACTTTTATACCTATATTATTTTCATTACTTGTTTAGAGTTCTGATTCAAGCATGTATTGTTTGATACTCCATTTTCTTCAAATGATACTATTTATAATCTTATACATGTACAAGGAAAAGGAATTTTGAATGGTGAACATACAACACCAAACTATCAAACTGTGAACTGTACAAAAACGATTAAAACGGAAACTGAAAAGCTCTGCCCATCTGAACATGTAGAAATAAGGGAAACAAGTATGTACTTATGTGGAAAATAACGCATGAAAAATACCTATATAAAACCGAAACCCTAACCCTAGAAAACCGCAAACAATCGGAACAAATTAATCGATTCGATAGATGATAAGACGAACCTGTGGAAGTTCGATCGGTGATGGTGGGAGGCGGCGATCTGTGGCGGCGGGAGAAGTGAAGGAGTCGTCTGGGGAGCGTGTTTGGGGAGCATGATATGTGAAGATCTGATGGTTTGTGAAGATCTTAGATATGTGCTTTTTTTAAAGCTAATAAAAGCCCTTTTCAGATCTTCTTTTAAAAAAAAAACAAACAGTCTTTAAGCCCTTATGTCTGCCCGCCTGCAGACATAAGCTCCTTGAAGACATTTTAAGCAAAAACAAACGGCCCTTAAATTTGATAAAGACTTAAACACTAAGGGTGAAACTGTAACTTAGTAATTTGATAAAGACTTAAATGCTAAGGGTGAAAACTTTAACTTTAGTAAAAAGAAAAGATAAGATAAGGAAGCTCTGTTGTAACCCTACTTTTGCTCCATCACATTCTTTCTTTTCTACCCTAACACTATGTTCCCGAGTTTCATTTAACAAGGGAAGAGAAAGGAATTAAAAGGAAGAGAGTAAAAAATGTGTTCCAGAGTTTTTTTTAGGAAGGGAAGTGGTGAGAAAAGAAAGGAAACAAGGGGATGATTGATGCAAATATTCATCATCCCAATTTAGAGAGATTTGGTGAGAAAAGATTATTATGAATCTCAGCCTTTTTTAAATTTCCTAAATTACCCTCTAATTCATTATAAATAAACATTCTTTTCTTTTCCTCCCAACTCGGGAACACATAAAATGTTTAATTTCCTTTCATTTCCTTTTCTTTTCATTAAACTTGGGAACACGAATATCATCACATCTTTTCCTTTCCATTCCCTTATAATTCCCCTTCCTTTCTCTTCTATCGTTAAATGAAACTCGGGAACACAGTGTAAAATCAGCCGTCATCCAAAATAATTTCCATCTGCTCATCTTTTCACCATCGTAACTACATTTGCTCATCTATATTGCACATCTACATCACAGGTAAGCTTTATCTTCTACTTATTCTAACATATATGAACAGATTCTTAAGCAAAAACCCTAATTCTGTCTCCCAAAAAACAAACGTACGCCTCTACTAATATGGAATGATTCGAAATGAAATGGATGCCTCACTACACTGAGGCCTACGTTTAATTAGAGAAGGTGAGGCGGCGCCTCAGATACGATATTCTACCGTTCCGCCTCGAGGCGCGCCTCAAGGCGTACGTTTCTGGCGTTTTTTAAAACCATGTCGTAGACATAATGTCAAAACCCATTCAGACCCGGAACAAAATGACCATTTTTAAATTATTTTGTTCTGGCCCAAAACTGTTCCAACCTGAACCCATCTCGACCCAGACCACAATAACCTTTCTTTAAATCAGCACGTTCTGACTCGGCATGCCGCACAACCCCGACCCACCTATTCTGCCAGGTCTAAATTTATTATTATTTTTTACCTTGTTTATTTATTTTTATTTTCGTTAATATTTTAGTCTATCTTGACCCAAACCCATCCTCACCCAAACTCATTATGAACCTTTTTTAATCGGCTCTTTCTGACCCAAACCCATCTTAACCTTGCAACCAACCCAATCCATCTTCCCCTTTTGCCACCTCTAGTTTCAACAAAAGAACTATACTTTGTCTTGAGAAGTCAAATAGTCATCTTTCAAATCTGAAAATAACCCAAACTATTTTTTTTTTTTTTTGATAATAATATTGATGATCAAGTGAATTGTATAATTGATATAGTAGTTACATGGTGCATACTGCATATCATATAGACAATGTACCAAATTTGACGTCAAGAGAATCAACTGTAGCTCTTTTTTAATAAAATTATGTTTCTGTTAGTTATCTTCAATTGAGCTTGTATTATTTCTAAATGTTGGAATGTTGTTGACTAGTAAATTTACTTATACGTGTTTTGTATATACTCCCACAAAAGTGGAGTATAAGTCTTTTTGGAGTGTCTTAATGAAGTGGGTTACAAAAATGTGCATGGAAAGGCTAAAGCTTGTACCTCTTTCAAGTGAAGCAATTTAAATGATGAAAGTGCTTTAATATATCTATAAGGGTGACTAACAGATCATCATTGCTAATTCGTATGCACAAGCTATTGGCTTTCTGTTTTTTGGCGTAGCTTAAAATGAATATATATTTATACTATTTTTTGATATCATAACGACCCTAACCTAGTTCGTTGTTTGGTATTTTCTTTGCAAAAAATATCATCTACAGGTGGTGTGCCTGTGTTGCTAGAGTTTGCTCTGTGAATCCAGTTTTTATTTGATGTCCGACCAGGAGAAATAAAAGAAATCTACACCAGTAACAAATTTCTACAAATGTACTCGACCATAGCTATGGGTTAGTTCTTTTAAATCATCAAAGGTTAGTTTTTTGATTCACTAGATTTCATCTTTATATAACTATCTTTTGGTAATATTATCTGTTTAATTTAATTCTTTTTCTTTGTGAATTTTCAGAGGTTTTTAGTTGTTTCACAGTTTCTTTCCTTTTTACTTATTTCTATGTATCTGAAATTTACTAACAGGAGTATGAATCAATGATCATTAACTGGTATATGTATGGCTAAACTTTATTTACTTCTAAATCCTTTAGTATTTTTAGTTTTCCACTCTGTATACGTTTCCTTCACAATGATCTCGCTAATTGTTTATTTGACAATTTGATATCAAGTGACAACTTTTTCGTTCAGTCTTATATTGTAGATTATTTTATTTTGTATGTGGATCTTGGATCAGAAATTCTACAGTTTGAATCTCATGGTATATATGTATTAGTAATATTGTATATACTTTCTTTATAACACACAGTGTTGTTATGCAGTAAGGGTCCGTTTGGTGTGGTGTAATGGAATAGACGAGAGAATGGAATGGAGAATGGAATGGATAAGGTAATGAAATGGACAAAGAAATGAAATGGATCATTCCATTCCATGGTCTTGTTTGGTTACCATGTGGGAATGAAATGAATCATTACCTTGTAGTGTTTGGTAGGCAGGAAAAGAAGAAGGAATAAAATTGGTGATGAGTGGTGGTAGTCGATGGCGGCGGTGGGCGGCGGCGGCGGTTGGTGGCAGTGGCGGTGGTAGGTTGTGGCGGAAGTGATGCTGGTGTTCGGTGGCGGAGGGCGGCGATGGTCGGAAGTGGTGCCAATGTTGTGGCGAAGGATGGAGGCGGCAGGTGGCCGATGTTAGTGGTGGTGTCTGGCCGGTGGTGGCGCCGGTGTTCGGTGGTGGAGGGTGGCGACGGTGGTGGGTTGTGGTGGCGGTAGTCGGTGGTGTGTGGTGGTTGATGGTGGCGTTGGTGCCAATGTTCGGTGGCGGAAGGGGTGGTTGCGGCGGCGGATGGTGGCGCCGGTGTTCGGTGGCGGTTGTCGGTGGTGGCACGACGGGCGGGGCGATGGCGGCCGGTGGTCGACGATGTAAGGTAGCGGTGAAGGGTGATGGTGGCATTTGTGGGTGGCTAGTGGTGGAGGTGGTGGGAGGTGTTGGTGATGAAGGTGGGAGAAGGAATGGAATGGAAAAAAAACAAGGGGTGTGGATGGAATGAATTTGAGGGAATGGAATGCCATATGTAATGGGTGATTCCATTACCTTGACCAACCAAACACATTTTTTTCCATTCCCACGTAATAGTCCATTCCATTCCCTCTATTATTCATTCATACCAAACACTACCTAAACTATTATGAACTTACATTTTTTTTGTGATTACTTGTTTAAGAGGAGTGTAAGCTAATGAAGTCGTTAGATTTTAATCGCAATGAGCCTCCACATATTGGTTACGTGCCGAAAGCCAGTCCAAGTGATCCTCAATGTGGGGTGGTCAAAGCATACGAGATACATTTGCTCGTTTCCTGTTTTGAGCTAGGTTCTATGCCACCCGGTCCTAGGTCAGTTGATGCAGCAGATATTGATTCTTTTGATGTTGTTTATTTTCATGATTGTCTTCATATGTATTAGCACGCATCCAAATTTTGATGACTTCTTCAAAAGGTGTATCCCTAATGCAAATTTGTCTACCGTTCTTAGCAATATGAACATATAGGTACTTACATGCATGAACAACTATTTGGTCTTTTACAATTATATATCTATGTATTAATATTTATTTTCATTTATTCTTTTCAGGTCGTGGTATTGGTCGTTCAGCCCCTAACTACTCTATCTAGTAACGAAGTATCATCTTTTTTCAAGAAGTTATGATAATGATGGTAAAGTTTTTCACCATGTAAAGCCTTGAAGTAATAGAGATAACAAGATTCATGGATTGCTTGGACTTAAGTTTTCTAATCTTCCCGAGGGCTCGATCGATAAGCCTGGACCAGATGATGTTTTTTTCTAAAGTAATGGGTAATGGTTGAAATGGTGATGCTGTTATGTATGGTCTGGGTGTTCGTGCTGCAGATGTTTGGGGTGTAATACCAAGTCGTTCGGCATGTCATAGAGAAAACATCCAATTGAAGTCTCAATGTTAAGAACTTACTAGTACTGTGGTCCAGTTACGAGCCCAAGTATCAGATATGGAAGGGTCGAGGGGTGGTTCCAGTGTTCAACCTCTTGCATCACAACATTTCCCCAATGTAACCAATGGACGTCAACGTTTACGGGTATTTTTCTATATAAAACTTTAGTGTTCCACCTATTACATGACCACAATAGTAATCTTCTTCATCTTTAATCCTATTAGTTTTTTTTATCATGAATAACATCAACAACTAAAAGTTCCACTACAAAGGATTAGTGTGTAGTGTGGTGGTGGCTATTCTTGTTTGTAAACGTGGGATTATTAAAAAACATTTTTCCTTAGTTTTTCTATAAAAATGTTAGCCTGTTAGTGTAAAACTTTATTAATTTTTTTGTAAAATGATTTTTTGCACTACTATAACTAGAGTTTAATAAATATTTGTTGAAAACTAAAATCTAGGTCAGAGATAAAGTTTTCCTCAAAAGCATTCTAAACTCTACAGAGATTGTAGCAAGATGAAGAGTCCAGAGCTTGGACTCAAATGATCTAGTTGGTGGTATAGAGATTGGAATAGAATGGTGTGAGGTAAACGTTCAAGTACCAATAAAAAAATATGAAAACTTGGTAAGACCATATGGTTTATTTTCTACAATTCAAGATTGTATTGGTGCATCCATCGCATGGCCCTATCCATTCATCTCGGTATGTATTTGTTAAACTTGTGATACAAATAATTTTAATATCATGGAACTTAATGCTTATACATGGATGATTTATTTATAGGTAGTTCATGAGGATTGAGGACGCATGATGACTCAAGATTTTATGCTTCTTATTTCTTTAATTGCTTTTAATTTCTTTGTTAAATGTTAAGACTTTATGTTAGATAATGTTATAACTTATTATGGTTAGTGTTTTTGTTATGAACATGTTTATTTGAAATATAATGAAGTTTTATTTCTTTCATTAGTTGATGTTATACAATAACTATTAGGATGCTATATGTTGATGGTCTGTTTATAAAATTGGTTTTATGATCTTATTTGGGATATTAGGACCATTTTCTTGATATTAAAGTAGCTATAACGTTACATCATAAGGGTCCTATAAATTAATTTTTAAGGACGCTTGTATGTGTATCAAACGATTAAAGTAGGTAATCACATATTAGAACATTGTAAAAGTGTCCTAATATGTTCTTTTTAGGACACTATTTAAGTTGTCTATAGACATATTATGCGACCATAAAATTGGTTTCATAATCTTATTTGGTATATTAGGATCATTTTCTTGTTACTAAATTAGCTATAATGTTACATTATAAGGGTCATATAAATTAATTTCTAAGGACGCTTGTAAGTGTATCAAAAGATTAAAAGTATGTAAGCACATGTTAGAATATCGTAAAAGTGTCCTAATATGTTTTTATTAGAACAATATTTTGGCTGTAACGCCCTACTCTTTTGTACTTTCCATTTATAGCAAGTCTTGTTTGTATTTCTATTTTTGGTAACCTTGTGTTCTTGTAATCGTTCTTTCTTTGTAACCGTTGTAAATACGAGACTTGGATCATAAATAAAACTCGTATTTTGTTAAATTCATGTTATACATACTTTATGCATGCTCATACGTTCAATTTCGTGAAACAATTGATGCTTATTCGTAATTCTTGGAAACTATGTGCTAAACTTGCAAATATATGAAACTTATGCATAAAACGTGCTTTGATCGTAAACGATACTTAAATACGACGTTCATACGCCTAATTATAATTAGTTTACATTCCTCATACTTAATTTATCCTTAAACTATGTTTAAATTACATAAAATACCCTTAATATACCCTAAAATATAAACTCAAGGGCACAAAGTGTCAATTCAAAAACTTGAATTGAAGACCTGATGATCTCGGGCACCCCGCCACCGCCACTGGATTCTCTCGCACCCCGCCAGAGGCAGAATCCACAGATTAGTTGTATCCCCTTATGGGATTGGGCATTTTAGTTTGTTTGTTGCTTCCAATGTGCGTTTCTTGCATTAAAAACTCACAACCACTAACCCCAACCCTTCCCCTATAAATACCACACCATTCCAAGCCCTAATCACTTTACAAACTCCTCTAAATCTCTCTCAAATCACCAAAAACACAGCTGCAAGTTCAAGTTCGAGCAGAATCTTCAAGCTTCACTAAAGTGAGCATAACTCACTCGTTTCTCATCCGTTTTAGCTCATTCTTTTTCCAGAACACTTGGCTTGACTTAGGTTCGATTCCATGGGTGTTTCACAGTAAATAAGTCCCTAGAACTCTAGCAAATAGGCTCCAAAGTTCAATGTTCGTTTTGTTTTGAATCAAACTTTGTTTATACTTGTTTAAACTTGACTCTAACTCACTCAAACCCACGTCCTTATGTGCATAACCACTTGTATGGTTAGTTGGGCTTAAAAACGGGGCTAAGACATACAAAAATAAGAGGTTAAACCTCATATGAATTCTGTTTTACTTAGGGTTTTTAACCCACAAGTGATGTTCAAGCTTCAAGCTTGGTGAAGGTGTGATTATGGACTAACTTGGGTTGTCCAACATAAAATCCCCACATTACTTGATGATTTCTCATAGTGTAGTTGTTTATACTCTTGTATTTCTTGTAGTTCATGATCCTCCTTGAATGTTCTTACATCAAGTGTAGTGGTGAACACCTAGAGGTACCTAAATGGAAGCTTGTTCTTCCTACCTCGTACATGAATTCTATGACACATTAGAGGTACCTAAATGAAGATTTAATCTTCTACCTCATGCTTGACTATTGGACATACTAATGTATAATACATAACCTAAATAATACCTATATACATTCGAACCTTTGATGATGAAATTCGTGTTCATTTGTCAAGACTAACATCATCTAAAGACCTAAACCTTGTTATGATTCTATTGGGTGTTCAACCCATAAAAACATTATAACCCTTGTAGTTACATAGTGTCAAACAAGTGTTATGTGTTGAAGATGAATATTTTCATATGATACTTTCATGTCATTTTAACTCCTAAATCCTTGACTCCTCTGTTTTCCCCAAAACTCACACACTTTGTTTCTTCGTGTAGAAGGACTCGGTGTTCCAACCTCCTAAACAAACCAGCCCTCTCACGGATTTATCAAGTAGAAGGCTTGCAAAACCGTGAGTACACTTGACCCATTTACTTTTAAAGACACTTTGGGTTGTAACATGTTACCATACAAAATTACACTTGCACACACTTAAACATGTTTTATGAACTCAATCCGTTATGCATGCTACTTGTTTAATTAGGTTCATGCTAGATTATACATGTTTTGTGACATTAACTTTGCTAAGCCCTCAACTTAACATATATAGCGCTATAGAAGTAGCACACCACCCGTCGGGGTCTTGTTAAGTCATTATACTAAAACGGTCTCGTTACTTTTGTGGCGAGGGATGCTAAATACTAGTGGACACTTGGGTTTGACGTGATGTTATGCATGCTAGTTACCTTGTTTACAAATTGCCATGTGGATTCGAGTAAATTCTTTATACATGTGCTATACTATTTAAACCTTGTGTACTCGCCTTTGCTTTTGCATTGAACTTTATTTTAACATGTTACAGGTTAAGGATGATGATGCTATGAAACGAAGTAGCATTGATGCCTGGATACACATTTAGACGTCTTAGGTTTAAAATGTTGTATCGATTTTGTTTATGTTGTTATGTACTTTCGTTGAACTTGTTGTTATTTGAGATTTCTATGTAATGTTGACAATTGATGTTTTGGAATGAAAATGGTTAATTTAAATGTTGTCACAAATAGTGTTATGAAGTCTCTTGCAATCTATTTCGTTTCATCCCGATGATTCCCCCATCGGTTGGGGTGTGACATTGGCTGTTCAAAGACATATTACGCGACCGTAAAATTGGTTTCATAATTTTATTTGAGATGTTTGAACGTTTTTTTATTTCCGGGACTTATTACGACCCCTTTACATGAAACGCTTTTACCGTTGGTCCTATTAAATAAAAGGTCCTATAAAATAGCATTTTAGGACACCTTTGCGCGTACTAAAAACCCAGTTTTCTTTTAGTGGGACCTGGCAATTTCTTTTCTCCGATCTCAGCCCAACATACTGGTGTGCGGCACTTCCATCCATAGAGGGCTTCAAATGGTGCAGCATTGATGCTGGTATGATAGCTGTTGTTGTAAGAAAATTCTATGAGAGGTAAGTGATCGTCCCAATTTCCTCCAAAGTCAATTACACAGGCTCTAAGCATATCTTCCATTGTTTGGATTGTTTTTTCGCTTTGTCTGTTCGTTTGAGGATGATAAGCTGTACTTAGATTTAATCTAGTTCCCATTGCTTTTTGGAAACTTGTCCAAAATGAGAAGTAAAACGGTTTTCTCTGTCAGACACAATAGATAAAGGAATTCCATGTAATGAAACTATTTCATTCACATACAGCTTGGCTAATTGTTCCATACTGAAAGTTTCCTTCATTGGTAAGAAATTAGCAGATTTGGTCAATCTGTCTACAATCACTCAGATTGTATCATTACCTTTTCGTGTCTTGGGTAGTTTGGTAACAAAGTCCATTGTTATCAACTTCCATTTCCAAATTGGCATCTCCAATTGTTGCAATAATCCTGAAGCTTTCTGATATTCAGCTTTAACTTGTGAGTAAGTTAACATTAGCAACATAATTTGCTATCTCTTTTTTCATTCCTATCCACAAGAAATTCTTTCGTAGGTCTTGATACATCTTGTCACTTCCAGGATGCATCGTATACTTAGACTTATGGGCTTCTTCTAAAATTCGATTCCGTAGGTTCCCTTGAATAGGTATCCAAATTCTTTTCTTATGGAATTGCCACATTCCATCTGTTCCTTTTTCTAATTCCTTAATCATTCCCTTTAAACCTTCAGCATCATCCTTGATTGTTGTTTCCTGTATCTTTTTCACTTGTTCATTTAAATCTACATGCAGGTTTAGTCTAAGAGATCGTACTTTTCTTGGCTTCTCATGATACTTTCGACTTAAAGCATCAGCTACTACATTAGCTTTCCCTGCAAGATATTAGATATCACAATCATAATCACTAAGAATTTCCATCCATCATCTTTACCTCATGTTTAATTCCTTTTGTCCGAAGACATACCTTAAACTTTTATGATCTGTAAATACAACCAACTTACTACCATAAAGATAATGTCTCCAAATCTTAAGGGAAAAAATTATCGCACCTAACTCTAGATCATGTGTCGTATAGTTATCTTCATGTTTTTTAAGCTTTCTAGAGGCATAAGTAATTACTTTTTGACGTTGCATCAGCACACATCCATATCCTAACTTAGACGCATCACAATAGACTATGAAGTCTTCAGTTCCTTTAGGCAATGCTAGTATTGGTGCGTTGGTTAACTTCTGTTTTAAAATCCTGAATGCTTCCTCTTGTTTTGGTCCCCATTCAAACTTAACTGATTTGCAAGTCAGTTTGGTCAATGGAATGGCTATCCTAGAAAAATCTTGAATAAAACGTCTATAATATCCTGCCAGTCCAAGAAAACTTCTTACTTCTATTGCGGACTCAGGGACTTTTCATTTGGTAATCGCCTCGATCTTTTGTGGGATCCACATGAATTCCTTCATGATTAAGCAAGTGTCCAAGGAATTGCACTTCTTGCACCAGAATTCACATTTTAAGAATTTAGCATAAAGCTTTTCTTTTCTCAACAATGTTAGGAGTATATGCAAATGTTCTGCATGTTCCTCCTCACTCTTAGAATAAATTAGAATATCATCTATAAAGACAATTATGAATTTATCCAGGTATAGTTTACATATTCTGTTCATCATGTCTATAAATCTAGTTGGGGCATTGGTTAAATCAAATGACATGACTGTAAATTCATAATGACTGTACCTCGTTCTGAAAGCAGTTTTAGGAATGTTCTCTTCCTGTACTTTCAATTGATGATATCCTAAGCGTACATTGATCCTAGAAAAGAATCGAGCTCCCTGAAGTTGATCGAACAGATCATCGATTCTCGGTCGTGGGTACCGATTTTTAATCGTAACCTTATTCAATTCTTGATAGTCAATGCACATACGCATCGATACATCTTTCTTTTTGACAAACAACACCGGTGCTCCCTATGGCGATGAACTAGGTTGTATAAAACCTTTCTCTATCAATTCGTCTAGCTGTTTCTTCAATTCTTGCATCTCCGTTGGTGCTAGTCGGTAGATGCTTTGCCAATCGGTGCCGTTCCTAGTATTATGTGAATTCTAAATTCAACCTCTCGATCTGGCGGTAATCCAGGTAACTCTTATGGAAAAACATTTGAGAATTTAGATACTACGTGAATATCTTTTAATTCTTTTCCTTTAGTGTTAATGATTACTGAAATCATATACACCATTCCTCCCTTCCGTGCATAACTTGCAGCTTTCATCACAAAAATGAACTTTGCTGATCTTATTGGCTTATCTTCTTTAATTGTGATCCTTATACCTTTTGGCGTACATACTTCTACAGACTTTTGATCACATAAAATACTTGCATGATTGGCTACCAACCAATCCATTCCTAACACAACATCGAATCCAGCTAGATTCATTGGTAAGAGGTTAGCAGTAAAGTTATGGTTTAAAACTTCTATCCTCGCTTCCTGCAGGATTTCACTTATCTTGATAGAATCTCTATTTGCTGTCTCCACCAGACAGTCTTGGTGAAGTTTAGTTAATGGTTGATTGAGAAGTTTGCAGAAAGAAGTATTTATGAAACTTTTGTTCACACCAGAGTTGAATAATACTTTAGCATAAACATCATTAACTAAAAACGTACCGGCAATCACATCCGGAATCATCTTGGCTTCTTCAGCGATCAAAACGAATGCTCTGGCTTTCTTCTTGGGTCATTCTATTGCCTTTGCTTTGTTGGTTGTTGCTAGAGCTAGTTTCGGACAGTTCGGTTTGATGTGACCAGCTTCTCTGCAGTTATAGCATATTCTAATGTTAGCTTTCTTCATGCAGTCTTCTTCCTTATGTCCTGATATTTTGTAGAAGTTGCAGTATATCGAGAATTTTACTGAGTGTTTCCTTTTACAATACTTGCAGGAGGGTGAAGAGGAAGAACCTGGTCCTTTTCCGCAATAGAAATTATCATAACGTAGTTCCTGGGTAATCTTTTGAGCTAGGTTCTTTTTCTGGTTTTCCTCTTGCGTACGTACCAATTCATCTGTTAGAGTGTTAGCAAGTTCCACTACTTCTTCTATGGTTTGGGGTCTGGCTGCCTTGACTACATGTCTGATCTCACTGATTAATCCCCAGATGTAACGGGAGATTAATACCGGTTTTGGTGAGGCTAGTGTTGGTACTATCCTTGCATATTCAAAGAATATGGTAGTATATTCCCTGCAATCTACTCCACTCATTCTATGATTCAGAAATTTATTGGCAATTTGTTCCTTTTCATGAGGAGGACATAACTTCCTTTCAACTATCTCCTTAAAGTTGTTCCATTCAATGTTATAAAGCCTGTCACTTCCTCTGGACTGAAGAATGGTATTCCACCACTCTAAAGCTGCATTCTTAAATAGATTAGAAGCATACATGATCTTATCCTCATCTGTACATTTACTTATTTTTAGGACTGCTTCTGTCTTTTCTATCCAGCGCAAGGCTGAAATGGCTCCTTCATTGCCCGAGAATTCTAGTGGTTTGCATGATAAGAATTCTTTATAAGAACAACCATATGAAATGGTCCTTCTTCTTTTTGGAATTAGAGCTTGGATAAGTGGTCCGTGATTTTCATTTACGCTGTGACTTGGTTCAGTGGGTGCACGTTTACTTCTGATTACAGAATTATTATTTTCTGCCTTTTTAATAGTATAATATATGGCATGGCATCTATGATTCCTTGGGCTGCTATGTGTTCAATAGCACTTTTATCCACTTGGTTCCTGTTATTATTGTTATTCTGGATTTCCTTATTTACTTCGTTTGACATCTGAATTGTAAACATTATCAGGTATTAATATCACGGAATAAGTTAAACAATAAACACACAAGCAGATTGAACCAAAATCGTCGATCATTGCGACTCCTACTCTTTTTTATATATGCATCTATTATAAATTATGACTGATATTTAAACATCAATAACTATGCATTGATATATATATATATATATATATATATATATATATATATATATATATATATATATATATATATATATATATATATATATATATTACCGGTTATATTTTATATACATATATATATATATATTCTAAGTAACAAAATCACACACACACACACACATACACACACACACACACACATATATATATATATAATATAGTAGGTGACTGTTTTCTTAATACTACATCTCCCTCTCGTCATACTTCCAGACGAGCCTTTCTCCGATTTGGCGAATCCGGTTTCCCTCCTCAACCAACTCTTCACCATAGTGGCGAAGTTCTTCCACATTCTCCTGGCTTATGGGTGGCATTGGGGATGGCACAGGTTCAGGGTAAAGTGGTTCTGGTTCTTCGTAGGGATATGGATTATTCAGTAATTCCTGAAATGCCCGGTTGTCAGCCCACCACTGATCTAAAGGGTTTGGTGCTGGAATCCTAGGTATCTCATTTGGATAAAAGGCTGGGATTGGAAGTTGATTTTCCTGGTTTTGTTCTAGATCTATGGGTTGGTCAGGGTATAATGGTAGAAGTTGTGGGTCTGCTACTTGGTTAAGATCAAGGTCTCCTTCTGTATTTCCAAACATATGAAAGTCAGCTAGTTGTCTATCCAATTCTTCTTCCGATAAAGGTCTGGCTTCTCTCAGCTCTATTCATAATTCTTTGTTGTTGCAATTTTCTCATTCTTTTTCTCGTCTCTGATTTGTTCTATTAAACCAACCTCTCTTTTTAGGGGGAAAAGTGTGACACATGGCAAAATACCAGTAATTCCGTACAACCTGAACAACTATTATAATATACGTTTACACGTTTTCCGACTTGAATTTATTTAATTAAGTCCTAAAATTTCTAGGATTGTATAAAATCATAGTATAGTATGATAACATTCCTGTCACGATTAGAGACGAATAAAACTATATCCTAGACTGGCGATAGAAACGCGAACAAACAATACCTGTCAGTGCTGGTCGCGGTACAGTCTTGCATGACAAAAACGAGACATAAAGATATGTCTGCACAAACATTTTATAAAAACTTTGTCTGAAAATAACATGTGCTTTATATTGTCTTGAAAATTTCAATTAAAAACCAAATTGTCTAAGTCCATAGAAAAATACAGTAATCCTGCGGAAGTGTGTAGGATCAGGGAATCGATCTAAACAAGTCGATCAGAAGAGTTCTAGACCAAATCGGAGGCGGAATTCAGTGATTTGATCTTCATTCAGCTTGATATGCACTTAGATGTAGATTAAATGTCGATTGTATTGATTTCACAACGTTACACGAGCTGGCGACACTTCGGCAGAGCTTCGCTACCGGAATCACACACACGTTACAAATGAAGAACCTAGACCCTCTATTTATAGGGAACCCTAGGTCGCACCAAAAAGTCCACACGACCTGGTCCAGGTCGCACGACCTGGCCAGGTCACATGAACTGATCAGTTCAAACCTGTTTCCTGTTTTTCTCGTACTACGCGTCTTGGTCTATCTATTCTATTACACAACTCGATACAGAACGAAGTCAATAGACATATGCACTAACAAACTCCCCCTTGGATGATGACGAGTCTTCAGTGTATTGAGTCTTCAGTCTTGATCAGTCTTCACGCTCTCTCCAAAGTATCTGTCTCTGTAAGCATCCTTCATCAATCTCTCTCTTCTTCTATCATCAGACTCCCCCTTTCAATAAGCTAGGATCGCAGTCTGGAATTCACTATCTGCAAGCTTTCACATGTTCAGAAACGTCTCCTGGCTCTCCGTAGCAACAAGATCAGAAACCTGGCTCTAATCTGCATACGCTTATGTTGAAAATCCTCAGGAGTCGAAACCTAGCTTCTTTCAAAGATTTTTTACCTGCACAATACTCTACCCAAAAGTAAATTTCACAATTTTTTTAAAATTTAACAATTTTAGAAACCACTTGTAGATTATCTTATAACATTTCTCAAATTATCTCAAACTTTGACTTCTTTTTTCAAATCTATGTTTTGGGTATTTTTATTTATAACAATTTTAATCTCTGCTTAACCACATGTATTCGTAAACCTCAAATTTAGTTTCAAATTAGTGAACCATTTAATCATTTCAAAATCATTTCTCATTTCAAACAAACTCTCCCAACCCTGTTGTTCATCATGTTCAGCACTTGGAATTTTGAAAATCAGCTTTTCAACATCAGTTGTCGAAAATAAGATGAAGTAAAATCTTTTTGAATTTTCAAAATTTTATGCTAAAACACATTAATGAAAAGCAATAAAGAAATATTTACAGACAATATTTTTGTGAGTTTGTGTAAGAGGATCATATCAGTTTATGACAAATCACTAATACCATTGAGCTTTAAACACTTTAAGATCTAAACGATTCACTTAGATTGTCAGTATACTGATCCACTTAAATTTTCACACAAAGTTCATCTGTTTCGAGATACGAGATTAGTGTTTTAATGGACTTAACTTATTCGCGTGTCCCACCTCAGAATATACTCCCGTATCCAGACTCCTATATTCAATCTTATAGGTGAATGTACACTAATGATATCTGTAAATGGGTAATGCGAGACCATGAGAGCTCAGGTTAGAACTTCCTTTCAGACAAAGAGATGATGGCTCGACTTTTAGGTGTGTTCCCTTTAGAGAATCTTTTCTTCAACAGCACATGATTAGCATTTTTCAATGTTTCATCATTTTTTATGCTGAGAGTGGGCTTTATGATTAAAGTTGTGCAAAGTATTATACGAGGACTAGGCTATTGCTCCAGCAAAATCAGAAGTCCTGGTATAATACCCCAGATATCATCACGTACTAAGACCTAGTATGTCAGAAATAGAAAGCCCTTCAAACAAGATTTCAGGGGTTACCTATATATCCGAGAGATGTTCCCCACGAAATAAGTAAGTATTTGATATTTAGGTTTATATCTCGAACACAATCTAGTAAGCGTGTAAAAACCTACTGGCATATCATCAGTGAGACCGTTTATCACATTTTAACTTTCCAATTCTTTAGCATACTGTGATTGTCTACTGGTGTACTATCATTTCCTCTTTTTCACAAAAAAAAACTCATTTTGATTTTTCGATGTTTTTGATTTTTAGATTTTATCATGTTTTTGGATTTTTCAAATTTTCAAAATTACTAAAATTTTTACTCCCCCTGAAATCAAAAATATGTTTCAATTTTTGATTTTCCGGGAAAATTTGAAAATAAAAGCAATAAACTGTACAAATAAAATGACAAATTGATGTGAATTGCTTCAATTCTCCATTCTCTTGACTTAAACAATCAGAACTCTCCCTGACAACAAACTATTTTCCCATAAAGATTTCAAAACACTTAAGTTTGTTTTAATCAAAATGGTTTTTTCGGAAAATTAGTTTTGTTGATTTCACATATCATGGGGTTTAATTCATCACATTGTTCTTTCAACCACTTTGTAAAAAATATCACTTGTAGTTTTTCACAAAAACATTTTTCAAGAATGATGCCGATTCATGCTCCACGATTACCAACTTGGGAGCTCCGGCAAGTCAGGATTTTCAGTTAAAGAGATTCACCCAAGCCTGACGGTCCTTGGGTGATTCCGAGTCATCATCACTCGGTTTCTTTCCTTTTTTATTCTTTTCATAAAATTCCTTTACCCCTTTGACCTTCCCGTCAACCATTTTTCCAAAAATATTTAGAATTTTAGGGTTAAAGGCTTTTTCAACATCAAATTCTTTCTTTTTAGAAAAGAATTGATTTGAAATCTCAACTTTGCCAATTTTTGTTTTAAGTTTCCGTTTGACAATGGTGGAAAATTTGCATCATCCATTGTTAGAACGGAATTATCACTTTTTAGCTCAACTTGTGGCTCCTCTGACTTTGACGAATCAGATTCATCGCCAGAAAGTGGCTCCTTTGCTTCCGAAGAAACAAATTCATCGCCAGAAAGTGGCTCCTTTGCTTCCGAAGAAAAAAATTCATCGCCAGATTTAATATCTGATTTCTTAACAACCCATGTTTGGTTGTTAAGATTCACTTTTCTTTTGTAAAAACGTGTTGAACTCTCACCAATCTCAAATTTTGAATTTTCGAACACTTTAAATTGTTCAGTTGGTGGTTCAGTTTTATCAACAACTTTTTCTTTGAGTTTAGAAGACACTCCCTGTTGTGTGTTGGTTGCCTTTGGACAGTTCCAGGCGATGTGACTAACTTTTTTGCATTGGTAAAAGGTTCTTGTCTCCTTTCTCTGAGCAACATCATTCTTCATTTCCTCTTGCTTCTTAGCAAGGAATTCTTTGTTCGTCTGCTTCCAGAATGAGCTCTTTTCCTCTTCTTTCGAAGATGTTCCTGATACAAAAACAACTTTCGATTTAAAATCTTTAACATATTTTTCATTTTCTTTTGGAATAAAACCTAAACCTTTCTTTTTGAAATTACTGTTATGGTTTGGTTTCTTTCGATAACCCGAACTAGAACTGTAATCTTTTTTCTTGTTCAATCTTTGTTGAACTCTTGAAGTGTATTTTTTAGGTTTTTCAGTAAGACTTACATCTTTTATTTCAGAAATATTAATTTCTGTTAATTTGAAAACCTTGTTAATCATTTCAGTTTTAACACCTCTTATTGGAAATTCTTCATCAGAATATAATTTGTCGGAGTCATTCAAAGTATATGCTACTTTGAATGTTTCGTCATTCAAATTATTTTTTGATATCAGAAAATCATTATTGTAAACCCTTTTGCCCTTTTCAACTGTAGGACTTGAAGTGTCAGACGTTGTCTTTGGCTTTGACTCCTTGGTTTCATCTTTATCTAACACATGATCCACAACTTTCTTAATCAACTCAGATTGTTGATCAGTGTCAGATGCAGTGAATGTGATGTCAATATTATCTGGCAATCCATCTAAAGGTTCAGATTCCCACTTTAAATTGGTTGCCTTTTTGACTCTTTCTGAATTAGGATTTCTTGGAGAATATCCTTCTTCAAGCATAGGTGGATACTTTGTATAATTGGTACTATGTTTCTTACCAGTATCCTTTACTTCAGGTTTCTCCTCTTCAAACGCTTTCATGCCTTCTACTGTAGGGTAAATCCTGTCAATCACATAAGAAGCACATGAATAACTTTTCAATAACCTGTTTACCCTCTCAGTTTCTATCCTCTGAGTTTCCAATTTTTGTTCAAGTACAGCACATTTCTCAATGTACTGATTGATGACTTTCTGCTTCGTCATGAACGCTCCATTGAGTGTCTTCATAGCTATCTCTTGTTCATTGCTTGACTTGTTATATTGATTCATAGCTTTGTTTAAAACATCATAAGATTCTTTCAGTCTGTTCATGTTATGAATCAATTTGCTGTTGTGCCTTTTCACAGTATCACAATTTTCACACTTCTCAGGTATCTTTTCAGCATATGCTTTCTTCTCAACCTTGATAGCTGGACTTTCTTTAACCTGCTTCTTTACTACTCGAACATTTTCCTCAGGTTTGACCTTTTCTTTAACAGTTGCTGCCTTATGATTCTTCTTTTTCGCAGCTTGTCTTTCTTTGATCTCTTCCATTTTACCTGCAAAATACAAATTATACCTATCAGGTGAAAATTCTCTTTTGTAATATTCAAGTTTTCGAATCTCTTCACTGTCATCATCACTCTCTTCATCTGATGAGTGATCAAAGATTGGTGCTTTTTCTGAAGCCTCTTTTGTTGAAACTGGTTCTTCTTTCTTTTTAGGACTTAATTGCTGAGATTCGTAGTAAGCATACGCTATTTCATCTTCAGTAGTTAAATCTTTAAAAATTTGAGCAATAAATGCTTTAGAATTTGAAGTTCTGTTAAGATCATAATGATCCCAATTAAAACCTTCTGGAATTCTTTCATCTTCTTGATGAACTATATAAGCTTTCTTTGATGGTTCTTCGATTAGATCCTTCCTAGCATGTGAAGTTTGTGGTGATTGTTGTTGATGTGGCTGTTGAGCAATTTGATGATAAATCGCTTTTTGATGATAATCATTGTTGCCGAATGGATTTTGAGCTCCACTTGCTTCGCGATTTGTGCATTCTCACTTAAAGTGCCCTTTTTCCCTGCAACGAAAACAAGTAACTTTAGATTTATCAAAACCTAAAGGTGAAGTTCCAGCATCACGGAAATCATCTCTTCCAGTGATCTGTTTAAACTTCTCAGCTCTTCTCAACATACTAGCCATACACCACTTTATATCCATTAGTTCCATCTCTTCAGCATCAATCTGATCATAATCCTCTTTGGTCAACATTGGATTACCAATCCTTCCGGCTACCAAACTTTCATAAGATTCTAATACGGTCACCAATAAAAACATATGACCTTTGGCAACCTCTTCTGAGAAATTTTGACCATTCTGAAGATGTAATGCAATGTTGCATTGTAGTACTTAGCCATTATTTTTGTATGAGCTTTGCGGTTTAGAATTGGTTGCTGAAAAATTTGGATCGAATGATGGATATGAAGAAAATCCAGTATTGTTGTTTGATCCTTGAGATGACCCTCCAGAAGAACTGTTTGCGTTAAATGCAGTTTTGATCTTTGGTGCAATGTTGTTCTTATCAATCGTACTTCCTTTGTAGTACAAACCAATGTCCTGTTCACCATTAGAATTCTTCATTTTCTCCATCTTCCATTGTTCCATCTCTTGAACTTCGAGTTTTTCAATAAACTTGCTCAGCGATAGATTCGCAAATACACCATTATTTTTCAAAATCATAAGATACGTGCCCCAAACATCTTGTGGAAACGCATCGGCCAACTTTTCAACCCATTCTTCTCTATCTTTCTTGATATCCAATCGCTTCATGTTAACCACCAAATTGCAACATCTTTCTATAATCATTTTGGTGTTTTCAGTTTTTAATCCACGAAATAGATCAAATTCTTTCTTCAAAAGCGATTTTTTGTTCTTGATCATGTCCAAACTTCCAACAAACTTCGTTTTTAGTGCTTTCCACATTGAGTGTGCACTTCCGTTGTGTTGCAATAAAATCAAGATGTCTTCCTTAATAGCTTGTTGCAATATACTAATCATCATCTTTTCACTTTTGTATTTCTTTTTCTCTTGGTCATCTAAATTTTTAATAGCAACAATCTCTCCGTCTTCATCAATCGGTCTAACAAATCGTTCTTCAACACATTCCCACGCTTCTAAGTGATTCGCTTGAACCCAATTTTCGAAACGTTCCACCCATCCACTATACTCCTCAATATTTATGAGCTTAGGCGGTTTTTGCATGGTGCCCATTTCATTTTCTAAGTTCACGTCCTGAGCCATAGTGATCGGGGTAGCAAATGCGTTGTAAAATTCAGAATCCATGTTTCGGTGCGAAAAATTTCCAAGTTCAGAAATTCCAAACGATCTGGATTATCACTCTGTGCGATCTGACAAGATTTCCACTCAAACCGTACGAACTGGTATTCAATACGTGCGAACTGACTAACTTCCAAACAACCTGAGTCACTTCATGCGAGCTGAGTGAATCAAACCGTGCGAACTGGTAAAATTTCAAGCGAACTGAACACTTCGTGCGATCTGAACAACAAACTCAAACGATCTGGTGATTCTTTCACATGACCTGGATCATTTTCACACGATCTGAAAATATCTCGAACGATCTGAACAGTTTTTCACACGGTTTGGTCAACTTTATCAAGTTTTAGGTTGATTTTACGGTTAAATTTGTTCACAGATTGTTCAAAATAGTGTTTTACGTGTTATTAGCCAAAATTAGATCATTTTATCCGTGGAATCTCAGTATATTTGATGAAAAGTGTAGAAAAGTGAGTAGAAATGAGTAGAAATCAGATTTTATCCGTGAAACCAAGCTGAAATGGTAAGAACTCTTCCTCCTGAGCTCTGATACCACTTGTAGGATCGGGGAATCGATCTAAACGAGTCGATCAGAAGAGTTCTAGACCAAATCAGAGGCGGAATTCAGTGATTTGATCTTCATTCAGCTTGATATGCACTTAGAAGTTGATTAAATGTCGATTGTATTGATTCCACAACGTTACACGAGCTGGCGACACTTCGGCAGAGCTTCGCTACCGGAATCACACACATAATACAAATGAAGAACCAAGACCCTCTATTTATAGGGAATCCTAGGTCGCACCAAACAGTCCACACGACCTGGTCCAGGTCGCACGACCTGGTCCAGGTCGCACGACCTGGCCAGGTCGCACGAACTGATCAGTTCAGACCTGTTTCCTGTTTTTCTCGTACTACGTGTCTTGGTCTATCTATTCTATTACACGACTCGATACAAGATGAAGTCAACAGACATATACACTAACAAAGTGTACAGCATTCCGCAGAACGAAACAGTAACTGTCCAAAAACCCAAAAATAAATATTATTTATCATAAATAATATAACAGGTATTAAAAACGACACAAAATCCGCACTTAAATCTTATTTTGTTAAGCTGCACGGCTAGTTCATTAAACTGCCTGACAACAAAGTCGGTACAAGAACTGTATCAGAAATAATAAAATTTTTAGTCCGGAAAGTTGGATTAATAATTTGGATGATAAAACTTGTGCAAAAACAAATTTTGACATGGATTTATATAAGTAAAACGCAATGTCAGTATTTAACCCGGTACAAGACCTGAATCAAATCCGATCAACGAACTAAGAATTTTAGTGGGTTAGTTTTATCTAGTGCCATATTACTTTAAAATGTGGAACCTTGAAACTTTTAGAAATTTTTATATAAAATAAAATAAATTCATGAAGTTTATATATTTAAACAAGATTTAAAAAAAATAATAAAAACCCCAAACCACCCCTTGTCCACGGTTTGGTGTGGGTCCCCCACCCACTCACATGATTTTTGATGTGTTGTAATGAATCTAATTAAGCTAAGTGTAGGGACACATGTAAGGAAGATCATAAAACATGACATCACTTATCATTTCCATTTATTTTTTTTACAACAAAACTCTTCATCTTCTTCAATTCCCTTTCTTGAAATCGGTCAAACATAATCACCTCCATCTTCACAATCAAAAATTCAAAACACATTATATTCAAGCTTGCATGGATTATTCAAGAACTTGGTGAAGCTTGGAAATACATTTGAAGCATTTTAACAAATCTTGGAGTTCTTGGATCATCACCATCTTCATATCTTCATCTTGTCGTCATCTTTTCTACTTGTTCACCCGTAGCCAAGTGCTAGTAGTAAGCTTCAAATCTTGTACTTACATTTTTTTGTGATTTATATTTAAACACAAATGTACAAGTATTTATCTTGAAGGTTATTTAAAGAACACAAGAATCACTAACAAAAACTAAACAAACTAATATGATCATATGCTATTTTTGATGATTCTTGATATTCTTAAAGTTGTGTTGATGTAGAAAACTTGATCTTGTATCTTCTTGTTTAAAAATATGATCTAAACACATGCATGTTTAGATCTAGGAAGATTCACCAACAAAATGTCATGAACATAAATTTTTGAATTTAAAATGGTCACATGCATCATAAAAAATATGGATTATTATTTAAAACTCGTAAACTAGAAATTTTGTTGAAATGTGTAATTAAAGTTTCCATTTTTTGAAAGATCATGAATATGAACTTGTTCTTGGAATTGTTATGAACACATATTTCTACTTAAAATGACTTCATGAATCACTTAAAATACGAGTTTTCATATAAACTAATAATATACAAATTTTTGGTAAAAATCATAAATAAAGTTTCCTTTTTAGGAAAGTTTAAAGCTACAACAAGTTCATGACACTTTTGTTGGCAAGAAAAGATGATGCTTAATACTTGATGATATTTTGAGTTGAAGATGATTTGAAAACAAGTTTGTTTAAACTTGGGAAAAGTCCATAGTTTAAGTGGAACTATGGCAAAAATGTTATAAAATCGGTTACAATCAAAAGGTGTTAAACGAAGGATTTGGTGACTAGAAAAACAACTTGGGATCTTTAAAACTTGATTAAACGGATTTTCGGACAAGAAGGTATAAGTTCACATTTTATAAAGATTTCCTATTGGAAAGAATATATTTTAGATAAAATATATACTTTAAAGATTCATCAAATGTCAAGCTTATATTTTGTATGTATATTATGTATTTAGTTCATGTAGGAAAAAATACAAAAATATACACTTACACATAAAAGTACAAAAAATATATATTAACACTTGAAAAACGAAAACTATAAAAATGGAATGTCCATCCTTCGACATAAACAAACAATCGGAATATTCGGACACTTTTGACGAATCAGACAAAATAAAATATATGGCACGGGCAAAATATACAACATAAACGAGACAGACTATACGAATGAATCGGGCGACGCGAATGAACCAAAACGACACGAAGGAAACGATAAAAAAAAACAAACAAACAAACAAACCGACACTCACTTTATTTTTAGTAGTAACTTATACAAAATATTTATTAGTTTTATTAAACTAAATTGTTATAAGTTATTATTTTTACTAGTAAGTAATAAAATATGGGCTAACCCATCTTTTAAAAATAAAATTGGGCTAACTTATCTTTTCGTTAAATTGGACTAAAGCCCACTTTTGTGAGACTATTCTTGCGCTAAGCCCACTTTTATAAGAATACATTTGGTAAAGCCCACTTTTGTGAACTATTTTTGGGCTAGACCCACCTTTTTATAATTAAATTGGTCTAGGCCTACTCTTACAAACTAATTGGATTTGATCCACTTTAAACAAATTGGGCTAGGCCCACACTAGTTAAATGAAATGGGCTAGACCACACATACAAAGTCAATTGGGCTAGGCCCATATGTACTAAACATTTGAATTGGACTTTCATGTCTAACTCATGGGCTAGGGTGACAACTGTCAAAAATTCAGGTATCCATACAATTAATTAACCATGATTAGTGCTTAATGACTGTGCTGAATTGCAATTAATTGCTTACTGATTACTTTCATATACATACATGTGCATCACATATTGCAAATGATATATCATTATTGCATGAGAACTTGTATGACTCAAATGATGCACGAAACACCGTTAGCATAGTTATCAGAAAAATCAGGAAAATGCTGACAGAACTCAGCATATAGACAGACAGTGCAATGAGACACAGAATGAGCCAGAAACTAAGTACTACACTAGTATAGTGTGTAGGAAAGTAAGGATCACAAAACTGCCTTTCTAGTGATAGTTTAAGTGCCGGAAAGTGCCTAAAACTCACCCAAAGTCTGAATTCAGCAAAATTCAGCATTTTAACAATCTAATATTATGCAGAAATATGGTTAAATGGTCCTGAATGCTTTCCTAAGTGTCAGGAATCAAAAGTGTCACAAAAGGGTACATAAATCATACTAAATTGCATGTTTAGCACTTTAACAAACCGGCAACCAACCGAACAACCGGACACTACCCGAAACATCAAATTTACACTAGAAGCACTGTTTTAACATTACCAAGCTAGTTATGGTCCTCGAGCATCATAATACATCATAAATATCTAGTAACTAGAATGACTAACTATATACTTGAAATTTTACCCTAAACTAACTATGTGGTTAAACCTACTCTACATACCCCCCCTACCCACCTAGTAATCGGCCATACCTTACCCCCATAACTCAAGATTTCATTTCATTATTAAATCGGATATGTTTATGCTTTACTAAACATAATATACAAAGGTTAACATTTGAACTTGGATTATAAAAGAATATGCAAGACCATGAGATCATTTCTACACACACTTAAACACACACAACTCTCTCCTCTCTTCTTCTTGCTCTCGGCCGAACCAAGCACCACCATCACCACCATTTTTCAATCAAGTTACAACCATTCCATGTATATACAAAGGGGTTAGAGGTTACATAAAGAAGATAGGAGCTTTCAGAAGTTCAAGAACCTCTCTTATTTGCTTTTATCCATCGCATTTCTTCACTTGATCATCCCTAGCCTTGTGCTAGTGGTAAGAGTCTTGATCTTGCTAGTTTACTTCTATTTTAAGTGGTTAAAAGAAGAATCATACTTATAATCTTGAAGAACACTAAGAATCACAATATGTAAACTTGAACATAAGCATGTTTAATGAAGAAACTAAGTTGTTTTTGTGTTGATTTACTTGATGATTGTTGTTTGTTCATATATACGATGTAAATCATCATGTGATCTTGCTAGATCAAGATTAAAAACATAATCTAGCAAGATGAGAGAGTAGAAATATTGTAGGATGATAGATCATCTACACAAAGATCATTAACTTGAAAGAACATAATGTTTTCTTGGAAAATAATGATAACACTTGTAGATCTAAAGATTTATAGATGATTTCTAAAGAAACCAAGTTAAAAATATAAGTTTTACTAAATCTTGGTTATTACATAAACAAATATTATTTTTGGTGGTTAAACAAGTGTAGGAACACTTGTGTAACAAGGAGATTTCATAAAGAAACATTTTTAGAAATGATGATCACAAGTTGTAAACATCTACATTCTTTAAAAATGAAGTTTTTAAAGAACTTATCACACTTTAGAAGGTAACAAGGCTTACTGAGAACACTAGTAAGTTCCTACAAATTTTTACAAAGATTCAAGTTCATGAAGTAGTAGATTATTACTTGATTTTGGTAAAATTGGTAAGTAAAGGTTGTTTATTATTGATTGTGATGATTTTTACAAAAGAAAATGATATGCTTGAAAGCAGGGAAACCTCCATTTTTAGGGGAAATTATGGCAAAATTTTCTAAAAATCTAAACACTTAGAAAAATATTCATAAACATGCACTTACAAGTGTATTTCAAACCATAAATTGTTACAAAAAAACTTTGCCATAATTTTTTGGTTACAAAATATAAATATTGGAGGTTGGTTTTTACAAATAAAACTGACTAAATATGTATTTAGAAGACACCATATGTGTGACTATTTGTATATTTTGTGTATTAGTTATATTATTTTTAGGACTTGAAATAATATAATACATAAAAATACCAAGAATTACAATCCAAAATATTACCAAAATCCCAAGGAATAAATATACAAGTTGTACATAAAATGGGTGAAAACCGAACTATGGAATAAGACTTATAAAATATTCCGGAAATTTATTCACAAAGTATATTTTGGTAAATAATATTTTGGACACCAAGGAAATAAAAATATGATTTTTACAATTACTACAAGGTTGTGTCATATTTTTGACAAAGGAAAAATATATTATTTTTGACATGTATGAATATATATTTTTTTCTTGAAATTTTTAGAAAATATATTATTTTTAAGAAATATATATTTTCTTACACAAAATGAAATACAATATTTTTGGGAAAAGAGATATATTTTCTCAAATAAATATGAAATATATCATTTTTGTATGAAAAATGAGTTTATATATATTTTCCAAGTTAGACTTGAAAATATATTATTTTTGGAACTTATGAGAAAATACAAATATTTTTCCAAAGAAAAATTATAAATAATTTTTCTAAATAATATTTATTACAATATATATTTTGGAAATATATATATTGGTGGACTTCTATTAAAGATAATATTCCGGAAAAATTAATACAAAATTAAGTACAAGAATACTTAATGAATACAATAAAAATACGTATTCTCATACGTATAAATACACACCGGAATACTACCCTAATACATGACAAAAATATACAAGTATAAGAACGTAAATACAAATACACCCATCCTTGGGAAGGATAGACAAGAATAAATACTTGGGAAGTATTAAGTTAAAATGTATTGTTTTAATAATTATTCCAAAATTTAATAAATATAAATTAAGTTAAAATATTAATTATTTTAACAAATAATTATATAACTTGGAATTATATCGAAGACACAAAAGAAACGTAACTCAAAGGCAATAATACTAAGTCGAGGCAGGACCCGCTCGTCTAATAGATCATAGTACGTTGTAGGTAGTCGCGTTTACAGAAGGAGCTTGAGTTACGTTGGTTGAAGACACAAGACTGTGAATTCATGTCCCCCTTTTCTTTAAACTGTTTTGTTTTATAACTTCGGGGGTGAAGTACATGTTACGAAATGATTACAAACAATTACAATTGGTATGGTTAGCTATGGAAAGTACAGTAGATCATGTGAATGGGTAGGCGCACTCCTAAGACCATTAATCCTCATGTTAGGAACGAGGGGCATGAGTGATAGATCTATTTGGGTGTAGCGAGCCCACACCCATGTGGACCAGGGTTTGGCCCATGAGGTGACTATGTCTTACAGCCGGAGGCCCGGTATAAAATCTGTTATGCATGCTACTTGTTTACTTAGGTTCATTCTAGATTATACATGCTTTGTGACATTAACTTTGCTAAGCCCTCAACTTAACATATATAGCGCTATATGAGTAGCACACCACCCGTCAGGGTCTTGTTAAGTCATTATACTAAAACAGTCTCGTTACTTTTGTGGCGGGGGATGCTAAATACTAGTGGACACTTGGGTTTGACGTGATGTTATGCATGCTAGTTACCTTGTTTACAAATTGCCATGTGGATTCGAGTAAATGCTTTATACATATACTATACTATTTAAACCTTGTGTACTCGCCTATGCTTTTGCATTGAACTTTATTTTAACATGTTACAGGTTGAGGATGATGATGCTATGAAACGAAGTAGCATTGATGCCTAGATACACATTTAGACGTCTTAGGTTTAAAATCTTGTATCGATTTTGTTTATGTTGTTATGTACTTTCGTTGAACTTGTTGTTATTTGAGATTTCTAGTAATGTTGACAATTGATGTTTTGGAATGAAACTGGTTAATTTAAATGTTGTCACAAATAGTGTTATGAAGTCTCTTGCAATCTATTTCGTCTCATCCCGATGATTCCGCCATCGGTTGGGGTGTGACAGATTGGCATCAAAGCCATAACTATAGGGAATTAGGTAGAATTTCCATGTTCGACCTAGTCTATAGTAGGAACCATATTTTTAACCATTCATATCATATGCTTAAAATGTTATTCTTCCTACCTTGCTTCTTTCTCTTCTTTTGGTCTTAATATTTACATAATGTCTTTCCTAAGACATTTTACATAATACACTTGAAGACTTGAAGACACTCTTTATACAAAAGAGACGAGTTTACCAAAATAGGCATGAAACCCACAATTTGGTAACGACTCTCATTCTGCTTATTCTTATTTTGCACGAAATTTCGCCATTAAGCTAGGAGTGAAATCCACATCTTAATGGTAAATTTCCAATTCAAACTCTAGTGGACCCTCGTCGAAGTGTCGAAATTATATTTTGACCGACGACCACCAACCACATTAGGGTACAAAATCATCAAGTTAGGGGTGAAACCCGCACCTTGTCGATTAAGTCCCATTCCTCGATTTTCGATCTCGCCAAAGTTTCGATTGTTTCAATCAATTAGAGACGTTTAGTAACTGGAAGGGTAAGATACCATTAATCGCTTCTCGACGAGAGTATCTTACCTATAGGCCAAAACACGTTTCTCTAATTTGAAAGGACTTTCGATTCACTTTGGAATTGTCGACGTTTCTCTACCCGAAACAATCCCATGTTTTACGAGCCTCTCTTTTATGTGATTCAATTTACATGTGATTTTATACTTGTTACCTCGTTTGTTTCAAAACCGTTACACAATTCGCACGTCTCGCGCAATAAAAAACAATAATAATCCTCGTGAACAAACTAAATTTATACCCCTTTTACGCATTCATACGTGCTATACTTGTTGAATACATGTTGGAAACTTATGCTTTATGTGAACTTTACATAATACATGAACACTTACATGCTTTTACATGCAAAAACCTTGTTTTAAAATTTATGATCAAGTCTCATCCTTTCCTTTTCTTTCGAACTTCTAGATGGCATCTCCAAGCTCATCAAAGAAGACCAAGTCAAAGAAAGGTTCCAACAGTGAATCCATCTCCAAACAAGAGCTAGTTGGGCTCATTGTTGAACAAATGGCCGACCAAATGGCTCGAGCTATACCCGACATTGTTAGCCGCATTCAAACCAACACCGATTCGCCTCATGGCTCGGTGGACTCCAAGGTGGAGAAGCCCAACAATTCATGGCTTGCAAACCATTAGAATTTACTGGGAAGGATGGTGCTACCGCACTACTCTCTTGGTTTGACGCCATGGAGATCACTTTTTGTCATAGTGGTTGTCCTGACGACCTACGCACCCAAAATGCCACAGGGGTGTTCCGATCAAGGGCTCTTGATTGGTGGACCTCTGAACGAGGCACAAGAGGTGAGGACGCCGCCCACGCATTGCCATGGGCTGAATTGAAAAAGATTATGAAGGAATAATTTTGTCCGCCGCACGAGCTGAGGAAAATAGAGAGTAAGTTTTGGCACCTAAAGCAGGTGCATGACGACAATGATGGTTTAACCCTTCGTTTTAAACAACTTAGCATCCTGTGTCTTAGCCAGGTTGATACCCCTGACAAAGTCATCACACAAATACATCCACTGTTGCCCTGATTCCTTCATGAACCTTATGGAAGCTGCTTGCCCAGCCACTATCGAGGAAACCTTTCGTTTAGCTGCCCGTTTGAATACTAACCATGTTATGCGCAGAAATGCCTCGAAAGCCCCGCTGAAAACCACCCATCAAGCCACTTTTGAACCCTCCTCATCCACTAAGAAAAACCAAGGCAAGAAGCGGAAGGCTTCGAACCAGAATTGCGCGGTTGTCACTCCGCCAAACCCACAACCTTTACAAGCTGTATCTGTCGTTAACCCCATAACCCTTGGACCTCAAGAAAGAAACTACGTTGGGTCATGGCCCAAGTGCAACCAATGCTCATACCATCATCCTACTGGCACCCCATGTTGCAAATGCGCCACCTGTAACAAGCTGGGGCATTTTGCCAATCGTTGTCGCTACAATCCGAAGCCCGATCAAAACTAAGCTGTTGTAGCTCATAAACCCGTCCCCAACCAAGCTCAGAACCAAGTAGCTCTTGTGCGAGCATGTTTTAAGTGTGGTGATGTCAACCATATGGCTAACGTCTGTCCCCAACGAAACCAACAACAACAACAACAGCCACCGCAACAGCAGCAGCAGCAACAGGCTCAACAACCAGCTCGAGGCAGAGCATTTCTCCTCTCTACCACTCATGCCCAAAACGCGAATGTCGTCATTACTGGTATGTTTCTTGTGAACCATGTTTACGCTTCATACTTATTTGATACTGGCGCCGATAAAAGTTTTGTGTCGTTAGAATTCGAATCTTTGCTTAAGTGTAAACGCTTTAAGTTGCCAAGATCTTTCGCTGTCGAAGTCGCTGATGGTAAAACCGTCGCTGTCGATTCCGTCCTTTCTAATTGTTCCTTGATTCTTAACGACCTTACGTTCTCAATCAATCTTATACCTATGCAAATGGGTAGTTTCGACGTCATAGTAGGTATGGACTGGCTTAGGCGAGTTCGTGCTGAAGTTGTCTGTTCCGAGAAGTTTATTCGTCTTCCTCTCCCAAACGGTGATTCCCTACACGTCTATGGTGAAAAACCTTCTCATGGTCTTAAGCTTATGTCGTGTATCCAAGCGAACAAATGCTTGCGCAAGGGTACCTTCACCTTTCTCGCCCACATTATGGAAAAGAAGGACAAAGGCCCAAGCATAAGCGACGTTCCCGTCGTACGTGATTTCCCCGATGTGTTTCCCGACGATCTTCCTGGTCCGCCTCCTGCTCGTTTTGTCGACTTTCGCATCGATTTAGTGCCTGGCGCTACGCCTGTCGCTAAGTCTCCGTACCGTTTAGCACCCTCTGAGATGCAAGAGTTCTCAAGTCAACTACAAGAGCTTCTTGATAAAGGCTTTATACGCCCTAGTACTTCTCCTTGGGGCGCTCCTATCCTATTCGTCAAAAAGAAAGAAGGGTCATTCCGTATGTGTATTGACTATCGTGAACTCAACAAGCATACTGTCAAGAACCGATACCCACTTCCTCGCATTGACGTTCTCTTTGGCGAATTGCATGGCGCGACCTGTTTCTCAAAGATCTATCTTCGTTCTGGGTATCATCAGCTTCGAGTTCTCGAAGAAGATGTGCCTAAGACCGCCTTTCATACACGATATGGTCACTATGAGTTCGTGGTCATGCCCTTTGGTTTGACCAATGCACCTGCCGTTTTCATGGACTTGATGAACCGCGTGTGCAAAGCATAGTTGGACCGCTTCGTGATCGTCTTCATTAACGACATCCTCATCTACTCCAAGACACGAGAAGAGCATGGGCAGTACTTGCGTCTTATCCTTGAACTTCTTCGTACTGAATGTCTTTACGCCAAATTCTCCAAGTGCGAATTTTGGTTAAAAAAGGTTCAATTCCTTGGTCATACTGTCAACGAACTTGGTATTCACGTTGACCCCGCTAAAATCGAAGCCATAAAGAATTGGATTGCACCAAAGTCTCCGTCCGAAATTCGTTCGTTTCTTGGTCTTGCTGGTTATTATCGTTGTTTTATCTCCAACTTTTCGAAAATCACCGTCCCTTTGACCTCCTTGACTCAAAAAGAGAAACCTTTTATTTGGGGTCCCGAACAAGAGGAGTCTTTTCAAACACTCAAGGACATGCTTTGTAATGCTCCTATTCTCGTGCTTCCTGATGGAAACAATGACTTCGTCGTGTATTGCGATGCTTCAAACCTTAGACTTGGTTGTGTCGTTATGCAATGAGACAAGGTTATCGCTTACGCGTCGAGACAACTCAAAATACATGAGAAGAACTATACTACTCACGACCTTGAACTTGGCGCAGTTGTTTTTGCGCTGAAGATTTGGCGACACTACCTTTATGGTACTAAGTGTGTGGTCTTCACCAACCATAGGAGCTTTCAACATATCTTCGACCAAAAGGAACTGAACATGCGTTAACGTCGTTGGGTGGAACTGCTAAATGACTATGACTATGAAATCAAATACCATCCAGGTAAAGCGAATGTAGTAGCCGACGCCCTTAGTTGTAAAACTTATGTGAAGGGTATTTGTTGCCTCCAACTCGTTAACGATCTTCAATGCCGTATTCGTGAAGCTCAATATGCCTCCATTAATGAAGGTAGTTTCTCTGTAGAGATACGAGGCGCTAAGGAGCAAGACCTCGTGTCCAAACCTGATGGTATTCTATACTATCTCAATCGTATCTGGATCCCTAATCGTGAAAACCTTCGAGACTTTCTCATGAATGAGTCACACAAAACAAGGTATTCCGTTCACCCTGGAGCTGATAAGATGTACCACAATTTGCTTACATCCTATTGGTGGCCTGGAATGAAAAGGGATATCGCCTCCTACGTTGCGAAATGTCTTACGTGCTCAAAGGTCAAAGCTGAACATCAACGACCCTCTAGTTTACTCGAACAACCAGAAATTCCTGTCTGGAAATGGGAGAGCATTGCCATGGATTTCATCACTAAACTTCCTCGTACTTCTTCTGGTCATGACAGTATTTGGGTGATCGTTGATCGATTGACCAAGTCAGGTCACTTTCTTCCCATTCGTGAAGATTTCAAAGTCGAGAAATTGGCTAGAATCTACACTGATGAGATCATTTGTCGTCATGGTATCCCCATTAACATCATTTCCGATCGTGACACTCGTTTTACGTCTCACCTTTTCCAGACTTTTCAATCTGCTATGGGTACTGTCCTTAACCTTAGCACTGCTTTTCATCCTCAATCAGACGGCCAAACCGAGCGTACTATCCAAACGTTAGAGGATATGCTTTGTTTTTGCGTAATAGATTTTTGTGGCAACTGGGATTCACACTTGCCTTTGATCGAATTCTCGTATAACAACAGTTATCATGCGAGTAGTCAAATGGCACCTTTCGAATCATTGTATGGTCGCAAGTGCCGTTCACCTAGTTGTTGGAACGAGATTGGTGAATCTCAATTCACTGGTCCCGAGCTTATACAAGAAGCAACGGATAAGATTTTACAGGTCCGAGACGACTTATTGAAAGCCAGAAGCCGACAAAAGAGTTACGCCGACAAGCATCGCAAACCCTTGGAATTCGAGACAGGTGACTTTATACTCCTCAAGGTATCCCCTTGGAAGGGAGTGGTTCGATTTGGTAAGAAAGGGAAACTCGCACCTCGCTACGTTGGTCCCTTCAAGATTCTCGAAAGGATTGGCAAGGTTGCGTATAGACTGGACCTACCTGAGGAACTCAACAACGTACATCCTGTCTTTCACGTTTCAAACTTAAAGAAGTGTCTAGCTGACGAAGGACTTCAAGTTCCACTCGAGGACCTCCAAGTCAATGAGACCTTGCATTTTGTGGAAAGACCCGTCGAAATTATGGATCAAGGAGTCAAGTTATTGAGGCGCAGTAAAATTCCTATCGTTAAGGTTCGATGGGAAGGAAAACGTGGCGCTGAATTTACTTGGGAACTCAAGAGTGACATGAAGACGAAGTATCCGCATCTTTTCGCTACATCTTCCTAAATTTCGGGACGAAATTCCCTAAAGGAGGGGAGACTGTAATGCCCCGCTCTTTTGTACTTTCCATTTATAGCAAGCCTTGTTTGTATTTCGATTTTTGGTAACCTTATGTTCTTGTAATCGTTCTTTCTTTGTAACCGTTGTAAAATCCAAGACTTGGATCATAAATAAAATCGTATTTTGTTAAATTCATGTTATCCATACTTTATGCATGCTCATACGTTCAATTTCGTGAAACAATTGATGCTTATTCGTAATTCTTGGAAACTATGTGCTAAACTTGCAAATATGTGAAACTTATGCATAAAACGTGCTTTGATCGTAAACGATACTTAAATACGACGTTCATACGCCTAATTATAATTAGTTTATGTTCCTCATACTTAATTTATCCTTAAACTATGTTTAAATTACATAAAATACCCTTAATATACCCTAAAACCCTAAAATATAAACTCAAGGGACCAAAGTGTCAATTCAAAAACTTGAATTGAAGACCTGATGGTCTCTGGCACCCCGCCACAGCCATTGGATCCTCTCGTACCCTGCCAGAGGCAGAATCTGCAGATTAGTTGTTTCCCCTTACGGGAATGGGCATTTTAGTGTGTTTGTTGCTTCCAATGTGTGTTTCTTGCATTAAAAACTCACAACCACTAACCCCAACCCTTCCCTTCCCCTATAAATACCACACCACTCCAAGCCCTAATCCCTTTACAAACTCCTCTAAATCTCTCTCAAATCACCAAAAACACAGCTGCAAGTTCAAGTTCGAGCAGAATCTTCAAGCTTCACTAAAGTGAGCATAACTCACTCGTTTCTCATCCGTTTTAGCTCATTCTTTTTCCAGAATACTTGGCTTGACTTAGGTTCGATTCCATGGGTGTTTCACAGTAAACAAGTCCCTAGAACTCCAGCAAATAGGCTCCAAAGTTCACTGTTCGTTTTGTTTTGAATCAAACTTTGTTTATACTTGTTTAAACTTGAGTCTAACTCATTCAAACCGACGTCCTTATGCGTATAACCACTTGTATGGTTAGTTGGGCTTAAAAACGGGGCTGAGACATACAAAAATCAGAGGTTAAACCTCATATGAATTCTGTTTTACTTAGGGTTTTTAACCCACAAGTGATGTTCAAGCTTCAAGCTTGGTGAAGGTGTGATTATGGACTAACTTGGGTTGTCCAACATAAAATCCCCACATTACTTGATGATTTCTCATAGTGTAGTTGTTTATACTCTTGTATATCTTGTAGTTCATGACCCTCCTTGAATGTTCTTACATCAAGTGTAGTGGTGAACACCTAGAGGTACCTAAATGGAAGTTTGTTCTTCCTACCTCGTACATGAATTCTATGACACATTAGAGGTACCAAAATGAAGATTTAATCTTCTACCTCATGCTTGACTATTGGATATACTAATGTATAATACATAACCTAAATAATACCTATATACATTCGAACCTTTGATGATGAAATTCGTGTTCATTTGTCAAGACTAACATCATCTAAAGACCTAAACCTTGTTATGATTCTACTGGGTGTTCAACCCATAAAAACATTATAACCCTTGTGGTTACATAGTGACAAACAAGTGTTATGTGTTGAAGATGAATATTTTCATATGATACTTTCATGTCATTTTAACTCCTAAATCCTTGACTCCCCTGTTTTCCCCAAAACTCACACACTTTGTTTCTTCGTGTAGAAGGACTCGGTGTTCCAACCTCCTAAACAAACCAACACTCTCACGGATTTATCAAGTAGAAGGCTTGCAAAACCGTGAGTACACTTGACCCATTTACTTTTAAAGACACTTTGGGTTGTAACATGTTACCATACAAAATTACACTTGCACACACTTAAACATGCTTTATGAACTCAACCGTTATGCATGCTACTTGTTTACTCAGGTTCATGCTAGATTATACATGTTTTGTGACATTAACTTTGCTAAGCCCTCAACTTAACATATATAGTGCTATAGGAGTAGCACACCACCCGTCGGGGTCTTGTTAAGTCATTGTACTAAAACGGTCTCGTTACTTTTGTGGCGAGGGATGCTAAATACTAGTGGACATTTGGGTTTGACGTGATGTTATGCATGCTAGTTACCTTGTTTACAAATTGCCATGTGGATTCGAGTAAATGCTTTATACATATGCTATACTATTTAAACCTTGTGTACTCGCCTTTGCTTTTGCATTGAACTTTATTTTAACATGTTACAGGTTGAGGATGATGATGCTATGAAACGAAGTAGCATTGATGCCTGGATACACATTTAGACGTCTTAGGTTTAAAATGTTGTATCGATTTTGTTTATGTTGTTATGTACTTTCGTTGAACTTGTTGTTATTTGAGATTTCTATGTAATGTTGACAATTTATGTTTCGGAATGAAAATGGTTAATTTAAATGTTGTCACAAATAGTGTTATGAAGTCTCTTGCAATCTATTTCGTTTCATCCCGATGATTCCGCCATCAGTTGGGGTGTGACATTGGCTGTTCAAAGACATATTACGCGACCTTAAATTGGTTTCATAATTTTATTTGAGATGTTAGAACGCTTTTTTATTTCCGAGACTTATTACGACCCCTTTACATGAAACGCTTTTACCGTTGGTCCTATTAAATAAAAGGTCCTATAAAATAGCATTTTAGGACACTTTTGCGCGTACTAAAAACCAAGTTTTCTTGTAGTGGGACCTGGCAATTTCTTTTCTCTGATCTCAGCCCAGCATACTGGTGTGCGGCACTTCCATCCATAGAGGGCTTCAAATGGTGCAGCATTGATGCTGGTATGATAGTGGTTGTTATAAGAAAATTCTATGAGAGGTAAGTGATCGTCCCAATTTCCTCCAAAGTCAATTACACAGGCTCTAAGCATATCTTCAATTGTTTGGATTGTTTTTTCGCTTTATCTGTTCGTTTGAGGATGATAAGCTGTACTTAGATTTAATCTAGTTCCCATTGCTTTTTGGAAACTTGTCCAAAATGAGAAGTAAAACGGTTGTCTCTGTCAGACACAATAGATAAAGGAATTCCATGTAATGAAACTATTTCATTCACATACAGCTTAGCTAATTGTTCCATACTGAAAGTTTCCTTCATTGGTAAGAAATGAGCAGATTTGGTAATCTGTCTACAATCACCCAGATTGTATCATTACCTTTTCGTGTCTTGGGTAGTTTGGTAACAAAGTCCATTGTTATCAACTCCCATTTCCAAATTGGCATCTCCAATTGTTGCAATAATCCTGAAGGTTTCTGATGTTCAGCTTTAACTTGTGAGCAAGTTAAACATTAGCAACATAATTTGCTATCTCTTTTTTCATTCCTATCCACCAGAAATTCTTTCGTAGGTCTTGATACATCTTGTCACTTCCAGGATGCATCGTATACTTAGACTTATGGGCTTCTAATATTCGATTTCATAGGTTCCCTTGAATAGGTATCCAAATTCTTTTCTTATGGAATCGCCACATTCCATCTGTTCATTTTTCTAATTCCTTAATCATTCCTTTTAAACCTTCAGCATCATCCTTGATTGTTGTTTCCTGTATCTTTTTCACTTGTTCATTTAAATCTACATGCAGGTTTAGTCTAAGAGAGCGTACTTTTTTTGGCTTCTCATGATACTTTCGACTTAAAGCATCAGCTACTACGTTAGCTTTCCCTGCATGATATTAGATATCACAATCATAATCACTAAGAATTTCCATCCATCATCTTTACCTCATGTTTAATTCCTTTTTTCCGAAGACATACCTTAAACTTTTATGATCTGTAAATACAACGAACTTACTACCATAAAGATAATGTCTCCAAATCTTAAGGGCAATAAGTAATTACTTTTTGACGTTGCATCAGCACACATCCATATCCTAACTTAGACGCATCACAATAGACTATGAAGTCTTCAGTTCCTTTAGGCAATGCTAGTATTGGTGCGTTGGTTAACTTCTGTTTTAAAATCCTAAACGCTTCCTCTTATTTTGGTCCCCATTCAAACTTAACTGATTTTCAAGTCAGTTTGGTCAATGGAATGGCTATCCTAGAAAAATCTTGAATAAAACGTCTATAATATCCTGCCAGTCCAAGAAAACTTCTTACTTTTGTTGCGGACTCAGGGACTTTGCATTTGGTAATCGCCTTGATCTTTTGTGGGATCCACATGAATTCCTTCATGATTAACCAAGTGTCCAAGGAATTGCACTTCTTGCACCAGAATTCACATTTTAAGAATTTAGCATAAGGCTTTTCTTTTCTCAACAATGTTAGGAGTATATGCAAATGTTCTGCATGTTCCTCCTTACTCTTAGAATAAATTAGAATATCATATATAAAGACAATTATGAATTTATCCAGGTATAGTTTATATATTTTGTTCATCATGTCTATAAATGTAGTTGGGGCATTGGTTAAATCAAATGGCATGACTGTAAATTCATAATGACTGTACCTCGTTCTGGAAGCAGTTTTAAGAATATTCTCTTCATGTACTTTCAATTGATGATATCCTAAGCGTAAATTGATCTTAGAAAAGAATCGAGCTCCCTGAAGTTGATTGAACAGATCATCGATTCTCGGTCGTGGGTACCGATTTTTAATCGTAACCTTATTCAATTCTCGGTAGTCAATGCACATACGCATCGATCCATCTTTCTTTTTGACAAACAACACCGGTGCTCCCTATGGTGATGAACTAGGTTGTATAAAACCTTTCTCTATCAATTCGTCTAGCTGTTTCTTTAATTCTTGCATCTTCGTTGGTGCTAGTCGGTAGGTGCTTTGCCAATCGGTGCCGTTCCTAGTATTATGTGAATTCTAAATTCAACCTCTCAATCTGGCGGTAATCCAGGTAACTCTTATGGAAAAACATTTGAGAATTTAGATACTACGGGAATATGTTTTAATTCTTTTCCTTTAGTGTTAATGATTATTGAAATCATATACACCATTCCTCCCTTCCGTACATAACTTGCAGCTTTCATCACAAAAATGAACTTTGTTGACCTTATTGGCTTATCTCCTTTAATTGTGATCCTTATACCTTTGGCGTACATACTTCTACAGACTTTTGATCACATAAAATACTTGCATGATTGGCTACCAACCAATCCATTCCTTACACAACATCGAATCCAGCTAGATTCATTGGTAAGAGGTTAGCAGTAAAGTTATGGTTTAAAACTTCTATCCTCGCTTCCTGCAGGATTTCACTAATCTTGATAGAATCTCCATTTGCTGTCTCCACCAGACAGTCTTGGTGAAGTTTAATTCATGGTTAATTGAGAAGTTTGGAGAAAGAAGTATTTATGAAACTTTTGTTTGCATTAGAGTCGAATAATACTTTAGCATAAACATCATTAACTAAAAACGTACCAGCAATCACATCTGGAATCATCTTGGCTTCTTCAGCGATCAAAACGAATGCTCTGGCATTCTTCTTGGGTCCTACTGTTGCCTTTGCTTTGTTGGTTGTTGCTAGAGCTAGTTTCAGACAGTTCGGTTTGATGTGACCAGCTTCTCTACAGTTATAGCATATTCTAATGTTAACTTTCTTCCTGCACTCTTCTTCCTTATGTCCTGATATTTTGTAGAAGTTGCAGTATATCGAGCATTTTCCTAAGTGTTTCCTTTTACAATACTTGCAGGAGGGTGAAGAGGAAGAACCTGGTCCTTTTCCGCAATAGGAATTACCATAACGTAGTTCTTGGGTAATCTTTTGAGCTAGGTTCTTTTTCTGGTTTTCCTCTTGCGTACATACCAATTCATCTGTTAGAGTGTTAGCAAGTTCCACTGCTTCTTCTATGGTTTGGGGTCTGGCTGCCTTGACTACATGTCTGATATCACTGATTAATCCCCAGATGTAACGGGAGATTAATACCGGTTTTGGTGAGGCTAGTGTTGGTACTATCCTTGCATATTCAAAGAATATGGTAGTATATTCCCTGCAATCTACTCCACTTATTCTATGATTCAGAAATTTATTGGTAATTTGTTCCTTTTCATGAGGAGGACAGAACTTGCTTTCAACTATCTCCTTAAAGTTGTTCCATTCAATGTTATAAAGCCTGTCACCTCCTCTGGACTGAAGAATGGTATTCCACCACTCTAAATCTGCATTCTTAAAGAGATTAGAAGCATACATGATCTTATCCTCATCTGTACATTTACTTATTTTTAGGACTGCTTCTGTCTTTTCTATCCAGCGCAAGGCTGAAATGGCTCCTTCATTGCCTGAGAATTCTAGTGGTTTGCATGATAAGAATTCTTTATAAGAACAAGCATATGAAATGGTCCTTCTTCTTTTTGGAATTGGAGCTTGGATAAGTGGTCCGTGATTTTCATTTACGCCGTGACTTGGTTCAGTGGGTGCACGTTTACTTCCGATTACAGAATTATTATTTTCTGCCTTTTTAATAGTATAATATATGGCATGGCATCTATAATTCCTTGGGCTACTATGTGTTCAATAGCACTTTTATCCACTTGGTTCCCGTTATTATTGTTATTCTGGATTTCCTGATTTACTTCGTTTGACATCTGAATTGTAAACATTATCAGGTATTAATATCACGGAATAAGTTAAACAAACAAACACACAAGCAGATTGAACCAAAATCGTCGATCATTGCGACTCCTACTGGTTATATTATATATATATATATAATATATATATATAATATAGTAGGTGACTGTTTTCTTAATACTGCATCTCCCTCTCGTCATACTTCCAGACGAGCCTTTCTCCGATTTGGCGAATCCGGTTTCCCTCCTCAACCAACTCTTCACCATAGTGGCGAAGTTCTTCCACATTCTCCTGGCTTATGGGTGGCATTGGGGTTGGCACAGGTTCAGGGTAAAGTGGTTCTGGTTCTTCGTAGGGATATGGATTATTCAGTAATTCCTGAAATGCCCGGTTGTCGGCCCACCATGATCGAAAGGGTTTGGTGCTGGAATCCTAGGTATCTCATTTGGATCAAAGGCTGGGATTGGAAGTTGATTTTCCTGGTTTTGTTCTAGATCTATGGGTTGGTCAGGGAATAATGGTAGAAGTTGTGGGTCTGCTACTTGGTTAAGATCAAGTTCTCCTTCTACATTTCCAAACATATGAAAGTCAGCTAGTTGTCTATCAAATTCTTCTTCCGATAAAGGTCTGGCTTCTCTCAGCTCTATTCACAATTCTTTGTTGTTGTAATTTTCTCATTCTTTTTCTCCTCTCTGATTTTGCTCTATTAAACCAACCTCTCTTTTTAAGGGGAAAAGTGTGACACATGGCAAAATACCATTAATTCCGTACAACCTGAACAACTATTATAATATACGTTTACGCGTTTTCCGACTTGAATTTATCTAATTAAGTCCTAAAATTTCTAGGATTGTATAAAATCATAGTATAGTATGATAACAATCCTGTCACGATTGAAGACGAATAAAACTATATCCTAGACTGGCGGCAGAAACGCGAACAAACAATACCTGTCAGTACTGGTCGCGGTACAGTCTTGCATGACAAAAACGAGACATAAAGATATGTCTGCACAAACATTTTATAAAAACTTCGTCTGAAAATAACATGTGCTTTATATTGTCTTGAAAATTTTAATTAAAAACCAGATTGTCTAAGTCCACAGAAAAATACATTAATCCTGCGGAAGTGTACAGCATTCCGCAGAATGAAACAGTAACTGTCCGAAAACCCAAAAATAAATATTATTTATCATAAATAATATAACAGGTATTAAAAACGACACAAAATCCGCACTTAAATCTTATTTTGTTAAGCTGCACGGCTAGTTCAGTAAACTGCCTGACAACAAAGCCGGTACAAGAACTGTATCAGAAATAATAAAATTTTTAGTCCGGAAAGTTGGATTAATAATTTGGATGATAAAACTTGTGCAAAAACAAATTTTGACATGGATTTATATAAATAAAACGCAATGTCAGTATTTAACCCGGTACAAGACCTGAACCAAATTTTTGAACCGATCAACGAACTAAGAATCGTTTCGTCTTTAGTAGGATTGGTTTTGCAATTCAAAAGGGGGTTGCGGCGCAGCTTGTTGCCCGTTTACCTGCCACTTGTTTGTAATTTGCTAATTTGGAATAAATAACATTCGGTAAAAAAAAAAAAAAAAACTAAGAATTTTAGTGGGTTAATTTTATCTAGTGTCACATTACTTTAAAATGTGGAACCTTGAAACTTTGTAGAAATTTTTATATAAGATAAACAAATTCATGAAGTTTATATATTTAAACAAGATTTAAAAAATAAATAATAAAAACCCCAAACCACCCCTTGTCCACGGTTTGGTTTGGGTCCCCCACCCACTCACTTGATTTTTGATGTGTTATAATGAATCTAATTAAGCTAAGTGTAGGGACACATGTAAGGAAGATCATAAAACAAGACATCACTTATCATTTCCATTTCATTTTTTTTACAACAAAACTCTTCATCTTCTTCCTTTCTCTTTCTTGAAATCGGTCAAACATAATCACCTCCATATTCACAATCAAAAATTCAAAACACATTATATTCAAGCTTGCATGGATGATTCAAGACCTTGGTGAAGCTTGGAAATACATTTGAAGCATTTTAACAAATCTTGGTGTTCTTGGATCATCACCATCTTCATATCTTCATCTAATCGTCATCTTTTCTACTTGTTCATCCCTAGCCAAGTGCTAGTAGTAAGCTTCAAATCTTGTACTTACCTTTTTTTGTGATTTATGTTTAAACACAAATGTACAAGTATTTATCTTGAAGATTATTTAAAGAACACAAGAATCACTAACAAAAACTAAACAAACTAATATGATCATATGCTATTTTTGATGATTTTTGATAATCTTAAAGTTGTGTTTATGTAGAAAACTTGATGTTGTATCTTCATGTTTAAAAATATGATCTAAACACATGCATGTTTAGATCTAGCAAGATTCACCAACAAAATGTCATGAACATAAATTTTTGAATTTAAAATGGTCACATGCATCATACAAAATATGGATTATTATTTAAAACTCGTAAACTAGAAATTTTGTTGAAATGGGTAATTAAAGTTTCCATTTTTTGAAATATCATGAATATGAACTTGTTCTTGGAATTGTTATGAACACATATTTCTACTTAAAATGACTTCATGAATCACTTAAAATACGAGTTTTCATATAAAAAAATAATATACAAATTTTTGGTAAAAATCATAAATAAAGTTTCCTTTTTAGGAAAGTTTAATGCTACAACAAGTTCATGACACTTTTGTTAGCAAGAAAAGATGATGCTTAATACTTGATGATATTTTGAGTTGAAGATGATTTAAAAACAAGTTTGTTTAAACTTGGGAAAAGTCCATAGTTTAACTGGAACTATGGCAAAAGTGTTATAAAATCGGTTACAATCAAAAGGTGTTAAACAAAGGATTTGGAGACTAGAAAAACAACTTGGGATCTTTAAAACTTGATTAAACGGATTTTCGGACAAGAAGGTATAAGTTCACGTTTTATAAAGATTTCCTATTGGAAAGTATATATTTTAGATAAAATATATACTTTAAAGATTCATCAGTGTCAAGCTTATATTTTGTATGTATATTATGTATTTAGTTCATGGAGGAAAAAAAACAAAAATATACACTTACACATAAAAGTACAAAAATATATGTTAACACTTGAAAAACGAAAACTATAAAAATGGAATGTCCATCCTTGGACATAAACAAACAATCGGAAAATTCGGACACTTTTGACGAATCAGACAAAATAAAATATATGGCACGGGTAAAATATACAACATAAACGAGATGGATGATACGAATGAATCGGGCGACACGAATGAACCAAAATGACATGAAGGAAACGATCAAAAACAAACAAACAAACCGACACTCACTTTATTTTTACTAGTAACTTATACAAAATATTTATTAGTTTTATTAAACTAAATTGTTATAAGTTATTATTTTTACTAGTAAGTAATAAAATATGGATCAACCCAAATTTAATAACCATATGGGCTAACCCATCTTTTAAAAATAAAATTGGGCTAACTTATCTTTTCGTTAAATTGGACTAAAGCCCACTTTTTACAAGTTGTTTTGGGCTAAGCCCACTTTTGTGAGACTATTCTTGCGCTAAGCCCACTTTTATAAGAATACATTTGGTAAAGCCCACTTTTGTGAACTATTTTTGGGCTAGACCCACCTTTTTATAATTAAATTGGTCTAGGCCTACTCTTACAAACTAATTGGGTTTGATCCACTTTAAACAAATTGGGCTAGGCCCACACTAGTTAAATGAAATGGGCTAGACCACACATACAAAGTCAATTGGGCTAGGCCCATATGTACTAAACATTTGAATTGGACTTTCATGTCTAACTCATGGGCTAGTGTGACAATTGTCAAAAATTCAGGTATTCGTACAATTAATTAACCATGATTAGTGCTTAATGACTGTGCTGAATTGTAATTAATTTCTCACTGATTACTTTCATATACATACATGTGCATCACATATTGCAAATGATATATCATTATTGCATGAGAACTTGTATGACTCAAATGATGCACGAAACACCGTTAGCACAGTTATCAGAAAAATCAGGAAAATGCTGACAGAACTCAGCACATAGACAGACAGTGCAATGAGACACAGAATGAGCCAGAAACTAAGTTCTACACTAGTATAGTGTGTAGGAAAGTAAGGATCACAAAACTGCCTTTCTAGTGATAGTTTAAGTGCCGGAAAGTGCCTAAAACTCACCCAAAGTGTTGAATTCAGCAAAATTCAGCATTTTAACAATCTAATATTATGCAGAAATATGGTTAAATGGTCCTGAATGCTTTCCTAAGTGTCAGGAATCAAAAGTGTCACAAAAGGGTACATAAATCAGACTAAATTGCATGTTTAGCACTTTAACAAACCGGTAACCAACCAAAAAATCGGACACTACCCGAAACATCAAATTTACACTAGAAGCACTGTTTTAACATTACCAAGCTAGTTATGGTCCTCGAGCATCATAATACGTCATAAATATCTGGTAACTAGAATGACTAACTATATACTTGCAATTTTACCCTAAACTAACTATGTGATTAAACCTACTCTACATACGCCCCCCCCCCCCACCTAGTAATCGGCCATACCTTACCCCTATACCTCAAGATTTCATTTCATTATTAAATTGGATATGTTGATGCTTTACCAAAGATAATATACAAAGGTTAACATTTGAACTTGGATTATAAAAGAATATGCAAGACCATGAGATCATTTCTACACACACTTAAACACACACAACTCTCTCCTCTCTTCTTCTTGCTCTCGGCCGAAAGAAGCACCACCATCACCACCATTTTTCAATCAAGTTAAAACCATTCCAAGTATATACAAAGGTGTTAGAGGTTACATAAAGAAGCTAGGAGCTTTCAGAAGTTCAAGAACCTCTCTTATTTGCTTTTATCCATCTCATTTCTTCACTTGATCATCCCTAGCCTTGTGCTAGTGGTAAGAGTCTTGATCTTGCTAGTTTACTTCTATTTTAAGTGGTTAAAAGAAGAATCATACTTATAATCTTGAAGAACGCTAAGAATCACAATATGTAAACTTGAACATAAGCATGTTTAATGAAGAAACTAAGTTGTTTTTGTGTTGATTTACTTGATGATTGTTGTTTGTTCATATATATGATGTAGATCATCATGTGATCTTGCTAGATCATGATTAAAAACATAATCTAGCAAGATGAGAGAGTAGAAATATTGTAGGATGATAGATCATCCACACAAAGATCATGAACTTGAAAGAACATAATGTTTTCTTGGAAAATAATGATCAAAGTGAGTAGTAACACTTGTAGATCTAAAGATTTATGGATGATTTCTAAAGAAACCAAGTTAAAAATATAAGTTATACTAAATCTTGGTTCTTACATAAACAAATATTATTTTTGGTGGTTAAACAAGTGTAGGAACACTTGTGTAACAAGGAGATTTCATAAAGAAACATTTTTAGAAATGATGATCACAAGTTGTAAACATCTACATTCTTTAAAAATGAAGTTTTTAATGAACTAATCACACTTTAGAAGGTAACAAGGCTTACTAAGAACACTAGTAAGTTCCTACAAATTTTTACAAAGATTCAAGTTAATGAAGTAGTAGATTATTACTTGATTTTGGCAAAATTGGTAAGTAAAGGTTGTTTATTATTGATTGTGATGATTTTTACAAAAGAAAATGATATGCTTGAAAGCATGGAAACCTCCATTTTTAGGGGAAACTATGGCAAAATTTTCTAAAAATCTAAACACTTAGAAAAATATTCATAAACATTCACTTACAAGTGTATTTCAAACCAAAAATTGTTACAAAAAAACTTTTCCATAATTTTGGTTACAAAATATAAATATTGGAGGTTGGTTTTTATAAATAAAAGTGACTAAATATGTATTTAGGAAATATATATTTAGAAGACACCATGTGTGTGATTATTTGTATATTTTGTGTATTAGTTATATTATTTTTAAGACTTGAAATAATATAATACATCAAAATACCAAGAATTACAATCCAAAATATTACCAAAATCCCAAGAAATAAATATACAAGTTGTACATAAAATGGGTGAAAACCAAACTATGGAATAAAACTTATAAAATATTCCGGAAATTTATTCACAAAGTATATATTGGTAAATAATATTTTGGACACCAAGGAAATGAAAATATGATTTTTACAATTACTACAAGATGTGTCATATTTTGATAAAGGAAAAATATATTATTTTTCACATGTATGAATATATATTTTTTTCTTGAAATTTTTAGAAAATATATTATTTTTAAGAAATATATATTTTCTTACACAAACATGAAATACAATATTTTTTGGGAAAAGAGATATATTTTATCAAATATAAATGAAATATATCATTTTTGTATGAAAAATGAGTTTATATATATTTTCCAAGTTAGACTTGAAAATATATTATTTTTGGAACTTATGAGAAAATACAAATATTTTTGCCAAAGAAAAATTATAAATAATTTTTCTAAATAATATTTATTACAATATATATTTTGGAAATATATATATTGGTGGACTTCTATTAAAGATAATATTCCGGAAAAAATATTACAAAATTAAGTACAATAATACTTAATGAATACAATAAAAATACGTATTCTCATACGTATAAATACTGTAACAACCCGCACTTTCGTGCGTTGTTACTACTCGATACACTCGTTACGCCTAGCACCAGAGATTCGGATCATAATGTAACTATATCGCATACATCGCTATTCGAAGGATAATCGCATATTTTCGCAATACACTATTATCACAAACACTAACACTCACGGAGGCATTGAGTGAGGACCTATTCTACCCTCCTCAGTGGCCGTGATGTGTCGAACGTAAACAACTAACGCTAACAAGGACTCTCGGGTGAGTGCTATAGCTCCGGTCGTCGTGACGATGATGACAATACGAGTGAGTGGTACCCCGTCAGTCATTGTGGCACAACACACAATAACGTTCACTATGACATCGAGAAAGGACCTATACTACCCTCCTTGATGGCTGTGAAACGTTGCTAATAATCGCATACTCGAATCGGAAACCGATTGTTAATTATCGAAACATTGGAATATGGATACGTAAATACGACCCCTAGTGATATATATATATATATATATATATGAATATATAATAATAGTATGAATCAACTATAGAAAGCGCGTACTTCAAAATCTATCAAAACGATAAAAAACGGAGAAACTCACCGCGTCGGAGTAGCCATCCGGATGGACAGCCTCATCCGAACGGATGGGCCTCATCCGAACGGATGGGCCATCCGAACGGATGGCCATTCGACCCGGTCACTCCCTTCTCCTCTCTGTTGCCTATAAATAACCTGTCACACCATTGTTTAAGTGATGTGACAGCTCCCACTCGACCAGGCACGCTTCAAGACCCTTTTCTCTCGATTCCTCGCGATTCCGGTAAGATTTCAACCTAAAACTCGTACTTCTATGATCTACACTCAATTCTACACCATTCTATCTTTCAAAACTCAATTTCCAACCGTGAAATCTACTGATTTGAGGTGTTTTAAGGTGATGTCACCAAGAGTTCATATGAACTTCAAGTTGTGACCTCATCCCACCATAAACGACTCAGATCTGAGCGATTTCCACATATTTTGATAACAAATCTCACCTAATTCTATGTATTTAACCAAGGAACTGTGCAATTTCGAGTTAACCATGAGAAACTGTCAAGAACGGCCAGATCTGATGGAACGGGGTGGTTCCCGGCCGTTAGAACGGGTCGGAACTGATAGAATTCCAATGGTTAATGCGAGATTACACCGTCCCAACAAGACCGCATCGTATTTCTTCCGAAAACACTCAAAAACAGCTGACCAGAACGTTAAACAGACATGACAATTCGAACGAGTCAACACATATTCGATCGGATGACAATTCGAACGAGTCAACACACATTCGATCGGATGACAATTCGAACGAGTCAACACACATTCGATCGGATGACAATTCGAACGAGTCAACACACATTCGATCGGATGACAATTCGAACGAGTCAACACACATTCGATCGGATGACAATTCGAACGAGTGAACACATATTCGATCGGATGAAAATTCGAACGAGTCAACACATATTCGATCGAATGACAATTCGAAGGAGTCAACACTTATCCGACCGGATGACAGCCATCCGACCCAGATCCATATGTCACTCGATCGGATGAGCCCATCCGAATGGATGAGCACCATCCGACCAGATAACTAACTTTTTGATACTATTCTCGCTTGACCATGCATCGTTTACTATATCCTTCAATGATTAACGCAGACGTACTCGCAACCGACCCTATCAAGCTGTATTTCCGCTAATACGCACTGTGAGTATACTTGAACCCTTTTTAATCGTATTTTGGGTGTAACATACGTTTTTAGCAAATCGAACTTATCAAACGAATTATTCAATCAACCGAATTACCACTTGCGAATAACTGTTATGCATAGATATACGTGATGCTAGTTGCATATGTGCTAGGGCTTATACTCGCGACGTCCCACCATGACTAGTATAGTACTATTGCGCCCGACGGGGTCTAGTTTGCCATCGCATATTCGAGCATCGAGGACTTAGTTGGTAGTATCAGCTTTGTGAGTATATATGTCGTGTGTTACGTTCTTGCATATGGAAATCCGCTACACTTTTTATCTATTACGCTATACATATCAAACCTGTATACTCGCCAATACTTTTGTATTGACAAATATTTTTAACGTATGTTGCAGGTTAGATCGCAGACTATATCAAATCAAGCTAGGAGGTCTAGAAACTCAACTAAAATCTAGGTTGTCGGATTTGTATTGTTCGAGAGGACAAGAAGTCTGTGATAACTTATGTGATTGTATTATTTGTTAGTATGGGATAACGAATGTATTAAATATTATCGCAATATAGTTGTTATGGATTCTCTTGAGCAATCTGATTCGCCAAGTGCCGCGCCCCGATGATTCCGCCATCGGTTGGGGTGTGACAGATTGGTATCAGAGCCATAACTACAGGGAATTAGGCCAGACTCGACCTAGTCCGGGTCAACGTCTTAGAAATTGACCTAGTCTATAGTCTAAGTACCAACAGGCCGACTCGTACAAACCAGTAGGATTTGTGTGAACACCGCGTACTACAACTTCACACGAAGAAGCCTTTCCTAAGGCTGAAATACTACTTAGCCTTTCCTAAGGACGACACAATACACGTGTTTTCGAAAATACTCGCATAACGAAACCGAGCGATCCAGTCGAGATCAGGTGTGAAAACCAAGAACTCTCGATAGGATTGCTCACTCAGTGCATTTTCTAGCACGAGAACCTTTCATCGAGTTAGGAGTGACATCCACATCTCGACGAAAGTCTCCATTTCGAGATCTAGTGGAGCTCGCGAATTTATTCAAAGAGTATAACCACAATTAGGAGCGAAGCTGTTAAGTCAGGGGTGAAACCCGTACCTTAATAAGCCGTTCCACTCTCTAAATTGTTTTTCAAAAGCTCTCACCAAGGACTCAACTATCATGATAACTCGAGCCACGTGATGACTAGGAAGACGAATGCCATGAGCTGCATCCCAGTGGAAGCATGGAGTCTTCTAGGTCAACGCGCGCGCACGAACTTGTTAAATATAGTTGGGATACCTTGGGCAGTCGACGCCTAAACACCCAAGGCACTCTATCATACGAACCGTCGATCTTACCAATGGTTGGAACTTATTTACGCTTGAAACTTTACGCTTTATCGATTTCTCGATTTAACGATTTTCACTCCCTGTTTTATAAACGCACAATTCGCAAAGCCATCGCAATCTAAAACAAAACCCGAATGTTCGCAACAAAACTAATGCACAATCTATCGCCTTCGCTATCGTTTTCTCATCTCAACGCGTCCTCGCATATTCTAAATCAACCTGTATGTGTATGATTACAAATTACATCTATATGAATATATATATATATATACGTATAAACAAACAAGTCATTATGTGAGAACTTAGGAATTTCGTGTTTCCTATGTGGCTCCTATGTGATTCGCATACTAATATACTATCGCATCAAGTTTTGGAACGCGCTCAATCGCATTGCAAAACTCAAAAATCATTATGATCGAATCTCATTCCAAGTCTCTTCCTGTCTAGATGCCTTCCAACAACTCTACTTCGAGAATGTTAGCAAAGTGACGAGCCAAACGAAGGGGCGAAAAGAGGATTGCTTCACTTGTGACCAGGGAAGTGGTCAAAGTCATTCCTCAAATTGCCGCACGAGTGCACTCTCATATCAACTCTCGAACTTCGGAAGACGCTAAGACAGAAGAGCCGCAATCTACTTTTCTCTACAAACACTTCAAAGCCTGTGACCCGATGGAATTCACGGGTGAAGGAGGTGTGACTCAACTACTCCAGTGGTTCGATTCTATCGAAGTTACCCTTCGTCAAAGTGGGTGTCCCGATAGTTTCCGTACTACTTGCGCTCCCGGAGTATTTCAATCGCGAGCACTCGACTGGTGGACCGCTGAACGTAACAAACGTGGGATCTCCGCAGCTTACGCTTTCTCTTGGAATGAGCTGAAAGAGCTTATGAAGAAAGAGTACTGCCCTCCCCACGAAATCCAGAAACTAGAAAACGAATTTTGGGAAATCAAGCAAACCAAAGGTGACAATGCTGGCTACACCACAAGGTTCAAACATCTTAGCGTAATCTGCCCAGGTCAAGTCAACACTTCAGAAAAGGCCATCGCGAAGTACATTCGTGGCTTGCCTGAGTGTGTGGGTGATTTTGTCGAAGCTGCGAGACCAACTACCATCGAAGAAACCTACCGCTTAGCCGCAGAAATCAACAACAAACGACTCATGGAAGGGTTATTCTCAAGGAATCCTGTCAAGCAAGCTCATCAAGCAATCGCCATTAATCCTTCAGGCGACCATGTTGACGAATCTTCTGATGAATCTACTGACGAATCTTCTGACAAATCTGCTGGCGATTCTTCTAACGAATCTGTTAGCGATTCTCCGGACGAATCTACTGCCGATTCTTCTGGCAAATCTGCCGACGGATCTTCCGGCAAATCAGCCAAAGACTCTGCAAGTGAGTCCTCAGACGAATCCTCCAACGACGACATCTCTTCGCAAGACTCCGACAAACCCAGCCGCAAACGAAAGATTTCAAGCCCGAGCTCGTCAACCGAACTGCTGCAACCGAAACCTCTTCGAACAGTTCCAGTATTTCCAAAATGAGCTTACACTGGAGCTCATCCTCAGTGTTACTCGTGTACCTATCATCATCCAGTTGGGGCCGACTGTCGCTATTGCAATAACTGCAACCGTTACGGTCACTTCACCCGCAACTGCCGCATCGAACCGTGAACCTGAGTACGACAACAACAGCTCCAGCAAAAGTCTTCAGTATCAAACACCCAGCAAGCGTAGGATAAAGCTGTAATGATACGATTTTCAACGTTAATTTCTATGTTTTGAACCTACTCTATTACCCGATGTTGCCACTATGCGTAACATTAACTCTTGTTTTCGTTTTCTCTATCACACTCTAGTCGTCGCACTTAGACTAGATTCACACACATACTATATACTATATCACGAAATAATGTGTTTTACCCTCACTACACTCTTAGAACGAGGTACGATAAACGTGCAAGGAACGACTAATCACGGGTGCACACGGGGTTATTTGGGTCAGTGCACGGAGATCGTAGTAAATTCTAAGGTGCCATAAGCGTTACGACGAAGTATGACACCAAACCACGGGATCTAAGTAGTAGGGGTCAAGCAAGGTGTGCTTTATCATACTACCAAAGTTCCGTGAAGAAAGTGCCACGTGGAGTTGAACGTTAATAGACCTATATACTATTGTGATTATTTTCAACACACTACACTCAATCGCAAGGCGTAACAACTAAATCGAATCATCGTGAGACTTAACGCAGGTCTGCAAACGCAGTGCAAATCGCCTCATCGATGGACTCTGGGAGTCTACCTCGCAAGGCCATTGTATCGACGCAAGACTGGTCGTAAGTCTGTCGCGATCAATCTCATCTAGTACGTAAACACTCACGACGTTATTGAGTGAGGACCTATTCTACCCTCCTCGATAGCCGTGATGCGTCGCAACGTAACAGAAAGCTTATTCGAAACAAAACTCGACTAATCGCAATCGCTCATCATGTGTAGCTCGCAATCTCTATCGCTTACTATGTGAGTCTATATCGCTTGCTGCGTGCCAGTCTATCGCTATCGCCTACCGCCATCTGTGATAATTGTGTTAAGTTAGCACACATGACCTCGCTTCACGAGAGGAAGCTCATATGGTTAAAACAAGGTGTTTTAGTCATATCAGCGGCCTTTCGTGGAAACAGGCCATGTGGGGTCTGATGTTAGCTAAATTCTGTGGTGATAATCAATCAAATCGAACCGCATAAGTCGCGTATACCTCCATCGCTTGCAACGCAACAACTGCCGCTCATCGTAATTCGTTAATCGCCGCCGTCATTACTAGTGTTATGTTGTGCTAATCGCTTAATCACCAAATCGCTTATCACTTATCGTGTATAGTCTACCGCTTATCGCTCACTTGGTGTTCATTGCAGTCTGTGTGGTATTAATACACGTGACATCGCTTCACGAGGCAAAACTAACCTGGTCAAACGTGGTGTTTCACCATGTTAGGAAACTCTCGTGGAAACATGCCATGTGGGTTTAATATGGAATCTAATAAAAAACGCGCTGTTCGCTTATCGCTTATCGCTCGACGCCTACCCAGACACGACACATAAACGTTTCGTGTCATCAGGCTACTCGCGCACGCTGCTACAACCATGCTGGCAATTCAACCCACCGGTTTAACCTGTTCGATTCTACCTTATACTCGGTCCGACTCCCTGTCGATTGGGCCGAGTAAGCGCAAATGCTATCCGTGTCATATCGGCTAACCTGACACCGCCTCACGAAAAGGAGGTAATATGAGCAAAACATGGTGGATACGCCGCTGGTACTTCCTATATATAAATGTTTTAAAAATATTAATAAACTTTTGTGGGAAAGTGCCAAGTGGGGCTCGGTGATTTATTTACCTTCTGTACTATTAAAACGGATTTTATAAAAACTTTTTTTAAAACCATGGGACAAGTGAAATTCCTCACAATGTAGAGGTAACATCGAACCAGCTTAACTCCATGTCCAAGGGGAGCTTTCACGAGTCCAATTTTTCCTTAAAACCTTTTCAAATATCAAAAACAAGACTTTCTTGGGACGTTGGTTCAGCATCAAGTTCAGCTGAACCCATATCATGGGAGAGTTTTCGTAACCTCAGTTTTCATCTTCGAATTCTTTAAAGTGTGTAAGACCTAAACTTCCTTGCAACGTTGGTTAACATCGACTCAGTTAACCCTACGTCATGAGAGACCTTTCAAGTTCTTTAAAATTTCAATCGCATCAAACTAACAAATCCCCGTGACACGAGGTACTTTGGAACGCCAACTTGCGGAATATTACTTTTGTCTTTACGTCGCCATCCCACTATTACAATCGATCTCTCTTATTCGAAACCCTCCCGTTTGTTAACTCTCGTTCAAATCACTCGCTGTATCGCTACTCATACAAGATCAACCCTCAAAGGTCTACCTAATGGATTAATTTCGGGACGAAATTTCCTAAAGTAGGGGAGACTGTAACAACCCGCACTTTCATGCGTTGTTACTACTCGATACACTCGTTACGCCTAGCACCATAGATTCGGATCATAATGTAACTATATCGCATACATCGCTATTCGAAGGATAATCGCATATTTTCGCAATACACTATTATCACAAACACTAACACTCACGGAGGCATTGAGTGAGGACCTATTCTACCCTCCTCAGTGGCCGTGATGTGTCGAAGGTAAACAACTAACGCTAACAAGGACTCTCGGGTGAGTGCTATAGCTCCGGTCGTCGTGACGATGATGACAATACGAGTGAGTGGTACCCCGTCAGTCATTGTGGCACAACACACAATAACGTTCACTATGACATCGAGAAAGGACCTATACTACCCTCCTTGATGGCTGTGAAACGTTGCTAATAATCGCATACTCGAATCGGAAACCGATTGTTATTTATCGAAACTTTGGCATATGGATACGTAAATACGACCCCTAGTGATATATATATGAATATATAATAATGTAGGATCGATTTGTGACCCAAACGAGTCGTTCAGAAGAGATTAAATCCGTTTCAGAGGCGGAAACTAAGAAACGAATGTCGAAACAGCTTGAATATCACTTTAAACCTCGTGTATATTGATTTAACAGTAATTACAATCATGAAAAATACCGGCAGCACTTCGGTATCGATTACAAGGCTCTGGTCTGTCCTCTTGAAAATGACACACATGACACATATATATAGGCTAGTCTTGATCGCTTGAAATGAACATGCACATGTTCAAGCGATCAGATCATCTCAAGCGAACAAGACAAATTACAATTCTGATTTCATGTTTCATGCAAGACCACGTGATGTTGTCTTGTGATGATGTCAACATTGATGTCACCATTATGATGTCATCTTTTGAAACGATGACATCATGCTCGATCAAATCTGTAACGAACCCGAGACTTGATATAAGACGAAGTCGACAGATGAATGCACTAACAGACTCCCCCTCAGATGTTGACGAGTCTTAAGTGTCGAGTCTTCGCATCTTCAGTCTTTATCAGTCTTCTCGAACTCTTTGAAATGTCTGACGCTGTAATCATCCTCTAACTTTCTCTTCTCCTCTTCAGCATTTAAACAAACTCTTCACGAACAATCTCTCGGATGTCTTCAGACTCCCCCTTTCAGTATGCTGGGATCGCAGTCTAGCATGTTGAAATCAAAAAGTCTTCAGGTATTGGAACCTGGCACTCTATCTTCAGGTTCAAGATCAAAACCTGGCTACACCTGCACATTCTCTACCCAAAAATAAATTTTCCGATGACCACTTGTAGAGCATATTTTAAAATGATTCAACATTTATAGTCTCTGAAGAACCACTTGCAGAAATATCATTTTCATTTCAAAGAACTTCAAACAAATACTTTCCCAAACCTGTTCGTCATATCTAGCACTCGGAATTTTGAAAATTAGCTCTTCAACACCAGTTGTCGAAAATCTTTTTGAATTTTTCAAAATTTAAGCTAAAACACACTAAAATCTTTTTGGATTTTGGAACGTAATGAAATGCAGTAAAGAAATATTTACAAACAATATTTTTGTGAGTTCGTGTAAGAGGATCATATCAGTTTTTGAGACAAGTCACCAACACCGTTAAGCTTCATTTCATTTTAAGTTCTAAACAATTCACTTAGATTGTTAGTATACTGATCCACTTAAATTTTCACACAAAGTTCAACTGCTTCGAGATACGAGTTTAATGTCTTAGATACTTAAACTTAATCGCGTGTCCCACCTCAGAATATACTCCCGTATCCAGATCCCAATATTCAGTGTTATAGGTAATTATAAAACCAATGATATCTGTAAGGGGTTAATAATTTATGAAGAATCATGAGAGCTCAGGTCAGAACTACCGTTCAGCAGAGAGATCATGACTCAACTTTTGGGTGTGTCCCCTTTAGAGGATCTTTTTTACAACAGCATTGCTAAGCAATTTTATTGTCTTATCATATATGCTGAGGGTGATGCTATGTTTCAAGCATTTGCGGAAAGTATTATTCGAGGACTAGGTCAGAACTTCCATTCAGCAGAAGTCCAAGAATAATACCCCAGACATCACTGAGTATAAAAACCTAATATATCAGAAAAAGGAATCTTTCAAACGAGATTTCGGGGGTTACCCATATATCCGAGAGATGTTTCCCCACGATATAAGCAAGTTTGAAATTTAGGTTTATATCTCGTAACAATCTACTAAATGTGCAAAAACCTACTGACATATCATCAGTGAGACCGTTTATCACTATTTAACTTTCCATTTCTTTAGCATGTTGTGACAGTCTACTGATGTACTATCATTTCCTCTATTTCACAACAAAACTCATTTTTGATTTTATCATGTTTTTGTATTTTTCAAATTTTCAAATGTTTTTGGATTTTCTGAAATTTTTACCCCCCCTAAAATGCAAACACATTAAAGAAAATTGAAAACAAACTATACAGTAAAGTGATAACCGATATCGAATTGCGTCAATTCGCCATTCACTTGGCATAAACAATCAGAACTCCCCCTTACAACAAACTATTTTCCCATTGATTTCAAAACACTTAAGTTTGTTTTAATCAAATGGTTTTTCCGGAAAATAAATTTGTTTTTACCACTTGTAAAGTTGGGGATGTGGTTCATCATTTTGTCTTCAACCACTTGTAGAAAATCAAGTACAAATTAATGTCCCTGATTTACCACTTGTACGAAAAACACAATCAAATACACAGAAAGATGCCGATTCCTGATCCACGATTACCAACTTGGGATCTCCGGCAAGTCAGGTTTTTTCAATGAAAGAAAATATCCACCCAAGCCTGACCAGCCTTGGGTGTAACCTTCACAACTTCACTAGGGGTTGGGCTATAAGTTGCCTTCTTTGTAGCATAAAACTCCTTTACCCCTTTAACCTTCCCATCGATCATTTTTCCAAAAATTTTCTTTACGTTTCCATTAAAAGCTTTCTCAACATCAAATTCATTCTTATCAAAATAAAATTGATTTGAAATTTCAACCTTTCCAACCTTTGATTTAAAATTCTCAGCTCTCAATGGTGGAAAATGAACATCATCCATTAGAGGCACTGAGTTTTCACTTTTTACCTCAACCTTTGGCTCCTCTGATTTTGTGAAATCAGATTCATCGCCAGATTTTACCTCTGATTTCTTAACAACCCAAGCTTGGTTGTCAAGATTTCCCTTCTTCTTGTAAAACCTTTTCGAACACTCTCCAACTTCATATGTTGAATTTTTTTAACACTTTGAATCTTTCAGTTGGAGGTTCAACATCAACAATCTTTTCTTTAAGTTTTGAAGAAACTTCCTGTTTTGTTTGAGTAGCTTTTGGACAATTCCATGCAATGTGACCAACTTCATTGCATCTGTAACAGGTTCTTGTTTCTTTCCTTTGATAAGCTCCATTCTTCATCTTTTCAGCAAGAAACTCCTGGTTTGACTGTTTCCAGAATGAGCTCTTTGCTTCTTGTTCATGGCTAGTTCCTGCAACATATGTCATTTTTTATTTAAAATCTCGAACATATTTTTCATTTTTGTAGTTTTTAGGTGGAATAAAACCTAAGCCTTTCTTTTTGTAGCTACGATTTTGGTTAGGTTTCTTTTGAAAACCAGAACCAGAATTGTAACCCTTTTTCTTGTTTAAACGTTGTTGAACTCTTGAAGTGTATTTTTTAGGTTTCCCAGTAAAATTTAAATCTTTTATTTCAGAAATCTTAATTTCTGTCATTTTGAAAACCTTTTTGATCATGTCGAATATAACACTTCTTATTGGAAACTCTTTATCAAAATATAATTTGTTAGAATCATTCAAAGTATACACAACTTCAAATGTTTCATCATCCAAATTAGATTTTGACAATAAAAACTCTTTACTATAAACCCGTTTTCCCGACGATTTTGAACTCCTTTCGGACGAACTCGAACTCCCAACTGACTGACACGAACTTTTGGACTCGGACTTTGACTCTGACTCCTCATCCTTATCCAACACTTGATCAACCACTCTTTTTATCAGTTCTGACTCATGATCTGTATCGGACGCTGTGAACGTGACATCAATATTGTCTGGTAAAACATCGGTTATCTCGGACTCCAACTTTATATTGACTGCTTTTTTTAATTGCTCTTCATTTGGTTTTCTAGCCGAATACCCTTCCCAAATCGGAGGCGGACACTTATTATAACAGACACCCTGTTTCTTACCAGTATCCTTTTTCTTCTTTGTCTTTGTTTCTTCACCTTTAAACGCTTCAAATCCTTCAACTGTTGGATAAATTCTATCAATTATGTAGTCACAACCTTTGTAACTTTGCAGCAATCTTCTGATTCTTTCATTCTCAGTTGCTTCACTATCCAACTCTTTCTTCCACTTTGCACATTCTTCTATGTACAAATTGATCTCTTTCTGCTTTGTCATCATAGTAGCATTCAACATCTTCAAAGTTTTCTCTCTTTCAGAGTTAGTCTTTTCCAGACTATTCACAGTTCTGTTCAATACATCATATGACTCTTTCAAATTTTTTACATCAAACAACAATTTTTCTTTCAACTTTTCTAACTCACTAAACCTCTCATCTTTTTCTATACATTGTTTACATGACTCTAAACAAGTAAGACAAGGTTCTATGACTTCAACTATTTTTTCTATCTCCACCATCTTCTGAACTTTTACTATTTTCTCCACTTCAACTATCTTCTCAATCACTTTGACTTCTTTTAATTCTTTTGCAGCTTTCCTCTCTTTGAGTTTCTTCAATTTATCTGCAAAATAAAATTCAAAACTGTCAGAAGATAGATGAGTTTTTCCAACATTTATTTGTTCAAGCTCTTCATCATCACTGTTATCTGTTGAACTGTTTTCAGAGGAAACATATTCTTCATCTTTTTCTTCATCATCAGATAACACAACCATCCATTCTTTTACCAACTCTGGCCTTTGTACAATCTGAGCAATAAAAGCTTTAACATTAGGATCAGCTGGAATGTACTTGTCCCAGCTAAAACCATCAGCCACTTTCTCGTCATCTTGATCCATGATGCCATAGTAAGCCTTTTTGTTTGCATCTTCAATCATTCTTCCATGTGCAGTTTGTGGCTCCTTTTGTTGATGCGGTTGGTGAGTGATTTGCTGATAAATGGTTTTCCTATAATAATCATCTTTTCCAGATGACTCCTTTGCTCCTCTCGGCTCCCGATTCTTGCATTCTCTTTTAAAGTGGCCTTTCTCCCTGCAACGAAAACAGACAACTTTAGATTTATCAAATCCTAGATTAGAAAGATTTGCATCCAAGAAATCATTTCTTCCTGTAACCAATCTAAATTTTTCTACTCTCCTCAAAACACTAGCTAAGGCCCATTTAATATCCATCAGTTCCAGCTCCTCTGCATCGATTTGGTCATAATCTTCCTTTGTGAGCATCGGATTACCAATTCTTCCGGCAATCAACCCTTTATAAGACTCTAATGCAGTGACCAATAATCCCATATGATTCTTTACAATCTCTTCAGAATAATTTTGTCCATTTTGAAGATGTAAAGCCACATTGCACTGAATTAGATGACCATTTCCAGCAGATGAACTTTGAACACTTGGAGGATTCACCGTTGAGAACCCACTAGTGTTGACTGATCCTTGACTGCTTGGTGTAGATTGATTTCCAGCACTAAATGCAGTTTGTATCTTTGGACTTGCTTCAGCAGTTTGAACATTTCCTTTATAGTACAATTTAATATCTTGTTGATGAGTAGAAGTGTTCATTCTAGCAATTTTCTGCTGCTCCAGATCCTGTGCCTCCAACTTCTCTATAAACTGTGCAATCGATAACTTTTTAAACTGTCCGGAATTCTTCAATATCATCAGATATGTACCCCATTCCTGTTGCGGTAATGCGTCAGTAAGCTTTCCAACCCATTCTGCTGGAGTTTTTGTAATCTTCAACTGTGACATGGTGCGTACAAGATGACAGTATCTTTCAATAAGAGTCTTTGTTGTTTCACCAGGCATGCACGTAAACAGTTTAAACTCCTTTTTCAACAAAGTTGCTTTACTCTGTAGCATTTCAGTACTTCCCTCAAATTTCTTTTCAAGAGCTTCCCATATAGAGTAAGCATTGTCATCATGTTGAAGCAACACAAATATATCCTCCTTTACTGCTTGTTGTAACAAATTGATCATCATTTTCTCTCCTTTATAACCATCTCTTTCTTGCTCTGTGAATTCTGAAATGATTTTATTGACTCCCGCTGAATTCTTTGGCCTCTCATATTCAGTTTCGATGCTCTCCCAAGCTTTTAGATGATTCGCCTGAACCCAATTTTCAAACCGTTTCTTCCATCCGTGATAATCTTCAATTCCCATAAGTTTCGGGGGGTTTTTGCATTGTTCCGGTTTCATTCTCCATGTTCATGTTCTTAGCAATGTCACCCGGAGTAGTCAGAGATGTTGCGAATGCGTTGTAAAACTCTTCACTCATGATTCGATATCGAAGAATTTCTCAAACTGGCTTTCAAACGAACTGGTTCACCTCGTGAAACAATACCGGCAATAGACAAACAAACGTTCAGTTTAAACTGGCTTATCAATTAAAAGAATAAGACCGGTACTTGAACTGGTGAATATTCTGTGCGGACTGAAATTTGACACACTGTGCAAATTGTTAAGACCCGGATCAATTTCAAACGACCTTTTCCAACGACCTGGCTAAAACACACGATCTTGACTCTTTCAAATGACTTTGCAAACTGAAATCAAATAATGTGATCTGATTTGAATGTGCCGAAAAAAATAACTGATTCAACTGGATTGAATTCAACTTTGTGTAGATCAAATTCAAGTCACATGGGCCGAGAACAATTTAGTCTGATTGGGCCGCAACTATTCACTGACTTTTACTCAACAATATTAAAACATTTTAATTGGACCTCTTATGTTAGTGGATCTGATTCATTTCAGATTACATGCAAACTTATCAACTCAATTAATATTCAATGAACCGACAAACACATGAACCGAGAAAATCACATGACAAGGCTGACCATATGCACAAGTCGACAACTTTAGTCAACAACACCTGTAATATTGTTTTTTTCTTTAAGCCGACAACCTTTTAATATTCACATGCACATTTTAAACTTTCAACAACATCTTCAAACCAATATCTTTCACATGCAGTCTGACTTGTTCACATGCAGCCTCGAACAGACCAAATACCTAATGATATTATTTCCCGAAATACTGACACCTTCGAATAAAGAATCACATAACACACGATGCACTTTTAAAAAAAATCAAGAGGTCGGTATGTTCAAGCGGTCATGACGTTTTCAAGCGAGCAACTATTTCAAGCGGTCAGATGTTTACAAGCGGTCAGATGTTTTCAAGCGGTCAGACGATGTATTTTCAAGCGATTGAACGATTTCAAGCGGACTAAACGTGTTATGTTCAATTAAACAGTTGATGATGTCAGCAACTTCGAACAAATTTCAAGCGACCAGACCGATTTGAACCATATTTAAGTCGATTTTAAAGCTGAAACTTTACAGGATTTGTTTAAACATGATTACGCACAATATATGAAAGTTTGAGCCGTTTTTAACCGTGAAAAATGTTTGAATTTTGAAAAGAATGGTGTAGAAATCAGAAAAATGATGAAAACGAGCTGTTTTGACAAGATCTCTTCCTCCTGAGCTCTGATACCACTTGTAGGATCGATTTGTGACCCAAACGAGTCGCTCAGAAGAGATTAAATCCGTTTCAGAGGCGAAAACTAAGAAACGAATGTCGAAACAGCTTGAATATCACTTTAAACCTCGTGTATATTGATTTAACAGTAATTACAATCACGAAAAATACCGGCAGCACTTCGTTATCGATTACAAGGCTCTGGTCTGTCCTCTTGAAAACGACACACATGACACATATATATAGGCTAGTCTTGATCGCTTGAAATGAACATGCACATGTTCAAGCGATCAGATCATCTCAAGCGAACAAGACAAATTAAAATTCTGATTTCATGTTTCATGCAAGATCACGTGATGTTGTCTTGTGATGATGTCAACATTGATGTCACCATTATGATGTCATCTTTTGAAACGATGACATCATGCTCGATCAAATCTGCAACGAACCCGAGACTTGATATAAGACGAAGTCGACAGATGAATGCACTAACAAATAATAATATGAATCAACTATAGAAAGCGCGTACTTCAAAATCTATTAAAACGATCAAAAACGGAGAAACTCACCGCGTCGGAGTAGCCATCCGGATGGACAGCCTCATCCGAAAGGATGGGCCTCATCCGAACGGATGGAACGGATGGCCATCCGAACGGATGGCCATTCGACCCGGTCACTCCCTTCTCCTCTCTGTTGCCTATAAATAACCTGTCATAGCACTGTTTAAGTGATGTGACAGCTCCCACTCGACCAGACACGCTTCATGACCCTTTTCTCTCGATTCCTCGCGATTCCGGTAAGATTTCATCCTAAAACTCGTACTTCTATGATCTACACTCAATTCTACACCATTCTATCTTTCAAAACTCAATTTCCAACTGTGAAATCTACTGATTTGAGGTGTTTTAAGGTGATGTCACCAAGAGTTCATATGAACTTCAAGTTGTGACCTCATCCCACCATTAACGACTCAGATCTGAGCGATTTCCACATATTTTGATAACAAATCTCACCTAATTCTATGTATTTAACCAAGGAACTGTGCAATTTCGAGTTAACCATGAGAAACCGTCAAGAACGGCCAGATCTGATGGAACAGGGTGGTTCCTGGCCGTTAGAACGGGTCGGAACTGATAGAATTCCAATGGTTAATGCGAGATTACACCGTCCCAACAAGACCGCATCGTATTTCTTCCGAAAACAGCTGACCAGAACGTTAACAGACATGACAATTCGAACGAGTCAACACATATTCGATCGGATAACAATTCGAACGAGTCAACACATATTCGATCGGATGACAATTCGAACGAGTCAACACACATTCGATCGGATGACAATTCGAACGAGTCAACACACATTCGATCGGATGACAATTCAAACGAGTCAACACATATTCGATCGGATGACAATTCGAACGAGTCAACACATATTCGATCGGATGACAATTCGAACGAGTCAACACTTATCCGACCGGATGACAGCCATCCGACCCAGATCCATATGTCACTCGATCGGATGAGCCCATCCGAACGGATGAGCACCATCCGACCAGATAACTAACTTTTCGATACTATTCTCGCTTGACCATGCATCGTTTATTATATCCTTCAATGATTAACGCAGACGTACTCGCAACCGAACCTATCAAGCTGTATTTTCGCTAATACGCACAGTGAGTATCCTTCAATGATTAACATACGTTTCTAGCAAATCGAACTTATCAAACGAATTATTCAATCAACCGAATTACCACTTGCGAATAACTGTTATGCATAGATATACGTGATGCTAGTTGCATATGTGCTAGGGCTTATACTCGCAACGTCCCACCATGACTAGTATAGTACTATTGCGCCCGATGGGGTCTAGTTTGCCATCGCATATTCGAGCATCGAGGACTTAGTTGGTAGTATCCGCTTTGTGAGTATATATGTCGTGTGTTACGTTCTTGCATATGGAAATTCGCTACACTTTTTATCTATTACGCTATACATATCAAACATGTATACTCGCCAATACTTTTGTATTGACAAATATTTTTAACGTATGTTGCAGGTTAGATCGCAGACTATATCAAATCAAGCTCGGAGGTCTAGAAACTCAACTAAAATCTAGGTTGTCGGATTTGTATTGTTCGAGAGGACAAGAAGTCTGTGATAACTTATGTGATTGTATTATTTGTTAGTATGGGATAACGAATGTATTAAATATTATCGCAATATAGTTGTTATGGATTCTCTTGAGCAATCTGATTCGCCTAGTGCCGCGCCCCGATGATTCCACCATCGGTTGGGGTGTGACAAATACACACCGGAATACTACCCTAATACATGGCAAAAATATACAAGTATAAGAATGCAAATACAAATACACCCATCCTTGGAAAGGATAGACAAGAATAAATACTTGGGAAGTATTAAGTTAAAATGTATTGTTTTAATAATTATTCCAAAATTTAATAAATATAAATTAAGTTAAAATACTAATTATTTTAACAAATAATTATATAACTTGGAATTATATCGAAGACACAAAAGAAACGTAACTCAAAGGCATTAATACTAAGTCGAGGCATGACCCGCTCGTCTAATAGACCATAGTACGTTGTAGGTAGTCGCGTTTACCGAAGGAGCTTGAGTTACGTTGGTTGAAGAAACAAGACTGTGAGTTCATGTCCCCTTTTTCTTTAAACTGTTTTGTTTTATAACTTCGGGGGTGAAGTACATGTTACGAAATGATTACAAGCAATTACAATTGGTATGGTTAGCTATGGAAAGTACAGTAGATCATGTGAATGGGTAGGCACACTCCTAAGACCATTAATCCTCGTGTTAGGACCGAGGGGCATGAGTGAGATCTATTTGGGTGTAGCGAGCCCACACCCATGTGGACCAGGGTTTGGCCCATGAGGTGACTATGTCTTACAGCCAGAGGCCCAGTACAAAATCTGCTAGGTTTGAGCCTTCCTACGCCATTGCACGCATGTTAATGGCCTTGCAAACCATTAATCAATTTGTTTCCTTGTTCTGCTTTCATACCGGGATTTACAAAACATACAATACATACAATGTTACAAGGTTTTATTCATACACACATGAACTCGCTCAACTTTAATTGATGTTTTCAAAATACATGTATTTCAGGGAATTAATAGTGGATCTGGCGGGCGTTGGATGTTTCAAGTTGCGTTAAGTATAAAGGATGTCATCCGTTTTCTTAGGGTTTGGTTAGTGTGTCTTAATCCTGGACGTGGCACATATACCAAAGCCTAATGTTATTTAAAGTCTTTTGATGAGTCCTTCTGGAACTCTAAACAATTCGTATGGTTTGTAAAACTTAGATTTGAAGTCTATGTTAAACAATGATGTTTGTGATGTTTTTAAACTTAATTAATGGATGACCATCTATGGTTTTTATCATATAGTTGTGGTTATGATTGAATGCAATGATATTAAGAAAGTCACACCATAATCACGCTTCCGCAAAAGTCAGGGTGTGACAGCTTGGTATCAGAGCTTCGATTGTAGCGAACTAGGATTCCTTCTCGAGTCTAGACTACAATCATTAGGGCTCTCACGAAAATATTTTTACAAACATGTTTTCATTGCATACACAAAATGCCCAGATCAAGGAAAACAAACATTTTTACAAACAAAAAGACACGAAACACATTTCAAGGTTTATGTTTGTGGTTCAGTCTGAGAGACTGGGTGGTTCAGTCTGAGAGACTGGGGGATTTAGTCTGGGAGACTACGTAGTGTAGTCTGGGAGACTAGGTAGTCAGTCTGAGAGACTAGGAAGTTTAGTCTGGGAGACTAGGTGGTTTAGTCTAGGAGACTAGGAAGGATACATGATTACATGATTACCTTATCATTGATTACATGCTTAATGTTAGTAGTTGATATATGTGCATATGTGGTGATTGTTATGTTACAGATACCATGTCGTCATCCAATAGCGGATTGTCCGATGACCACGACCCTATGGCCATTGTTTCTGACGATGAGATTGTCCCAGAGATCTTTACTTCTGATACCGTGAGTGACCCGGAGATGATGTCCGACGATGATGACAATTTTCAGCCCTTTGCGCTGCCCGACTTCGAAGATGATTTACCGATTGCTGATGGTATCCCGAATGAGGATCCATTTGTTATTCCTATTCATGTGCACGATCATATTATCATCGGTCATCCCGATGGTGAGCACGTCGTGGCACCGATCCTCGCTTCTGTTCCTTTAGTGGTCATTCCTCCTGGGGATTGGCCATTCGATGTTCTTTTTGATGATGATTTTGATTTTTTTGTTGATGGTGCCCCTGATGATGCCCATGGCAATGGGGAGCTCGATGAGGACGTTGTTGATGTTCCACTTCTGGGGATTCCCGTTATTGAGATTTCTTCTAACTCTAGCTTACACTCTGTCTCAGATTCTTTTGCATCTGTGACTTCTTCCGCCTTACAGGTAGTTGGTTTGCGACGTTATGCCACAGATTCTGACGATGATACAGCTATGTCAGCTGCACCGATTCCTCCACATGATATTGAGCCTGGACTTGAGCTTGATTTTATCCTTGTTGATCAGCCTGTTGATGCAGCCGATGATCCTAAGCCGGTACCTGCACCTGAGCCTTTGCCTGATCATGATCCTATCCCATTTGGCATACCTGACATTGCACCACTCATACCAGATCCAGATCCAATTGCTGCACCCGCTGACCCTCCTGTCATTGAGCCAGTCACTCCCCCATTTGCACCTGCACCCGTCGATGATACTCCTTTTCACCCAGTTGAGTCGGATGTACACCGTGTCGACCTGCCTATTGTTTTCTTGCAGGACATACCCACACCCCGTCCAAGGTAAGGCACTTCTAGCCAGCAGCCTAGCCATGACCCTCATGTATCAGCAGCTTTCCCTCACATGCCTCAGTCTACACCTACTGCTCATTTTACTTCTTCACCACTAAATGAGCCACTTAGATGGTTCCCACCGTACACCATGCCGATTTCTGATCCCTACCATCCCTCACACTTTACTGGTTATACACGGGATGAGTTACTTCTATCATTGCAGCTCCAGTATGAGATCATGAGTAGCAGGATTTTAGAGCTTGAGATGACACCGCCACCTTTGCCATGTCCATGCCAGCCTGCGTATGTTCCTCGTTCATCACCATCCCCATTTTCATATCCTCCTACACCGCTTACTCCATTTCTTGAGTTTGATACTCGATTTCTTACAGTTGAGCAGCAGATCAGTTATCTGTTGCGTCATGTTTATGATCTTGAGGAGGAGCTAGCGCATGTGCGCAACTTGCTTTTTGTTCCTCCACCTCCTCCTTCACCACCATCAGCATAGCCGGTTTTTGGTTTTATGTAGGTAGCTTGCTTTTGATGAGAGCACTGCTATTGAGCTGAGCTAGTGAAGCCTTTTGGAGACCACCTTTTGACTGTATGACTTATGGTAGATTGATAGACATTTTGGACAAGGGTAGTGTGACCATGTGTTTCCTTTTGATATGATATTTATGTAAAACATGTAACTGTATTTGTGGTTGATGATTAATGAAAGCTCAATCATAATGTTCTCATTAAATATGTTGTTAAATTACATGCTTGTGTTATAACTGTGTTGATTACCAGAATGCTTGCTACAATAAATGCTACTACATATACATACTACATACTACTTTTTATGTACATAAGACCTGACCTATACAATCTTCTTTTAGAAGATGCCTCCTCGAAGGAACAATCAGTTTCCCACAACAGAGGTAGAACTGCAAGAACGGATTTCACAAGCAATCGCACAACATGAGGCCTTACGCTCCGAACACAGCGGAGGTACCTCAGGAAATAACCCACCTCACGGTTATGTTTAAGTCACTTAAGACACATTACGATACGTTTGGACATTCCATGTGCGTTTTCTAATGCTTTCTGTGAATGACGTTGCTCGTACAGGCTATACTTACAAGCAGTTCCTTGACTGCAAGCCTCTGAATTTTGACGGCACTGGAGGTGCTGTAGCTTTCGTTAGATGGGCTGAGAAAACAAATTCTGTACTGCGAATGAGCAAGTGTGCGCCTGAGCACCAGGTCACTTACATTTATGGACTATTCCTAGACGGAGCTCTATCCAGGTGGAACCTTCAGGTTCAGACCCTAGGTGAGGAAGCAGCATATGGTATGACTTGGGATGAGATGAAAGAACTGATGCGCAAGAAGTAATGCTCGAGAGCTGAGATTCAGAAGTTGGAAACCGAGTTCTGGAATCTGAAGATGGATGGTCCCAAGATTGCTGAGTATGTACAGAGATTCCATGACCTGTCTCGTGTGGTCCCTACATGGTAGAGCCAGAATTCAAGTGAATTGAAGGCTTCATCTGGGGATTGGCACCCCAAATTATGAGCATGGTGACTACTTCGAAGCCTCCAATGATCACTGAGGCCATTGATTTGAGTGTGGCATTGACTGAAGAAGCGATTAGATTGAACAAGTTTTTGATCTCTGAGGGAAAGAAGAAGGAGACTCATGTCGAGTCGTCAGGAGAGAACAAGAGGAAGTTCTCCAATTTCAGGAATGGTACCCAGGGAAACAACAGTGGTAACAAGAAGAGAGATGTGAATCCACCAGCCGAGGATAGGACTGGTGCTGCTACTTCTGGTGTTGAAGTTAAAGGAAAAGGATATATGGTCACCCTACCCAAGTGTGATGTGTGTCAGTTTCATCACGCTGGATGATGCAGAGCTGGAAAGTGTGAAACATGCGGAAAAGTTGGCCATGCCAAGGAGTCATGCTGGTATGGAGCCGGTTGTGGGAATAATGGTCAGAAAGGAAATGGTAATGGCAACAGAAACCATGGTGGCAACGGTTATGGCAAAAGAAACCAAGGTGGAAATCAAGGAGGTAATGGTAATCGTGGTGGTTCTGGAAACCAAACTGGAAATGGAAACCGCAACCAAAACAACAACCAGGGCGGTACTGGGAACAAACAAGGATGCTTTAGTTGCGGAGATGTCGGGCATTTCAAGCGAGATTGCCCAAAGAACAATCAAGCCCAAGGAAGAGTCTTCAACATTGGAGCTAGGGAAGCTCGACAAGATCCGAACACAGTCACGGGTACGTTCCCTATCAACCAACACTTTGCATCTGTACTGTTTGATACTGGTGCCGACTATAGCTTCGTATCCCTAGAATTTAAGGATATACTTGGGTTAGTTGCCAGTAAGCTAGATATTCCATACTCGATAGAACTAGCTAATGGAAAGCTAGTAGAGGCAAATGAAGTAATTAGAGGCTGTGTAATAGAGATCGGAGAGCATGAGTTTACGCTTGATCTTCTGCCAGTCGAGTTGGGAAGTTTTGACGTGGTAGTCGGAATGGATTGGTTATCAAGCAACCGAGCCGAGATCGTATGTCATGAGAAAATTATCCGCATTCCATTGATGAATGGAGAGACGATTGTAGTGCATGGAGAGAATCATGATACACCTCTAAGGATTAGTGCATGGCTCACATTGTTGATAAAGAAGCCAAAGAGCCAAAGCTGGAAAATATCCCGGTGGTAAGGGAATATCCAGAAGTCTTCCCCGAAGACTTGCCAGGATCGGCGCCGCAACGACAAGTCGAATTCCACATCGATTTAGTTCCAGGCGCCGCGCCTGTAGCCAAGGCACCTTATCGACTTGCGCCTTCTGAGATGCAAGAGTTGTCGATGCAACTTCAAGAGCTTTTGGACAAGGGATTTATTAGACCAAGCTTCTCGCCTTGGGGAGCTCCAGTTCTGTTTGTGAAAGAGAAGGACGGTAGCTTCCGTATGTGTATAGACTACCGAGAGCTAAACAAGTTGACCATCAAGAATCGGTATCCCTTACCGAGGATTGATGACCTCTTCGATCAACGTCAAGGATCGAGTTACTACTCCAAGATCGATCTTCGATCAGGTTATCGCCAGCTGAGGATTCAAGAAGAGAGTATACCGAAGACTGCCTTCAGGACTCGTTACGGACATTACGAGTTTCTAGTAATGCCGTTTGGTTTGACAAACGCGCCGATAGTATTTATGGATTTGATGAACCGAGTTGGCAAGCCATATCTCGATAAATTCGTGATTGTGTTTATCGATGATATTTTGATCTATTCAAGGACGAAGGAAGAGCACGAGCAGCACCTTAGAGCTATTTTAGAGCTGCTCAAGAAGGAGAAAATGTACGCTAAATTCTCGAAGTGCGAATTCTGGTTGCATGAGGTACAATTCCTCGGTCATGTAGTAAACGAAGATGGAATCCACGTGGATCCCACCAAGATCGAGGCGATTAAGAACTGGGAAACTCCGAAGATGCCAACCGAGATTCAACAGTTTCTAGGTTTAGCTGGGTACTATCATAGATTCATTGAGGATTTTTCAAAAATCGCTTAACCGCTCACCTCCCTTACTCAAAAGGACAAGAAGTATGAATGGGGAGATAAACAAGAGGAAGCATTCCTGTTGCTTAAGAACAAGCTTTGCGATGTACCTTGTATCCCAACCCGAAGGCACTGATGACTTTGTGGTATACTGTGACGCCTCGCGTCAAGGATTAGGCTGTGTGCTGATGCAGCGACAGAAGGTTATCGCTTATGCTTCGCGCCAGTTGAAAGTTGATGAGAAGAACTACACCACTCATGACTTGGAGTTAGGCGCAGTGGTGTTTGCTTTGAAGATCTGGTGACACTATTTGTATGGCACCCGATGCACAATCTTTACCGATCACAAGAGCTTACAGCACATATTCGATCAGAAAGAGCTTAATATGAGACAGCGATGATGGGTTGAGTTACTAAACGATTATGATTGTGAAATAAAATATCACCCAGGAAAGGCGAATGTGGTGGCAGATGCCTTGAGTCGAAAAGAGAGGATTAAGCCCATAAGGGTTAGGGCTTTAGAAATGATCATCCAGACAGACCTCTCGTTGCCCATTCGTGCTGCACAAAGAGAAGCTCTCAAGAAGGAAAACTTGAAGGATGAATATCTCCGTGGGATGGAGAACCAGTTGGTACCCAATGAGGAAGGAACCTTGTGTTTCATGGGACGAATTTGGGTTCCCCTCTTTGTTGGTCTTAGAGATGTGATCTATGATGAAGCTCATAAATCAAGGTACTCGATCCACCCAGGATCAGATAAGATGTACCAAGATTTGAAAGATTTCTACTAGTGGCCGAGATTGAAAGGTGATGTTCCAACTTATGTAGAAAATGTTTGACTTGCGCCAAGGTGAAGGCCGAGTATCAGAAGCCTTCATGTCTCCTGCAGCAACCTGAGATACCCATGTGGAAGTGGGAGCAGATCTCGATGGATTTTATAACTAAGGTGCCAAAGACACCCAGAGGTCATGATACGATTTGGGTAATCGTAGACCGTCTGACAAAGTCTGCGCATTTCTTGCCGATCAGAGAAAAGGATAACACCGGTAAGCTAGCTGAGCTATACCTAAGGGAGATAGTCGCACGTCATGGAGTGCCTATCTCAATATATCTGATAGAGATGGGATATTTGTGTCAAGGATTTGTCAATATTTCCAAGAAGCGTTTGGTTCACAGCTAAACTTGAGCACCGCATTTCATCCACAAACGGACGGCCAATGTGAGAGGACAATTCAGACGCTTGAAGATATGTTACGAGCTTGCATAATGGACTTGGGTGGCAGTTGGAACACTCACCTACCTTTGGTTGAGTTCTCCTATAATAACAGCTACCATACAAGCATTCAAGCTGCACCGTTTGAAGCTCTCTACGGACGAAAGTGTCGATCGCCGTTATGCTAGGTAGATGCAGGCGATAGACAGCTAGTTGGTCCCGAATTGGTCTAGGAAACGACAGATAAGATCATGCAGATCCGAGAGCGCATCAAGGCGGCTCGTGATCGACAAAAGAGTTATGCGGACCAAAGGAGGAAGCCTTTGGAATTTGAAGTGGGAGATACGGTTTTGTTAAAAGTCTCACCTTGGAAAGGTGTGGCACGCTTCGGGAAGCGTGGAAAGTTAAACGCGCGATTTATCAGACCATTCAAAATCCTGGAGAGGATTGGTCCTGTAGCATACAAGTTGGAACTACCTGCGGAACTTAATGGTGTTCATGATACATTCCATGTATCTAATCTGAAGAAGAGTCCAACTCAAGAAACAGTGATCATACCTGTTGAGGTTACTGACTGGAAGGTTAACAAGACTCGGAGGAGTAGTGTTAAACTTGTCAAGGTTCGATGGAATGCACGTCACGGCCCAGAGTTTACTTGGGAGCGTGAGGACCGAATGAAAGCTAAATATCTGCACTTATTCCCTAACACCCCTGCAACTAGTGGTAAAGCTTAAAATTTCAGGACGAAATTTTCTTAACAGGGGGAGAATGTGACAACTGTCAAAAATTCAGGTATCCATACAATTAATTAACCATGATTAGTGCTTAATGACTGTCACACCCCGATATTTCCACGTATTACCGGTGGGCCCGGTGGGGAGTAATTTGACGTAGTTGATATCATCATAGTCAATAATCACAGTTTAAATGCACAGCGAAAGTCTAAAAGTCATTTATACAAACCGATTCGAAAGTATAATAAAATATTACACAACGGTTGTATATGGATCCACAGGCGGATCTTAAAACAGAAATATAAACATTGTTCAACAGACTTTAGACGTTTAGAACTTGCAAGATTCCTTATTAACGCCCCGAGCTCCCAGCCAATTACGTACAGTACCTGTCACTTAATCTTTTTGGAAAATACGTCAGTTTGCACTTGTAAATACAATTAACTGACTCTTTTGAAAAGTGTTTATGAAAATTGATTTAAATGCACAAGGCACAAATATTTTTTATAACTTGGGACAATTATATTAATAACAATCTTGTATCAGATTTACATGTTTGTCCAACATTTAGAACCGGTGTTAAGTAAACCGGACATGATTAATCGACATACCACAAATATAAACTCACAAGAAGTTTCCTCATGAGTGAGTATATCTTTTACATACGCAACAGACAGGTGTATGCCTACACCCCGTGCTTAAGTTGTGGCCATTTACGATTTTTAAATGAGCCAAGGATATCCAGGACACGGTCATTAACCCCCAATGTTATTTGTTATCAAGCAATACTGATTAAAATGGGATAATGCAATTTAATCATCTCCGATTAAAAATTTAATACACCCGACCAAGCGGTAATAATTTACCGTATCCCAAGCCCATATAAGGGAAAATAAGTTAAAAGTATTTTACCTGAGCTTAAAATGTAATTTATACTCAGCCGTATATTCTAATAAGCAAGTGCAATTACTTCTACCGAGGCTCTCAATCTGGAATGAAGGTTTTATTAACCTATTAGATTCCTAACGGGTCTTATTAAGTTGTAATTTAGACCGGTTAGCTTTAAGGAAAGTTTTATGGTTCAAAACGCAAGATTAAGCGAAGACCAGATTAGAATGTGATTTAGACCCGACAAGTATGAATACTTGTATAATATGGGTAAACTAAACACATTCTGGATTTTGAAGTGAAAATGATAAGGTTTGACCCGTTTCGGTTAATTTATGCAAACTAGTTACATAAACCGTACTGAACGCAAATATGCATAACGGGTAATCAAAAGAGTCATGTACAGGTTCCATAAATTAATATGCTTAAAATATGTTATGATATCAGTTAGATATCTTCCATTATACCCAAAATGAATTTAAAATCAATTTATGCCCCGAAGGGGTATTTTGGTCATTTTAGAGTTTATAAAAGAGGTTAAATAGTAATCTGAAGTTCTGGTCTAAAATAATCAGTAAAAATATTTAATTTAGCAAGTTACATCAGTCAGTTATCATACATATGTGAATTTTATCATTTATGGCCAAACTATGCACCGTAGGGGCATTTTGGTCATTTCACATATGTTTTAAGGGTCAAATTTGGAAATATGAGTTCAAGACTTAAACTTACTGTTAAATTATAAAAATTTATTCATAACATCAGTAGGTAAAAAGTCTTAGGTACCAAATATGGTTTTAAACCATACTATGCGCCTAAATCGCATAAAAGTCGGTATTTGACGGTATTCGGGTTGATTAAGGAAATATGAGATTTTGATCAGCCTCTACTGTTTAGAATAACTTATTAATGTATAAAATCAGTAGAAAAAGGTTTGATATGTAAAGGATGTGTAAAACTCATTTTATTAGCAAAATGGGCATTTCCGTCAATTACCGAGTCTATGCAAGAACCCTATGTTATGATCTGTTTAAAAATTCAACAAAAATTTCCAAAAATACCTAAATATTATATCTTAACAGTAGGTGGCAAGTTTGGTGTCAAAAGTTGGGTTTAAATATGATTTATGCCAAAAATGCCATTTAATTAATAAAAAGCTTTCATTTTACGATATCACGCATAACTTCTATTTTAGACCACGAACCGATGTCAAATTTTTAGGACATGCTTATAAATCAGTAATAAAGGTTTTTGTCCTCTCACATTTTCAAAAATCTCGTTTTAATATCAAAAGGGCATAATTGTCAACTTTTAAGCATTTAACGGAAACATGCAATGAACTAGGATTTCTAAGGAACCATGTTGTATAACCTCAGAGGGTTATACTAACACATAATGTGGTTGTAAAGGAACCCTAAGGCATAACTAAACTAAGCTAAATCGGGTCAGACTGAAAGTCAAAGCAAAAGTCAACTTTTGCGACTTTCGGTTGTGAACGAGCCTAAACTCAGAATTGTCGGGTTGAACATGCCTAGACATGTTCAATTAATATTTACCAAGTTATTAAAGTGACAAAACTGATTTTATTGCCTTTACATCATTAGGTATGAATTTTATTTAAAAACCAACTCGTTTGACTTTTATTTTAATTACTTTGACCCGACAATTAACTAAGCAAACGTGGTAATTAGGAGGTGCCCTTTTGAGGGTTTAATACCTACCTAATTACGATCACGTAGCCATGTTCGTTGCGAACTATGGCTTGACTGTTTAAAAGTCAAAGCATTTATTGCAACGCTTGACTTTCGGCTTTCTAAGCCAAATAAAAATAACTAGCCATAGGAGGGCACTTACAAGGGGTCCAAGCAAGGAAGAAATTGATCTAGAATACTCAGGTATGAAGCATAAGGCTTCAACTTAGAGCAATTCAGATCAAGTGTGTGAAATGTGAGCAAAATAAGTGGGTATTTATAGGATTTCAAGAACCGTTAGAATCGTTTCTCGTAACCCGTGCTTTGATCAAGACCCTACATGTGTTACCCACTGAATTTCAATACTATGGGTGCCCAAAACAAGCCCATAGAATGAAGATAACCATGTCCAAAACCCTAAACCAGCAGCTGATTTGAAAAACTGATTTTTGGCTGATCTGATGGGCTCTCGCGCCCCGCGTAGGCCGGGCCTACTTCTTACGCGGCCCGCGACCGCCTGGGAACTCAGCAACAGTTTAAGAAATGACAGCTTTGGTCCCTACACATGATTAATGCCATTTTTGACACGTTTAAGGCCCGTTTGTGACAACCCTCGTAATTCCGTGTATCCGTACAATTTATTAATGATAATTAAAGTGCTTGACGACTGTGTGGAATTACTTAACTGCTGATTACTGTGTTATACTTACATGTGCTTGTTAACATACTAGTAGTATACATAAAAGTTACTAAGTAGTCCGGTATGTTTTCCTGAGTGTTGAGAATTAAAAATGTTACAAAAATATATATATAGGACACGTTACGGATTAATTAATCACTTTAATGGAACAGTATTAAACAGAACAACCGGACTTTACCCGGAACACAAAAATATTGTCAAACACATTGTCTTTATTTTTCTGAGCTAGTTAGGGTCCCCGAACACCCTAACACACTCTATATTTAATAACACACCATAACACACTAACTAAACACTTGATTTCCAACTATATCCCTAACTACTCATTGCAACTCAACTAAGCCAACCCCCCCCCCCCCCCAATCGGTTAGGGGACAAGAAGGACACTCCCATGATTTTATTTAATTAATTAATTGATATGTTATGTACATGAGGAACATATGGACCAAAGGATTGAACAATGTTGGAAGACTTCTATTTAAAAGCACAAGTCCATCACCATTCTTCATTCACTAACTCAACACTTCACAAAACTCCCTCTCCCTTCTTTGGTATCAGCAGCCAACCACCATCACCATACCACCACCTTCAACTCATTTTTCATCCACTCTACAAGCATACAAAGGTGTTAGAAGGTGAACAACGAAGCTCGGTGTGTTCGGAAGTTGAAGGACCTTCTCTATTCGCTATTGACCACCACATTTCTTCACTCGAACTTCCCTAGTCTTGAACTAGTGGTAAGAACTTAGATCCCTAGTCTGTAACGGGACCTTAATTAAACAAAAAATGTATTTTCTGAAGTCTAGATTTATGTATTATGAAATACGGTTCTAATGGCACTGGAATCATAATTTTTGGACTTCGTTTACTATTTTTAAAGGGTCGATTTGTAACAACAGCTAAAGCTGAGTTTTTATAGCAGTAAATGGGTGTTATATTTTTAGTCATAACTTGAAACCTGAGTAGAACTAGGTCATGAAATTTGTACTGTAAATGACCACTGATGTATTTGTAATCCTCCCACTAGAATTTAGTAAATCGGGCTTTCGATGAATTTTAAATAAATTATTTCGTGGACTGCAGTCAGAAAAAGATAAATCTGAGTGCAGTCCAGAAAATGATTTTTTTATAAAATATTGGTGATGAATCGGATCCCGAGATTTTTACAAAATAATATTTGGATCGTTTAAGACATTCTGTAAAAATTTGGGAATTTTTGAAATAAGTTAACTATTTTATTAAAATGCCCAAAAACAGCCCGGTTTTGAATATTTAAGCTGAAACGACCTAAGTAGTAATTTGCGTGTCTAAATGTCGAGTATGTTATCTGAGGATGATCTAACATTTTATATGTCAATGAAATTAATATGGGCAATATCGGATGCTTGTTCTTGAGTAGCTATAGGTGGAATGTTTATATGAGCGTGAACTATTAAAGTGAATACATGTTATGTAGTAGATACGTGTAGGAACTTTGTGCTCTATTTGAAACCACTAAATGACTAACTGGTAATCATATTAGGACGTGATTGACCAACCTTGACTGTTAGCTATATTTGAGAATCTAACCAAGCAAACCAAGGTGAGTTCACACACTTTCTAAGGCATGGGATTCCCGGTGGATGGGAATGGGTTAAAGAAATTAAGACGGGATCTACATATCCTCCTTGGGTAGGATATGTACGGCCATCCTCCATAGGTAGGATGCCAATAATAATTCTGCGTATTCTTCTTAGGTAGAATACGTACGTTCGTCCTCCTTGGGTAGGACAACAACCTTAAAACTTACTAGACAAAACTCTATCATGAAGTCCCTCAATTTATATCGACTTAATCGCCGAGGCCAATGGCGAGCAGGTCATTAGTTAATAGCGCTATTAGGTTTAACAAACCTCACACCGTGTCGTTCGAACGGGCGTGTACTAATGGACTATGGCAAACTGTCAGTGATGATAGACACTAATGTAGGGCATAACTATTGTTCGTCAGTTGTCGATATGTACGGTCTAGTAGTTAACATGGGGAAGCCCCCACTGATCATGGATATGGTTTGGGTAATAAAAGGAACTGGTTAAACATACTTTCAACTATGGGGTAAACCCCACGGCACATAAGCCAACGGAAGTCAAACCACGTTTTTCAGAAACAACTTAAAACTAAACAACCAAACGTGAACTCACTCAACTTTGTTGTTGACTCGTTGTTACATGCCTTACAGGTCGCCAGATGCTTATGTAGCTTGCACGAGGAGGAGGTTGTTGTGGGATGCAGACTGTTATGTCCCGTACTAAATAATTAAACCTTATAAACTTATGGAACTTATGTTTTGAACTTACGTTTTATGCTTCCGCTGTTATCTTAAAATCGGTTACCTTCTTTAGGTCACCAATCGTATTGTAGTTGGTTTTATTTACTTAATTGTGTTGTTCAATATGATTGGTGGCTCGATCCTAGTCATGTCACGCCTCCAAGCGGTGATACTCCGCGTGGTGGATTTTGGGGGTGTGACAGATTGGTATCAGAGCCATTGGTTATAGTGAACTTGGTTTTAAAAAGTGAAAGGCTTTTTGATAAAACCAGACTATAACCTGTACAGTTCTCAACGATCCACAACGACACTTCGCTCCACGTGCAAGTCTCAACACTATAGGTAATATGGTTTATGTTTGTATTGCCTGCCTGCTAGTTTAAGCAGCGCATTTGATCATGATATGCTTAGTTAGTGTAACAACTATTGCTTGAAACCCTGTGTGTTTGCTCTCTTCTGTCACTCCACACTTACGCACTTTCGCGACACTTTTTCACTTACGTTGCTTCGTTGTGAAGATCATGAACGGACGCGGAGGACGTATCAACCTAACTCAAGCCCAGTTAACGGCTTTGATCAACGAACGAGTTGCTGAGGCACTCGCAACAAATCCAGCAGGAGGTATAACCTGCCATATCAACCCACCTTAGGACGTTTAGATCCTACCTTCGCAAACCAACCCTCGTGCTTAACCTTGTCTTTCATTCTCGCGCAACAGGTCAACATGCTCAGCCTCCTGTGTGCACTTTCAAAACCTTCATGGATTGCCGACCCAGTACTTTCAGCGGCACGGAAGGAGCTGTAGGTGTTCTTCACTGGTTCGAGAAGCTTGAGTCTGTCTTCGAGATGTGTGAATGCCCTGAAGACCGTAGGGTGAAATATGCTACTGGAACGCTTGAAGGTGCTGCGTTAACCTGGTGGAAGGCATAGGTTCAATTGCTGGGGCTGGCGGTTGCTAATGCCACCCCATGGAATGGTTTCAAAGAACTGATCAAAGAAGAGTACTGTAGTCGGGACAACATCCACAAGCTAGAGGTGGAATTTTTCAATCTAAAGATGACGGGGTCTGAGATTGAGGCGTATACGAAGAGGTCAAACGAACTGGCCATTTTGTGTCCTACTATGGTAGACCCTCCCATCAAACGTATTGAGCTGTACCTCAAGGGTCTTGTACCAGAGATTCAGAGTCACGTGACTTCAGCTAACCTGGGTACCATTCAGCAAATCCTTAAGTTGGCCCATCGTCTCACCGATCAAGCAGTTGAACAAAACAAACTGCCCAAGCGTATTGGTGCTCCTACTACTGACGCTCCCACTGAAAACAAGCGAAAATGGGATGGGAATTCCAGTAAGGGTTCAACTTTAGTTCAGTCTCAACAGCGGAAGACTGATGACTACCAGAGTCCTGGTCAGCAATCTTCCGGTAGTCAAGGACAGGGTGGATACCGAGGGAACCACCCCAAGTGCAACCGGTGCCACAAGCATCATAGCGGGCAGTGCAACAAGGGTCATTGCCTGAGGTGTAACAAGTTTGGTCATGAAGCAAAGGATTGCAGGAGCGCAGGACCAGCAAATCAGAATCGCCAACAACAACAAGCTCCACAGAACCACCAGCAGCAGCAACAACAGGGCAATAAAGGATGCTTTCAGTGTGGCGCTGAAGGCCACTTTAAGAGGAACTGCCCCCAACTGAACCAGAATCAGAACAACAACAACCAAGGAAACGGGAACCACAATGGGAACAACAACGGAGGCAACAATGGAGGCAACAACGGGGGTAACAATAATGGCAACGGTGCCAGAGGACGTGTTTTCGTGCTGGGTCAGGGTGATGCAAGGAACGATCCCAACGTTGTGATGGGTAAGTTTCTTCTGGACGACTTCTTTGTTACTGTTTTATTTGATTCGGGTGCCGATACTAGTTATGTGTCCTTAAAAGCTAGCCAAATGCTTAAGCGCACTCCAACACTTTTGAACACCAAACACACGGTAGAACTAGCAAACGGTAAAAGTCTTGAAGCCACACACATAGTTAAGGGTTGTAACCTCGTCTTAGCTGGTCAGGCCTTCTCTATCGATCTTATTCCTATCGTTCTGGGTAGTTTCGACGTTGTTATTGGGATGGATTGGCTATCTCATCATCAAGCGGAGATTGTTTGCAAGGAGAAAATCGTCCGCATTCCTCGTTATGGAGAAGAACCCCTCGTGATCCATGGCGATAAGAGTGGTGCTTTCGTAGGCATTATCTCTTTCCTTAAGGCCCAGAAGTGTTTGCGAAAGGGCTACACTGCCATTCTAGCACTCGTTACTGACGCATCAATGGAAGAGAAGAGAATTGAAGACATTCCTATTGTACGTGACTTTCTCGAGGTATTCCCTGAGGAATTACCTGGTCTTCCGCCTCATTGCCAAGTTGAATTTCAAATCGAGCTAGCTCCTAGAGCAGCACCCATAGCTCGAGCACCTTATCGTTTAGCTCCATCAAAACTTGAAGAACTGTCTACGCAATTACAACAACTCTTGGAAAAGGGTTTCATACGTCCTAGCTCTTCGCCCTGGGGAGCTCCAGTCTAGTTTGTGAAGAAGAAAGATGGTACTTTCAGAATGTGTATTGACTATCGCGAACTTAACAAGGTGACCGTGAAAAATCGTTATCCTCTTCCACGTATTGACGACTTGTTCGACCAGTTGCAAGGATCGAGCTATTACTCTAAGATTGACTTGAGATCGGGATACCATCAACTGAGAGTCCGAGAGGAGGACGTCTCCAAAACAGCGTTCAGAACTTGTTAGGCCATTACGAGTTTCTGTTTATGCCTTTCGGATTGACAAACGCACCTGCGGTCTTCATGGATCTCATGAACCGAGTGTGCAAGCCGTACCTGGATAAGTTTTTCATTGTATTCATTGACGATATCCTGATCTATTCGAAGAGTCAGGAGGAACACGAGCAGCATCTACGACTTATGCTGGAACTTCTTCGAGCAGAGCAATTGTATGCTAAATTTTCGAAATGTGATTTCTGGCTTCACGAAGTCCACTTTCTAGGCCATGTGGTAAACAAGGATGGAATTCATGTTGACCCATCCAAGGTAGACTCGATCAAGAACTGGCCTGCACCCCGCACACCAACAGAAATCCGCCAATTCTTGGGTTTGGCCGGATATTACAGAAGATTTATCAAGGATTTCTCGAAGATTGCGCAACCTCTTAATTCACTGACTCAGAAGGGTGTCACCTATCGTTGGGGTGATGCACTGGAGTCTGCATTTCAGCACTTGAAGGATTGACTTTGTAGCGCGCCTATCCTCTCATTGCCGGAGGGCACAGAAGATTTTGTGGTTTACTGCGACGCTTCCATCCAAGGACTTGGTTGCGTGTTAATGCAACGTGATAAGGTCATTGCCTACGCATCGCGCCAACTTAAAGTTCACGAAAGGAACTACACTACACACGACTTGGAATTGGGAGCAGTTGTTTACGCGCTTAAGATATGGAGACATTACCTGTACGGTACCAAGTGCACCATTTACGCCGATCACAGGAGTCTCGAGCATATCTTCAAGCAGAAGGAATTAAACATGCGACAACGCCGATGGGTCGAGCTCTTGAACAATTATGAATGCGCTATCAAATACCATTCGGGCAAGGCCAATGTTGTGGCCGACGCCCTCAGTCGAAAGGATACTATACCTAAGCGTGTACGTGCTTTACAGCTTACCATCCAATCTAACCTTCCCGCTCAGATTCGCGATGCTCAGGTCGAAGCATTGAAAGCAGAGAACATCAGGGCTGAATCCTTACGAGGATCGAGGCAACGACTAGAACAAAAGGAAAACGGCGCCTACTACGTTAACGGACACATCTGAGTTCCACTGTATGGAGACCTACGCGAGCTTGTGATGGATGAAGCACATAAGTCTCGTTATTCAATACATCCTGGTTCGGATAAGATGTACCACGACCTAAAGACTACATACTGGTGGCCTAACATGAAAGCTTACATAGCAACCTACGTTAGCAAATGTTTGACTTGTGCGAGAGTCAAGACCGAATATCAGAAACCATCAGGCCTACTTCAACAACCAGAGATCCCAAAATGGAAGTGGGAGCAAATTTCCATGGATTTCGTTACTGGCCTGCCCAGATCTCAACGAGGAAACGATACCATTTGGGTGATTGTGGATCGACTGACCAAGTCTGTACATTTTCTGGCAATCAAGGAAACGGATAAATTTTCTACTCTAGCAGACATCTACCTAAAGGAAGTAGTATCAAGGCACGGAGTGCCAACCTCCATCATTTCTGATCGTGACGCGCGTTGTACATCGGAATTGTGGCAAGCTATGCACAAGTCTTTTGGCTCTCGACTAGACATGAGCACAGCATATCATCCACAGACGGATGGGCAATCTGAACGCACCATCCAAATCCTTGAAGACATGCTTAGGGCATGTGTAATCGACTTTGGTAACGGCTGGGAAAAGCATCTTCTGTTAGTGGAGTTTTCATATAACAACAGTTACCACACCAGCATCCAGGCCGCTCCGTTCGAGGCGTTGTACGGACGGAAATGACGATCACCTCTTTGTTGAGCAGAGGTTGGCGACAGTCAAATCACAGGCCTAGAACTTGTAGTAGACACGACTGAGAGGATTGCTCAGATACGACAGCGAATGGCGGCAGCTCGTGACCATCAGAAAAGCTATGCTGATAAGCGAAGGAAACCACTCGAGTTCCAGGTTGGGGATCGGGTGCTACTCAAAGTCTCACCTTGGAAATGTGTAGTTCGTTTTGGTAAACGAGGCAAACTTAACCCGCGATATGTTGGGCCCTTTGAAATCATTGAGAAGATTGGCAAGGTGGCCTACAGGCTGAATCTACCGACAGAACTCAGCGGAGTTCACAATGTATTCAACGTTTCAAATCTGAAGAAGTGCTTGTCAGGTGAGACCCTCATAGTTCCCTTAAAGGAGCTCACTATCGACGACCAGCTGCGATTCATCAAAGAACCAGTAGAGATTACGGATCGAGATGTTAAAATTCTCAAGCGCACCAGGATACCTCTCGTCCGAGTTCGTTGGGATTCCCGTCGTGGCCCAGAGTATACCTGGGAACGAGAAGACCAAATGAAACTCAAGTATCCCCAGCTGTTTAAGAAAAGTGCAACCACTACTGAGGCTGAAGCTACTGCAGAATTTCAGGACGAAATTCCAAATCAACGGGGGGATGATGTGACACCCCAGGAAAACCAGGAAAGCAACGCAACATAACGAGCTTCCTCAGTAACCACGAGCTAAATTTCGGGACGAAATTTTCTTAACAGGGGGAGAATGTGACAACCCTCGTAATTCCGTGTATCCGCACAATTTATTAATGATAATTAAAGTGCTTGACGACTGTGTGGAATTACTTAACTGCTCTCTGATTACTGTGTTATACTTACATGTGCTTGTTAACATGCTAGTAGTATACAGAAAAGTTACTAAATAGTCCGGTATGTTTTCCTGAGTGTTGAGAATTAAAAATGTTACAAAAATATATATATAGGACACGTTACGGATTAATTAATCACTTTAATGGAACAGTATCAAACCGAACTACCGGACTTTACCCGAAACACAAAAATATTGTCAAACACATTGTCTTTATTTTTCAGAGCTAGTTAGGGTCCCCAAACACCCTAACACACTCTATATTTAATAACACACCATAACACACTAACTAAACACTTGATTTCCAACTATATCCCTAACCACTCATTACAACTCAACTAAGCCAACCCCCCCCCCCCAATCGGTTAGGGGACAAGAATGACACTCCCATGATTTTATTTAATTAATTATTTGATATGTTATGTACATGAGGAACATATGGACCAAAGGATTGAACAATGTTGGAAGACTTCTATTTAAAACCACAAGTCCATCACCATTCTTCATTCACTAACTCAAGACTTCACAAAACTCCCTCTCCCTTCTTTGGTCTCGGCAGCCAACCACCATCACCATACCACCACCTTCAACTCATTTTTCATCCATTCTACAAGCATACAAATGTGTTAGAAGGTGAACAACGAAGCTCGGTGTGTTCGGAAGTTGAAGGACCTTCTCTATTCGCTATTAACCACCACATTTCTTCACTCGAACTTCCCTAGTCTTGAACTAGTGGTAAGAACTTAGATCCGTTCATTTTTCATGTCATTAGAGTGGTTAATAGTTATTTTATGACCAGAATCCATGAACACTAAAGGATCATAAACAAAGCTTTGAACATAGAGCTAACCTAATGATAAAATGTTGTTGAAATGTGATGAAGTAATGTTAATATGAAGTTGTTTTGATTCTTGTTGATTATCTGATGATTTGCTTGTTAATATTGATGTTTGATGTTGTTGTGATCACTAAATATGTTAACGGAATCAATCGAGCACGCATTAGAATGTTAAAAGCTGGAAAACAGGAGTCTGATTGGTGATTATAGCCAACTTCAGTTGGCTGTAACAGGACCTTAGTAAAACAAAAAATGTATTTTCTGAAGTCAAGATTTATGTATTATGAAATACGGTTCTAATGGCACTGGAATCATAATTTTTGGACTTTGTTTGCTATTTTTAAAGGGTCGATTTGTAACAACAACTAAAGCTGAATTTTTACAGCAGTAAATGGGTGTTATATTTTTAGTCATAACTTGAAACCTGAGTAGAACTAGGTCATGAAACTTGTACTATAAATGACCACTGATGTATTTGTAATCCTCACACTGGAATTTCAAAAATCGGACTTTCGATGAATTTTAAATAAATTATTCCGTGGACTGCAGTCAGAAAAAGATAAATCTGAGTGCAGTCCGGAAAATGATTTTTTTATAAAATATTGGTGATGAATAGGATCCCAAGATTTTTACACAATAATATCTGGATCACTTAAGACATTCTGTAAAAATTTGAGAATTTTTGGAATAAGTTAACTATTTTATTAAAATGCCCGAAAACAGCCCGGTTTTGAATATTTAAGCTGAAACGACATAAGTAGTAATTTGCCTGTCTAAATGTCGAGTATGTTATCTGAGGATGATCTAACATGTTATATGTCAATGAAAGTAATATGGGCAATATCGTATGCTTGTTCTTGAGTAGCTATAGGTGGAATGTTTATATGAGCGTGAACTATTAAAGTGAATACATGTTATGTGGTAGATACGTGTAGGAACTTTGTGCTCTATTTGAAACCACTAAATGACTAACTGGTAATCATATTAGGACGTGATTGACCAACCTTGACTGTTAGCTATATTTGAGAATCTAACCGAGCAAACCAAGGTGAGTTCACACACTTTCTAAGGCATGGGATTCCCGGTGGTTGGGAATGGGTTAAAGAAATTAAGACGAGATCTACATATCCTCCTTGGGTATGATATGTACGGCCATCCTCCATAGGTAGGATGCCAATAATAATTCTGCGTAATCTTCTTGGGTAGAATATGTACGTTCGTCCTCCTTGGGTAGGACAACAACCTTAAAACTTACAAGACAAAACTCTATCATGAAGTCCCTCAATTTATATCGACTTAATCGCCGAGGCCAATGGCGAGCGGGTCATTAGTTAATAGCGCTATTAGGTTTAACAAACCTCACACCGTGTCGTTCGAACGGGCGTGTACTAATGGACTATGGCAAACTGTCAATGATGATAGACACTGATGTAGGGCACAACTATTGTTCGTCAGTTGTCGATATGTACGGTCTAGTAGTTCACATGGGGAAGCCCCCACTGATCATGGATATGGTTTGGGTAATAAAAGGAACTGGTTAAACATACTTTCAACTATGGGGTAACCCCCACGGCACATAAGCCAATTAAAGTCAAACCACGTTTTTCAGAAACAACTTAAAACTAAACAACCAAACGTGAACTCACTCAACTTTGTTGTTGACTCGTTGTTACATGCCTTACAGGTCGCTAGATGCTTATGGAGCTTGCACGAGGAGGAGGTTGTTGTGGGATGCGGACTGTTATGTCCCGTACTTAATAATTAAACCTTATAAACTTATGGAACTTATGTTTTGAACTTACGTTTTATGCTTCCGCTGTTATCTTAAAATCGGTTACCTTCTTTAGGTCACCAATCGTATTGTAGTTGGTTTTATTTACTTAATTGTGTTGTTCAATATGATTGGTGGCTCGATCCTGGTCATGTCACGCCTCCAAGCGGTGATACTCCGCGTGGTGGATTTTGGGGGTGTGACACCGTTAACCTCATTTCAAGGCTATAAAATGAAGTTAAAGTATAGGGAACATAAAACATGCTCAAAAATATCTCGGATGTCCGTTCGTTTGGCCGTACGGTTGCGTTGTTTGGTTAATTACGACGAAACACGAACGGACGCAAAAAACGTTCCAAATTACACGATGATTGGAATTTTATCATGCCAATCACTAAAATAAAATATTTTAATGATTATATAAATTTTTGGATGTCCGGATATCTTCAGAACGTAAGATATGCGCGAAAATGCAAACTTATGCACTTTTTGATGCTTTTAGTCCCTGTTTGACTCAAAAGTTTATTTTTACACACCGAACCCCTCAAAGCCTATTTCTAAGCTATGTAAAGGATATTTATGGTATGTTTAACTTATAGTCAAGTTCCAGAATGTTCGCTACCATTCGATTTGGTATACTTTTGTAGTTTGACGCAAATAGTCCCTGCGATCGAATAAACTTGATTTCAACACACCAAACCCTTCAAAACTTATTCCTAGGTTATGTAAAGGTTATTTAAGGTATGTTAAGCCCATGTCACTATTCCGGAGTGTTTGTCGCGTGTATTATTAAACATCACGATGCTTCGGGTTTGTTAAAAGGTCACTCAGAGGTAAGAATTAACATGTTGACGCTTTTAACCCTTCGTCGCGCAAACTTTCAAACTATTACGCAAACGGTTACTCTCGATCAACAAGTGGATCATTTGTGAATATGAATACCGTAAGAGGTTATTCAGTGACTTATTTTAAGCATGATAACACTTCCAGTCCTTCCATAATCAAAGTTTTTGATTTTTCGCAAAATTAGTCCTTCATAGTCAACGTTTGACTTTATTAGGATTTTGTACACGTGTCAACACATCATTGGACGTGATTTTTACGAGGTGTTACATCCTCACCCCCTTAAAAGAAATATCGACCTCGAGATTTGCTCAAAATATGGAAGTACTTTTTGTCTTATAATGGACTTAATCTTCCACAACATATCTGGAGCCTCTCCAGGCTAGGGCTGTTCACAAGCCGAACTGAACCGATCGGACCTTTGCTCATGCTCGGTTCGTTTACAAACTGAACCGAATCGATCTGAACGTTTTTTCAACCGAGCCAAATTCGAACGAGCGCCTTTCGATCCGAGTATTTTTCGAACGAGCGTCGAGCGAGTATCGAGCGTCGCATAACAAATAGAAAAGTGACGATGGGGTTGTTAGTTTTTAGAGTAAAGTGCAGTTTTCATCCCTAAGGTTTCGTCCAATTTTGACACAGGTATAAATTTGCTAAGTAACAAGGAATAGAAAAAAAAACACTCAACCGGTTCTACCAAGATCATCTAAGCAGAAAGATGAATCGTCAACCGGTTGAAGCAGACCTTTGATCTATGAGAATGTTAAAATCGAACGAACTGATTGAAGTAAAACCTTAAGGAGTTGGCGTCTTGGCGACAAAGAATTCGAATTATGATGGTTGATGTGGGGTGTAACTAAGATTATATATTTCTAAATTGAATGACGGGTTGACACTTCACATTTCGGTGTTTTGACATTTTGACTCAATTACTCTGGATTATTGGGCAATAGACTATTGGTATCAGTCCTCAATTTTATAATTAAATGAGCTCTAGTTAGATCATTGACCAAACATTATTAATGTGCGCCACAAGTTATTTTATTAATATATATATATATATATATATATATAAATTAAAAATAATTCGAGCCAACCGAGTCGAACCGAACTAAGTAGACCTTTGCTCATGCTCGGTTCGTTTCAAATCGAACCGATCAGAACCGAGCGCCTTTTTCAATCGAGCTGAATCGAACGAGCAAATTCCGAACATTTTTCGATCGAGCATCGAACGAATCTTGAGTGTCAAGCAATTTGGACAGCCCTACTCCAGGCACCCAAGATGACCTTTATAATAGGTACATGTATCCTTTTGGAGCTTCTAATCTTGTCGATCCTCAATCGATGTTGATTTCACCACAAACTATAAGTTTTTATTAATCCGCACATCATGATGTGACAATGCTCTTGACCTATTGTCTAGCCATATCTTTAAATCACAAGTGTGGAACACATTACGAGTTCCACCAAGCTCCTTAAATAGGTTGTTGGTGCATGCGTTTGTCGACTTCGTCTTGTATCGAGTCTTGTTTTGTATTAGATAAATCAGGGCACGGAAAACTAGAAATGTGTTTTTATGGGTATTTCGCTTGAAATGACACATGGTCATTTCATGCGAAATCAAGTGGGTAATTCCGCTTGAAATCAGTTGCTAATTCCGTTTGGGTAATTTCGTGCGGAATTAGATTCCGCTTGAACAGTTTCAAACGAAATTACCTCACCTATAAATACCTGATGTGCCTATTCATTTGTAACGATTCTGATTCTGGTAGCGAAGCTCTGCCGAAGTGTCTACAGCATTGTAATTGATCTGTTATCAATAAAAAGACAGTTTAAAGTGTATATCTAGCTGAATTGAACTTGATACGTCTGTTTCCGCCTTTCGTATTAAGAAAAACTCTTCTGATCGACTCGTTCGGGTCTGAAAACGATCCTACAAGTTGTAGCAGAGCTCAGGAGGAAGAGTTCTTACCAATTCAATTGCAAAATCTGATTTCTACACCTTCTTTTTCAAAATTAACAACTTTTCACGGCCAAAATGCTTTGAATTTCTCACATTACACGCGCAATTGTGTTTTAACGAATCCTTGAAAGAATTGGACCTGAATTCGATATAAAACTGGTAAAATTTGTAATTTCGCTTGAAAAACAGATCGGTTATGATGATGTCAGCACTATTTCGCACGAAATTAGCTCGTAATTTCGCTCCAGAGTGTAATTCCGTTTGAGTGGTTTCATACGAAATTAGATATTTTGTTTCAAGTTGGTATTCCGTTTGGGTTTTTCACACGAAATCAGCTATTTCGTTTGAAAGTGTGTTATTTCACACGAAATCAGATAATTCCGTGTGAAGCTGGTATTTCGTTTGAACAACTAATTCCGTGTGAAAGGTTGATTCCGTGTGAGACTTGATTCCGTTTGAAAAGTGATTTCATGTGAGAAAGATATTCCGTTTGGGTTTGATTTCGTTTGAAAGTGTCAGATTTTGAAAAATTTTGCCGAATCATGGAAGAGGAATTCTATAACGCATTTGCTACTACCCCGACTACTCCGGCTAGTGTTACTTAGAACTTGACCATGGAAAATGAAACGGGCACTATGCAAAAACCGCCAAATCTTATGAACATTGAAGAGTATAAAGGATGGGAGGAACGTTTCGAAAACTGGGTTCAAGCAAACTATTTGGATGCTTGGAAATGTGTTGAGATGAAATATGTTAGACCATTGAATGATGAGGAAGAGGAGATTGCTATTAAAGATTTAAGTGTTGATGATAGAAAGAAATACAAAAATGAAAAGATGATGATTAGTCTATTGCATCAAGCTGTGAAGGAAGATATCTTGGTTTTACTGCAACACACTGGAAGTGCATATTCAATTTGGAGAGCTTTAAAATCAAAGTTTGTTGGAAGTAAAGAAATGATCAAGAACAAAAAATCACTTTTCAAGAAAGAGTTCGATTTATTTCGTGGCTTGAGAACTGAAAGCACAAAGCAGATTATCGAAAGATATTGCAATTTGTTAGTACAAATGAAAAGAGTGAGCATCAATAAAGATAATGAAGAATTGATAGAAAAGTTGGCTGATGCATTGCCACATGAAACTTGGGGCACGTATTTGATGATGTTGAGAAATAAGAAAGATTTTGGGAATTTGACATTGAATAAGTTCATTGAAAAGCTTGAAGCTCAAGAGATGGAGCAAAGAAAGATCTCAAGAATGAAAGATTTTGATGGTGAACAAGATATCGGTCTTTATTACAAAGGAGGTATCAGTGATAAGACCAACATGTCACCGAAGGTTGAAACTGCATTCAATGCTAAGAGTTCATCTGGAGGATCATCTAAAGGATCAAACAGCAAAATAAGTTTTTCCTCATATCCATCATTTGATCCAAATTTTTCCACAACCAAGAATGGCAAGAAGTTACAATTCAATATTGTTTTAAACATTGAGAATGATGAAAACTTCTCGGAAGAGGTTGCAAAAAGTCATATGTCTTTGTTGGGAACTGTGCTGGAATCATATGGAAGTCTAGTAGCAGGAAAGATCGGGAATCCAATGTTGACAAAAGAGGATTACGATCAGATTGATGCTGAGGAGATGGAATTGATGGATATAAAGTGGTGTTTGGCGAGTGTGCTGAGGAGAGCTGAAAAGTTTAAACAAATTATGGGAAGAGATGATTTCCGTGATGAAAATGTTTCCACTTTAGGATTTGATAAATCTAAAGTTACTTGTTTTCCTTACAGGGAAAAAGGACACTTCAAGGGAGAGTGCACAAATCGCGAAGCAAGTGGAGCTCAAAACCCGTTCAACAACAATGATTATTATCGGAAAGCAATTTATCATCAAGTTGCTCAACACCAACAAGAGCCACAAACTGCACATGCTAGAAAGACAATTGAAGATTCATCAAAGAGAGCTTGTATGGTGAATCAAGATGATAAAAGGTCAACAAAAGAAAACTTCAGTTGGGATAAATATGTTTCAGCTGGTAGTAAAGCATGTCTGATAAACCAAGATGATGAAAAATTACCAGAAGGGTTTAGCTGGGAAAATTTCAATTGGGATGATTTTGATCCTAACAAAGCTCCGAATCACAAAGCTTTTGTTGCTCGAGTTGTTGAAGACAGTGATAATGATGATGATTATAATGCAAGAAGATTGGAAAAGGACTTAAGAATGATAGAGGAGAATGACAGTGATGATGAAAAAGCTAAAAAGAAAAAGAAGAAAGTTAAAAAAACCCGTCAGCAGTGATGATGAAGAAGTTCATGTGATAAAAAAGAAATTAAAAGACATTCCAGTTTTTAAAGTTGATGCTGAAGCTGATGCACAAAAGATTCCGGTGAAATGTGAAAACTGTGAAGCAGTGAAGAAGCTAAACAGTACTTTGATTCATAACATGAACAGATTGAAAGAATCCTATGATGTTCTAAACAAAGCAATGAATCAGTACAATCAAACAAGCAGTGAACAAGCAACAGCAATGAAGACACTTCAAGGAGCTTTCATGACAAAGCAGAAAAGTGTTAACAGTTACATTGAAAAATGTGTTGTGCTTGAACAGAAACTGGAAACACAAAGAATTGAAACAGAAAGAGTTAATAGATTGTTAAAAAGTTACTCATGTACTTCTTATGTTATTGACAGGGTTTATCCAACTGTTGAAGGCATGAAGGCATTTGATGAAGAGGAAGCATCTGAAGAAAAGACTTATGAAAAGAAGAAGGATACTGAAATGAAAGATTCTGGTAAGAAACAAAGTGCCAGTTACAACAAGTGTCCACCCCCGCTTGAAAATGGATATTCTCCACGAAATCCAAATTCAGAAAGAGTAAAAAAGGCAACAAATTTACAGTGGGAGTCTGAGTCTTCAGAAAATTTACCTGACAACATTGATGTTACTTTCACATCGTCTGACACTGATCATGAGTCCAAATTAATAAAGAAAGGGGTCGATCAGGTGTTGGATAACGATGAAACCGAGGAGTCAAATTCAGAGTCAAACTCAGAGTCAAAGTCTGACAAGTCAAAGTCAACAATCAAAAAGGAGAAACGAGTTTACAATAAAGAGTTTTTGTTATCAAAATCTAATTTGAATGACGAGACATTCAAAGTGGCTTATACTTTGAATGCTTCTGACAAATTATATTCTGATGAAGAATTTCCAATAAGAGGTGTTAAACCAGAAATGATCAAAAAGGTTTTCAAACTAACAGAAATTAATATTTCTGAAATAAAAGATGTAAATCTTTCTGAAAAACCTAAACCTTACACCTCAAGAGTTCAACAACGTTTAAACAAGAAAAAGGGTTGCAGTTCTGGTTCTGGTTTTCAAAAGAAACCAAACCATAACGGTAATTTCAAAAGAAAGGGTTTAGGATTTATTCCATCGAAAAATCATAAAAATGAGAAAACTTATAAACCAAAAACTGTATTTGTTTCAGGAATATCAACTGAAGAAGAAAAAGAGCAGTTGTTTAGAAATCAGACAAACAAAGAATTCCTTGCGAAGAAGCAAGAGGAAATGGAGAAAAATATTGCTCAACAGAAGAAGGAGACAAGAACCTATTTTCAATGCAAAACAATTGGTCATATTGCCAGGAATTGTCCTAAGACAATCCAAACAAAACAGGAAGTTTCTCTTAAACTGAAAGAAAAGATGGTTGAAAATGAACCACCGACCGAACAATCTAAAGTTTTCAAAAATTCAAAGTTTGAGGTTGGTGAGTGTTCAAAAAGTTTTTACAGAAGAAGAGTGAAGCTTGATAACCAAATGTGGGTTGTTAAGAAATCTGATGATAGTTCTAGCAATGATTCTGATTCGTCAAAATCAGAGGAGCTATTTTCAGGCGATGAATCTGATTCCATAAAGTCAGAGGAGCCACATGTTGAATTAAAATTGGAAACATCAGTACCTCCAATGGATGATGCAAATTTTCCACCATTGAGGGCTGAAAATTTTAAACAAAAGGTTGGTAAAGTTGAGATTTCAAATCAATTTTTCTCTTAAAAGAAAGAATTTGATATTGAAAAGGCTTTTAACTCCAAAGTGCAACATATTTTTGGAAAAATGATTGATGGAAAAGTCAAAGGAGTGAAGGAGTTTTATGAGAAAAAAATGAAGAAACCAGGTAGGGATAGGTCGTCCCAGGTTTGTGATTGGGATGGAACCTATTATGATGAGTAAATTCTGGACTTGCCGGAGCTCCCAGGTTGGTAAGCGAGGAGCAGGTATCGGCATTTTTCTTGAGAAATTCACGAAAGTGATTTCGTCTTACAAGTGGTAAATCAGGGACATTAAGTTGTACTTGATTTTCTACATGTGATGATATTGTTTGTATCTAAAACTGTTACATTTTTCAAGTGGTTGAAAGAACAATGTGATGAATCCCCTAACCTACAAGTGGTTTTATGAAATCAACAAAACTTATTTTCCGGAAAAACCATTTGATTAAAACAAATTTAAGTGTTTTGAAATCACAATGGGAAAATAGTTTGTTGTGAGGGGGAGTTCTGATTGTTTATGCCAAGTGGATGGCGAATTGAAGCGATTCGATATCAGTTGTTATTTTACTTGTACAGTTTGTTTTCAAATTTCCTTTAAATGTTTTTGCATTTTAGGGGGAGTAAGAATTTTTAGAAAATCCAAAACATTAGAAAATTTGAAAAAGCCAAAAACATGATAAAATGAAAAAGTTTTTTTTTGTAAAAAAGAGGAAATGATAGTACATCAGTGGACTATCACAGCATGCTAAAGATTTGGAAAGTCAAAATGTGATAAACGGTCTCACTGATGATGTGTCAGTAGGTTTTTGCACATTTAGTAGATTGTGTCGAGATATAAACCTAAATATCAAACTTGCTTATATCGTGGGTAACATCTCTCATATATATGGGTAACCCCCGAAATCTTGTTTGAAAGGTCCCTCTTTCTGAGATACTAGGTCTTTATGCTTAGTGATATCTGGGGTATTATCCCGGGACTTCTGGTTTTGCGGAAGCAATGGCCTAGTCCCGGAGAATACTTTACGCTTGCTTGAAATAGAGCCCACCCTCAGCATAAAAAATGATGAAACATTGAAAAATGCTAATCATGTGCTGTTGAAGAAAAGATTCTCTAAAGGGAACACACCAAAAGTTGAAGCCATCAACTCTTTGATTTTGCGGAAGCAATAGCCTGAGCTCTCACGGCCCTCGCATTTTAACCCTTTACAGATATCATCTAGGTATACTCACCTGTAAGACTGAATATTGGGATCTGGATACGGGAGTATATTCTGATGTGGGACACGCGAATAAGTTTAAGTGCTTAAAACATTAATCTCGTATCTCAAAACAGTTGAACTTTGTGTGAAAATTTAAGTGGATCAATATACTGACAATCTAAGTGAATCGTTTTGAACTGAAAATATTTAAAGCTTTACGGTGTTGGTGATTTGTCTCATAAACTGATATGATCCTCTTACACAATCTCACAAAAATGTTGTCTGTAAATATTTCTTTATTGCATTTTGTTAAATTCAAAAATCCAAATAAATTTTAAGTGTGTTTTAGCATAAATTTTTGAAAATTCAAAAGATTTTCGACAATTGATGTTGAAGAGCTAATTTTCAAAATTCCGAGTGCTAAACATGATGAACAGGTTTAGGAGAGTGTGTTTGAAAAAGTTATTCTTACTAGTGGTCATCAAAAAAATTTTAAGTAATAAATCATGTTATTCATACAAGTGGTTCATCAAAGATTAAAATTGTTAAATCATTTTGTTTAAATACTTGCAAATGATGTTTATGTCTACAAATGGTAAGCAGAGAATAAATTTGTAAAATTTTAAATTTGTGAAATTTATTGTGTGTTAGAGATTGTGCAGGATAGCCAGGTTTCTGATTCTGGTGTCATAGAGAGCCAGGTTACGATCCTGATCCTGTAAAAGCCAGGCTTCAATCCAAAAGCACAATTTAAAGGAAGTCTAAAGTTGTAAGAACCAGCCACATATCTTGAGATAGATGATTGTAGAGCCAAGTTCAGATCCCGATGTTCATGCAAAGCTGATGATACTGATGAACTTAAGGAATCAAGAGATCTGATCAGGGGAATTAGTGAGAGTTAGAGCCAGATCGAAATTCTGAAAACGAAGAGAAGAGAGAGATTTGAGGATGCTTTACATTGTTAGATACTTTGGAAGAGTTTGTGAAGACAGATAAAGACTGAAGATTGAAGACTCGACACTGAAGACTCGTCAACATTCGAGGGGGAGTCTGTTGGTGCATGCGTCTGTCAACTTCGTCTTGTATCGAGTCTTGTTTTGTATTAGATAGATCAGGGCACGGAAAACGAGAAATGTGTTTTTATGGGTATTTCGCTTGAAATGACACATGGTCATTTCATGCGAAATCAAGTGGGTAATTCCGCTTGAAATCAGTTGCTAATTCCGTTTGAGTAATTTCGTGCGGAATTAGATTCCGCTTGAACAGTTTCAAACGAAATTACCTCACCTATAAATACCTGATGTGCCTATTCATTTGTAACGATTCTGATTCCGGTAGCGAAGCTCTGCCGAAGTGTCTACAGCATTGTAATTGATCTATTATCAATAAAAAGACAGTTTAAAGTGTATATCTAGCTGAATTGAACTTGATACGTCTGTTTCCGCCTTTCGTATTAAGAAAAACTCTTCTGATCGACTCGTTCGGGTCTGAAAACGATCCTACATAGGTTTTAGCTTATAAGCTACTGATCTTGATGTATTTGACTTTCTTTAATGGTACTATTTATTCAGTGTTTAATTTGCCCGCTACATCAAAATGTAGTACACCTCTCTAGGGTGATACTTTCTGTTGAATCTTATTCCTTGTTAAGAACTTAAGAGGTTTGCGATTCTCATCAATCATTGATTTTCTGTTGATTATTGGTAACTTTCAGACGATTACGGATTCGTATGATCATATTCGTTGTTTCCAAGGTAATTTCAGGTCCTGCTAATTCGGACTTACCAAACTTCTGTCCAATAACAGGTGTTTAACATCCCATCTATACAAGGTCTCCAAAGGAGCAGCCTTGATGCTTACATACTAACTATTAGTGATAGGAGAGCTTATTTAAGGTGGGATAGTCTTTCCAACTACTGCTTAAACCAATCTTAAAGATTTGCTAACCTCATGGTTAGTTAAACAAGTCGACGATCCTGGGTAGCTAATAGCGATTCTCAGTTAATACCTAAGTAGGGTTGCGGTAATCAATGCATAAGCATAATGAACCGTCTTTCTTAATTAATAATATCGGAGCTCTCAGAATTACGAATTAGGCTTTATGAACCTTTATCTTAAAACTCATTTAATTAGGGTTTCGATTCTTCCATAATTGGTGGTACTAATCGACACGGAGATTTCACAATACTGCAGCCCTAAGCGGGATGTTAATCTTAACTCTACTTGTCTTCGGAGGTAAACAGGGTACTACTTTGGAGAAGATAGTCAAGACGCAAGGAGATTACAGAGATTTTCCAAATCTCAAGCCCCGGTTCTATTATCTTTGCCTATGTCAGATAAATGACACATTTTCTTTATGAATCCATGGATACCTTAATCAGTGACACTTACTTGGACATTTCTGTTCTGGATATCTTCTTTGAATACTATTAGCTGACTTTAGTACAATATTACCATTGGGATATCTCAGTAGTTCCATGCATTAAACCTCCATACTGATCAGGCATGGAAGCAATCTATGGAACATATTAAGATACACCAATCCTCATATGGCACTTTCATCATACAGTCTGATATTCGCTGTTGATAGAAATCAATGAGATATTAAAATAAAATAACATATAATGACGTACTCCATCTGGAGAGAGGGTACTCAAGAATTTTACGAATGAAGATTTCTGACAAGGAAATGGTTCCTATGATTTTTGCCTGTAAGTTTTACCTTACACTTAATATCTGGGGTTCTTATGGGAAAATTTTAAAAGTTTGCTATGCTTATAATTTATGAACGATTTATTGGTATCCGAATCAAAATAGAACTCTTAGCACTTATATTACTGATAAATGATAAGGAATATACCTGGTGTCATTATTGATATGAACTGCCTCAGGCATTCATCGGGAGAGTTTAAGCGCTTTCATTCTTAGGCTTTCTATCCTTAGTCGCACATCCCTTGACAGATTTAGGGCACGTAGTGCTGACGTGGCCTTTCTCGTTACAGCTGAAGCAGACTGCATCCTTTATGTCCTTACATTCATGGGTTTTATGACCAGTTCTTTTACAGATGCCACACGGTCTTGGCTTTTGATCCATTCGACAATGCCCCCAGTGTCTTTTACAACAGGTTTTGCATACAGGTTTCTTATTGGACTTTTGTTGGTTCTTATTGAGCTCAAGCTTACCCTTTTTCTTAGAAATCTAGGAGTTATCTTCCTCCATTTTCCTTTTTGATTCATTCTTTGCATTCGAGGTATGAACAAGACTCTTCTCGTGAGTAAAGAAGTGTGGTTTTAATTGGGATTTGGAGTAAGTAGCATTCGGCTCTTTGAACTTTTTAACGACCTTTCTCACAGCCTTTCCAACAGCCGCGTCAATCATAGCTTGGAGAACGTCTCTGTTAATTTTGAGGTTCACAATTGTAGCATCATTAGCATGTGTCGTATTATCAATGAAGAGATTGATGGTTGTCTTATCCGAGTTTGTCATACTCGAGACTTGGTCCCTAACACCAAATGAAACAATTACTTAGTTGCACTACAACAGTTATTCATCATCCTGATGACCTAACATATACTAACCATGGTATCATTAAACCATACAGGCTAATATTGTATGGACATTCCCAATGAATGTTATTTAAATGTATATCAATTATATTTAGCCTAGGTCAAAAAAGGACCATCAATGGCATTTAAGGCTTGGACCTAGTCCATTACCTTTTTGACAGGGGATCAAAATGTCACATCTGTCTTTGTCATATTGATGATTTTGGATAGATTGAAAGCTCGCCGCAAGGACATTGGAAAAGAGTGATTCCTAATGGATATAAAGCATCCACCTAAAATTGTTGAAGCAATATCTAAGGTATCATCGGCCAATTCCTTCCTTATGTTTTATGTCTAGAGTTCTAACAGGCAAATTCAATAGTTTACAACATTTCTTGTCCACAATAGACTTATCTTCGCCAGAATCAAACAAAATTCTTAGAATAAACCTTATTGAAAAGAAAGGTACCTGCTATATCATTATCATTCTGCAGTATCCCATGGGCGTTCATCTGGAAGACTCGCACGTTTGATTTCTTGGCCTCTTCATGCTTCCTTGCAAGCTTTGGGCAGTTGGTTTTGATGTGCCCTTCCTCGTTAAAGTTGTAACAAGTCACATTCTTCAACTCCTTGCATTCTAATGTCTTGTGACCATTGGTCTTGCAAATTCCACATAGTTTAGCACGTGGGTCGATCGTACATTTTCCATAATGACGCTTTCTGCAGTTACTGCATTTGGGTCTGTTATCCGACTGACTCGAGTTTTTCTTGAACTCAGAATCTTTCCTGTGTTCAGAATTTCCTTTCTTCTTCTTGTTAGATCGATGAGAGCTTTCCTCTTCTCCTTTCCTTTTTCCCTTGCCAGAAGTCTTAACAGACTTATTCCTGATTGCATCTAAAGTGAGAGATAAGGATAAGTCCACCACAGACCTATATGTGGTAGGCCTAGATGCTTTAACATTTCCCTTAATTTCTGGTGCTAAGCCTCCAATAAAACGCGCTATTCATTTAGGTTCAGGGGTGACTAAATAGGGAACCAGGCGAGACATGGTGTTGAAACTTGTCACGTAAGCCTGACAATCTAAATTCTTCATGACCAGAGTCAAGAAGTCTGTTTCGTTCTTTTCTACCTCATGCTGAGGACATAAGTTTTCCTTGATCAATGCAACAAATTGATCCCAAGATAAGTTATAAAGCGGGATCTTCCCCATGGCTTGGATCAATGATCTCCACCATGCCAATGCTTCTCCTTTGAATGACTGTGAAACAAATTTCACAATATCCTGCTTGGTACAACCACTGATGTCCACTACGGTATCCATCTCATCAAGCCATGTCATACAATCGATGGCTCCTTTTTCTCCTGTAAAGTCCCTTGGTTTGCAAGAGACAAAGTATTTATAAGAGTAGGTCTTAACATGTGGCTCCTGATTGAGCACAATTTGTTTGGATGGGACACTCCTCTGATTTGACGAATGATGAGAATCATCCTTATGAGATGTATGTGTCTTAGAAGGTGGCTCCGTATGAGGTGCAGACTGGTTCCTGGTGCGAGCACCGCTTGATTCTTTAAATTGTCTGTCAAGGGCTCTAGTGACAGCATTATCTATCAATGCTTGAAGATCTACACCCGATACATTCATTCTAGAGTTGTCATTCCTCATAATGAAATGACTGTTAACCTCATTTGATTCAAGCATGCTGAAGCTTGTCTTCTATAAACAATTGTTAATAATTTTGTTTAGAAGTCTATTTTGGAATCATCATCTTCGATGATTCATTAACCATGGTATAAATAGACCATATTTGGTTAATTTGATAATCAGGTTTATTTTAAACTTTTCATTATAGTTATCCAGTTATAAACTATTAAGGACATTGAGATGGCACAAAAGGCCTTGTCACGAGGAAAGTTTTGAATTTATAAGTCATGATCTTATAGGATCGAGGAATTAAGGTTTGAACATAGTTCATTACCTTTCTTGACAGGGAGTCAAAGACTACAACTGTCTTTTGTCTTTTGGGACAATAGATATAGCCCGTAGGCACTTCATCACTAATAGATGTTTATGATATGATCATTTTATTTGATGATTTAAGCCATGATTTCTAAATCACTAGGCTAGATAAGAAATTGGAAGAATCCAATATAAGGATGACTATTGTGATTTTCTCGAACCACATTTGTCAAGAGAGCTAACACGTTCTTAGGTGTTAATAAGGATCTATTATCTTAAAAAGGCTTTACCATTTTAGCTATGTCAAAAATGACATATAGGCTAGGTTATACCTTTAATATTTTCTTTGAAATATAATGGCAGAGCAATCATAAATTGAAATGACGTTCTGATTTTGGACATAATACATATGTATATGTTTAATACCAAAATAAATTTCAAAAAGGAAACTTTTCATAGATAGTCCTAAAGAATCACAATAATTGCCCTAAACGGGTCTTACATAGAGAGTTTCGCCCACGTAGGGACTTCGAAGATATATATGTCCTTATAGGGACTATTATAGAAATGAAATATAACAAAAGAAGTTTCTTCTTCATTTTAATTCTGAAAGTTTTCTCCTTGGTTCACTGAGAGCGGTACGGATACTGATGGTTTTTATGGGTAGTCGAAATCTTCTATATTAGGAATCCCTGCAAAAGTGGAATCCAAGGATTTTATGGTTAATGAATAATATGGATCACGAATAAGGTCAAGACTTGTATAATCCAAGTTTGGGATTCCAAGACTTGGAGGTGAGAAATATGGGTCATTTGGGTCCATAGGTATCATCTTGGGAGTGGGAGCCTTAGGGACAGTTGGTATGGACTCCTCCGATGTTGGCTTCTCATTTTAAGTTTCAAAAGTCTTAGGTACGGATCTGAAATACGGTTAATAGGTTCAACTAGTTTGATTTTTGGGAATGGGTTCAAAAAGGTCCTTTCTCCATACTGGTCGTACGCTAATTCGAGCTGTGATACGAAGCTTAACATTCTTAGACTTCGGGTTTGGGGATCTTCCACCAATGGCAGCTTTGCTCGGCGACACGTTCCTGTAATCCACAAACATCGAAAACAATGTATACATATAACAGGGATGAGATCATTCCTAGTCCATGTCTAGACTCGGAAGTCAAGGAATGTGCTACTGTGTCATTGAGATTAAACACAAAAGGCTAGTGTTTAATTCACTCAATGTTGGCTCTGATACCAACATGTCACACCCCGATATTTCCACGTATTACCGGTGGGCCCGGTGGGGAGTATCGTGACGTAGTTGATATCAGCATAGTCAATAATCACAGTTTAAATGCACAGCGGAAGTCTAAAAGTAATTTATACAAACTGATTCGAAAGTATAATAAAATATTACACAACGTTTGTATGTGGATCCACAGGCGGATCTTAAAACAGAAATATAAACATTGTTCAATAGACTTTAGACGTTTAGAACTTGCAAGATTCCTTATTAACGCCCCGAGCTCCCAGCCAATTACGTACAGTACCTGTCACTTAATCTTTTTGGAAAATACGTCAGTTTACACTGGTAAATACAATTAACTGATTCTTTTGAAAAGTGTTTATGAAAATTGATTTAAATGCACAAGGCACAAATATTTTTTATAACTTGGGACAATTATATTAATAACAATCTTGTATCAGATTTACATATTTGTCCAACATTTAGAACCGGTGTAAAATAAACCGGACATGATTAATCGACACACCACAAATATAAACTCACAAGAATTTTCCTCACGAGTGAGTATATCTTTTACATACGCAACAGACCGGTGTATGCCTACACCCCGTGCTTAAGTTATGGCCATTTACGCTTTTCAAATGAGCCAAGGATATCCAGGACACGGTCATTAACCCCCAATGTTATTTGTTATCAAGCAATACTGATTAAAACGTGATTATGCAATTTAATCATCTCCGATTAAAAGGTTTCTACACCCGACCAAGCGGTAATAATTTACCGTATCCCAAGCCCGTATAAGGGAAAATAAGTTAAAAGTATTTACCTGAGCTTAAAATGTAATTTATACTCAGCCGTATATTCTAATCAGCAAGTGCAAGTACTTCTACCGGGGCTCTCAATCTGGAACGAAGGTTTTATTAACCTATTAGATTCCTAACGGGTCTTATTTAAGTTGTAATTTAGACCGGTTAGTTTTAAGGAAAGGTTTATGGTTCAAAACGCAAGATTAAGCGAATACCGGATTAGAATGTGATTTAGACCCGACAAGTATGAAGACTTGTATAATATGCGTAAACTAAACTTATTCTGGATTTTGAAGTGAAAATGATAAGGGTTGGCCCGTTTCGGTTAATTTATGCAAACTAGTTACATAAACCGTACCGAACGCACATATGCATAACAGGTAATCAAAAGAGTCATGTATAGGTTCCACAAGTTAATATGCTTAAAATATGTTATGGTATCCGTAGGATATCTTCCATTATGCCCAAAACGAATTTAAAATCAATTTATGCCCCGAAGGGGTATTTTGGTCATTTTAGAGTTTATAAAAGAGGTTAAATAGTAATCTGAAGTTCTGGTCTAAAATAATCAGTAAAAATATTTAATTTAGCAAGTTACATCAGTCAGATATCATACATATGTGAATTTTATCATTTATGGCCAAACTATGCACCGTAGGGGCATTTTGGTCATTTCACATATGTTTTAAGGGTCAAATTTGGAAATCTGAGTTCAAGACTTAAACTTACTGTTAAAATATAAAAATTATTCATAGTATCAGTAGGTAACAAGTCTTAGGTGCCAAATATGGTTTTAAACCATACTATGCGCCTAAATCGCATAAAAGTCGGTATTTGACGGTATTCGGGTTGATTAAGGAAATCTGAGATTTTGATCAGCCTCTACTGTTTAGAATAACTTATTTCACGTATAAAATCAGTAGAAAAAGGTTTGATATGTAAAGGATTTGTAAAACTCATTTTATTAGCAAAAAGGGCATTACCGTCAATTACCGAGTCTATGCAAGAACCCTATGTTATGATCTGTTTAAAAATTCAACAAAAATTTCCAAAAATCCCTAAATATTATATCTTAACAATAGGTGGCAAGTTTGGTGTCAAAGTTGGGTTTAAATATGATTTATGCCAAAAATGCCATTTAATTAATAAAAAGCTTTCATTTTACGATATCGCACATAACTTCTATTTTAAACCACGAACTGATGTCAAATTTTTAGTACATGCTTATAAATAGGTAATAAAGGTTTTTGTCCTCTCACATTTTCAAAAATATTGTTTTAATATCAAAAGGGCATAATGGTCAACTTTTAAGGAACCATGTTGTATAACCTCAGAGGCTTATACTAACACATAATGTGGTTCTAAAGGAACCCTAAGGCATAACTAAACTAAGCTAAATCGGGTCAGAACTGAAAGTCAAAGCAAATGTCAACTTTTGCGACTTTCGGTTGCGAACATAGCCTAAACTCAGAATTGTCGGGTTGAACATGCCTAGACATGTTCAATTAATATTTACCAAGTTATTAAAGTGACAAAAGTGATTTTATTGCCTTTACATCATTAATTATGAATTTTATTTAAAACTGACTCGTTTGACTTTTATTTTAATTACTTTGACCCGACAATTAACTAAGCAAACGTGGTAATTAGGAGGTGCCATTTTGAGGGTTTAATAACTACATAATTATGATCACGTAGCCATGTTCGTTGCGAACAATGGCTTGACCATTTAAAAGTCAAAGAGTTTATCGCAACGCTTGACTTTTCGGCTTTCTAAGCCAAATAAAAATAACTAGCCATAAGAGGGCACTTACAAGGGGTCTAAGCAAGGAAGAAATTGATCTAGAATACTCTGGTATGAAGCATAAGGGTTCAACTTAGAGCAATTCAGATCAAGTGTGTGAAATGAGAGCAAAACAAGTGGGTATGTATAGGATTTCAAGAACCGTTAGGATCGTTTCTCGTAACCCGTGCTTTGATCAAGACCCTACATGTGTTACCCACTGAATTTCAATACTATGGGTGCCCAAAACAAGCCCATAGAATGAAGATAACCATGTCCAAAACCATAAACCAGCAGCTGATTTGAAAAACTGATTTTTGGCTGATCTGATGGGCTCCCGCGCCCCGCGTAGGCTGGGCATACTTCTTACGCGGCCCACGACCGCCTGGGAACTCAGCAACAGTTTCAGAAATGACAGCTTTGGTCCTTGCACATGATTAATGCCATTTTTGAATAAAATTTATTTCAACACACCAAACCCTCCAAAACTTATTCCTAGGTTATGTAAAGGTTATTAAAGGTATGTTAAGTCCATGTCACTGTTCCGGAGTGTTTGTCACGTGTATTATTAAACATCACGATGCTTCGGGTTTGTTCAAAGGTCACTCAGAGGTAAGAATTAACATGTTGATGCTTTTAACCCTTCGTCGCGCAAACTTTCAAACTATTACGCAAACGGTTACTCTCGATCAACAAGTGGCACATTTGTGAATATGAATACCGTAAGAGGTTATTCAGAGACTTATTTTAAGCATGATAACACTTCCAGTCCTTTCATAATAGAAGTTTTTTATTTTTCTCAAAATTAGTCCTTCATAGTAAACGTTTGACTTTATTAGGGTTTTGTACACGTGTCAACACATCATTGGACGTGATTTTTACGAGGTGTTACAATGACTGTGCTGAATTGCAATTAATTTCTTACTGATTACTTTCATATACATACATGTGCATCACATATTGCAAATGATATATCATTATTGCATGAGAACTTGTATGACTCAAATGATGCATGAAACACCGTTAGCACAGTTATAAGAAAAATCAGGAAAATGCTGACAGAACTCAGCACATAGACAGACAGTGCAATGAGACACAGAATGAGCCAGAAACTAAGTACTACACTAGTATAGTGTGTAGGAAAGTAAGGATCGCAAAACAGCCTTTCTAGTGATAGTTTAAGTGCCGGAAAGTGCCTAAAACTCACCCAAAGTGCTGAATTCCGCAAAAATCAGCATTTTAACAATCTAATATTATGCAGAAATATGGTTAAATGGTCCTGAATGCTTTCCTAAGTGTCAGGAATCAAAATTGTCACAAAAGGGTATATAAATCATACTAAATTGCATGTTTAGCACTTTAACAAACCGGTAACCAACCGGACACTACCCGAAACATCAAATTTACACTAGAAGCACTGTTTTAACATTACCAAGTTAGTTATGGTCCTCGAGCATCACAATACATCATAAATATCTAGTAACTAGAATGACTAACTATATACTTGAAATTTTACCCTAAACTAACTATGTGATTAAACCTACTCTACATACCCCCCCCCCCCCCCACCTAGTAATCGGCCATACCTTACCCCCATACCTCAAGATTTCATTTCATTATTAAATTGGATATGTTGATGCTTTACTAAACATAATATACAAAGGTTAACATTTGAACTTGGATTATAAAAGAATATGCAAGACCATGAGATCATTTCTACACACACTAAACACACACAACTCTCTCGGTCTCTCCTCTCTTCTTCTTGCTCTCGGCCGAACCAAGCACCACCATCACCACCATTTTTCAATCAAGTTACAACCATTCCAAGTATATATAAATGTGTTATAGGTTACATAAAGAAGCTAGGAGCTTTCGAAAGTTCAAGAACCCCTCTTATTTGCTTTTATCCATCTCATTTCTTCACTTGATCATCCATAGCCTTGAGCTAGTGGTAAGAGTCTTGATCTTGCTAGTTTACTTCTATTTTAAGTGGTTAAAAGAAGAATCATACTTATAATCTTGAAGAACACTAAGAATCACAATATGTAAACTTGAACATAAGCATGTTTAATGAAGAAACTAAGTTGTTTTTATGTTGATTTACTTAATGATTGTTGTTTGTTCATATATATGATGTAGATCATCATGTGATCTTGCTAGATCATGATTAAAAACATAATCTAGCAAGATGAGAGAGTAGAAATATTGTAGGATGATAGATCATCCACACAAAGATCATGAACTTGAAAGAACATAATGTTTTCTTGGAAAATAATGATCAAAGTGAGTAGTAACACTTGTAGATCTAAAGATTTATGGATGATTTCTAACGAAACCAAGTTAAAAATATAAGTTTTACTAAATCTTGGTTCTTACATAAACAAATATTATTTTTGGTGGTTAAACAAGTGTAGGAACACTTGTGTAACAAGGAGATTTCATAAAGAAACATTTCTAGAAATGACGATCACAAGTTGTAAACATCTACATTCTTTAAAAATGAAGTATTTAAAGAACTAATCACACTTTAGAAGGTAACAAGGCTTACTAAGAACACTAGTAAGTTCCTACAAATTTTTACAAAGATTCAAGTTCATGAAGTAGTAGATTATTACTTGATTTTGGCAAAATTGGTAAGTAAAGGTTGTTTATTATTGATTGTGATGATTTTTACAAAAGAAAATGATATGCTTGAAATCATGGAAACCTCTATTTTTAGGGGAAACTATGGCAAAATTTTCTAAAAATCTAAACACTTAGAAAAATATTCATAAACATGCACTTACAAGTGTATTTCAAACCATAAATTGTTACAAAAAAAACTTTGCCATAATTTTTGGTTACAAAATATAAATATTGGAGGTTGGTTTTTATAAATAAAAGTGACTAAATATGTGTTTAGGAAATATATATTTAGAAGACACCATGTGTGTGATTATTTGTATATTTTGTGTATTAGTTATATTATTTTTAGGACTTGAAATAATATAACATATCAAAATACCAAGAATTATAATCCAAAATATTACCAAAATCTCAAGGAATAAATATACAAGTTGTACATAAAAATGGGTGAAAACCGAACTATGGAATAAGACTTATAAAATATTCCGAAAATTTATTCACAAAGTATATATTGGTAAATAATATTTTGGACACCAAGGAAATGAAAATATGATTTTTACAATTACAACAAGGATATGTCATATTTTTTACAAAGGAAAAATATATTAGTTTTGACATGTATGAATATATATTTTTTTCTTGAAATTTTTAGAAAATATATTATTTTTAAGAAATATATATTTTCTTACACTAACATGAAATACAATATTTTCGGGAAAAGAGATATATTTTCTCAAATAAATATGAAATATATCATTTTTGTATGAAAAATGAGTTTATATATATTTTCCAAGTTAGACTTGAAAATATATTATTTTTGGAACTTATGAGAAAATACAAATATTTTTGCCAAAGAAAAATTATAAATAATTTTTCTAAATAATATTTATTACAATATATATTTTGGAAAATATATATATTGGTGGACTTCTATTATAGATAATATTCCAGAAAAATTAATATGAAATTAATTACAAGAATACTTAATGAATACAATAAAAATAAGTATTCTCATACGTATAAATACACACCGGAATACTACCCTAATACATGGAAAAAATATACAAGTATAAGAACGCAAATACAAATACACCCATCCTTGGGAAGGATAGACAAGAATAAATACTTGGGAAGTATTAAGTTAAAATGTATTGTTTTAATTATTATTCCAAAATTTAATAAATATAAATTAAGTTAAAATATTAATTATTTTAACAAATAATTATATAACTTGGAATTATATCGAATACATAAAAGAAACGTAACTCAAAGGCATTAATAATAAGTCGAGGCATGAACCGCTCGTCTAATAGATCATAGTATGTTGTAGGTAGTCGCGTTTACCGAAGGATCTTGAGTTACGTTGGTTGAAGATGCAAGACTGTGAGTTCATGTCCCCCTTTTCTTTAAATTGTTTTGTTTTCTAACTTCGGGGGTGAAGTACATGTTATGAAATGATTACAAACAATACAATTGGTATGGTTAGCTATGGAAAGTACAGTAGATCATGTGAATGGGTAGGCGCACTCCTAAGACCATTAATCCTCGTGTTAGGACCGAGGGGCATGAGTGATAGATCTATTTGGGTGTAGAGAGCCCACACCCATGTGGACTGGGGTTTGGCCCATGAGGTGACTATGTCTTACAGCCGGAGGCCCGGTACAAAATCTGCTAGGTTTGAGCCTTCATACGCCTTTGCACGCATGTTAATGGCCTTGCAAACCATTAATCAATCTGATTCCTTGTTCTGCTTTCATCCCGGGATTTACAAAACATACAATACATACAATGTTACAAGGTTTTATTCATACACACAAACAAACACATGAACTCGCTCAACTTTAGTTGATGTTTTCAAAATACATGTATTTCAGGGAATTAATAGTGGATCTGGCAGGCGTTGGATATTTCAAGCTGCGTTAAGAATAAAGGATGTCATCCGTTTTCTTAGGGTTTGGTTAGTGTGTCTTAATCCTAGACGAGACACATCTACCAAAGCCTGATGTTATTTAGAGTCTTTTGATGAGTCCTTCTGGAACTCTAAATAATTCGTATGGTTTGTAAAACTTAGATTTAAAGTCTATGTTAAACAATGATGTTTGTGATGTTTTTAAACTTAATTAATGGATGACCATCTATGGTTTTTATCATATAGTTGTGGTTATGATTGAATGCAATGATCTTAAGAAAGTCACACCATAATCACGCTTCCGCAAAAGTCAGAGTTTGATAGCTAGGCCCATTCAAACTTAAAAAATATAAAATATATATATGGAAGATATATATATTTACGTAAAAAAATAAAGCAAACGAATACAAGTATACTAACGAATTCAAGACGAGATACTTGTATGATGAACGAACATAAACCTAAGTGTCTAATGAGATTAGGACACTTGTAGGTCGAGAAACAAAGAAAGAATCTGAAATCGAAATGAGATTTGCTTGGAACGCAAATTAGTGAGTTCATGTTTTCCCCTTTTATCTTAAATGTTTATAATTTTAAACTTTCGGGGATGTATACATGTTACAACTGGTATGGCGATAAAAATGAGAATATTTAGATCACATGCGGATGAGGATTAAACGAAGGGGCCATTAATGAATAAACAAGTACCAAGGAACAAAAGTGATAGATCTATTGGGTGTGACGAGCCCCACTCTTATCGGCATAACAGAGATCGTTAAGAGTGCTTTTGTGTCTAAAACTAGTGTCACTGACACACACGATAAATCGTCAAGGTTTGGTTGCCTCCTATTCGGCATACAGATTAGTGTCCTTGCAAAACACTAATGAACTTACAAGTTTCATTTATACCAATTTCAAATCTATCAAATATTTTGAAGAATTATTTGACACAAATTAATACATGAATTCACCAACCTTTGTTGACGTTTTCAAAACTAATATGTATTACAGGAAATTAGTGGATGGCCTTGGGAAAGTGTGTCCGTGGGAATGTCAAGTCAAGCTGTGGAATGTTACTTTGTGTTCAGTCCTTATGTTCGAAGCAATGTATTTTCAAACTTGTGTTTTGGTACAATGATGTCAAGTATGGTACTTTTTTGAACAAACATGTGGTTGTAAAATTGCTTTAAATAAATGTATGGTTGAACAACTTGTTATGTTTTACATGTATTGTTTATTGGGTTGAGTACTATGGTTATCGCGCTGGCCACACCTCGCGACGCTTCCGCTAAACCGAAAATCGGGGTGTGACAAAAAGGTTCTTCGGATTTGGCTTTGAAAATAAAGATATCCTCGGAATCGGCTGTGTATCTTGGGGTTGGCTGGGATGTTCCTTCATCCTTTGGAGAATGAGGTAGGTGACGATAAGCATCAGAAGTACCCTGATCACTCATACTGTAAACTAATAAATTGTCAAAATGACATAAAATAATAATATATATATTTACACAGAATAACACATAAGTTATTTCCTAACACAATTGGTTAAAATTTAGATATTTAAAAGAACACCTAAATGGCTTAAACAAGTGGCTCTAATACCACCTTCTGTCGCAACCCTCGACCCCATCCAGTGAGCGGGAGCCGCGAGCAACAGCCGGTGGTATCGGTGTTTATTAATTTGGCAGCAGAAATGAGACATCAGGATCGTAGTTTGGAAATAAATTTCAGGGTTTCAAAACACCAAATTTTTATATTAAACAAGTGGGATAAAACCCATATTTCATTCATAATATCTTTATAGGGATAGACCCTAGTTGCTGAAAGCATAAAATTTTTATTTAGGTAACCTTATAGCCACTTTCTTTACCTACAGTGCTCCATAGCTGGCTTCTAATAGCTTTCACATCAAGTTACCTGAAACGTGTTTTAAAAATATTTTATCAGCAAGAAATACTGGTGAGTGCATCCCATTTTAATAAAATAAGCTTTTATAACTTTACAGTATTAAGAACGATTACAATGTTTATATCTACCCAATTACTCATTCAGTATTTGTCACGTTGGCAGTTACAATGACCGTGGTCATATTACTATTGGCTAACTCTTTGTCCAATAGTAACGCTTGATTAGTAGTGTATACAAAACCGCACACACCGGCAGTAATTGTAGAATACAAGACTTAATCACTGTAAGTATAACTGAAAACATTTAGGGGTTTGCAAAGCATTTTAAATATAATCACTAACAAACTGTGAGAAAAGAGAATGGACTCACTTTGCAAATTTATGTATTTCTATGAGCTTCCTTGTAATATTTCTTGATTATTTTCGTGAGTTTCTATTAAAAACAATGCACGTGTGTTAGTAAGATAACCCAAATCTCATTAACCATACAACACGAGACAGAACCCCAACGAACATAGTCAGGTAGAGCCTCGGCATGCGTTGGTGGGTCCTCAATTAATCAGGTAGGGTAACGAATTTGTGATCAGGGGTTAAAATACTTACAACGGGGCAGAGCTTCGTGTTTTAGGGGGTATTTGGCTATAATTTGTGTACTATAGAAGTTGAGAGAGAAAGAAGTGTGTGAGCGGATTGAACTGTTGCACAACTGCTCCATTTATACAAATTTCGGGAGCCTGTCGCGCCCCGCGACAACCCCCTCTCTTCTCTTTTGCGGCCTGCGAGGGCACCCTAGCTACGGCTGAGGTTGTCAGGTGGCCCCATAGGCTCGCCACACGTCCCGACACGTGGCATCATGGGTGACCGGCAAGCAACACTACATCGTGCCCCGCGACCGGTGACCCTCAAACCTGTCGCGGCCCTCGACAGGGGGTTTTTCTTGATTTTTCGTTTTTTAATTCAAATAAAGTTACGCGGGTTCAGTTTTGCGATTATGGAGCGGTTTAGGGTGTTTTTAAGGGTTGTTATAGCTTGTCCCCAGGATGGGCCAGAGCCTAGTACTTTTTGGGCTTGTCCCAAGTTATCACGGGCTTGTCCCCAGTTCTTTTGGGCTCATCCCCAGTCATAATGGGCTTGTCCCCAGCTTGTTTGGCTTAGTACCAAGTTTATCTTAACATGTACTCGGAACTTTGAAGATTCGCTAGTATTTTCAAGTAGGATCCTGGATTCTTAAAGTCTAAGTTATGGTGACTAGTTCATCTACACTATGGTAACGATCTAGGACATAGAAATTTAACTTGGATATTAGGGTATGCCTTATCTTTGCCTTATTTATATTATTGATTGATTTAACCCTACATTTTTTCAAGTAAGGATAAGTGATTCATAATTACTTATACAACCTAATTTTTTCTAAGCTTCTATGAACAAGAATTAATGATTTTTCATACAACAACATGATAACAATCTACTTGATTTTTGAAAAAAAAAAAAACATACATATCCAATAAACTCTAAGACAAACAAATAACACAAGGCATAGTTAAAAGATTAAAGTTTTATTTAAAACCCCACCAACCAAAATTCTCAACCCGGGCTTCGCCAGCAAAACATGGCCCATCCACCCGGGTTGGAGAAGGGTGTTACTAGCTGTTAATGTTTGCCGTAAAAATTAAGGGAAAAGGGTGTTAAAGGCTTCATCATCCACAAACAGAAGGACCCATGCACCTTTTCCACCCTCTAAATTGTCTTAAGGATCATGGATCCTTATCCTAAAAACTACTGTTCAAAGTACAAACCAAACCATTGTTCACCAAAAAAAAAAACATCAACAAAAAGCATTAAAAAATGGGCTCAGGCCTAGGCATCAACATCCTTCATCGACCACTGTCGCAAATTCACCACCTGCTGCTTCACCACCACCAGCTTCTCCACCTGCTCCACCAGCCGTCTCCTTATCCCCGCTTGACCCAGCATCAGCTGCCTTCACTGGCTCCGGTTCTGCTTCTCCACCCAGCTTTTTCAGAGTCTGCTTCCATGAAGCCACGTCCCAAGCTGACCTATCGAAGTCAGGATCAATGGCTTCTTGAGCCATTCTGATCCTAGCCTGAAGCATGGTTCGAGCCGCGCAGACGTTAGCCTCATCAGTCGCCACCATGGCGGCTTCATGAATGCCTAACTCAGCATAGAGTAGTTGTCCTCCAAGCCTTTCTTTTTCTTCTCCAGTTTGGATATGGTCTTATCCTTTGCAGCGGCGATGGATCGCATGCCGGCCAAGATCTCCTCCATCTCAGCCAGGCTCTTCTCGTAATTTTTTTTCATGCGAGCGAAGCTCTACACACCATAACATAGAAAAGTCAGGATACGGGATCCTTCACTATATGTAGATTTACCAATAATGGATCAAGGATCCTCACCTCGGTGACTAACTCGTGGAACTTCCTTTCAACCTCAAAGACATCATCCTCAGGCTCCACAAGTTTCTTCCTTTTTGACCCAGCTTTAGCCTTGGTCGTCACTATTTTAGGCTCTGGGAGGCTTTGGCCCTTGGACAACTCCTTCTTGATGGAGCTGGGGGAGAGCATGTTGTTAATCTCATCCAACCCAAACTTCATGGTAGACTTGCTAGCAGCTCTTTGAACGCCTATTCAAGGAATAAACAGATAAGTATTTCATTCCATACATTTATTTAAATTCAAATAACAATATATACCTAAATACTTACTTGACATGGTGTAGGATGTGGAAGTGTTTTCTTTAGAATCCTTGATCCTCAGCTTAAACGTTCTCATAGATGAATCGAGTGCCAAAAAAGCTGCAACACTCTCTTCTGTTCCAGGAAGGTTGGAGAGACAAGCGAAGTTGGTCACTGCATGCAAAGAGAAAAGCATAAGTCATAAAAAATAATAATATCTACACTGGTTATCTAAGGATCCTATATCCTACCCTTCAAGATCCACTTTTTAGGCAAACTATCCCCGTGGGGGATCGAGTCCCTTCTCATGAAGAAGAACTGGTTCCTTTATGTGGAATCGTTTTGAGTGGTCTTGAAGATTGGAAGAGCTTGATGAGGTTTAGCCTTGAACAAAAAGCGACTAGAGCTATGGGTGACTAAGGAGTAGAGATACGAAAGCTCTGACTGGTTGAAATAAAGGTCTTCAACTTTGATAATCTCTTCGATGGTATAAAAAGCTCTCTAAAGCATGGGCATGGCCTGACTATAGCTGATTCCGGTCAGAGTGAAGAATCTTTGGGTGAGGTCTGGAAAAGGGTAATAATAACCTAGGAGGAAGGGTAAAGTTGGAAAAACAGACCCACACCGGCGAAATCGCATCACTGCGAACCGATGGATCAAACAGTTGGAAAACAGTTTCTGGTGGAAAACAGGGGAAAGGCTCTCAATCTGCAGGTCGGTGAACTTACAAATCTCTGATGAAGGATTCATCAGGAGATTCTGACTCTGGGGAGTGTTATCCTTCTCCGGGCTGGTACCGGGAGAGGATCAGGTGATCATCTTCGTCATTTTCAGAAGAAGGGATGAAGGATTTCATGAAGAAAATAGAGAGAAAGAAAGAGTAATACCTGATTAAAGCCCTGGAATGAAGATATACGAGAGGATCTTCTGATCTTTAAAGAGATTGAGGAGTTATCTCTTGCCTATGAATCACAATGATGGTTATAGCCAGTCAAATCCCATACGTCAGAAATCCTAACGACTATTTGATCAGTGTAACGCCTAGTCCGAATTGAACGACAATAAGACAGATGTGAATCCTTATCACAACCACCATATTGGGGGCAATTGTTAGGGCATAGATTTTTATAATTATGATCCTGTATTCTGAGGTGTTGCTTGAATCAGTTATCCTTAGCGGGTAGTGCAGGGACTCAGAGGATCAACAATCCTTATTATTACTTATGGTTTCTAACAACTGTTCTCGATGTTTTCTAATGTGCCGGTTATTAATGAAGTGGACTGAGTATTAGCTGGAATCTCGGGAATAATTCGTTCAAGATGCTGCACGTGCTATTTCCCTAAACGGTCATGGGGATTGAACGTGGTCTTGCAAGATTATCGGACTTAGCTGTTAGGGTTATTAAAAATGGGTTGATCAAGTGTTATTAGACATAATTCACACTTTCGCATATGCACTACAAATCAGAACACTCACAAACACTCTTAGCAATCAATTGTAAAACACTTGATCAACCTCCGAAGTTGTAATCTCTTTTGATTGTGCAATATAGTTGATAGTGATAGTTTTCAGTATCCGAGGTTTTATGCCGGCGATCTACCAGTGATCAAGGGCTTTCCCTCGTATAAATCTGTGTGTTCGGTTACCTTATTCATCTAACATTCATTTCATCATCGTTCATTACCTAAGCACTCTACCTCACTTAACAAATTTGGTTACATTATCATTGATCAAATTTTTGACCAAAACACATATTAACCCGAACACGACTCGAATATTAGATGGTTTATCCAAACATGACCCGTTCAACCCAAATTTTCAAATTTTTAAACTTTTTTTTTTTTTTTTTGCAAATTAATATATTAAAATTAAAATTTTACTAAAAAAACATAAATGTTTATATATAATTGCATTCTAATTATAAAACTTTCTGTCAATCTCTCCTTTTAAGTTATAATTATGCATAAGAAATTAATTTATGGCATGAACCATATTGTAAAAAATAAACAATAATATAAAAGAGATAAACGGGTCAACCCGACCGGGTTGACGCAAACCCAACCCGTTTAGCTAAATAGGTTCGCGGGTTAAACCTGAAAATGACCCGAATCAGTTTAGACTAAACCTAAACCCGCGAATTTCATGTTAGGTTCATGTCATGTCAGATATTCACACCCTTATTGGAAACACGAGTGGAAAAGTCTTACTTTTTGTTTTTTTTTTTAAGTCCAAGAAAGCCTGGCCATCTGGATACACACATTGGCAAAAGGCCATCAATGTATGTGATTACAGACAGCTAGCAGGTCACCACTTTTAGATAAAACCCATCACCCGAAGATCCACCGTAGTAAAACCCTTCGCTCACACATATGAGATTTTGTAATAACAAGGCTCCAACCTAGATACAATTTTGATAAAGAAATAAATGAAATACAAAATTTTGAAAAGTCAACCATTTATTAGATATGATTATCGATAAGGAAATACAGCATATAAGCTTTAAACACATGGGCTATTTTAGCTGCGTCCCAAATAAAATGCTGAAGCGGGTCCAATTTTTAAGGTCCATACTGTCGACTTGTTAACATCTTAAATGTATAGGGTCCATGGATAGCTAGCATAATTAGTCAACAAATACATCCGTCCTTGCTAACAAGTCGATGCAAAATACCCTGGATTCAGTAATAACAAAACCACTTGCTTGAAGCCACTTTATAAATAAATCTCTACGATACTTGTTAAAAATTTAAAAGAGATGCTTCTTTACTTTATGCTACATCTGTTTTTATTTCCTTTTTATATGGGAACTCTTCAAGGTTCTACTACAAACAACCTCGGAAAGCCAGGGTGTCTAACTGTGTGCGGGAATCTATCAGTTCCATACCCTTTCGGTATCGGTAAAGACACAGGTTGTTCTCTAGACGACTCGTTTTCCGTCATTTGTAACACCTCTTATTCAGAGCCCAAATTGTTCCTCCTTTCAAGCGGCATAGAAATATACAACATTTCGGATTCAGAATTCCGCATAGCCACAGACGTTGCATATAAGTGCTACAACGAAGACAAGACTCTAAGTTGGGATCTCGACATGAATTATACGATCAGCCCATTCAGTTTCTCTCCCAAGAACAAGTTTATAGTTATTGGGTGTGACGATTTTTCTATGATCAGGGGCGAAGGCTTTTCTGGTGGCTGTGTTGGATTGTGTAGCCAAGCACGACATGGGCCAAAGGGGCAATGCTCAGGAATGGGTTGTTGTGAGACATCTATACACAAGGGCCTAGACTACTACAACGTGACACTTGACACCTATGGAAACCACTCAGATGTTTGGTCTTTCAACACCTGTGGCTATGCGTTTCTAGGTGAGGAAGGCAGCTTTAAGTTTCAAGGTGCGAGTGATTTAACCGACGCATGGAGTGTTTGGGAGAGGATATTGTCGACTGTCCCTGTTGTGGTAGATTGGGTAGTTGCAGGGAATTGCTCAGAATGCAAAGGAAACAGTTCATGCGTTGAGGTGGCAGATGTAGATGGTGGTGGGTATCGTTGTGAATGCAACAATGGTTACGAGGGTAATCCCTATCTTAATCCAGGCTGCCAAGGTCAGTTAGTTTCCAATATACATCAAAATCATTTTCAATGACAATCTCAACATTTATGGCAACTATTATTACTAGTTTACGTCAATCTCAACATTTATGGCAAGTATTATTACTAGCTTACGTGAAACTTATGGGGACCTAACTAATTTGTGTCATATCTATTTATTTTTGTATGAAAACTCACCGGGGGCGTACTCTCAAAATCTAAATTAGTGGGGTCAAACTGTTAAAAATCTAATATTTTACTTTAAAAAGGAATTTTGGAAATTTTCGGTAAACTAACACTACGAACAAAAAATCCAAGAAAAGAAAAACAGAAATACAAGAAATGAAAAACAGAAATTTTCGGTAACTAATTTTAGGTATTTATCATTGCTGGTTAATTAGGCTAAAGATATATAATGAATCTTTTCATTGACATATATCAAGCTGTTTATAAACTTTAAATACACGAAAAGAAAAACAGAAACTTACCACTATATGAGCATATGACTCTCTCAATTCTCGGACTTATGACCAGGATAACAATTAATGACTCACATTTACTAAATAAACATAAAACAGGAAAATTAGGTTATGGGCTTCGTCCCAGCCCCGTCCTGCTTCGTCCTAGCCCCGTCCTGCTTCGTCGCCGACGTCCTGAACGTTGGCCTGCGGACGTTGGAGACGGGCCTCCCCCTATCTCACACACCTATACATACAATATATGCATATATATATATATATATATATATATAAGGAAAGGTTCATTGGGGAACACTAAAAAGTGGGGAACAGCGGGGAACCGACTCAAACAAACTCCGATTGGACTCATTCCAACGGCATTGGAACCGGCTCGTCGAACCCTAACTAAGTTCTATTAACCATAAATCCTAAATCCTAACTCCTAAACTCTAAACCCTAAAGCTAAAAAAATAAGGCTAAAACCTAAGCTAAACCGTAAAATTTAAACTATAATCCTAAAAGCTAAACCCTAAAGACTAAAGCTAAAGCTAAACCCTAAATCTAAACGCTAAAGCTAAGCCCTAAACCCTAAAGCTAAACCATAAACCCTAAAGCTAAGCCCTAAATCTAAACCCTAATGCTAAACCATAAAGCTAAACCCTAAAAGTCAAACCCTAATATATTTAGGGTTTAGGGGTTATGATTTAGGGTTTAGGGTTAAGAGATCCTAGTTAGGATTCGACAAGACGGTTCCAACGCCGCTGGAATGAGTCAAATCGGAGTTCGTTTGAGTCGGTTCCCACTTTTTTAGTTTTCCCCAATGAACCTCACACTATATATATATATATATATAGGTAAAGAGTAAAATACAAATGCGCTTATCGTACGATACGTACGTGATCATCCCAGCCGTTCGATCAGGTGCAGATCTGGTGCGAATTCAATACATATCGCATATGAAAAAATGGTTAGCATGGGGTAGTGTGAAAATTGGCATGGGGTGTGTAGATGGACAAAATCGCATGTGGAAGATTTGAATATCGCATGTGAAAAAACGGAATGGGGTAATGTGAAAAATGGCATGGGGTGTGTAGAATCGCATGTGGAAGATTGAATATCGCATGTGAAAAAATGGCTAGCATGGGGGTAATGTGAAAAATAGCATGGGGTGTGTAGAATCGCATGTGGAAAATTGAATATCGCATGTGAAAAAATGGCATGGGGTAATGTGAAAAATGGCATAGGGTGTGTAGAATCGCATGTGGAAAATTGAATATCGCATGTGAAAAAATGGCATGGGGTAATGTGAAAAATGGCATGGGGTGTGTAGAATCGCATGTGGAAAATTGAATATCGCATGTGAAAAAATGGTAGCATGGGGTAATGTGAAAAATGGCATGGGGTGTGTAGAATCGCATGTGGAAAATTGAATATCGCATGTGAAAAATCTGTGTGTGTGTTACTGTTCATCTTCTTCCATTGTTGGTCGATCATTGTCAGTCTTCTTCCGTTTGACCCTTACAACTCCCAAATTAGTAGTTCTTATTATCGATATCGCACTAAAAGGAACGAAGGGAGGTTGGGGAAGAAGATTTTCAGGTTTTTGAATTTGATTTAGGGTTTGATTTTGAACTATCATCGGTCAATTACAGAGATTTATGACCTCGCAATGACGTTTTTAACCTTCCTGGTATGATTTAGATATATTAAAATGATTAATTTAATCATTTAAATTAGTTTCGCCCGCGTTGATCGATTGAAGATCGTACGACTGAGGGCATCGCGTACATAATGTATGATAAGAGATATTGTAAGTTAACCGGCCTCTATATATATATATATATATATAGGGAGAAGATCATGCGAGAACCACCTCTTATTGTGAGAACCGCGAGAACCAATGTGAACACACCAAAAATGCCTAAAAATAGCTAAAAATCAAACAAAATTTTTTTTTTTTTAATTTTTTAATATTTTTTATAAAAAAAATCGCTACTTTTCGAAGCTAAAAAAAAAAATTTTAAATTTTTTTTTTTGCTTCGAAAAATAGCGATTTTAACCTAAAAAATATTAAAAAAATCAAAAAAAAAAATTTAGATTTTTTTTTTAGGTTTTTTGGGGGTTTAGTTTTTAGCATTTTAGCTTGGGGGGGGGGGGGGGGTGGGAGGGGGGGGCTTAGGTTTTTGGGGGGGGGGGGTGGGGGGGCTTAGGTTTTTGGGGGGTGGGGGAGGGGGGTTTAGGTTTTTTTGGGGGGGTGGGGTTAGGTTTTTTTAGCATTTAGCTTGGGAGGGGGGGTTAGGTTTTTGGGGGGTGGGGGTTAGGTTTTTTTAGGTTTTTTTTAGGCTTTTTTAGCTATTTTAGGTTGTGTTCACATTGGTTCTCAAGGTTCTCGCATGAGCCCCTCCCTATATATATATATATATATATATATAGGGGGAAGGTTCATTTGAGAAGTAAATTTTATTAAGAATAAAAAGAACAAAAGTGTACAATGGTGAAACACTAAATAGTTTTTTCTCATATCATTTATTATTATGTTTGACTAATTAATTAGTTATTAAGACTATCATCCTCCACACTAAAAAAATTTGCCTACACACATCAAAAGTTATCCTACACATTTCGAAATTTATCCTACACATATTGAAATTTATCCTACACAACTCGTAATTTATCCTACACGCCTCGTATTTATCCTACACTATAAATGAATTTTTATTTTTATTTTTTGAAAAAATATATATCTTAAAAATAAGTTACAAATTTAATATAATTAGTTATTAAAGATGAAACTACCAATTAATGATGTATGTAAGTTTACCAATATATCCTTATAATTATATTAAGTACAAATATTAAATGAAGTGTAATGAAGCATTTCTATTGGTTGAAATTTCTTCTTTTTTCTTCTTATAAAGAATTTATTCTCATTTGAACTCTCCACTATATATATATATATATATATATATATTAGGCCCATCACTCATTTCCTTAGTTCTATCCTTTTTGCCTCATCCTCACACCCAGGGGCGGACCTACGTTACGAGGAACGGGGTCCCCGGACCCCAATCTTTTTTTTAAAAGTAGTAGAAACGGTATATAAAATTGTCTATGGACCCCATAAAATAATTTAGTTGGACCCAATAACAATGAAAGCTAGCCTAGTGCAGTGGTAAAACCCATTGTTTACACACAAAAGGTCATGGGTTCGATACCTGTTTCTTTGTTTTTTTGTGTTTTTTTGGACCCCATTGTCCAAAAATCCTGGGTCCGCCACTGCTCACACCCAATCTACGTGACGCTTATATGACGGATCATCCTAAAAAAATAGGCCGTCACCATACTGATAGCCTTAAAAATAATGTTAAGCATCAGCTCCAAAACTTCAAAGCCACATCATCTAGAATGCCATTTGAACTATACTAGCAATAGCAATCATTACTAAACTAGTGCGGGTGCAAGTTTTATAAAGTAGCAATTAAATGGATTTTCAGAGTAGATTTTAGGAAGTATGCGTATTTACGGTTAGAAAAATCTATTTTTATGAAGTTGTTTTAATTAAGATTCTTTATTTTACTCATCATTTTTATCTCATATCATATAAGTATATATTAAAATTTAAATAAAATATGATGATGTTTATTATTGTTCTTTTATTTTTAAGAAACTAATAACAAGATAACTTTTCTTAGCTGATTAGGTCATTGTTATCCATTTATAGATTGTAAACACATATATTGATAAAATTACTACAGTATTTGTTTAATGTTATAATTAGAATAATACAACACGTTTTAAAACAACCTGATACTAATAAGAAGAGTTAAAAAGTAGTTGTATTTTGTAGGAATGGGATCAAATACAAACACTTAAGTTTGTAAGAACCGTAAAAACCAACACATAATTGACAAGTGTCAATCAATAAAAAATTAGTTTAGAGGTAATTTAGACCTTTTGACCATATTTATTTATAACTAATTAAAAATAATTACAAAAAATATAATCAGCACAACACTATATAATTAGCATAATATCCTTAATAGTTCTTCATTATCAGCACATCGTCCTCAATCGTTCTCGATTATCAACATAAACGATATTAGCACAACATTCTCAATCGTTCTCCATTATCAGCACACCAGATGTGCTGATTATATCTGCTTTTGGTGTTTTTTTGTATTATTTTGTAATTAACACATAATCAGCACAATTATAAAACACCTTTTTGTTAACTTTTTTTAAAAAAATCACTTTTATAAATACAAAAAAGGTATAGCAATATGGTACTCATATTAAAGATAAAAAATACTTGATTTTATGGTATATTTTTTTTAAAAAAATAATGAAGTATATAAAAGTTATTTTAGTTTAAAAAACTTGGTGGAATTTGTATTTAATGGAAAATGGTCACATGACTAGCAATTCTTCAAAATTACTCCTAACTTGTTAGTACTAATTTTTAATTATAAGGGTTTTATTTATAATCAATATCAACCCTTGATTTAAATTATTAATAGTTCAGATCTGTTATTATGTTTCTTATAATTAGCACTGTTTGTACAGGATCTCAACTAGTAATTTGTAATTACTTAGCATTGTTCTCTTTAATGCTTAAAAATGAAACTTATGTGTCTTTTGAGGTTATGTGGGTCCACTGCCTGCCTTGATGAGAGAAGAGGGAAAGTAGTTGTTATTAAAAAGTATAAGTTATCACTTCAAATTTGTAAAAGTTTCAATCATATAGTTTGTTATTTGTCAAGAAAATATGAATTATGATGTTTTATGCTTTCCTTGAAAAGGCTATTTTAATTTTCTTCTCTTTATAGACATCAACGAGTGTGAAGATTTGGAAACCAACCCTTGCTATGGTGATTGCACGAACACTCTAGGAGGTTACACTTGTAGTTGTCCACCAGGATCTTTCGGTGATGCAAAAGCAGTAAATGGGTGTCAGCATGCTAAAGATTCACAATTTTCTTCAACCATATACATTATAGGTATCTCTTTCATGAAAATATAAATGTGTGTACAGTTTTCTTCAACCATATACATTATAGGTATCTATTTCCTGAAAGTATAAATGTGTGTATGTTCACTAATCGTTTCAAGATTGTAGTTTCCGAAGACCATGTTACTCGTTAGATGAAGTGTTTTTATTAATTTTACAATCACGTGTAGGAGCGATGCTTGGCCTCTTAGCAATACTATCCGTCATAGTGGGGATTTTCTTTGGTATAAGGAAGAGGAAGCTAATGAAACTCCGAGAAAAGTTCTTTGAGCAAAATGGTGGTGTGTTGCTGAAACAAAAGATCAATTCACAAGGGTCACATGAAGCAATGACTTTGTTTAGCACTCACCAACTTCGTAAAGCCACTGATAACTATTCTCAAGAGAACATTATTGGTCGAGGGGGCTATGGCGTTGTGTACAAGGGTGTTTTGTCTGATAAACGTGTAGTTGCAATAAAGAAGTCTAAAATAGTGGATGGGAGCCAAGCTGAGCAATTCATAAATGAAGTTTTGATCCTAACACAAGTCATCCATCGAAATGTCGTAAAGCTTTTAGGGTGTTGCTTGGAAGAGGAAGTCCCTATACTAGTTTATGAATTCATATCCAATAACACTCTTTTCCATCACATTCATTCTAGAATGGGTGGAATGAGTTGGTTATCATGGGAGAATCGATTAAGAATAGCTGTTGAAGCTGCCGGAGCAATTGCATACCTCCATTCGGAAACTATTATGCCAATCATACATAGAGATGTCAAATCTACAAACATATTACTAGATGATAACTACACAGCAAAAATTTCGGATTTTGGTGCATCAAGGCTAGTCCCAATAGATCATGAACAAGTAACTACTCTTATTCAAGGCACATTAGGGTATTTGGATCCAGAGTACTTCAACACAAGCCAACTAACTGATAAAAGTGATGTATATAGCTTTGGAGTGGTGCTTGCAGAACTTATAACAGGAAAAAAACCCATTGGTGTTGATAGGGCCAATGTTGAAAAAAAATTAGCAACACATTTTCTGAATGCAGTTAAAGAAAATCGCTTATTTGAAATTGTTGAACCTCGAATATTACGTGAAGGGACTTTTGGGCAGATACAGGCTGTAGGTGATTTGGTAAAGAGATGCTTAAGCTCAAAAGGCCAAGATAGACCTACAATGAAAAAGGTGGCAGTGGAGCTAGACAACTTAAGGAAATTCACAACTCATCAATGGATCCAACAACATAAACATCAAGAGACTAAAAGCTGGGTCCTAGAAGTTGAACAATCTGATCTTTACGACGTCCCATTAGTTTCGTATGGTAATAATGATTCAGAATCTTACTAAGCTAGGACACACATGGTGATTAAAGATAACAAAGCACGTGGGTGTTTCTCACAGTGTCGATTGTGTGAGCATCACCACACCTTGGTTGCACAAATTATGGTTAATAAGGTTATAAATGTTGTCCTTAATGTTTTCAGGTTATGTGGCCACTTTTAGCTTGCTTGGTGTTCAAGCTATGCAATGCAAAACTACACTTCCTTGTAAATAAAAGTTCTAAAGTTGTACTATATGAATATTTCTAAAGGGTTTTTAAAGTCAACCACTTTGAAAGGAAAAAATAAAAGTTATGTTCAATTGGTATATAGATGGTCAATTACTTAGGATTGAGGCCTAAGATATATGGTAGCGTCCTTTTTTCCACAGTCTATCTTTTAGCCGATATTGTTTATTCAGGTAAATAATATCATTGTTGCTAGGGCACAAATTAGCGTCTCATGCACATAGTCAAAGTATTAATGTTTTCTTTCCATTCTTCATGTTAATAATCGAAATGTTATAATAATAGCTGACTCGAAGAAAAAATGAATATCAAAACTCAAAAGAGGAAACTGAAACATATTTCGGAACATAAATATTTACAGAACTCGCAGAACTCCTAATAAAAAATCTTTTTATTTATATATTTTTATGTTTAGGATAATTTTATCATTTATTATGTGTATTTTTATGATTACATACATGTTAATAGTAATTTTATCAATTTTTATATGTAATTTTATAATTACACATATGTAAACTAGTTTTTTTACATATATGTAATTAGTTATTACACATATATATAATTTGGCTATTAAACATATGTAAACTACTTTTAACATGTATGTAACCATAAAAATACATTTAATAGAAGATAAAAAGACCCTAAATACAAAAAAATATATATATAAAATGATTGTTTATTAGGAGTTCTGAAAGTTCTGCAATTATTTAGAGTTCTGAAATGAACCCAACCCTATATATATATGTATATGTATATATATATGGTCAGAATTTAGAGAAAACGGTGAAAAGTATGAGAACGGTTATGGATCGTACGATCAAAACAATCTATGGACTAGATTGGCGCGGTGACGTTTTCATAAATAACACCAATTCTATTAAGTGGACGCGCTTCATTAAGGGTAAAAGGGTCTTTAGACTTCTCTACAAAAAACGTCAAACTAATGAATAAAACGCCATTACAGGCCAAAACACATCCTATATAAACAAAACATCTCAGACATTCATTAAACACACCCCGAACCGAAACGCCATATTTACTACTATATACCATTCATCTTAGAAACGCCAAAAAACCCAAAACACCAAACACAAAAAACTTAAAACGCCATATTTTACTATATGCAAATCATCTTAGAAAACGCCAAAAAATTCAAACATCAAAGGTTCCAAATCGACGTTTCTTTTAAATACACTATTTCCTCAGTAAAACACCAAAATGGCAAACATTGTTTCTTGTATATTCAATATTGTTCTACGCGAAGTTTTGCAGAATGCATTCTTAGCTAGGGGGTGTAACGCAATAACATTTTGCTGAATGAGATGGACAAATCTTCAACAAAAAGATGCTGGTGTCAGACTTATGTCAATTTTTGTGTTTTGTTGTTGATGAATTTTTGAATGGCATGAAGAGACGAATGACACTGATGAGTGGTTTGAAGATAAACATAAAGATAAAGATGAACTTCAAACAAAAAACTCACGTCATTTTGTCCTTCCAAACGGCCACAAAAAGCTACTTCAACAACAAAAAAACAAAATGAAGCATGCCAAAGTCAAACCGCCAGTGAACACGTTTCAAAGAAGAAAGAGACCGATGACAGTGAATATTTGGAAGATGAATTGTTTCTATTTTTTTAATTTTCTTTTTCTGTTGTTTGTTATGTATTTTTCAGCTAAGAACAAAAATACATTTTAATAAAAACGCCAAACAGACAAAATGCTTGTGAAACGCTATCATGCCATAAAACGCCAAAAACTCCCAAACTATAATAAAATTACTTTGGCCAAGTATTATTAAAAACTCAAAAAAACAGAAAAAAAAACACGAAAAACTACATAAAGCCATTAAAAACGCCAAACTTGGAAGATGGCACGTCTATCACCCTAAACTCATAAAAAGCTGAACAAAAACAGTAAAAATACACACAGTAACCGAAAAGACGGTTACTTTATTAGTATCAGTTATTATAATAAAATCTCGCCTAAACTACGCGCCAAAAACATTCTATACGAAACGGTAATTGCAAAAGAGTAAGATGAAGAAACGGTAACATTATTGCTAAACATTTATTATATTAAAAGCCACTACATGGGAAACTGGATTTATTTATCTTTTCAAAATGCCATAATTGCCTGTTACATTAAAGGTCTTCATCCTACATGGCACAACAATTGATAGAAAAGAATAAACATCAAGAAAATTACTGATGTTTTTTACATTATAGGCATGCATCCTACATGGCACAACAATCAAAGCCATACTTAGTTAAAACGCCAAAATATTTACTATGCTCCTGATCTAAAAAACAATAAAAACACCGCGTATTTGTTAAACGCCAAAAAATGGAGAGGTGATATGAGACGCGTTTAATAAAGGGAAATTGGCCTGTAATAATCTCACCTAGACCTTATTGGCCATTAATAATCCCATCTCAGAATATTCCCCACACCAGTCCCACCTTTCACCTATTTTTCCTACAATGGTCCCCCGTTAAAAAAAACTTAACGGAGTTAAGCTTTTTTCCAAATTACAAACAGATTTTTTAGGGCTTTTGATTAGAACGACGATACGAGTCCATTGATGTAAAACTTGCCTCGAAACGGTGCTCCAAACGATGAAAACGGCGCTTCAATTCTGGTGTTTAAATTTCCAATTTACCAAAATCAAGTCACTTAGAGCACCATTTCGAAGTATGTTTTACATCAATGGACTCGTATCATCGTTCTGATCAAAAGCCCTAAAAAATCTGTTTGTAATTTGGAAAAAAGCTTAACTTCGTTAAGTTTTTTTAACGGGGGACCATTGTAGGAAAAATAGGTGAAAGGTGGGACTGGTGGGAGGAATATTCTGAGGTGGGATTATTAATGGCCAATAAGGTCTAGGTGGGATTATTACAGGCCAATTCCCCTTTAATAAAAGGACAAAGAAGCCCCTCCGCTCTTCACTATGTCATGTGACACGCACCATTCTCACACTTTTGTGCATTTACTCCTGATCCCGTTCCTATATATATATATATATATATATATATATATATATAGGCTGGTTAACGTATAATTTGTGTTAACGTACGCTGCGTACGAGATTGAGTTACAACATGCGAACTTCATTTTTCACATGCGATTTTTTTAACATGCTATTTTTTCATTTATACAACATGCTAATTTTTCATTTATACAACATGCTAATTTTTTAGTTTCAACATGCGATATTTTTGTTTTTTCAACATGCGATTTTTTATATTTTACAACATGCGACTTTTTAGTTATAAAGTTTATAACGTGTGAACTTCAAATCTCGTACGCTCGTAAGATAAGACATATTGTACATTACACTTCTATTATATATATATATGGGAGGATTTAAATGAGAACGCTAAATATCGCGAAAACCATGAGAACGAATCAAAAAACCGCGAGACCTTTGTCAAAAACAATTCAAATTCAAAATTTCTTTTTACACTTATCATTATTATTCGAATACAATGTTATAAATTTCATTTATACATTTAAATTTACGGGAATTCGTAAATAAAGAAAATTTACACATATGTAAGTTTGCCATTTACACATGTGTAAATTTTGTTATATTTACACATGTGTAAAAATTCTAATAAAAATGATTTTGAGAGGATAAATGAATTATTTGATGTTGTAAATTCTTTTTTTGATGTTGTTTTTTTAATTACAATGAGGTTTGTATTAAAAAAATTTGTTTTGATTGTTTTTTTAATTCTTTCTCACGGTTCTCACAATATTTAGCGTTCTCAAGATAATCCTCTTATATATATATATATATAGGGGACCGCTAAAATGAAAACCACCTCTAGTTGTAAGAACCGCGAGAACCGGTTCCTAACCATTAGATCAAGAAGATGGATGGATGAGATTAAAAGTAACTAAAATGAATATTAAATACATTTTGTCTTATTATGTCTTCAATATTTTAATTCAAAAGGGTAGTTTAGTAAAATTACTCTTTTTTGTCTTTTTGTCTTTATTATTTTTTTATTACTTTTTTGTTTTATTATATTACTTTTTATTTTTTAAAAAGAATTTTTTTTATTAAAAGCATTTTTAAATTCAATTTTTTTAACAAGACAATTTTTTTGTGCTCCGGTTTTTGCACGCCAGGCTATTTCAAGCGTCGTTTTTTAACGCGTCGTTTTTACGCCAGGCTTTTTCAAGCGTCGTTTTCTTTAACGCGCCGTTTTTTCAAGCGTCGTTTTTTTAACACGCCGTTTTTTACACTTTTTACGTTTTACGTTACACTTTTTACGTTTTACGTTTTACGTTACACTTTTTACGTTTTACGGAAAACTTTTACGTTTTACGTTTTTTAACGCGCCGTTTTTTACACTTTTTATGTTTTACGTTACACTTTTTACGTTTTGCGTTAAAATTTTTACGTTTTACATTTTACGTAAAACTTTTTACGTTTTACGTTAAAAAGTTTATGGTTTAACTTTTTTTTCTTACAAAAACTTTTTTACGCAAAAACGAACGCACCCAGAAATCACAAACTCTGGAGGTGTCTCAGATATATTGTTATCATCATCGACTAGGGGGAAAAACAAAAAACCAACAACATCAAAACAAAGTGTATCTCGAAAAAAAACGGGTTTTGGCTCAAAGTTTCCGCTAATAATGGCTGCAAAAAGTGGGGTTGCAGGTTCAAACACCTACCCTCCGCCATCCTTGCCACGCCATCGTCATCAATTGTCGGAAAAAATGTTTTTCGTTCTATCACTGGCAACTCAACCCCACTCGAAGGTTCCGAATCTAGAACACTGCAATAAACAAACAATTAAACACAATCAACTATCAAGATCAAAACAAACCCGAATTTACAGCAAAACAATACCCCCAATTAACCACTTGACAGCAAGTTATCACACTATATACAACAGATTTCAGCATCATTTCACAGCTAAATATACACAAAATTTACATCAAAACAATACCCCGAATTTACAGCAAAATAATACCCCCAATTTTCAGCAAAATACAACAATTTCAGCAAACTTGCCAACAAGTTATAACACTATTTAAAGCAAATTTTAGCATTATTTCACAGCAAATTATAGAACTATTATACAGCAAAACATACCACACAATTTACATGAAACTGTACATCATTAAACCAGATCTAACTTTAACCCCTCAAAAGAACCCAGAACATGAAAACCTAGGCTAAAAACTTGTGGAAAACATATAAAAATCAAAACTTTAAGTCAAAAATTAAAAAAAAATCACAAAACTCAGATCAAGATTGAAAAACCCATATGAAATCAAGTAACTTTAGTTAAAATCTAAAGAGGATTTTGATGAACTCGTAACTATAAACAACAAGAAAATCTGAAGAAAACAAACCCTTCGCCCCTATTGTGTCAAACACTGTCGCCGGAGCAAGAAACATGACAGCTCAGTCGCCACCACCGCAAACCGCACCACCACAAACTGCACCACCATAAAACCGCGCTTCACCGGTCGTCTCCGAAATGGTTGCAGCCACCACATCTTTTGCAGATCTGAGATAAGATGCAGATCGGAGGGGTTTGGAGGAGATGAGAGATGGGTTGCAGATCGGAGAGGCACCGGAGAAACGAGAAGGACGCCGTAGAAACGAGAGGGCAGCCGGAGGGGTGTGGTGTTTGGCGCCGCCGGTGTGCGAGTGTGGTGGCGGATGAGAGACTTCATCAGTGGAGAAGATGATGGGTTTCAAATGAGATGGGAGAGATAAGATGAAAGAAAACAAAAAGGGGATCTGACATCTTATATTAAATGTGGAGAGAGAGGATAGATTTGACATATGGGGTAAATGACCAAACTACCCTTTTGGTTGGCAGAATATGATTGGTGGAGAGTGGTTTTCACGGTTCTTACAACTGGAGGTGGTTTTCATTTTAGCGGCTCCCTATATATATATATATATATATATATATATATATATATATATACTAGTCCTCTACCCGCGCGATGCAGCTGGGTGGCGATTTACAATAGGATACTCGTTTACAGTTAGTTTATCAGTCGTCTCCCAAACACAACCTGGTTATTGCCAATGCATGAAAAAAAACATACCTGGTCATACCCGTACCTGGGTTCATACCTGAACGTCTAAAAAAACCCGGTATTGTGCACCTCTAATTCAGTCGGTTTTGACCATTTAATGGTTTGGTCAAAGTTCAGTTTTGAACGTATAAAGCTTAAAACCAGTTGTTTAACTATACATTTACTTATATGTAATATATTAACAAACTGCGTTCATCATTTTAAAATTTTAATACAAACGACTTCAAGAAAAATCACTGCTAGAAACTCCAACAATATGCTCAAACCTGAAATCCATCTTTCCTTTGCAACCAATATTGGGATGGACATGGTCACAGATGGGACTACAATTTGCAGCAGCAAATGGTCATCCTGCTACATAAGCTAAGCCAGATATCAGCTCAATTTGCATACATGTAAATTAGTCTTATTTTTTATTTTTATTTTTTTACCATGATTCAACTACAAGATCTATATACAAACTCTCTATCAGCCCTTTTCAAATCTTATTTCCTGTACTCTTGTTAACAATGATAGTGGTGAAATGCATTAAGGTAGGGATGTTAAATGAGTTGTGTTCGCAGGTTGGCGGGATGAACACTTGAACCCAGACACAAACATGAAAATTTGTCATGAACCCAAATACAACACGGACCCGAAATCGTGTCAGGCACATGAACCGGAAAATGACAGCAGTTTTTACAGGTTGAAACAAACTCGACCCTTTTTTTTGAACGGCAAGGAACGACATGCCAACCACCGTGACACCGGGCGCTGTGGCCAAGGTCAACTACTTGACCGCTGCCAGCCCCTTGGCTCACCCCAGATGCGCGGAAACCCGACCTCCACCCGCCCGAAGGCACAACAGTGGAATAATCGGTAAAACCTCGCCTCCCATCCAAGTCGAACCGGCGCCACCCGTATTCGCTCTTCACCTGGATGCCGCAGATAATAATGAGGAGAGTGGGAATCGAACCTAGGTCACAAAAAACACCAATTCTTTCCCCCAACCACTCCACCACTACCTCGTTGGCAACTCGACCCATTTAACCCTTTTTTTTGGCATATTAGTACTCTAAAATTAATGACAAATAATACATATGTATACAAAAAATAAACCCCCTGTTTATTTATGTTACGGAATAAAGTATATATTATTAAAAAGTTTATAAAGAAATAAGTGGGTTAAACAGCTCAAACCGCGAACCAGCCAAGTCGACGTGAACATGGTCCATTTAGCTAAACGTGATCATCAGCTCTACCTAGAGGTGTACAAATTGTTTTTTTTTTTCAAAAACCGGTTCAAGTTATTAACCGAACTGGTTTTTTCATCAAAAACAAACACCGGTTTTTTTATAACCAGTTTCGGTTACTAACCGGTTTTTTTACTTAAAACAATAACCGGTCCAACCGGTTAGGGTCGGTTTTTAACCAGTTTATTCCAAAAAAAAAACGTTTTTTTACCGGTTTAAACCGGTTTTTTATAACCGGTTTCGAAGATAAATATCCCTAACCGGTCCACAACCTGCTCCATTGTCTTTCCAACCCGGATGAAAGTTTTTCTGCATATTAGGAGGAACGTTTTTTGCGCCAGCTAGAAGCCATTCACCTCTACCTCGACCAGCAAAAGATAACATAATTCCAGGTGGACAAACTTGAGTCGGGGCGCCACCAGTTGCTACAAGACCAGCTCCAGGCATAGGTGCAGCTCCAGGTCTCACATACTACACAGTTCCCCAAATAAAAAGAGATTAAACTATATCAAGAAGTAACCTTTGTTAATCTAAAATACGAGCTGCGTGTGTCTTGTTGAATATTGTCGTCACAGAAAAGAATCAAAGGTTGTCTTAGCACCATTAACACTCATTAAACAGAAAACATAAATAATAAAAATCTTCCCCGTATAATCTCAATATAAAATCACATGTAAAACGAACAGCTAGACATCAAAATGCATAAAGAAAAAAAATTTATTTTCATTTATCAACAGAAGGAGCTAGTACAACATAACCACATTTAGTGGTTGCCCTAATTTAATCTTTGCAACAATATGTAAAAAAGCAAGTACATTTACCACTTTTTCGCACTATAATGTATAAACCAATCTAAAGTTCAAATATTGGAGTCCCTTTAGTAGAGATCTCAAGTTCAAATATCCAGCCTACACTGGTTTTCTGCGTTTAACCCCCTTAAAGACCACTCGCCGCTTACATTTTACTCGATCCCATCGGTTAGCAATGTATGTTCTAACAATACAAGTTTCTAAGAATGCAAATGGGGTCTACATAAGTTTCTAAGAATACTCACACCTTCGACATCTACAAAACCTCCTCTACATCGGTAATGACCTAAAACATTTGTGAACAAAAATTATTTTCATGATCAGAATACAAGCACATTGGTGAACATTAAACCAATTCACGGTGAACATGAAATAAATTCACATCAATAAGGCAAACATCAAACAAATTCATCTTCGTCTCATATTGACCAAATTCACATAAATAAAGAAAACATAAAGCAAAAATCTTGATGGCAAGTGGATACAATACGCAAAGAAATCAAACTCTAAAATTGAACTTCAAAGCAAATTGCTTGATATCATGATAAAATATAGAAAAAAAGGGTAATAACTTGAATAAAGTAGATCAAACCTTCACATCGGAAGCAGAAAATGCTTGGGGTACGGACATCATCTTTATCCATGGCTTTCTAATAGAGATGGGAAGCCTTAACTCAGACATTGTAATCGAACCTGTAAAGCTCGAATGACATACACCCTTAAATGATGGGAAGCCCAAATGGAACCCTAAGCCTTAATAGAGTAGTTGATGCCACAGAATAAAAAAGTTTTACCAGATCTGTATGAAAAAATCGATCAAGGAATTGAAATCCAGTCACCTAGCAACCAAACCGTTGAATCCTAGCAGCAAGATGATGGCGTACATGAATTTGAGAGAGAGAGAGAGCGCGCTGTAGGGTCTCAGATCTAAAAGGGAAGCGATGAAATGGGTATTTGGGGATGAGGTTCTTTCTCTGGCAGTCTGCTTTCTTGTTCTCTCTTTCTCTCTCTACAAATGAAGTTGAATGACCGCCTAAAAGTGAATGGACGGGATTTCAAAATTGATTGAATGAAGTTGAATGGCCGCCTAAAAGTGAATGGGCGGGATTTCAAAATTGAGTGAAATATTTGCTGCTTAATGATGTTGTACATTGTGCATTAAGTGAAGTAAGGGTATAAGTGGAAAGTGATGTTTTATAATGCTTAAAAGACTTGTACATTATGTTTTAGGGGTGTTTTAAGGAAATTTTTTTGGACTTTAAGAAGTCCTTCTAATATGCATTATAAAGTAGTATAGATATAGTGCGAGGTTCATTGGGGAACATAAAAAAAGTGGGGAACCGGGGAACCCCCTTATGATCCCTTGGATTAAAAAAAATCAACGGCTGAGATTGATATTTTAGTTTTAGCTTTAAAATGCACGGAAGGGTAGGATTGGAAAAAAAAATATCCCACCATCAAATCTGGAGAATCACGTTACCCAAAACCATCATTGTCGTCTCTCTCGCAATAACCACCGCCGGATAACACCACCGCTTCTGCCACTACGATGCCCATCATGTCGAAGAAAGAAGAAAGCACTGGTGATTGAAATGGAATTAAGAGAAGCTTCAATGCATTATCCTCAAAACCTCATGTCGATGTGCATAGGTAGTGATTTCCACCATCATCGGATTATTTTCAAAACCTCTACACCTGTTTTCGAAACCTAGTTACCGATGTCAATGGACTCCACAAACGCGACGGCGAATCATGACCATATTATTGTCGCCGGTTAGAAAAACCTCCATCAGTGACGGTACGGACTTGTCTACACCGTCGTGGTTGTCAATTGCACCTTTCCGTTTCCCGTTGGAGACAACAGAACTAGTCGACGATTAGTCATTCACGTGTCCACTTCCGGTAGTGACGATCTGACCTAGACATCACTGACGCCATGTTTTTTTTACGTTTCTGATTACATATTTTTACATTACGAAGAAGGCGCACATTTTGATTCGTTGAAGATACAACAGGATTGGTACGATCACGGTTTTTTATATATTTTTTACATGTTAAACATAATTGTAATTTGAACTAGAAGGCAAAATTGAACTCCAAATCCACCAGATCTATGGTTTAGTAAACAAGTTTCTACAACAGTAACAATTTGCTTTTGTGTGATGTGTTTCTTGTGAGAGTTTGTACATGCTTGATATATGTTATATGCTGATTTGTGTTTCTTGTGAGAGATTGTACAAGTTTATATTGTGTGAAACAAATCAAATTAGGTTTACATAACTTTAAATCTAAAAGATATTAGTTTTACATGTTAAACAAATCATTTTTACATAATTTACAAGTATTGTAATAAATTAGTGGTACCTCTAGAAAAAAATGGCTTCAAATTGCAATATAGACTATAGAGTTATTATTTAATGTTTGGCTACAATCAAAAACTATCTATAGAGGTTCCATGTTACTGTTTTGACTTGCATTGTGGTTAGTCTGTCCATAACATGCTTTGTACATGTAATTTGGCTGAATAGCATTTGATTAGTGTAGTGTATGTGTATTTATAGAGATGTTATAAAGATTACAGTATTATTACAATATTTAAAGGCGGCCATTTGAGTCATTTACTTATAAACAGGTCAATATATCCTATCCATTTGTCAATAATGTTGTATGTGTTGGACTATGTAGGTGCATTTCAAGAAGCACTAAAGGTTGTTTATGGAATTTTAGACACCATAGAAGCACAAGCCATGATTTTGAAACTTTACAAAATGATTACCCTACAAAATCGAGTGCAATAGAGTAAAAAACTCATGATACTCTCTAGCAGCAAAGTTTTCGTTCTTATATGCTTTGGAAAGGCGGAAAATGGCATGTGTTGCAGACCGTGTTATGATATGTTATGGTAGTTGGAGTGTAAATTCCCATTGGGTTAGACAATTATGTTCGGCTAAGGAGTTTATGGAGTACAACACTGATGACAAATCTTGAATCAGTTTCTTTCTGTTCGGGAAGTGACCAATAGAGCTGGGAAATTGACCCGACCAGGTCGTTCTTGGTCAGAAGTCTGAGAGGAGACAAACAAGTGGTTAAAGTGTAGCCGGTTTCGGGTAAGGTTTATGCGTGGAAGCGCAGGCTTACTTACAACCCCAGTTTATCCATAAAAAGTTAAACCAATAAGATGAATAGAAAATATAAAACATGTTTAATGGGCATGTGCATTGCCAAAATGCTACCTATATTAGATTAGGCATGTAATTTGCAAATCAAAGCTTTGTTGAATGTATACGCGCTCTAGGTTATTCTCATTTTGATGTTTATTTGGTACCCATCGCTGTTAAAATTTCAAATTGCGAAATTTATTTGATTTTATCAAATGTAAAATTTTCATTTCGTATATAAACAGCTTCTTGGAACTAGTGGAATGGGTGTAAAAGTTTTTTGAACATTTTATTTATATTTGTTTAATTAAATTTTCTTGGTTTACATGCAAACTATAGTATTTGAAATATAACTAGACGCTTTTTTCAACTATTCGAGGATGACACCATTCAACGGATGAATCGCGCCTGTTAGTCACCGGAAATAGTGATGTCACAACAATAGCCGGCGATTGAATCTCTTCCTATTCGTCCAAGCGGAATCCAAATATGAATTTGTAGGAGTAGGATCAAATACAAACCACATTTTGTATACAAACTGTAAGAACCATTTAAAAAGTGTCATTTGGCATCTAACCAATTATAGAGAAATGGTAAAATTAATTCTTTATTTAGATCTTCATTTTGTTTTCAATGTGCTGATAAAGAAAAGTGCTAATATCATTTAACATATGTGCTAAAATCAATTATCTTGATTAATTTTCATGTGCTAATTTAATTCAAAAGTGCTACTTTTATGTATGTATTGTTTTTGTATGTGCTAATTTAACTTTTTTTAAGTGCTAGGATCTTTTCTTACGGTTTGTAGGATAAATATGGTTTGTACCGGAACCAACCCCTGAATTTATATTTGTAGTAAGTTATGTGAAGTAATAAATGACATGTACCATGAAATATCTTTAGATTTCAGTCGACATCTACAATAAAGTAAACATCTTTAGAAAAAAAAATTAACATGTTATATGTTGATTTTTTAAAATATCTTTAACATTTAAATGCACAATCCCTCACTTTTTTGAGGTTATCCATTGATCAACCTCACTCTTATAATAGTTTTAACATGTAAAAATATTGTGGCATAATTTAATAACATTTTTAACATGTTAAAAATATTGTGGCTCCGAAAAAGATTAAATTTTAACATGTCAAGTTGAATTAAATTTTTATGATACATTAAACACGTTAAGTGTATGGTTCTTTGGATCCTCACTTTTTTGGTGTTTCTTATTGAACCCATCCTTATAAGTATATAAATTTTACATGTCATGGTAAAGCTGAATTATTATTTTTTGTATGGGTAATTGTAAAAAGTATCATAAGTCAATCAATTCATATATATATATATATATATATATATACTATTTTTAAGCATTTTTTTAATTTTTTCTATTAAAAAGGCTTCAACATGTATCTATATGCAAAAGCTCCGAAAAAGATTAATGTATCTCCGATCTTACCCGGATCACTCGTGATCTATAAAACCAAGGTGACACAAGACGTACCTTGCAATTAATAATAATTAATCAATATAATTCGTTGTGCTTATATCAGATACAACATATAAAGTTGAAAATCAGATTATATTTCATATTAATCTGAAACAATTAGTTTTTTTAAATAAACCAATAAAATGTATTTAACATGTTAAGAAAATATTTTATTATGTTAAAAATATTTAACATGTTAAGAATTTGTTTTTTATTTATAAACAACTGTTTAGTCTTTTTAAATTATTTAACGTGTCATAAATATTCGCAATGGTATATTGTCGAGAAAGCTCTTAACCTTCTACGAGGTGATGTATCTCCGATCTCACCCGGATCATTTGTGATCTAGGAAACCATGGTGACACAAGATATACCTCGTGATTAATAAAAATTAAAATAATCAATCAATATAATTCATTGTGCTTATATCAGATACAATACATAAAGTTGAAAAATCAAATTATATTTTCATATTAATCTAAAACAATTATTTTTTTATAAACCAATAAAATATATTTAACATGTTAAGAAAATATTTAATTATGTTAAAAAAATATTTAACATGTTAAGAATTTTTTTTTTATTTATAAAAAAATATTTAGTCATTTTATATTATTTAACGTGTCATAAATATTCTCAATGGTATATTGTCGGGAAAGCTCCCAACCTTCTACGAGGTGATGTATCTCTGATCTCACCCGGATCACTAGTGATCTATGAACCATGGTGACACAAGACGTACCTTGCGATTAATAATAATTAATCAATATAATTCATTGTGCTTATATCAGATACAACACATGAAGTTGAAAAACAAATTATATTTCATATTAATCTGAAACAATTTTTTAAATAAACCATTAAAATATATTTAACATGTTAAGAATTTGTTTTTTTATTTATAAACAAATGTTTAGTCTATTTAAATTATTTAACGTGTCATAAATATTCGCGATGATATATTGTCAGGAAAGCTCCTAACCTTCTACGAGGTGATATATCTCCGATCTCACCCGGATCATTTGTGATCCAAAAAAACCATGGTGATACAAGACGTACCTTGTGATTAATAAAAATTAACATAATCAATCTATATTCATTGTGCTCATATCAGATACAACACATAAAGTTGAAAAATCAAATTACATTTCATATTAATCTGTAACAATTATTATTTTTAAATAAACCAATAAAATATATTTAACATGTTAAGAAAATATTTTATTATGTTAAAAAAATATTTAACATGTTAAGAAAATATTTTATTATGTTCAAAAAATAATTAACATGTTAAGAATTATTTTTTTATTTACAAACAAATGTTTAGTCTTTTTATATTATTTAACGCGTCATAAATATTCGCAATGGTATATTGTCGGGAAAGCTCCTTACCTTTTACGAGGTGATGTATCTCCGATCTCACCCGAATCACTCGTGATCTAGGAAACTATAACACCCTAAGTCTATTTTAATCAATTATCCAAATAGTTCAATTATAATAGTGTATTAAGGTTAAAATACACTTAATAATACGAGTTTGTTAAAACAATTTACTGAATAAAACATTTCAATATTTTGAAAATTAATTCGCCGTTTAAACATGACGACGAAACTATTCGCGGAAGCTTTGATCTCGTGTGTTCGGTTCTTCGTCGGGCTCAGTCGTCATCCGGTACTGCTAGGTAACCTACATTCCATAAACATGAAATGATTTTAGTCATACGCGGTTTAAAACTTGTTCAAATGGATTCGTGAAACAAAACTTTAACAACAATAATTGGGCACTACCGTAACTTACGGTAGCCACCGTAAGTTACGGTAGCCACTGGGCTTCCAGGGGCTGCCGTAAGGCAGTAGAATCCCAGCGTAACACTTCAGCCTCTACCGTAAGTTACGGTAGCTACCGTAACTTACGGTAGCTCTCTGGACAGATTGATTTGCAGCAGATGCTACATTTTCCAGCTCCGATTCTTTTCACGAAAACGTGCATAACTTTCAATCTACACATTCGTTTTACGCGATTCTTTTTCCTACGCGCTCGTAATTTAATTCTCCATCTTGTAGAGTAAAATTCAACATTTAAGACTAATGAAATTCTAAATCTTTAAGCATTCGGCTTATTGTTCAAAATCAATATTTCGACCCGTTTGTAATTTATCAAACAAACTTGTTTATTACCTTTTTTAAAATATCATGCATATCACGTTATATCAATTTACAAATGTGCAAGGTTCAAATTACGAGTTTCTTATGAATTCTTAACCCGTTTTACCTATCTACTCCTTTTGACCCGTTAAGGGAAGTTAAACACTTTTAACTATAAATCTATATATAAGCGTACTTGGCTCGAGTCAACGTATAGACCCGTTTATACCTTGCAATTATTAATTCAATATTCTATGATGACGCAATTATCCAAATTGCTATTCGTTCCTGTAAACATGTGACTTAACAACCAACATTAGTCGATATGGTCATATGATGTTATAACCATCATTTGACCCATTTGGTCTATACGACCAAACAATTATATTTATTACAAATCATGGTTTTAAACGTTTTTATTCGTTCCGACCCATTTCGTTTCGTGTCGGAACCCATAATTCGAACATGATCTATTATTGTATTTATCACCTATAGAATAAATACGTATGCTAAAAAAAAGGTGTAACCTTTACTTACCTTTCATCCAAGGAAGTCTTACTCGTGCCTTTATCCCGTTTGATCATCACCTCCAAGCTTCACCTAGCTCGTCAAGAGTCAAACTATCATATTACCCATAAAATGGTTAGTTTAGTCATTTCATATTATGGCTACCATTTCCTATGGGGTTTCTTGCATATAATTTACTTAACTAAATCATAGGTCAGTTTTACTTTCTTAGTAGTCAAACTACCCATACGTATTATATGCTTTAATCATTCTTTTTCTCATTTTCACAACTTCGTTGACAAGCTTATTTGTAGGTATTTTAAATACTTGCAATAAGCAAAATAACATGCTTAATATTCATGAAACAATTGTTTTATAAACAAGGCAAAGTATGAACAAAATACAGCTTTCCTTGGATTAAGTTTATCAATAAAATGTGCAGCAACTTTACAATGTAGCTGTTGAATCGACTCTTTTGACCACTTTGCGGTCTTATTTAGCCCTTCGTGATCAAAGATGAAATGAAGAATACTAAAATATCTTTCCATCCCAAAAAGAATCAGCTCAATCCGAGCATCCTAGAATTAATTATGATTTTTGCAAAATCAGATCCGAAGTCAAAATGCTTCCAATCAGCTTGCTGTCAAAACAGTTCAGCCGACTTCGGACACTGTTTTAACCCGTTTAACATCAAAATTTAACAAACAAGTTCAAACATAAAACGTAGTATGTTTCAATAGCTTTCTGAGCATATAAGGCTCAACCTCACAGGTTGTTCCAGTGATTTTATATGATTTTTTTAAAAACTGCAGCCCAATAATTTTTAATCCCAATCAGCTTTGTTATATTTTCTTGTTCAAGCATTTCATCAAGTACCTTGTGTGCAACAAGAAACATCTAATTTCTCCAGCCCATTTAAGTGTTCTAAATCCTTAAATTCTAGCATAATTAACAAGTACTAACATCAAACTTCAAATCTAACTTCAGGGAGTTCTATTAACACAATTTAACCATTATGATTCTAGGGTTCACCATGTTTCTACAAAACCCATTAAACACCTAGTTAGAGATCATGAGTTTTACTAACATGCACTCAAATTCCTTAGTTTATTAACTAGGGTTTGATTCTAATCATGCATACATCCTATTTCCACCCAAATATCCATCATTCAAGGTCAAATTTCGAATTCCTAGAGTTCATCAAGAATTTGAGATGGAACAAAATAGTGAAATTTGGCATACCTTATGATCACTTCACTGAGGTGATCACTAATCCGTGCTTGGATTTCAATTTGGGTGTGATTTGCCCTTCCAATTTCCTTGAATTTATGCTAGTTAGGGTTTGAACAAGGGAGTTCTTTGGGTCCTGTTGAAAGTGTCGACCAGAACACACACTCAAGGTGTGTGTTTTGGTGTTTGATATTTTATTTATTACAAACTAGTTTCTAGTTTATCACTTTCGGCCCCTCTACTTTCCCCAAGTTGCATATAATGTGTTTTAACCAATTCCTTTATTACTACAAGACTTGTGACTAACTAGTTTATTTATTCCTAGTTATTTTATCTTGTTCATAACCCGTTTTATTTTAAGTCACGTTAACTCGGACCTTTTATATACTTTGTTTTCTCAAAGTATATTTTTTTTTTCATCCTTTTAATAAATATTAGATTTATTTATTTAAATCCTAATATTCACCGGGTTTACTTTTACCACCTACAGTATTTTACCCGTTTATTTTTGGTTAATCTAGTATAATTAACAAACTCATTTTTGGGGTGTTACAAGTCTACCCCCCTTAAAGAGGTTTCGTCCCCGAAACCTTTCTTACGTGTTTCCTTAGGTTTATCCCCCATGGACTTAGTCTCGGTAATTACTTGAGCATTGCTCGAATTCAATAATCTTACCAGAAGAGTATGGTAATGTCTTTTTGGTTCCGAAGCGTATGCGCTTTTCCCGTGTAAGGCCCCGTTAGCCGTTACTTTCATCTTATGTCCCTTATCTCTATTAATTACTTATCTTGGCGGTTAGACTTATTAACCTTATACCCCTTCGCTCGGGTATATCTATTTTGCCTTCTCTAGGCTTACGAACTTTTATTATTTTCATTTCATAGTTCACACTATAACGTGGTTATATTTCATATTACCTTTCCTTGACTGTACCCTTTTTATTTATTTGACCCGTTTAGTTTTGCATCATACATTCTTACTACTTACAATTTATGACTTCTAGACATACCTACCCATTCCCTGGGTTAGTGGCCTTTGGCGTATCATTACCATTCCATGGTTTTACGCCCTCATGATCCATAATCATCAAGTGACGTTCAAGTCACTTCTATATTACCAAAACAACCTTTGTTTGACCCATTTGGTTATCTAATAGTATCCACCATTTCAACGACAACCAAACATGCCTTAACGAATCTTTTGACCCATTTTGATTATCTAGAGAACTTCGTCACTTCTACAACACACTACATTTTCTCATAACATTATTTCGAGTTACTAACTACATTCAATATCTAAGTATAATGTATCAGAACCAAAGTTACGTACTTGCATAATTCATCAACATTGGTTTCAATCCATAATTACCCATTCCCAGGCTTGTCAATTTTAGCGTATCACTCCCATCTCATGTTTTACGCTTTTTATAACTCAAGTTTAACGAGTGACTTTCATGTCACATCATATTTAAGTTTATAAAACCTTTCATTATCGAGAATCTTCTTTTCGAACGTTTCGTTTTTACACCTATCAGTGTTAAGACCGAAATCCTTTAATATTAATCCTTTTCTAATTTTTCTCATAATACCCATATTTGCTAAAACGTTGTTTCTTACTAAAACTGAATTTTAGTTTAACGTTTCCTTTTCACCTTATCTTACGTCCTCTCTTTTTTTTTCTAGGAATTTTAAGTCTGAGGATTTATTCCTTTCCGTCATTATTTTATGTGTGGAATTATAAATATTTCCCACACTTAACCCAAATGACCCGTAGGTTCTATCACTTAGCCTCGTAGGCTATTTATCTAGATTTTCACCTTTTTATCTTTTTAAAGCGAGACCCCAACAGTTCGTTTCTTTCTATCTGCGACCCAAAGGTCTTTTTGGGTCTCGTAGACCTTATCATTACTTATAATTCCTGAAGGTTGTGATGATCCCGTAGATTCATCCTTTACTCATGTCGTTCTAAAATATACTTTCGGTGTCAAGGCACCCTTTTTAAGTTTAGAAATCATTCGTTTTCGTTCTTGAATTCTATGGACCTTGACCGTAGTATAAGGCCACATCCGCTTCCATATTAAACTAATCCTCCGACTCTATGACTGCTTACGTCATTTACACGTCAGTCTGTTTTCCACTTATTGTTATCCGATTTATTCCCACATTTATTCACAACCCATTACCCGGGTTCTTTTATCTCAATATTTTGTGCTTATATATATTTGGTTCGCGCTTACTTTTATTAACAACCGTTATTCAATATTTAACTCGTTTGACTTGTTCGTGTGAAATTTCGTCACTTATGACTGTCAAATTTTATCCCTTATGCCTTAGCATTCTCATTAGTTGGTTTGTATTTTTATTTACTTTAATCTTTGTCCCTTCTATCGGGCTTGTTATTCTAGCGTAATACGCTTCCGTCATCCGACTTGCGTTTACGTTTACCATCAAACGTCTTACTTATTTGGTTAATTTGGGTATCTTTTTAATTCGTTCAATTCACCCCGTCCTTACTACATCGGATGTAAGCATGTCCATCATAAAAAGTTCATGGTACCACGTGCTCACCACTTACTTGGCCAGAGTAAGCGATCAATACCTGGTATACATGACCTTTTATTATTTTCACATTACACCCCATGTAAGTAATGCCTCTATTTGTTTCTCTTGGACACAATATCCCGGATAGATTTTCTATTCGGGGTTTTCCAAGTTTTTAATCTACATATGCAACTTTCAATCTCTACATACTTGTTGCATATTACTATTTGTACAATTAAATTTAAAATGTGCACCTGGTAATGCTTGCCCTAACGGGCTTCTCTTGCCATTAGCCTTGTTCGCGATCGCTACGCGATTTAGGTACTTGATGAGCATACTCTTTGGACCGTTCCTCTGTCAAATCAGCGATTTGTTAAACTCTGGCTGTCTTCATATGCGAGTGTCCTTCAACTAAAACATTTACAACAGTTAGTAATTTCGACATTAATGGATGCCCGTATTATAATACAAGGCTTTTCTACTATACGCATCAACGCGTGTAATTTCGTTGACTATATCTATTCTATATCGTTTTTATTGGTGTAACGTGTATTACACGATAACCATATGTGTTGTTCTCAACCCTTTAATCATACTAAACCATTGATATACATGTACTTACCGGATTTGCGATCAAGCCTCGAACCGAACACACTTTACTCTTTAACCATGATATCTGATTACCAACTTATAACACCCTAAGTCCATTTTAATCAATTATCCAAATAATTCAATTATAATAGTGTATTAAGGTTAAAATACACTTAATAATACGAGTTTGTTAAAACAATTTACTGAATAAAACATTTCAATATTTTGTAAATTAATTCGCCGTTTAAACGTGACGACGAAACTATTCGCGGAAGCTTTGATCTCGTGTGTTCGGTTCTTCGTCGGGCTCTGTTCGTCATCCGGTACTGCTAGGTAACCTACATTCCATAAACATGAAATGATTTTAGTCATACGCGGTTTAAAACTTGTTCAAATGGATTCGCGAAACAAAACTTTAACAACAATAATTGGGCGCTACCGTAACCTACGGTAGCCACCGTAAGTTACGGTAGCCACTGGGCTTCCAGGGGCTGCCGTAAGGCAGTACAATCCCAGCGTAACACTTCAGCCTCTACCATAAGTTACGTTAGCTACCGTAACTTACGGTAGCTCTCTGGACAGATTGATTTGCAGCAGATGCTACATTTTCCAGCTCCGATTATTTTCACGAAAACGTGCATAACTTTCAATCTACACATCCGTTTTACGCGATTCTTTTTCCTACGCGCTCGTAATTTAATTCTCCATCTTGTGGAGTAAAATTCAACATTTAAGACTAATGAAATTCTAAATCTTTAAGCATTCGGCTTATTGTTCAAATTCAATATTTCGACCCGTTTGTAATTTATCAAACAAACTTATTTATTACCTTTTTTAAAATATCATGCATATCACGTTATATCAATTTACTAATGTGCAAGGTTCGAATTACGGGTTTCTTATGAATTCTTAACCCGTTTTACCTATCTACTCCTTTTGACCCGTTAAGGGAAGTTAAACACTTTTAACTATAAATCTATATATAAGCGTACCTGGCTCGAGTCAACGTATAGACCCGTTTATACCTTGCTATTATTAATTCAATATTCTATGATGACGCAACTATCCAAATTGCTATTCGTTCCTGTAAACATGTGACTTAACAACCGACATTAGTCGATATGGTCATATGATGTTATAACCATCATTTGACCCATTTGGTCTATACGACCAAACAATTATATTTATTACAAATCATGGTTTTAAACGTTTTTATTCGTTCCGACCCATTTCGTTTCGTGTCGGAACCCATAATTCGAACATGATCTATTATTGTATTTATCACCTATAGAATAAATACGTATGCTAAAAAAATAGGTGTAAGCTTTACTTACCTTTCATCCAAGCAAGTCTTACTCGTGCCTTTATCCCGTTTGATCATCTCCTCCAAGCTTCACCTAGCTCGTCAAGAATCAAACTATCATATTACCCATAAAATGGTTAGTTTAGTCATTTCATATTAGGGCTACCATTTCCTATGGGGTTTCTTGCATATAATTTACTTAACTAAATCATAGGTCAGTTTTACTTTCTTAGTAGTCAAACTACCCATACGTATTATATGCTTTAATCATTCTTTTTCTCATTTTCACAACTTCGTGGACAAGCTTATTTGTAGGTATTTTAAATACTTGCAATAAGCAAAATAACACGCTTAATATTCATGAAACCATTGTTTTATAAACAAGGCAAAGTATGAACAAAATACAGGTTTTCTTGGATTAAGTTTATCAATAAAATGTGCAGCAACTTTACAATGTAGCTGCTGAATCGACTCTTTTGACCACTTTGCGGTCTTATTTAGCCCTTCGTGATCAAATATGAAATGAAGAATACTAAAATATCTTTCCATCCCAAAAAGAATCAGCTCAATCCGAGCATCCTAGAATTAATTATGATTTTTTCAAAATCAGCTCCGAAGTCAAAATGCTTCCAATCAGCTTGCTGTCAAAACAGTTCAGCCGACTTCGGACACTGTTTTGACCCGTTTAACATCAAAATTTAACAAACATGTTCAAACATAAAACGTAGTATGTTTCAATAGTTTTCTGAGCATATAAGGTTCAACCTCACAGGTCGTTCCAGTGATTTTATATGATTTTTTTTTAAAACTGCAGCCCAATAATTTTTAATCCCAATGAGCTTTGTTATATTTTCTTGTTCAAGCATTTCATCAAGTACCTTGTGTGCAACACGAAACATCTAATTTCTCCAGCCCATTTAAGTGTTCTAAATACTTAAATTCTAGCATAATTAACAAGTACTAACATCAAACTTCAAATCCAACTTCAGGGAGTTCTATTAACACAATTTAACCACTATGATTCTAGGGTTCATCATGTTTCTACAAAACCCATTAAACACCTAGTTAGAGATCATGAGTTTTACTAACATGCACTCAAATTCCTTAGTTTATTAACTAGGGTTTGATTCTAATCATGCATACATCCTATTTCCACCCAAATATCCATCATTCAAGATCAAATTTCGAATTCCTAGAGTTCATCAAGAATTTGAGATGGAACAAAATAGTGAAATTTGACATACCTTATGATCACTTCACTGAGGTGATCACTAATCCGTGCTTGGATTTCAATTTGGGTGTGATTTGCCCTTCCAATTTGCTTGAATTTATGCTAGTTAGGGTTTGAACAAGGGAGTTCTTTGGGTCCTGTTGAAAGTGTCGACCAGAACACACTCTCAAGGTGTGTGTTTTGGTGTTTGAAATTTTATTTATTACAAACTAGTTTCTAGTTTATCACTTTCGGCCCCTCTACTTTCCCCAAGTTGCATATAATGTGTTTTAACCAATTCCTTTATTACTACAAGACTTGTGACTAACTAGGTTATTTATTCCTATTTATTTTATCTTGTTCATAACCCGTTTTATTTTAAGTCACGTTAACTCGGACCTTTTATATACTTTGTTTTCTCAAAGTATATTTTTTTTTCATCCTTTTAATAAATATTAGATTTATTTATTTAAATCCTAATATTCACCGGGTTTACTTTTACCACCTACAGTATTTTACACGTTTATTTTTGGTTAATCTAGTATAATTAACAAACCCATTTTTGGGGTGTTACAAGTCCACCCCCCTTAAAGAGGTTTCGTCCCCGAAACCTTTCTTACGTGTTTCCATAGGTTTATCCCCCATGGACTTAGTCTCGGTAATTACTTGAGCATTGCTCGAATTCAATAATCTTACCAGAAGAGAATGGTAATGTCTTTGTGGTTCTGAAGCGTATGCGCTTTTCCCGTGTAAGGCCCCGTTAGCCGTTACTTTCATCTTATGTCCCTTATCTCTATTAATTACTTATCTTGGTGGCTAGACTTATTAACCTTATACCCCTTCGCTCGGGTATATCTATTTTGCCTTCTCTAGGCTTACGAACTTTTATTATTTTCATTTCATAGTTCACACTATAACGTGGTTATATTTCATATTACTTTTCCTTGACTGTACCCTTTTCATTTATTTGACCCGTTTAGTTTTGCATCGTACCTTCTTACTACTTACAATTTATGACTACTAGACATACCTACCCATTCCCTGGGTTTGTAGTCTTTGGCGTATCATTACCATTCCATGGTTTTACGCCCTCATGATCCATAATCATCAAGTGACGTTCAAGTCACTTCTATATTACCAAAACAACCTTTGTTTGACCCATTTGGTTATCTAATAGTATCCACCATTTCAACGACAACTAAACATGCCTTAACGAATCTTTTGACACATTTTGATTATCTAGTGAACTTCGTCACTTCTACAACACACTACATTTTCTCATAACATTATTTCGAGTTACTAACTACATTCAATATCTAAGTATAATGTATCAGAACCAAAGTTACGTACTTGCATAATTCATCAACATTGGTTTCAATCCATAATTACCCATTCCCAGGCTTGTCAATTCTAGCGTATCACTCCCATCTCATGTTTTACGCTTTTTATAACTCAAGTTTAACGAGTGATTTTGATGTCACATCATGTTTAAGTTTATAAAACCTTTCATTATCGAGAATCTTCTTTTCGAACATTTTGTTTTTACACCTATCAGTGTTAAGACCGAAATCCTTTAATATTAATCCTTTTCTAATTTTTCTCATAATACCCATATTTGCTAAATCGTTGTTTCTTGCTAAAACTGAATTTTAGTTTAACGTTTCCTTTTCACCTTATCTTACATCCTCTTTTTTTTTTATTTCTAGGAATTTTAAGTCTGAGGATTTATTCCTTTCCGTCATTATTTAATGTGTGGAATTATAAATATTTCCCACACTTAACCCAAATGACCCGTAGGTTCTATCACTTAGCCACGTAGGCTATTTATCTAGATTTTCACCTTTTTATCTTTTTAAAGCGAGACCCCAACAGTTCGTTTCTTTCTATCTGCGACCCAAAGGTCCTTTTGGGTCTCGTAGACCTTATCATTACTTATAATTCCTGAAGGTTGTGATGATCCCGTAGATTCATCTTTTACTCATGTCGTTCTAAAATATACTTTCGGTGTCAAGGCACCCTTTTTAAGTTTAGAAATCATTCGTTTTCGTTCTTGAATTCTATGGACCTTGACCGTAGTCTAAGGCCACATCCGCTTCCATATTAAACAAATCCTCCGACTCTATGACTGCTTACGTCATTTACACGTCGGTCTGTTTTCCGCTTATTGTTATCCGATTTATTCCCACATTTATTCACAACCCATTACCCGGGTTCTTTTATCTCAATATTTTGTGCTTATATATATTTGGTTCACGCTTACTTTTATTAACAACCGTTATTCTTTATTTAACTCGTTTGACTTGTTCGTGTGAAATTTCATCACTTATGACAGTCAAACTTTATCCCTTATGCCTTAGCATTCTCATTAGTTGTTTTGTATTTTTATTTACTTTAATCTTTGTCCCTTCTCTCCGGCTCGTTATTCTAGCGTAATACGCTTCCGTCATCCGACTTGCGTTTACGTTTACCATCAAACGTCTTACTTATTTGATTAATTTGGGTATCTTTTTAATTCGTTCAATTCACCCCGTCCTTACTACATCGGATGTAAGCATGTCCATCATAAAAAGTTTATGGTACCACGTGCTCACCACTTACTTGGCCAGAGTAAGCGATCAATACTTGGTATACATGACCTTTTATTATTTTCACATTACACCCCATGTAAGTAATGCCCCGATTTGTTTCTCTTGGACACAATATCCCGGATAGATTTTCGATTCGGGGTTTTCCAAGTTTTTAATCTACATATGCAACTTTCAATCTCTACGTACTTGTTGCATATTACTATTTATACAATTAAATTTAAAATGTGCACCTGGTAATGCTTGCCCTAACGGGTTTCTCATGCCATTAGCCTTGTTCGCGATCGCTACGCGATTTAGGTACTTGATGAGCATACTCTTTGGACCGTTCCTCTGTCAAATCCGCGATTTGTTAAACTCTCGCTGTCTTCATATGCAAGTGTCCTTCAACTAAAACATTTACAACAATTAGTAATTTCGACATTAATGGATGCCCGTATTATAATACAAGGCTTTTCTACTATACGCATCAACGCGTGTAATTTCGTTGACTATATCTATTATATATCGTTTTTATTGGTGTAACGTGTATTACACGATAACCATATGTGTTGTTCTCAACCCTTTAATCATACTAAACCATTGATATACATGTACTTACCGGATTTGCGATCAAGCCTCGAACTGAACACACTTTATTCTTTAACCATGAGCTCTGATTACCAACTTATAACACCCTAAGTCCATTTTAATCAATTATCCAAATAGTTCAATTATAATAGTGTATCAAGGTTAAAATACACTTAATAATACGAGTTTGTTAAAACAATTTACTGAATAAAACATTTCAATATTTTGTAAATTAATTCGCCGTTTAAACGTGACGACGAAACTATTCGCGGAAGCTTTGATCTCGTGTGTTCGGTTCTTCGTCGGGCTCAGTCGTCATCAGGTACTGCTAGGTAACCTACATTCCATAAACATGAAATGATTTTAGTCATACGCGGTTTAAAACTTGTTCAAATGGATTCGCGAAACAAAACTTTAACAACAATAATTGGGCGCTACCGTAACTTACGGTAGCCACCGTAAGTTACGGTAGCCACTGGGCTTCCAGGGGCTGCCGTAAGGCAGTACAATCCCAGCGTAACACTTCAGCCTCTACCGTAACTTACGGTAGCTCTCTGGACCGATTGATTTGCAGGAGATGCTACATTTTCGAGCTCCGATTCTTTTCACGAAAACGTGCATAACTTTCAATCTACAAATCCGTTTTACGCGATTCTTTTTCCTACGCGCTCGTAATTTAATTCTCCATCTTGTGGAGTAAAATTCAACATTTCAGACTAATGAAATTCTAAATCTTTAAGCTTTCGGCTTATTGTTCAAAATCAATATTTCGACCCGTTTGTAATCCCAATAATTTTTAATCCCAATCAGCTTTGTTATATTTTCTTGTTCAAGCATTTCATCAAGCACCTTGTGTGCAACATGAAACATCTAATTTCTCCAGCCCATTTAAGTGTTCTAAATCCTTAAATTCTAGCATAATTAACAAGTATTAACATCAAACTTCAAATCTAACTTCAGGGAGTTCTATTAACACAATTTAACCATTATGATTCTAGGGTTCATCATGTTTCTACAAAACCCATTAAACACCTAGTTAGAGATCATGAGTTTTATTAACATGCACTCAAATTCCTTAGTTTATTAACTAGGGTTTGATTCTAATCATGCATACATCCTATTTCCATCCAAATATCCATCATTCAAGATCAAATTTCGAATTCCTAGAGTTCATCAAGAATTTGAGATGGAACAAAATAGTGAAATTTGACATACCTTATGATCACTTCACTGAGGTGATCACTAATCCGTGCTTGGATTTCAATTTGGGTGTGATTTGCCCTTCCAATTTGATTGAATTTATGCTAGTTAGGGTTTGAACAAGGGAGTTCTTTGGGTCCTGTTGAAAGTGTCGACCAGAACACACACTCAAGGTGTGTGTTTTGGTGTTTGATATTTTATTTATTACAAACTAGTTTCTAGTTTATCACTTTCGGCCCCTCTACTTTCCCCAAGTTGCATATAATGTGTTTTAACCAATTTCTTTATTACTACAAGACTTGTGACTAACTAGGTTATTTATTCCTAGTTATTTTATCTTGTTCATAACCCGTTTTATTTTAAGTCTTGTTAACTCGGACCTTTTATATACTTTGTTTTCTCAAAGTATATTTTTTTTTTCATCCTTTTAATAAATATTAGATTTATTTATTTAAATTCTAATATTCACCGGGTTTACGTTTACCACCTACAATATTTTACCCGTTTATTTTTGGTTAATCTAGTATAATTAACAAACCTATTTTTGGGGTGTTACAGAAACCATGGTGACACAAGACGTACCTTGCGATTGATAATAATTAAAATAATCAACCAATATAATTTGTTGTGCTTATATTAGATACAATACATAATGTTGAAAAATAAAATTATATTTCATATTAATCTAAAACAATTATTTTTTTTAAAATAAACCAATAAAATATATTTAACATGTTAAGAAAATATTTTATTATGTTAAAAAATATTTAACAAGTTAAGAAAATATTTTATTATGTTAAAAAATATTTAACATGTTAAGAATTTGTTTTTTTATTTAAATGAAGTGTATCTTGGAACGATTCCTTTCCCGACAACCCGTTTTTCAAAAAACACTTCCTCCATTTTGATATCGTTTTTGTTGATATACGCTGCAAGGATCAAATTCGGGAGCCGTGAATCGCCAGTTACGGAAGTGGATTCCCATTCGGCGTATAGATCTTCAACTTCTTTAAGCTCGTTATGTTTTATTAATGACGAAATCATGCAGTGATATTCTGCATCGTTTAGCCCCATTCATGCAGTAATTCTCTGCAGTAAGTTTATAAAATCATTCGGAATAGCCCCACTTGAGCCACCCGTTTAGGGGATACACATTCAAAAACATTCTTCAAAAGTAAAAAATGATGAGCAAAGAAACCTACAGAATAGTTAACACATGCAATGCACAAATTGGAAATGATTGTCAAAACATACTTGCAGGGAAACCTGTTTTTCTAGAGTTGTGCAGTCTACACCTTGGTGAGTTTTTGACTATACAAAATCTAACCCTCATCTTTAGGAAAAAAAAAAAGGCCAAGCCCCGTTCGACAAAATATAAGGTGTTTCAAGGCAATTTTGTAATAATTGCCCATGCGTCTATACTACCTTTAGATTCCAAGATATTGTCATTTAGATTCTTTTCAACAAGATGGAGTACTCTCACACATCTTTTAGCCTCTTCAAACCGTTCTTGCGCAGCCATGAACTCCACACATCTCTCTGGAAGATCCACTTGAGCAGCCTTCTTAACCAAAACGGTGTTCACTTTCGTTTCCATAAGCAAACTGCACTTCTTGCTGACCTCCTTCCTTTTATGGATGACGTTCAAGTGAGCTCGAAGCCATGACACATTAAAGTTGGCTGCCTCTGTAGCCAACACCTGTTGCTCTATTTCTTCAATACTATCAATGTCATCGTTGGTTTGAATTTAACTAAGCTCATGGCTTTACCAAGCTGAGCTACTAAAAAAAAGGAAAGGGAGTCTATGCAGGCCATGAGCTACTCAAAATAACTCATAACGGAATTGGGTGCAAACGAGCCAAGTAGCCCATGAGCTACTAAAAAAAGATCGAAACGAGCCGAGCTTTACCAAGCCCGAGCCGAGGTTGAGCCTAAAATAAAACTCGTTTATTTATCGAGCTTGAGCTTGAGTCTAACATGCCGCTCGTCAGACTCGTCAAGCCTTAGTGTAATATTAGTTTTTATTAATATTTAATAACATTTACCCCTTATCTAAAGTCGTCTAGTAAACGAGCCGAGCCTAGCCAAACCGAGTTTATTTAAACTTATTTACAAGCCGAGCCCGAACCTAAACTAATCTTGTTTAGTAAACGAGTCTATCTACATTTATTCGTATCAATCGACCAAGAGCATTGATACACAAAAACATGGTATTAAGACTCAAAAACATACTAAATGATCATTATTAATAAATCATGATCATTTTTTTTTGGATATCATGTTATTTTTAGGTATTTCAACTACACAGCTACAAGACTTTGTTTTAATATTTTGAACTACAATCCGAAATTCAATGTATAATTTGGTCAAATAAAGTTGAATCGAACCTAGTTGATAAATGCAAAATTTCATTTAACATGTTAAAGTTTATCGTAAAAAAACTTATTTTAACGTGTTTGGTCAAATAAAGTTAGTTCGAGTTTAGTTATTCAATGCAAACGCTTATTTAACATGTTAAACTTATTTAATTTAATATTTTGAGGCCCCTAGACTCCACACAAAACTTTGTTTTAATATTTTGAACTATAATCCGAAAGTCAATGTATAATTTGGTCAAATAAAATTGAATCGAGCCAAGTTGATCAACGCAAAATTTCATTTAACATGTTAAAGTTTATCGTAAAAAACTTACTCTAACATGTTTGGTCAAATAAAGTCAGTTCGAGTTTAGTTGTTCCAGAATTGATAAACTCTATGTTATCGAAATAGCATAAAATAGAATACAGAAGATATACGAATAATGATCAAGAAATGCCAGTTAAGCGTTTGAGTTGTTAGTTAAAATATAATTAAGTGAAAAAGAACTATTTTTATAGTAATCTACAATCTACAAGCTATATGTTATACTTTAGACAGGCCTGGCAAAATAAACCCAAAAAATCGATTTTGGATCTTCATGGTGGACACATACAATGAAATTTGAAACTGCAAACAAACATATTAACTCTAATATGTTTTAGCTAATTAACATATTTGACCTACTTAATAAAAACATCATCATTTTGCCACAATTTTCACTAACTGCATGTTAATAAGCCTAAATAGGCCAGTTAATGAAAATCCCAAACTACAACTTAAATATGCAGTAATTAGTACAATAAACTAATCGATTTAAAAATTCTATTACAACAACATATAATATGTGTTCCATACAGGCAATGACAGATGAACATATTAATCACATAATTGCACTAATCCAAAGTTAAACAACAATACCTAGCTACAATTCAGTGACTAAAGCCATAATCTAACATTCGGTGACTAAAGCCATAATCTATATGAATGATTTTTCAGTATCATATAAAGTCTGATATAAACAGATAAATTATTGAATTTAACATGTTAAATAATTTCAATATCATATATTTTTCGTAATCATAAAAAAATTAACTGTTTGAAATCAATACTAGTATTAGAAATATATTTCAAATTCATAAAAACTTGAAAAAGTAATATATAAAACATAAAAGCCCTAGAAATCGATGAATGATTGTTGAATGTTATAATTTTCCATTTTACCTGCTTTATGTTTGAATATTGATCAACGAATCTTACTTTTGAAGGAAGAAACTAAAATTTTTGATTGAAGAACGACTTGATTAAGTTGTTTAACGTAATCGAAGAACCTGATTGCAGTTCCGCCGTATCTCCGTCGTGTTTCCGCTTGGAAAACAACTGATTTTAGTTGTTTAGTGCAATCGGAGAACCTGATTTGATCTCCGCCGTGTCTCAGCCCTTCTCCAACGAAACCCTAGCCTTTCTCAGCCTTTTTCATATGCGCGTGTTTTTTTTTTTTGTGTGTAATTTGACTAAATTGCCCATGTTCCCTAGTTCCCCACTTTTTTTATATATATATATATATATATATATAGGGGAAGGTTAATTGGGGAACACTAAAAAAGTGGGGAACAGCGGGGAACCGACTCAAACGAACTCCGATTGGATTCAATTCAGTGGCGTTGGAACCGGCTCGTCGAACCCTTACTAAGATCTCTTAACCCTAAACCCTAAATCCTAAATTTTAAACTCTAAACCCTAAAGCTAAAAAATAAGGCTAAAACCTAAGCTAAACCGTAAAATCTAAACTATAAACCCTAAAAGCTAAACCCTAAAGGCTAAACGTAAAGCTAAACCCTAAATCTAAACCCAAAAGCTAAACGCTAAACCCTAAAGCTACACCCTAAAGTTAAACCCTAAAAGCCAAAGCCTAATATATTTAGGGTTTAAGGGTTATGATTTAGGGTTTAGGGTTAAGAGATCCTAGTTAGGGTTCGACGAGCCGGTTCAAACGCCGCTGGAATGAGTACAATCGGAGTTCGTTTGAGCCGGTTCCCCGCTGTTCCCCATTTTTTTAGTGTTACCCAGTGAACCTCACACACTATATATATATATATAAACACTTTTTATTCCTCCATCACCAAATCATGCACACCATAGGAATAATGTCACTCTCGGGATATGATATCACCTACCGCCATAGTTCACCGCCACCTGTCTACGACGGAAACAAGGGAACACAACGAATTGAATCATACACACTTGGGATAAAGAAGTACTTTTATTATTATTAATAAATCAAATCGTCAATAATTCTACGTGAGCAATCAACATGTCTTTAACCTCTAGTTTCTATAACCTAATGAACATGATCAAATGTATCAACTAAAAAGTTGGTGAGATCATAGGTTTAATATGAACATATAGTTGTATAGTATCATAAATAAGTTTAAAGCAAATAGGTTGATAAATTCTAATACTTATCCTCTACCACCAACCCTAGTGACTTGTATATACCCAAATGTCCAACCCCTTATCATGGGGACCTCAAACTCGTTGTTACTTCTTGTCGGATTTCAAACATCCAGCTCCCTACCTGGGAACCCCGTGGTTGGCGCGTCCTACTCGATTATTTGGTCGGTTTTGTCAAGCCAAAGGTCTATTAATGTACTTTTGTTGGCTTCGCAAATAGTGTATGTTGTTGTGATGAGGAGACTTTTGAAAATGTGATAACTGAAGCATTAGAACATCTAACAGTCATTTAGCCGTTACTAAACTATTTTATGAAAAGAAACTGTTATTGTAATGTATGCATGTTTCCGTCCCCAAAGACTGAAAAGCTGTAGAAAGGGGGCTATAAAACTCACCTTGCAAACTTTTACTTGAACTTGTACTGTGAAGCGGTTACGCGTGCCCTAAATTGTTATTGTTATATAAGTTGACTTACTATAGAAGGTTGTTATTTGCGAAAAGTATTTTAACACCAAAGAATAATTGAGGAATGAAAATCTAAGGAAGAACTCAAGTTGAATGTTGAAAACATGATTACGAAAGTTAAGGGATCAAAACCTTAATGATATGTTAGCCGTACGACAAGCTTTTTATGGTTTATAAGAACTTATTAGTTTGAGGGGTTCATCCATGTTTAAAACAATGTTTTGTATTTTAGTTGTTTGAAGGTCGAAAAGTCCATGTTTTTAATGATGTCCGTTGGGTTTTATTACAACTCAATGAACTTGATTTTGAAAAAAAAAGGAATGACCTGATTTGGATCATAATTGATTGAGTTATGAGGGTTTATAGTGGAACAAAGTTTTCTGGAATTTCAAAGTGTATGCATAATGTTGTTTAAAGATCTAAATCATCTTAGGGTTTTGATTGAAACTATGATCCATCATTCTACATGTTGATGATACAATATCATATAAATTGAAAATCAGACTTATGAAGAAAAGAAGAAAACAATGAATGCTATGGTGAAAGCATGATCGTTTCCTGTTTTAATTCGTTGTTTATTCTATGATTGATACAACTAAGGTGGGTAACCATGTATTAACATAGAATACAATTAAAGAAATAACAATATATATATTTTTTTTTCTTATAAATAAAGTCCATAAAACTTGTTAAGTTACATCAAAACAGAAGGTTGACGGGCAACAAGCTGCGCCGCCAATCCTTTTTGAATTGCAAACCCCAACCTCCCGAACACAAACCCCTGCCCCCTGGGGTCGAACAATTGTTGTGGATAACCCGTTGAACCCTCATCAAGAAGTTGATGGCTTCTGGCGCTAGGGAGCCAAAAGTATCAAAGGCAAAAGGGATGAAGACATGTTGGTTCTCTGCGCAAGCTTTAGCGTGCTTATCCACTTTCTTTGATTCCGCCTTTCTTGCTGCTAGTCCAGCTACAAACCCGTTTTCCCTTAAACCAACCAAAGGGGAAACCCCCGTGAGGTCTACACAAGCATGTTTCCCCCCAGCCCAGCCAAAGACGAGCAGATCCGCTGGTCGCAGAGTAGATCTCCCTTCCATAGGGTCCGTGAGGAAATTCACAGGGGCCTCTTTCTTAGCAGAAATCCCAGCTCTTCTTAAGATGTCCCCCAAAACATCTCGCACCCAGTCATGCCGATATTTAAACCCAGGGAGCTCTTTACAGTGAACTGCGTGCTCCCCATATTTATCCATACAAGCTTTACGACATATCGGGCAGGTTTCATCTTCTGGGTACATAGGGATCATTAGTCGGTATTTGAGAATGGTTCTATATTCTACTGCCGACATGCATTGTCCTAACCCCTCAATCGGGATAACGGTCAAAAATTCCTGAGCGTGGGGACCCTTCAGACACTCAAACGCCGCCTTCTGGCGGGGTGACAAATCAAAAGCTTCTCCCAGGCTTTGAGCGATTTTGCAAAAAAGTGCATTCGCCAAAGTTTTTTGCGGCTTCGAGGGGGCGGGGATGCCAAATACTTAGGTGACTATCAGTTTGGGGTGGGGATGCCAAATGGGGCAGAGGCGGTACTTCACAGTGCAAACAGGTTTCTCAACTCGTTTCATGCAGATGGTTCCTTAGCCTTGCTTACTGTGGATTTCTCCAATGTTTTTAACACGGTCGACCGCACAGCCTTTCTCCAAGAGGTTCATCAGCGTTGCCCGTCAATCTATCGGTGGGTCCAATTTCTTTACGCTCAGCCTGCTAGGTTGTATGTTGGTAACGAGTGTATTGGGGCTACTACCGGAGTTCAACAAGGAGATCCTTTGGGGCCCCTTCTCTTTGCCCTCGCCTTACACCCCCTTATTCTCCGAGTTCAGAACCGCTGTAAACTCCCGTTTCATGCTTGGTATTTGGATGATGGGACGATTATCGGCAACGCCTCTGAGGTTGCTAAGGCCTTAGACATCATCAACGAGGAGGGGCCATCTCTAGGGCTTTATCTCAATATTAAGAAAACAGAGGTTTATTGGCCGACATGCGACGGCCATAAAGTTCAGGACGGGCTTTTCCCGAGAGGGATCGGTAGACCAGAGAAGGGGGTTAAGCTCCTTGGTGGAGCTGTTAGTCGGGATCCTAGCTTTATTGGAGAGTTGGCAGGGCGGCGGGCCTCGGGGGCGGTTGACCTTATGAAACTCTTACCCTGTCTGAGGGATCCCCAATGTGAACTCCTCCTGCTAAGGTCGTGCATGGGTGTTGCTAAGTTGCTTTTTGGGCTGCGGACTTGTCAACCCCATTTGATGGAGGATGCGGTATCTCGGTTCGATGATGGCCTTAGAAAGGCTATAGAAGACATAGTAGTGGGTGGCGGCCCCTTCTTTGGTGACCTCCAGTGGCGTCTAGCATCTTTGCCAATGCGTCTAGGTGGTTTGGGCCTCTTCTCAGCCCGAGATGTTGGGGCTTATGCCTTTGTGGCGTCTAGAGCTCAGTCTTGGGAACTACAGGATCATATCCTTCGAAACGGTGGGGTCGTCGGGCTTGACCCAGACTATCAACAAGCGCTCGAACGCTTAAATGTCTCTCTCCCAGACTTGGATATTGGCGGTTTCTCTAACAAGGACACCGCCCCCTCGAAGCCGCAAAAAACTTTGGCGAATGCACTTTTTAACAATATTTAAAAGTAATTGAAAACATCAACAAGATTGACTAAGAATGTTGAAAAGAAACTAAGAATGAAAATAAGAACAATCGAAGAATAAAATAAGAACATTGAAGAACAAAGAAGAGGACTTACTTGAAAGTTGGAGATTTTTAATCCTCCAACTCTTGGTGGATTTCCTAAAGTTTCTAAGATGCTTTGTTGTTGTGTTTTGGTGTGAAAAAAATGAAGGGGTAGTTCTATATTTATACTAAATACGAAGAGGGATTGCTAGGGTTCCTACAATTAACAAAATTAAAAGAGGATGCGGAAATGGGAATGGTGGACGAAAATTGCAAGGGGAAGGGGCTGATTTTCAGGATAGGGGTGGTAAAAAGAAGATTTTGGTAATTTTGGTAATGTCTGATGGAAGATTCTTAGGGTTTTTGACTTGTTCACCAAGTTGTAGAATTTATGGAAGGAACAATCTAGAATTTGTTTAATTAATTCTTTCATTTTAATCCCTTGGAATAATCATTTTTATAATTTGACTAATAAGTTTTATTTATTCAAAATTAAATATAGGCATCCCGGTTCATCGAATGTAAAAATGAAAAATCTCGTTATTGTGTAACTAAATGCAAACGATTACACAATTAATTTGTGTTGCTTATTGAACTATAAATTATGCATTAATTGTTATTTTCACATGTGAAATGTTGTATGCACAATATCATGATAAAAGTCTTAAATAACCAAGCATGTAATTCACGTTATATCATGCAAAATGTCAAAATCTATTTGGTGGAACACTTTAGCATGGTTAAAACTCCCAGTTAACGTGAGATTCAGTTAGAGTAAAGAGGCATTGCTGTATATCGAGGGGCTTAAGGTATCAAAAGAGTGGAAGAAAACTATTAACTTGGTTTTTCTTTTCAAACTACTATGTATGTACATATGGAAGGCGAGGAATGATCTAGAGTTCAATGGTTGTCTTAGCTCCGAAAATAAATAAAAAAAAGGGTAGTTGCACGGTACCCCTGACCGCGGAAGGGATCTCCCTTCCCAGTTCACCACCCGACAAGGATCCCTGGCGGCAAATACCCATAGCCATCAAAGAGGGGTAAGAAACATGTTTCAAACCCAAGACCTCGAGTGTCCTCGGTCCGGCTTTAAGCGGGTGTCGGTGGCCACCAAAGTGGCACTAATGGGAATTGAACTTGGGTCTCCATTGGAGAACCCAAGTCACTCCACCACTAGGCCACTTGTGGTGGTTAGCTCCGAAAATAAGGTAATGGGAGAAATAGAAACGAAATCATTCTTATGGATGAAGGGTAGGTTGAAGTTCGACAAAACAACGTGGGATAACTTGGTGAATTTTAATATAAGGGACATTGTAAAGTAAGTATAGTTAGGTGCTGTTTGTTTTTTCTGTTGGAAAAGGTCTGCAGTCTGTGGACCACATCTGCAGGCATCTGCAGGAGAAGAGGTGGACCAAATGTCTGCAGTCTGCAAGGAGAAGAGGGTTTGTTTTTTTTTTTATATAAAACCTCTTCACCATTTTAAAACACACACAATACACTGATCTCTCTATACTCTCTCTCTACTCTCTCTCTACAATCTGCACCACCGCCATCATCATCACCGCCACCACTTCACCACCGCCACCACTTCACCACCGTCATCATCACCACCGCCATCACTTCACCACCGTCATCATCACCACCGCCATCATCACCATCACTTCACCACCGCCATCATCATCACCGCCACACACTGATCTCTCTCTACTCTCTCTCTAACAGATCGATGATGATGATGATGTAACAGATCGATGACGATTTGGGGGTTTTGTTTCTGATCGATTTGGGGTGTTTTGTTTGCCATCGATTTTCGGAGGTGGGGGTTTCGGAGGTGGAGGTGGTGTCGATGATGATGATAACAGAAGTGATCGATTTGGGGGGGTTTGTTTCCGATCGATTTGGGGGTTTTGTTTCCCATCGATGATGATGATGATGGTGGCGGAGCAGGGGTGGTGATGATGATGATGATGATGGTGGTGGCGGAGCAGGGGTGGTGGTGGCGGGGTGGTGGTGTCGGAGCAGGGGTGGTGGTGGCGGAGCAGGGGTGGAGGTGATGATGATGATGATGATGATGATGATGGTGGTGGCGGAGCAGGGGTGGTGATGATGATGATGATGATGATGATGGTGGCGGAGCAGGGGTGGTGGTGGCGGAGCAGGGGTGGAGGTGGAGGTGGAGGTGGTGCCAAGAAGAGGTAAACGTCTACGAGGAGAAGACTTGGGTCCATGTCTGCTCCAAGAAGAGGTCTCGCAGACCTTTTTTAATGAAAGGTCTGCGAGAAAACAAACAAGCTGCAGACATCAAACGTCTGCGCGCGTCTGCGTCGCGCAGACATAAGTGGCCAGAAGTACTTCTGGCCAAAAAACAAACAGCACCATGTGGAGGTTTGATGTAATATGTCTTTGTTTGTTTTCCATGAAGTGTAGCTTGTTGGGTTTTTATAGCACATGTTGGCCCGTTCTATAATCATAGAATCCAACGTTAAAAAAAAAATGTAATTCACGTTAAATTGCAAATAGGGTATACCTAAAGCCAGAGATAATACATGTATGCATAATATCAACCCATCCATGGTTAATGATCTCCCCACTAGCTTGACTCACATAATTGGGTCTCGTTTTTAGATAATGCCCCCACGATCATTGTGAAATTTCAATTGTAAACTTGAGAACAACATAAACACACCACATTGTTTAGAATGGTTACATGCTTTGATACCAATAGCCATGGACTTGATCTACCAGGTTGATTTCTTTAACACCCACGAGAATCATCTTTCCACCTTGTGTGTGATCGAAGTTTATTAGTTCTGTGTGCCTTATACTCAAACCTTAACACTTAACCATTGTGGTGCCCATAAGCATAAACACTTTTTCCGCATACTAAACCTAGGACTATACACGTAAACACTTTTGGCACTAACATCTTATCCTCTATCAAGTAACTGGTTTTCCATGTTTGAAAACATCAAAGAAGTATGATACACAATTCAAATCAAGATGACAAGCTTGCTGGTGTATCCGAATAGGATGGGAGGCTTCAAAATCCACCGGAAAGTACTATTCATGTGATCGGATGAAGAGATCGTTATTCATGCCGACGAGATTGAAACGAGCTAAACTCAGGTTTTTTGATATTGAAACCTATAAACAAACTAAAGGAGAATAAAACCAAAAGGGGTATATGTTCCACTGGTTAACTCACATTTAAGAAAGGGAAAATTACCAAAATGTTGCTTGACCAAGTGTATTTTCAAATTTGTCACCATCCTGCGTCCTTGGAAGGACAACTCAGCCTCGGAAGCGTCCGCATGCCTCGTTGAAGCGTCCGGTGTGTTTCACGCGACACGTGTTCGTTGTTGAAGCGTCCGCCTCAGTGCTAACGCGTCCGTGAAGCTTCGGAAGCGTCGGCCAAAGACGCAGTTTCGTATATTTGTCCAATTTTTTTTTTTATATCTTATAAACGTCCAAATTTTTTTTTTATAACATATAAACATTTCTAACATGGGGTCCGGTTAAGATGTATGTTAACGGAGTTAAATTTCAAACAGTATAAACACATGTTATTTTTTAGTCAAAAAATTTATATTAAACACTATAATTAAACATCAAAACATAACATAATAAAAAAATAAAAAAAAACCAAACACATAATATTATATATATCTAAAACCATATCCTAATAGCCTCCCACTCCGAGACATGTTTAAAATCATGTCTCTCTTCGTGACGGTAGTTGATGAGGGCCACCTCCTTCTGATCGTCCTCCCCAAGGTCCGGCATTTCTGTCTCGACCTTCTTGAAATAGTGATCAAATCTCACATTCTAACCGCACGACACGGAACCTGGAGGATAGTGCGTCAACGGTCCGGTTGTGGTCCGGACCACGTAGTTGGGCGAAATTCTATTGAACACGGAGCCAGAGCCCACCGTGTCCTCGACGTGGAGGATCGATCATGGCCTGCTCCCATGCTTCGCACAGAGCAATATCCTCAACGTCAGTCCATGAGTTGGCCATTGTCGGAGTCGTTAACGACGTCGGTTTTATAGTGAAAATGGCAGATTTTGTTTGCAAAATTTTTGAAAACGGCGGGTGTTTGATAAGTGAAAAGCGAACGGGTTATACAGGGGGGTAAATACGTGTGCATGCAACGGTCACAGTTAAAACGGCCTTTTGAGTTTCCATTTTTTTTTTTGTCGTAAGCTGCTTCGAGAAGCGTCGGTCAAGCATTGGGAAACGTCGGCCAAATCCTCGGGAAGCGTCTGGACAAGCCTTGGAAGCGTCTGGTCAAGCCTCGGAGCGTCTGGTCAAGCTTCGGAAGCGGCGGCAAGCCTTGGAAGCGTCGGCCATCCTCAGAAAAGAAAACGGACGCTTGAAAAGAAAACGGACGCTTTAAAAGAAAAGGGACGCGTGTCGCTTAAAGAGAAAACGGACACGTGTCGCTTGAAAAGAAACGGACGCTTCAACGTGAAAAGCGGACTCTTCAACGAGGCATGCGGACGCTTCCGAGGCTGAGTCGTCCTTCCAAGGACGCAGGAGGGTGACAAATTTGAAAATACACTTGGTCAAGCAACATTTTGGTAATTTTCCCTTTAAGAAACAATCATGCCAAACAAGGTTAAGCATTCAAACCTTGCTTTTAGCTTTATATACATTTGAAATAACCTTTAAATGTTATGTACTTTTTCTTTCAAATCCAAATTAAAATTTTTTTCTGTATTTTTTCTAAATATAATCTAATATCGAAGCACCGAAAATTAATGACATTCATGAAAAACTTCCTTGGTTTGTCACTACGTACTATGTCTATCTGGACCGGTTTCTACAAGTCTCTAAATAAACTCTTAATCGTTAAAAGCAACCTAACTAGCTTCACCCTAGTATTTAAACTCATCACTGGTAAAAGTGTTGTATTTTGTTGGATTAATAATCATAGTAGTAAGACACCCTAAGATTGTTTGACGTAGCTAGATGACAGTTGTTATACCAATGTAGTTTACTTTACCTTTTCACTTCTTAGTTGTATACCGTTTATCTTAATGATATAATTTTGTAATGAAGTAGGACATTTGTTATATGAATGTCCAAAAAACCAGTCCCCAAACATTTTAAACTTTAAAATTACACAAACTAAAGAAGTTTTAGTTTGCGGGATTGAATTTAAAATTTGGGATAAGGTCTGGATTGAATTTGAATGCCCATGTGTTTAAAGCCTATATGCTGTTGTACCCAATTTCATTTTCTTATCGATAATCATATCTAATAGAAGGTTGACTTTTCAAATTTTTGTATTTCATTATTTTTTATCAGTAATTGACTTTTTCCACTCATGCTTTTTTTAATGACAATACTTATTTGTTAATTTACACCAAATTTAATCCTAAGCTATTCTGTAATAATAAATAAATATCAAGATGATTTTCATTGATAGAGAAGATTACAATTTATACACAATACAATTGCCCCAAGTATACAAATAATATATTCACAGTAAATACAATTAATGACGTAGAATAAATCAAGGATATGGAGATCCTTGATTTATGTTATGCCGTCAGTCAAATAGGTGGGGGACCGACACGAAATAAAATACGAAACTTTTTAAAGAGAGGCCGAGAAAGGCTCTTGGTGAAAATATCTGCCACTTGGAGATTGGATGGAACAAACTTAACGTGAAGGCATCCAAATAAAACTAATTCGTGAACAAAATGGTAATCAATATCAATGTGTTTCGCCTGTTTATGAGACACAGGATTCTGGCGGAGAAAGATGGCACTCTTATTATCGCATAGTAGAATAGGTCGATCCATGGGCAATGCATGTAGTTCCAGAAGAAAGTGTGTAAGCCAAATTATTTCTGCAGCGGTGTTGGCCATTGCCCGATATTCCGATTCAAAACTGGATCGCGAGATCGTATGTTGTTTCTTATCACTCAATGAAACCAGATTACCACCTAGATAGATGGAATATTTATAGGTAGACCGACATGTTTCAATGATTTGGGAAACGAGCATCAAAAAACCTGTTGGTTGTTCCATATAGTCAGTCTCAGTGAGATTGCCATTCAGGAAGTGAAGAAACGCCAAACTAATCTTGTGATTAGCTTGTGGTTAGTGTCTCATCCAAAAGAGGTTAATCTTCTTTCATGGCTTGTCTAAACAGCGATGATGATCCTACAAAACAATCAACACACCGTAAGCTCGTTACAATGAAGAGAATGGGGGGGGGGGGGGGTTCTCCTTGTAACCACCCTCCGGCGTGAGAATAAGTAACTGTTTTGAGGATAATAGTGTGTATTAAGTGAGAGAGCAAGAGAGCGATCCTTAAACTTGGAGGTGAAGTTCCCTATTTATAGCCGAGGTGGTTTGTGAAGGAGATGGAGCGATGGGCCTTGGGCCTGAGGACGACAACAAGGAATATCCATTCTGCTCCATCTGCCACGACCGTTAGTGATTCCAGGCGAGAGGGTTGTTGGCGCATGCTGAATGGATCCGCGTGTCCTGACGCTTGTCCTTGTTGTCTGGTCTGTCATCAGTAGCTAAGTGGAGATCATGGAGCGGTGGTCGGCGTACACTAAATGGTGCCACGTATACGTCCTTGTGTACCTTTTTGTCTCCTGTAGGATTGTCCATCGTGCAGAATGATCAGATACAACCTGTTGGATCCTTATTGGCCCACTGCTCTGCCACTTGTACCTTTTGTCTCTTGTACGATGTTAACCTACGCTTCTTACCTTCGCGTGACTCTGATACGTCCCATGCAGTCTGCGCAAGGTCAAGGAAGCCAGGTCTTTTATCTAAGGAGCTAAGTGTCATAACTGATTTTATCTTGAATATGGTGTCATGCGCAACCTGAGGTTGACTTGTATGGTCAGCGCAGGATTTAGGACCATACCCCTTCAAGTCTCACAGTTCAATGCTGCTTCCATGCACGAAGCAAGTGGTTGGAGCTCTAGACTAGAAATAAAAACCAAATGTTTGCACTAGTGTTTTGAAGAGCATCTTGTGTGCTAGAAAAGCTAGCGCGTGTGTTTTGTGTCATAACTCACACGGCGCAAAAATTTAGCTTACTTCTGAAGTTATCTCCCTCATTTGCATGGGAAAAATTCTTGGAATTTGAAAAAGAAGCATCTTCTAACAGGTTGGTGGAGAAAGTGACTGCTGAAGTGACCGCTGACACAGTGACGATCATGTTGTCACTGTGTCAGGAGCGCCGTTACGTCTTGTGTCAGGAGAATGAGGTCCACGCGCGCGTGGTAACTGTTGCTATGGTTTTCCCTCCTGTCGTGTCAACCTATGGTTGGACACGCACTCACTACTAGAAAAAAAACCTTCAATGACACGCATTGCGCGTCATTAAAGGGTAGATATGACACACAAAAGAGTGTCAAGGAAGCCCCTGTCATTAATTGAAGATGACATGCATTTGTGTGTCATCCATTTATGACACACCTTAATGACACGTTTTAGTGACACACTTTAATGACACGCCTTTATGACACGCTTTAATGACACGCCTTTATGACACGCTTTAATGACACGCCTTAATGACACGTTTTAATGACACACCTTTATGACACGCTTTAATGACACACCTTAATGACACACATTTAAGACACGCGTTGATGACACATTTTAATGACACGCGTTTATGACCCTTTAATGACAACATTTATGACACGCATTGTGTGTCACAGTTTTCATTGTTTAATTTTTTTTTTAGAATTTCGAATTTTCTTTAGAGAACCAAAACAATATATAAATCTATTTTATGACAAAATACACAAAAACCAAAGCAATTCATTTCATAGTCATATGTCAAATATAATTCAAATATCTTAAGTTAACAAAACAAAAAAACTATTTGCCGTACATACTTCAACATCTAAAATAGTCACTTGAAAACAAACGTTGCCCCATAACTCGAACACCCTTCACGTATTCCATCAATATCCTCATCCGTGTATACCTCTTTTCCTTCCCCAACCTGAGAAAAATATTAAAGAACCTAAATACATACACTTTGATATGAAAAACAATTAATGACAAACAAATTTATAGAGTCTAAATACATGCACTTTGATATGATAAAAAAAGATGATATCCACACAATTATATTCTCATTCCACCCGGTTATTTAGTTATCTTTTCACCCAGTTTCTTTTATATGCAAATCAAACACACAAATCTCATCAAAATCCTCAAAATTATAAACTAAATTCACTGATCTAAAAAACGTTTTGCAACTAATTAACTAACAAACTAATAATACTCCAAAAGTAATCATTTAAAAATAGTACTTACGTTGTCATTGGCTAGTATTTCAATTCCTTCTTCAACCACCTCTTTCATGAACTTCAACACATAATAGCCACATTCAGTACCTCCCGTCTGATATGGACACTACACAATTAAAGATTCCAATTCACTCGATGAAGTTAAAGCTTCAATTTCAACACATGTACACTACACAAATAAAAATACTGATATGTTTCTTTCAATAAGAAATAAGTACTCACCTTAGCGTTAACCCAGTTGACACTTTGTATAGCATACAAGGCCATTGCCCTAAAAAATTAAGAAATATATCATAATAATATAATATAATTTTTCGATAATGTATATTACTTACGCATCAATAATTTGCCTCAACATCGGATTGATTGTGCTATTCCTTATAGAATCAAGATAATAGCAAGTATATGTTTTCATGTCCAAAACTGCCAACACCCAATGTCTTCTACAAAAACCAAAAACCAAACTAAGTCAAATAATATCAAGATAATAGTGTTTTTCTTTAGGGTCATTTACATATATCCCCCTACTAAGATCAATTATTGCATATTTACCAAACCCTTAAAATCAATTACATATTTCCCCTTTCTAAACCATATATATTACATATTTACCCATTTTATTAAAATTACTCTTATTAAATTACTATTTTACACTTAATGAACCTATTAACTAACTATTTACATATTTCCCTTTTCTAATACCATCAATCACTCTAATATTTCTCAGTTATTCTATTCGTTCTTCCAAAAAAAATATCATTCATGTCAAAAAAATCATATAAAGAGTCACCTTTTGCAAAAGAAAACACAATGCTACTTAAAAGCTAAATAACTGATAGTAACAATTTTGTTTAAATAAACTAAATAGCATAACACAATCACACATAAAAAAGAAGAAATTTAATTCAGATTAAAATTAACTCTTGCATGCAAAATTAATACTACAAAGAATTTGCAAAGATACATCACAAAATAATGCCATGAAAGTATCTTAAACCAATTATGGTGTTATTGAAACAAAAACAAACTCATTAAACACCTGATGACTCCCTTTAAAAAATCTCTGGCCTTACCAGCGTCAAACTTTTAGACAAGCAAGACCGGTTTTAAAAAAAATGCTCGTTTAGAAATATTGAGAATCAAAACTCAAAAGAGGAATTTTATTTTATTGATAACACACGCTTCTAATAACTATTGAGAGGTAAATAAAACTTGTTAATTTAGGCTATAGAAAAACTAAAACGAATCAAAGATGCAAACCAGAAAGCGTCTACTGGAATAGTAAGGAATATAAGGGTAACTGGGTAATTTAACTAAAAAATTGGGAAATATGTAATTGATTTACTGGATTGGGTAAATACGTTATTAAGCCTCTTAATAAGGGGATATATGTAAATATCCCTTTTCTTTATGAATGTCTTCTATGAAAACCAAATTAAGTCGAATAATATCAAGATAATAGTTTTTTTTGTTATGAATAGTTATTTAAATGGAAAATCATACCCGGGATTGTAGGGCAATATGATGATGTCATTGTCCTTTCTTGTAGACAACCGATCTGCAACCACTTTACTTGCATCATCAATATGTTTGCGTTTTGATTTACGTTCACTTGGCGAGATTGCACTCGGGCTAACAAAACAAATACCATGATCAAGTTTTGGCCCATTCTTGATTTGCTCATACAAGAACCTGTCAACATACAAAAACTAAATCAATTAAATAAATTGTGTTTTATAAACAATTTTTGAAACTAAATTTAAGCACTTACATCATATAAGCAGTGATGACAGAACCAGTCAGCTCATCCAATGTAAAAATTGCTTCAAAATCATCCCAATTTAAATATGTGAAACTCTCGTACCCAAATAGATCATCCACACACTGCAGTTTTATAGAATCAACCTTTAAAACTTGTGCGTCAACCACCAATGCAGTCATTGTCAAAACTGCATTGTTTTCAACTCTTATCCTTGGCCTCCTTTGTGCTCTCGTCATCCCCTCTTTGCCTTCGTTCACTTGTACATTTTTTTTTCATTTTCCACTTTAGGTTCTCTTTTTCGTTTTTTTTCTTTCTCACTTATTACTTCTTTTCCGGTGACCTTTTCCACTTGTACAATTTTTTGTTCAAGCTCTTTTTCGTTTTCCTCATTAATTCCTCTTGGTTGTTTTATTTGTTTATTACTTTTTAAATCTTTCACGGGTTTTGTCTTTGGTTTCGCCAACATTTTTTCCTGAAAAAAATATAAATTCTTTAAATTAGACCTCATATTTATATGCATTAAATCTATGAAATAATATTACCAAGTCAGAGCATTGAATGACTAGATGTCTTGGCCAACTCAGTATGTGCCCAATTGCATCTCCGACCTCCATAATGAACTCCTCTTCAAGTGGAACTGGTAGTAACGCTTCTCTATGTAAACATATTTCCAACATGACTTGAAGGAACTCCTCTTCATTTGTATCCATCAGTATAGTTCCTTTGGCGACTATGTTTGATGCATTGTCAACCGCAAGAAAACATGACATATCCTACAAATATATATATATATATATATATATATATATATATAGGATCAAAATCATTTCAGAACTTCATATATTTTCAGAACGTTCAGAACTCTTTTGAACCCTTAGATCATTTGATCTATGGTTTAAATCAATCATGGTGTTTACGTAATTAATAAATCTTTGAAGGACCTTTTAATAAATAAAAAAAGGGCATTTTGGGAAGATTCAAAAAATGAGTTCATTAAATATGTTTGCAACTCTCTCGATCGTAACCAAACCCCTACATATTCTCTTTTCTCTCTCTCACTCAAAAAGCACGATGTATTCTCATTTGACTTGCATTCTTATTTTTCATTTGATTTGAATGTTGGATTTCACCAGACCCCATAACATTATTATTGGATGTCCAATTCATTTGCCTCAAATATTATTCCCAAATTAAGATACTTTCTTGTTAATCATGATTGTTTTTGAAAAGCTTTTATAAAGGCTAATTGATTTTGTATGTTTACTTACTACATATATGTATATAATTTAATTACACATGTGTGATAATAAAATATACGAAAATATTTAATTTACAGATATGTAAAACTAGGTTACACGTATGTAAAGATTTAACTTACATATATGCAAAACAATGTTATGCGTATGTATATAGTTAAGTACATATGTGCTAAACAACGTTTTATGCAGAAGCTTTGTTTTTAGTTTAGCTATTTTTAACTAGTATTAGATATTAAATTAAAGTATTATATAACAACTGAAGAAACCGCATGTGTAGATTGAAAAATCTATTTAGTTTTTTGAATAGGTTGAAGTGTTGAACAAACGTTTACATATGAAAACATCTATATTTTGTTACCTACATATGTGTAAACGTCTATGCACAGATATGTAAGTGTAGTTTCAAATTATGTGTTTAGGTTACTATGTTTCTTACATCAATTTTTGTTACATACATATTTTGTAAACACTTCTTTTTGCATTATTATTTGATGTATAATATGTAAATAGATAATGATTTGTATTATTAGTGTGAAAAATTTTACATATGTAAATAGATAATGAGTTTGAAAAAATAATCACTATTTACATACATGCGGAAAGTGTGGAACAATTTGAATGTTAAACTGATTGTAAATACTATATTTATATACATGTATAACAATCACACATATGTAAATAAGCGATACATAATCAAATATGATCCTTAGCCAAGTTGAAAAAATTAAGAACGTAATTAAAATTAGTTCGATTCCTAGTATAGAAGATTGAAGATGGAGAGATAATAGGGATTTGGTTAATGGGTGAGAAACAATTTGTAAATTACTATTTTACCCTTTTTATTTATTTTTACATTTTAATAATTTGAAAAAAAATGAGTGGTTGATATTAGTTCTGAAAGTTCTGCCTAAATATGAAGTTCTGCAAAGAACCCTTCCCTATATATATATATATATATATATAGGATGTTACTTCTTGTTGCCAAGACTTGCAATGAATTCTTATAGAACATAAAGAAATTATTTTAAAAAGAAACACTTTTACCCAAGACTTACAGGTGGTTCTTCATCTGGGTTGTCTTCAAGATCTTCATTGCCCCATTGGCAACTTTCGGCTTCTGACACATTGTTCACACCTCTTTTTAGTTTCTCTAATTCATCTTCAAGCTTGTTGAGTCGTTTATCATACTTCTTCTTCTCAGTGTCCATGTAATGCTTGACAGTATTGGGTAAATAAAAGTATTGTTGTGGAGTTACAAATTTGCCCATCCCGCGTACATTCCAGATACTACTTTCACGCAATTTGATTTATCATCCAGATTCACGAGAGGCATTTTTTTCCCTTTTATTCTTCTTCCATCAGGTTTCATTTTGTTTTCTGCTGATATAATTATATTTGTGCTGATATCATTTTTAGTGTGCTGATATTATTTTGTTTGCGCTAATACCATTCAGTTTGTAATCAACACCCACAATCATCAAGTGTTGATATCATTTTGTTTGTGCTAATATCGATCATTTTCATTGTGCTAGTATCATGTTTTTTATTATGCTAGTATCATTTTGATTGTGCTAGTATTGTTATCTATGTAATCAAAACCCACAATCAGAAAATATAAAAAATACAGAGGACGAATAGAAAATAAAAAGGATTTAAGGTTTTTTTCTCTAAAAAATTATTGATTACTATATTCCAGCTTTTATGTAACTGATTAGCTACCACAAACCCAAACACCCCTTTATAGTTAGTCTTGGATAGGGATGAGCTCGGTACCAACCGGTATCGAAAATACTGGTACCGTACGGTACCGAATATACCCGGTACGGTACCGAATCCCCAAAAGTGGGTACCAGTATCGGTACTGAATATACCCGGTACCATACGGTACGGTTCGGTACCTGTATTTGAGGGTAAGTTTCACGAACAAAGCAACTACTGCCACAAATCAGCCTACTAAACTGACCAAATCAGCCTATATTATTCAACATTTAAACCTCATAGTGTAAGATCAAAGAAAGACTTACAATTCTATCAACTACCACTTGGACATCTGAGTCGAAACCTCCTATTTTCAGTTCTCTTGCTCGTTTCCACAACATTGCCCTATCAATCTCCTCTTCCTCCAGGCCGGTTTCTTGCATCTAAATTATCAAGAATAACAAAATTGAATTAACGTAAACAAATAAAAATGAATTATTGGGTTAATTGCATTCATACAATCTCAGTAGTGAGTCTAGCATATCCCTTTCTGCTCAAATGATGATTGTATTTATGATGTGCACGGACTTTCTTTGCCTTCTTACTTGTCTCCTGTGTTACAAACATTAAAATGTTTATATAATGTTAGATAAGACATGGACTACTAAACAAATACAAGCACCAAAAGTTTAAACAGACCTCCCATTGTTTTGAAGTTCTTTGTGATACAAATAGTTTCCAGTCTTCTTTTTTCAGGAACGGATAATTAAGAGGAGGATTAAGTAAATTACATAATCCTAAAAATTACATAATCCTAAAAATTACAAAATCCTAAAAATTACATAATCCTAAAAATTACATAATTCCTAAAAATTACAAAATAAAAAACCTAGAGCGTCAGGTAAATTTCAAAAAGGTCGATCTTGTCGAACGCCTTTCGCTCCTTGCCTCGAAACTCTATGTTCGCCACCGCCACCCGGTCCTCGTGGCTTAACTCGCCGCTCGGAACGGCTTCGTAGTAAGCCTTGAAACGCTCGAGCTTGAGTCGTAGCTCGCGCCATTTATGTTGGCACGCGTTGAGGTTGTGGCGGTCGTTACCGACGTTATGTCGGTAGGTTGCGAATGCTTCCGGCCAATATTTTGTTTGGCCCGGTGGCCGCCCCTTCATAGCGTCAACGACGCTTGTGACGAGAGCCAATTCTTCCTCGTGGTCCAGGATGCCATGTTCTTCGGGTTGGGGTAGCGGGTTCGTGGGATGAAGTGGGTAGCCGGTGGGGTAGCGGGGGATAGCGACGGTTTGGGATGGACCACCCGGTGGGGTTTGGGGTTATTTATAGGGGTTGTTGGGGTTGGGGTGACCGCTTGGCTTGGCCAAACGGTTTGAATTTAAAATTCAAACTTTTCAAATGGCCCGCTATGACATGGCGGGGTCAGCGAATAGGAGGCCGCCAGCTAGGATGTCAAGACCGCCCCACGCCGGGCTTGAAACCCAAGCTCCAAGGGCCACGCCCCAACCCAAGCCCACCCGGGGTGGTGGCTTGGGCGTTTTCCCCCAACCCACGCCCAAACCCCCGCCCCATACCCCACAGTCTAAAAAGGGGGTGTTCTTTGGGCAGGGATGGCAATGGGTCGGGTATTGGTAATTTCATACCCATACCCGGTTATAAAATTGTGTTTCGTATCCGACCCAATATCTGTGGGGTATTTGTTGGGTAATTACCCGTCGGGTATCGGGTATACTCATTAGTTTGTTAAAAGATATACGTTGAGATTTTCAAATCCATTTTTACTATTATAATTATTATATAATTTTATTTACACAACAACTATTATAAATTAAAAATGTATATTACATACATATAAGTTTTATTATGAATTAATAATAATTTTATAATACTTATACCTTATATGTATACCCGTCCGGCTCAGGTATTTTTGTCATCCCTATCTTTGGGTTTGGTTCTCAGGTTTCGGATTTTTTAGTCTAGATGTTTTAACTGATAACCGAACCATACTAGATTCGGGTAGATGTTTCTCGGGTTAGTTCAGTTCAGGTTTCACCGGGTCGGGTTTCTTGGGTATCTGGATTTATTCCATCTGTATTAGAATAATCTACCGTTGCATGAATGGTTAGATCTTGAATAATAATATCACTGTACATAAATAAAAAAGTTTCTTATTAGATACCGTGTTAGAGATTTAAAACAAAAAATCTTAGACTGGCTGACAGGTTGACCTGCTACAAACTGGATGAACAAACCACAAAAGTTAGTTTATCAATCAGTACAAAAGTCTAGTTTAGCGTTATCAGTCATAAAAGTCTGGTTCCACCACTGGTCAAGGTGGTGCAGCGGTAGAGTGTGTTGTGGTGTGAGAGAGAGCCATTGTTGTGTGCATATTTGGTGTAGAGATGTGCATAATAACCGGTTCCAAACCCGACCCGGTAGACTCGACCAGGAACCGGTTCCAATTCCTACCCGGTGTAAAGAAGAACCGATTCTGGGTTTAAAAAACCCGTTGGTTCGTACCCGGTTCCACATTTTATAAAAAAATAGAGTCGTACCCAGTTCCTTCCCGGAACCGGTTCCTCCAAAAACACAAAGAACTGGCAGGATTAAAATAAAACCGATTACATTAAAAGTTAAAACCAAACATTACCTACCTACCATATATTAAAACCAAACATCATACCTAAACATCATAACTAACCATAAGATTAACATAAAACACACTCAAACCAACATCACACAAATACACTAAATCTTCGAAGAACTGGTTTCGGATGATTCACCGCCTTCACTTTTCTTCGTTGTAACCTTTGTCACCGGACAATGACGGTCGGTGTGTTTTTTAAGGGTCGAGTTCGCCGTAGCCTTTATGAACTTCCCACAACCTTTGCAACGTGCCATTTCATGGCTATCAGACATCAGGCACAGATCAAAGTGCTTCCATACTTGTGGGTTTCTTTTGGTTTCCAAAACCATGACCACTTCATCGTTGCATGCCATAACCGATTTGAGGGGTAACTTGAAGGTTGAAACCGATTTGAGTGGGACTAAGTTTTGGTTGAAGGTGATATGCTTATAAATACTTGAAACTAATTCTAAAGTTTTAATGGCAATTAATCGATTCCAACGGATATAAAGCCGTTAGGAATCGATTCCGGCAGCTTTATTGCAACTTTTTCTGGAAGATACCCGGAGGAACCGGTTCCTCAGAGGAACCGGTTACAATATACCCGGACCGGTTAGGAACAGTTCCGGTAATTTTGGTTTGAAACCGGGTACTAACCGGAACCGGCTCCTAGAAGAATCGGTTCCGGTCAAACTCAGTCAAGAACCGGGTACGGTAACCAGTTCCGAATATACAAAAAACCCGTTTTGCCCATCTCTAATTTGGTGTGAAGGGAAAATGCCCGCTAAAAGTCAGGAAGAGACTTTTACTCCTTCTTTATTCAGGGATAAACCCTATCCATTTGATTAGTTAAGGAAGGAAAGGCCCATATCACTTGAAAGGCCCGAGTTCCAGATTAAGGCCTTTAGCAGCGACTTTCCTTTGTCGCTGCTGAAAGTGTTGCCACTATAACTTAAATTTATTGTAGTGATACATAAATTGACCATGCATATTCAGTTTATCACAACGTGCCCGCATAGAATCTCGTTTTTCCACCTCCCAACTCTCAAATTACTTAGAATATATTGGGATTTGAAATGCTGATCTAATAGTTTTTCGGGTATTTCGGGTGAACCCAAAACACCAAATCATATAAGTTCAATCGGGTTATGGTTTCACCCTTCATTGGGCTCAGGTATTATAGTTTTTCAGGTCGGGTGATGTTGGGTTCGGGTTTTGGACCCATAAATTTATAAGATAACACAGAATGATGACACACATATTTCAATATGGTTTTTAAATGATGACACACAAATATAGTGTCATAAAAATTATATGATGACACACAACGACGACAGACATATTTCAATATGATTTTTAATCACAGTTAAACGATGACACACAAATATAGTGTCATAAAAATTATAAGATGTCACACAACGATGACACACATATTTCAATGTGTTTTGTTTTTTTTAAATGACATTTAAACGATGACACACAAATATAAGTGTCATAAAATATTCAGATTTTACCAACGATGACATTTTTTTTATGACACACGTGTTTACGTGTCATAAGATTAGTGTGTGTCATTGTTCTTGTGTCATTAAAGGTCTTTTTTCTAGTAGTGACTGCACGTTGTTGGCACGATTACCCATCGCATTAAATGCGATGGGTATAAATAGTTGAAGAGGCGAAGGTAGAAACCACTTTTGCTTCGAATTCTCTCTCGTTTCTCCTTTGAATCTTCAAATCTTCAAGAACTTTTTGAAGATCTTTAAGTTTTCTTCGAAGTTTCTACAGATTTTCTTCACGATTTTCAATAGTTATCCAGTTTCTGATATGTCTGAGAACATTGACGACGTCGTAGTGGTTGAAGAAACCGGTGGTGGAGTGCCACCGTTGAAGTGGGAGGAGGGGTTATTTGAACAGGTGGTCCGGGGCCACCAGTTTGCTGCTGAGTGGGATGCCAGGTATCCTACCTAGGGTCAAACTGCCGGGGTACATCATGTTATTCATCGACTTCTTTGGGGAAGGTAACTTCCGGTTGCCAGCAACGAATTTCTTCGGCGAGATCCTCTCTTTTTACTGTTTCCATGTTTCCTAGTTGAGCCCCCTGGGCATGGTTAGGATCCGTCATTTTGAGTTCGTCTGCCAATCTTAGGGGCATGAACCTTCTGTTGAGAAATTCAGGGCCTTCTACCAGTTGCAAAGCAATCTGGGTTTCTTTTCCTTTGCCATGCGCTCCTCGAAGAAAATCCTCATCAACCTACCCAAGAGCTATCATGACTAGAAGGGCATGTTTTTCTACATACGCAAGGATGTAATTATTATTGGTATGGAGTTTTGTGATCCTACGCCAATTCTAAAAGGGGATTTCAAGAAACCTCAAGGCGCGGGTTGGTACGAGAAGTTGTTGGCGCTACCCAACCAGGCATTTGGGGAGCAGGTGTTGGTTGCCACTGGGATGAGTGATAGATGGTCGCGCACCTGCACGAATGTGCTCGTGCTTCTTCTCGACGGCGCTGGTAAGTTATATCTTTTGATTATTATTTTGTAGAGATTGCCCTCTATCACCGGGTTTTCCCTTCTAATGTTGGGGTTATGGGCATGTGACCCCTACACGAGGATGAGGAGCTCTGTTATGAGCAAATCCGTCCTAACTTTATGTATCATGTGGCAGACTTCTTTGATGCGCCGCCAACTGTGATCGATGGTGCGAATATACCGAACCCTAGGCCATGTAGGGCCATAAGTCCTGCTGGAAAAGAAGTTGTATCGCTTTCCAGCAAGGAGTTTATAGTTTCTTCGAAACATGGGTTAAAATATCCCTCTAATGCATTTGTAGGTAGCCTGCGTGAGTTTAGTGTGGATCATGAAGAGAAAAAACCTAAGAGGGCGAGCAAGAAGAAGGTGGTGACCGTTGTTGAGGGGGGTGCCCCAAAAAACCAGAGGCGACCGGTGCAACATCTGATGCCGAGTCGCGCAAAGGTACGGCTCATCTTCAACAACGTAGCCTCGATGTGTTTGTGTATGTTGCTGACTCCATGAAAGAACTGTATTCTATAGGTGGGAAGCCTAAAGCCGCAGGGGCAGCTGTCGCGCGTAGTTCGGGGAGCGCGAGTACCAAGGATCAGCCCACTGGTGCAACTCCTACATCCACTCCTGCTGAAGAGGAGGTGGAGATTGATCTGGTTTCTGAGCTGGCTAGGAAGAATGCCTCAAATAGATAGCATGAGGAGTCAAGGTCTGATCCTGCACCTGACGCTAAGAAGGTTGCATCTCGCAAACCTCTAATTGGGAAAATGGCCAATGTTGGATCTCTGATGACTCAAATTTCATCGCGCAAGTGCTTTGTAACTTAATATTGTTAAACATTTCCATGTTCGTTATAATGTGTTGACAAAGTATGCATCGTGTAGAACCGAAAGCCGCGTAGCCGAGTATCAAGATCATTCATCCTAAACCTGCGCCCAAGGAACCTTCGCCTTCCCCTATTGTTGCTATAAAGGAGGCAGGAGGTGCGCCTGCTATCGTAGGTGAGAAAGCTGTGGAGGTAGAAAAACCAGTTGAAGCTGTCGTTGAGCAGGCTGCAACAACTGAGGTTGGAAAACCTATGCAACCGGCCAAGTAGCCTGCTCAAGAGGTTCATGAAGAAGGTGATGCAGCCCATAAGGGTGTTCAATCTGAAATGCCGTAGGCAGGTTCTGCTGGCGCGGGTGGTGAAGGTGTTAGCTCTTTAGAGGCTAACATAGGGAACCTTCACCAATCCGGCCTGAGGATACTTTGGGCAACTATTATTATAGGTCTTACGCCGGAAGTCGCGCCAACAAGGTCCATGCCCCCGTATGGGGTTTGAAGCAAGGTGACACTTTTGCCACTTTCCCTCCATGTCGGGAATGGTTTCTGCGCACTTCCCCCTGCTGAATTTCTTCATCAGAAAAAGCGTAAACACAAACAATTGTATCAATCTCGTGTGTTTGCGCAAGCCAACCAGGTGTCGACCAGTAATCAGATTACTCGTAGGTGGCGCACCATGCACCGCCCGAGCGTGCTGAATGGGAAGATTACAGGGATCGCTTGGCTGCTGAAGCCAAACAGTTCGAGAAGGCCCAAGCTGAGTTGGCTGAACAGAAGGCTCAGTTTGAGGCTGAGAAAAAAAAGAAGAATGGGGCCTCTTGGCCCTCAAGAAAAAATTGAAGGCGAGTGAGGATACACTAGCCGATAAGCGCCAGAAATGGTGTGAGACGTGTGAGAAGGATAATAAAAGGATGTATGTTGCATGGACCGAAATTACAAATCTGAAGGCTCATGCAGAGGTGTCTGCGAAAACTATTGAAGAGCTCACTAAGTCGAAGGCTGACTTCGAAGAAAGATATGAAGCTACTAAGGTGCACCGCGAACGTGCAGAGATGAACCAGGTCCGTACTGCCTCTATATGTGTTGAAAAAATAAATGAAATTAAAAGGTTCGACAACCTTTTATCAGCGTAGTAAGAATTGAAACAACAACTCGTCTGTAATCTTTGAGACATGGTTGGCAAGGACGTTGAGATTGTAGAACTCAAGCGTCGCTTGCGCATGTCACAAGAGAAGGTGGATTCTCTTGAAATCGACATCGAGGCTGAGAAGCTAAGGGCCGATGGTGCTGAGGAGGCTTGATAAATCTCACAAAAAGTGTTAAATGTCACCCAACATAATTATGTTGAGATCCAAAAGACAATCGAGCCCTTGGTCGAAAACTTGGAATGGTTGCAGCAGTACGGGGTTGGCATGTAAGTTGCTTATTACTTCTTTTAGTTGCGCCTATTACCAACTTGCAAGCTAACTCTTGTTTTCTTGGATAGGTTGTGAATGCGGTTTTGAACTCCATCGAGTTGGACCAATCTATGGCAGTTCTTACTATGGCAGCGCGACATATGGGCCATCGCGATGGTTATACTGAATGTGCATCCCACGTCGAGGTTAAGCTCAAGGTGAAGTGGGATGCAAGTCACTGTTATGTTAATGCTGAGGTGGAGAAGGGTCTTACCCAAGCTCAAGAAAGATACACCACCCTTTCTCTATCGATTATGGACTTGGTCTCAGATGCGCTTCAACATGATGACTATGTCGCGCGGTTGAAGGCCATCTTCAAGAGTGCCGAAACGCTAGATCTCTCTGATGATGAAGATGAGGATGTTGATGGTGGCGCGAAGTAGATTTCACCTAGGTTGTAGGTTTGATAACTTAGGAGTTTAGTGCCTTGTAAATTTGTACCTTTTTTTATCAAAGAATCTTGATGTGTAATCGATGCGCGATGCTCTTATTAATATGAATCTAGTTATTTTCTCAATCAGTTATCATGTTACAATTATTGCATTGTGCTAGAAACTTTGTTTAGGTAGCGCGAATGAATGTAAGTGTGGCTCATGTTTGAACATCTTAACCCGATTTCGCGCTATGTTCATGGGAATCATAAAGGCTTAGTTAATGAGCTTGTAATTTACTTTAATGTTTTTGCGCGTACTAAAAGTTAAACATGCATTTTTAACCTGAAATAAACATAGATAAACAACAAGGAAAAATAATGTAAATAGCACTTTGAATTAATAAACTTGTCAGGCATATGGCCATCGTTTAGAGAAGGTTGTGTATTACATGTAGCATTTTCTCAGCTCTTGTGCGTTCCAGGTGTGTGGAACAATGTGACCGTCCAAAGTATGTAGCTTGTACGCGCCCTTTCCCAAGACTTCGTGGATAAGGTAAGGACCCTCCCATTTAGGCACGAGTTTTCCTGGGCGTTCAACATCAGAGGCCTCATTGTCACGGAAAACATAGTCACTTGGATTGAACGTACATAAGCGCACTCGCGCATTGTAGTATTTCTCTATTTTGGACATATATTTTGCTTCTTTGATGGTCGCGTTCTCGCGTCGTTCTTCTAGTAAGTCCAGATCAAGTCAGTGCTCTGCCTCATTATCGATTGCGTTGACAGCAGTCAAGCGTGGTGAGGGGAGGCCAATCTCCATCGGGATAACCACTTCTGAGCCATAAACTAGGCTAAAAGGGGTTTTGCTGTTACTGGTTTTGGGCATGGTATGATGAGCCTATAGTGTGCTCGGGAGCTCATCGATCCATCCTCTTCGACAATGCCCTTGTTGACACTTTCTACCTAGCCGTTTCCTTGAGGATGCGCAACGGAGGAGAAGGTGTGCTCGATTTATATCTCCTTCATCTAGTTTTGAAGGTCTTCTGAGGCAAAGTTTGTACCATTGTCTATCACGATTCGTGAGGGTAAGCCAAAATGGAAAATAATGTGCTTCCATATGAATTTTTGCACAATCATGGCAGAGGTTGAAGCCAATGCCTTCGCTTCCACCCACTTTGTGAAGTAATCAACTACCACAATCAGAAACTTGACTGCGTCGGGTACTTCCAGGAAAGGACCTACCATATCAATGCCCCGTTGTTGAAATGGCCATGCAGTAGAAACTGGAATTATATCGTTCTTGGGTTGGAATGTATTCGGTGCATGTCGTTGAGAAGAATCGCATTTGCATAGTTCTTTGACAACGTCTAGATGCATGCAGGCCAATAGTAATCGGCGTTCATGATTTTTGCAACCACCATGCGTGGTCCTGCGTGGACTCCACAAATGTCTTCGTGGATTTCGCGAATGAGGTAATTTACATCTTGTGGATCCACACAGTGTAGTAGGGGGCCTAAATATGATCTTTGATATAAAATTCCCCCGTCCATTTAATAAAACAAAGCTTTGTGTTGGAATTTTTCTTGCTTCTGCTTTGTTATTGAATGATAGCGTCATCCAGAATGGTGACCCTAATTCGATAATGATAACTTGGCGCAGCGGGGCCGAAGGCTTTTTAAGAACTTCAATTCTGACATCCTTGGCCAAATGCTGAAAGGCAGTTGAAGCCAGTTTACTCAACGCATATGCTTACTTGTTCTTGTTGCGGTTGATGTGGGCGACTTTGAAAGATTGGAACTTCTGGATCAGTTCTTTGGCCTGGTCAAGATAAAGTGCCATGATTTCTCCCATTACGTCATATAAGCCATTGATTTTCCCCGTAACTAATAAGGAGTCTACATGCGCTTGCAGATGCTTTGCACCCATCTTGATTGCTAGGCGTAATCCAGCCAAGAATGCCTCGTATTCTGCTTCATTGTTCGTGTTCTTGAAGTCTAGCCGGATAGTGTATGTGAACTCATGCTTCTCCGGGCTGACTAATCTTAACCCTACTCCTGTGCGCATTTGATGCTCCATTAATGAACAACAACCAAAGTTCGTTTGATGCGTTTTGGGCAGGAGTCCCGATTGCTTCACATTCGGGGATCCTGTCAGTGGGAACTTCCATTACAAAATCTACCAAGACTTGTCCCTTGATTGCTGGACGTGGTCAGTATACAATCTTGTGACCACCCAGTTCGATAGCCCATTTTTCCAATCTTCCCAAGAACTCTAGTTTCCTCAGAATGTTGCCAATGTGGAAGTTGGTTAGAACATTGTTAGTGCATTTTGTGTCTGTAACTTGTCTTGTTTCGTTGCATGTTAAACGGTCTTTTATTATCGAGTCTATTTGTTCCATTATGTCTACCTAGTCGGATATCCTCCTATCCTACTTGGTATGACGTATGTCTCTATTGTATGTTTAACCTAATGCAAGTGTGCATTGATGTTGTGTCCTTACTTGTTATCATACTCACACTGTAAAACACTTAGAATATATTCTGTCTTGTTTGTGATTGACGAAGGTTAACCTTCGTCATGAACATACATGGCGAACTTTCAAGGTTCGTCAAGATAATGTGTGACGAAGTTTAACCTTCGTCACTCATACCTTCGTCACATGAAGGTTCGTCTAAGAGGGCAGTATATATAACACAGTTGTTTATCAGTTAGGGTATGAGAGCATAGAGAGAAACTGAGAGTTTATCGTCAAGCATTGTGTGTATGTGTTTGCAGTTTGTTCTCATCCTATTAATCTAAGTGAATCTTTGATTATCTGTTGTGTTATCGGCTTTACATCTGTTTGGTTTGCACCAACACGGGGATTCCGCACCCGTGATAGTGTTTGTGATAAACAAGGATAGGTTACGTATCGGATCCTCCGAGAAAAATGGACCTACAAGTGGTATCAGAGCTATGGCTCTTTTCCTTGTTTAAAACCAAACATTGTGTTGTTTGAAACAAGTGTGTTCTTGTGATTTTCAGATTGTTGTTCTTGAAAAGTTTATTTTTTTTTCGGAAATCTTGTTGAAAATCTGTGTTTTAAGGTGTTAGTTTGCTATAGTTTTATTGAAAACCTTGTTACATTACATGTGTGCATGTTTGGAGTTTGGTTTTTTGTTGAAAGTATTAGCAAAATCGTTTTCGGAAAATTTGTCCAGTGAAAAGTTGGCCGGAAACTTCATATCTTCAAAGTGTTCTTGAAAATCTTCAAACTGTTATTTGCATATGTCTGTGTTTGAACTTTTTTGATTGTAACTTATTGTGCTTATCAATATTAAATTGCAAGGGTTTGACATTTGTGTACTGTGATGATTTATTTGTTGAAAAAGAAGGTTCGAAAAGCAGAAAGCATGGTTGGTTGAAAATTATGTCACCAACTTTGTCAGAGGATAAGATTTACATTTTGTGTGAAAATATCTCATAAAATTGTGTCAAAATAACTTCACCACTCACAATCTTCGTCACCATCTTCGTCACATGTCTTGATTGACGAACTGTACAACCTTCATCACCTTAACCTTCGCCACTCACACATCCTTCGTCACATGTGTTGTTTGACGAACTATACAACCTTCGTCACCTTAACCTTCGACACTCACATATCCTTCGTCACATTTGTTATACAAACACCTTATCCTTCGTCAAGAGGACCTTCGTCGCTTATACTTGTCAATATTTTAAACAGAAGCTTTGCAAATATATCTTAACATTCTATTTTCAAGTGTTTAATCAGGTACAATCATTCATCTATCAATCATGAGCTGTACTAATCCTTGGGATTGGATTATGGAACCACGACCAGGTCAAGATCAGACTTCGGCAGTCGCATGGTTAAGGAATGTCATGCCTCCACAATCAATAAGTGCAAATCAATGGGCATTGGTGTCGAATCAAAATCAAAGCATTCAAAATCTATTGCTTAATGAGAGTGAGACGGGTAGCAACAATCGCCCGCCAAAGTTGAATCACATGAACGAATATCCATCATGGAAGGGTCATTTCCATACTTACGTTCTAGGGCAAAACACAGAATTATGGACGTGTTTCACCTCTCCATACAATACAAACCTCGAAGAAGCAGGTTCAAGTGCGGCGACATTGGCGAATATGCTTGAAGACGACAAGAAAGCATATGATCTTGAGAAGAAAGCATTTGCCATTCTCACACAAGCACTTCACAAAGATATCTTTCATCAATTCGGCTATTGTACCAGCACGAAAGCTTTATGGGATGCATTGGTAGTAAGAGGAGAAGGAAATGCAGCTACTAGAAAGACACACCATGATCTATTGAAGAAAGAGTTTGAATCATTTCAATTCTTGGAAAATGAAACCCTAAATGATATGACTTCTCGTTTTTATCATTTGATTAGTGAAATGTATACTTATACTGTTATTGCAACTCAACAAGAAATGGTTGCACGGTTTTCTGATGCTCGACCTCCAAAATGGAGCGCATTCATTGAGCTTCTAAAGCATACGGGCACTTTAGCTACTGTCAATTACTATGAATTTATTTAGAAGTTGGAGCACAAGAATGATGAAGAAATCCGAAAAGATAAACGAATTCCTGTTCCTCAAAATACTGAAATGTACCTTGCAGGTTTTAACTCTTTAGCTAGTTCCAGTTCCAGTTCAGTTCAGCAACCGAAACTACAGATGGCGTTTATGTCGAATACAAGCTCTTTTCCGTTTCCACAGTCAGCTCCTCCATCAGTTTTCGATCCGAGTGCTTATCATCCGCCAGCGCATATGATTGCTCAAGCTCATGCTTTCTCAAAACCTCAATTCGATGCAAGTGCATGGCTACCAACACCCCAACCTCCACCTCAAGTTACCACTACTCAACCACAGTTCGATCCAAGTGCTTATCTTCCACAATCTCAACCCCAACCTCAAGCCCAACCACAACAACAGCAACAACAACAACAAGCACATTATACCAACAATCCTCCACCCCAAAACACCAACACTGTCAGAGTTGATACTTCGAACCTCTCAAAAGTTAGCATTAAAGTAGCAAAGGAACATATGGAACTCATTAATACAATGGTCAGTGCATACTGCGGATTGGTCGCAGGTCAAATTGGAAACATCAATATGACCAATGAAGATTATCAACAAATCAACCGTGATGAAATGGAGTTGATGGATATAAAGTGGGCGTTTGCAAGTGCAGTTAGAAGAGCAAAGGATTTCATGAGTCGAACGGGAAGAACTTCGTTGGAAAGTAAGAAGGATACGAAGTACGGGTTTGATAAAGATGCGGTTACATGTTTCAATTGTGGTGAAAAGGGTCACTTCAAACGTGAGTGCACCCGACCAAGCAAACAGGGCAATCAGAATCTGTTCAGAAATCAGACGAGTACTTCTAATGCAAATCAAGACAATCATGAACGAAGGATAGTAGCGGTGAACAACAATCAGAACCAGAACCAGAACCAGAACCAGAACCAGTCTGGACCTTCAAACACCAACAGAGCATTAGTTGTTCAAGCTGATGAAGGGTGCAATTGGTCTGTACAATTTGGGGAAGGTGATCAAGAAGGAGGAGGAACAGCTTGTTATGAAAAGATCATCAATCACATCAAGCACGTTCACAAGGAAGAATTTTCTGAAAGTGACGACAATTCGGGATATACCGGGAGTTCTGATGAAGAAAGTTCTAATTCGGGTGGTTATAATTCGGAATCTGATGTGAAGGAAGAAGCGAGTTCTGATGTTGATGATTTATTGACTGAAGCAGAGGAGTTGAAGAGTCAGAAATTTGTTCTGATCAAGAAGGCTGCTGTAGTATCTAAAGAAATGGAGAAATTCTTCTCTGAAGACGGATCTTTTTCTTATCAGACTGCCTTTATGGCAAATGTCTCAGCCTCTACGAGTCAGGTAAAATCTGAAACTCTTGCTCCTAGTGTTTGTAATGTTTGTGCAGATTTGAAGCTTGAATCTGAAAAGATTCATAGTTATAACCAAAGTTTGGTTATTGAGTTGTCTAAGTGTAAAGAGGCAAATATGGCTTTAGCTAGAAACGAAAAGGATTTTAAATCTGTGATTGAAACCCTAAAGAAAAGTGTTTCCGAGCTAACAAAAACTGTTTTCAATAAGCAAATTGGTATTAACAATTACATTAATATCATCGAGGAAACCAAAAAGGAGCTAGCCATTGCCAAATGCGAACATGATGCAATCAAGCTCAAATTGGAGAGTTATTCTAACTCCCGATATGTGCTCGATCATATCATTGATGCTCAACAACTCAAAGGTAACAAGAAAGGCGTAGGGTATAAGAAGTGTCCGCCCCTTTAAGACATAATTATACTCATATGCCTGATGAAGAAGAAATGCCACGTTTTGAGCCCAGTGTGCCTCTTGATTATGAGGAACTTACTACTGGCCTAGGGTTCAAATCGGACAGTTCTTCAAGTACATCATCTGAGCAAACAGAAACTTCAACATCTACGAAACAAAGTCCTCCAATCATTGAGGACTATGAGTCGTCTGATGATGAATCAGAATCAGATATGAGTGATCAGGATAAATCACTTGACAAGATGAAGGGAGTAGAAATTCCAATTGAGAATCATATTCTTTGTGATCCTCCTACTCCTGCTGTTCAACCAGTTGTCAAACAAGTGATAGATCCTGTAAAGAATGACAAGAAATTTGTGTCTGCCGTTAAGAGTAATAATGTGTTGTACACTTTTGTTGGTGATTCTAAAATCTATTCAGATCATGATTTTCCAATTAAAAATGTCAATCCATCTTCGATTGATAAAGTTTTTAAAGATAACACAAACAAGTTTTTGGGAAAGATAATTCCAAGTGTCATTGTAACTCAATGTGACCCAATTGCAAAAGCTGAAATCAGGAAACAATTTGGAAATCAAAAATCACCAACAAAGCAACAACCTATTGCTGCTAAGGGTAAACAACCAGAAAAGCGAGCTCAAAAGCCTAACGTTTCTCAATCTAAATTTGAAATAAAAGGAGCTCGTTATCAGAAGAAAAATAGTAATGTCAGATTTGTAGCATCGAAGGGTACGGATAAAATTAAGACTTTTGAAAACAAATCAAACACCGATTTTGTACAACAAGTCAAGATTTTAAAACGTAATAGCCAAAACAATTACACTCAACATACAAACGGGTGTGATGAAAAAGCAAGTACCTCGGGTTCTACTGGTTCGACATCTGTTTGTCGATCAGATTCTCCTAAGTTTGTGGAAAGGAGAACATGTTTTAAGTGTGGGGAGTTTGGACACATCATTAAAAATTGTCCAAACACTCCCAAGGATAAATTTGTTGAGAAAGCACCACCTTAAAAGGTTCACCCTCAACGTCGTCCCGTTTCACCAAAACATGATAAAAGAACTGTTAAGGAACAAGAAATGAAACAACGACGTCAAAACGTCAAAGCTGTTGAAAAGGCTTTAAAATCTGAAGTCAAAACGGTCAACAAGGAACCAAGTTCTTCACAATTTTTAAAAACAGAAGTTTCAGAATCTTTTCATAAAACTATATCTGGTAAAGCAAATCAAACTTGGAAACCTAAGACGGGTGAAAATTCAGGGGGAGGTGTTGTGTTACAAAATCATCAGGAAATCGAGATCATCTTTCGTGATGCTCAGGGACGACCCAAGACCACTAAGGCTTGGGTCCCCATCCTCAACTGATCATTGATGATATGTGCAGGGTGTTCCAGGAGGAACTATTAATAGTCATTGGATTGTTGATAGTGGAGCATCTAGGCACATGACAGGCGACTTACGGCTTCTATATGATGTGAGAAATATTAGAGGAGGCTATGTCACGTTTGCTGGAGACAAAGGTGGATACATCACTGGATAGGTAATGATCTCCAATGGTGTTGTATGTTTCGATAAGATCAATTATGTTTGACAAATTGATCATAATCTTCTCAGTGTTTCACAAATCTGCGATAAGAAGTTCACCGTGCATTTTGATGATGCCGGTTGTTATGTGCTGAAACCTGGTTTCAAAATTCCAGAAGAATGGATTCTCTTATCGGCTCCAAGAGTTAATGATCTTTATATTCTTGATATGAGCCAAGCGATTATGACTTCTGCACAAGTCACATGTTTTGTCTCAAAAGCCACAGAGAAGGAGTCTATATCTTGGCACAGAAGAATGGGGCACATTCACTTAAGAAAAATGAACCATTTGGTGAAAAACAGTCTTGTGAATGGTGTACCTGTGAGAAGTTTTCATCTACAAGATATCTGTGTTTCGTGCCAGAAAGGGAAACAAACGAAGAAGTCTCACCCTCTGAAGAAAATCAACATTGTTAGCATGCCTCTCGAACGTCTTCATATGGACCTCTTTGGACCTATGCGTCACAAGACAACATTCAGGGATGCTTATTGTTTAGTGGTTACTGATGATTATTGTAGATTTTCTTGGGTAGCTTTTATGGCACACAAGAGTGATACTCCCGGAATCCTCAAGGATCTTCTTACAATGTTGGAAAATCTCTACACATGAAAGTTAAGAGGATCAGAAGCGACAATGGAACTGAGTTCAAGAACCGTGTGATGGATGAGTTCTATACTTATAAGGGCATTCTTCATGAATACAGTTCTCGATACACTCCACAACAAAACGGTGTCGCGGAGAGGAAGAATCGGATGATAATTGAAACTGCAAGAACGATGTTGGTAGAGTCGGAGCTTCCTGTTCAGTTCTGGGGGGAGGCTGTGTCGACTGCTTGCTACACATTAAACCGAGTTCTTACAGTTAAGAGACATGGCAAAACTTGTTTCGAACTTCTACAGAAAAGGAAACCGGATCTTTCTTTTCTAGAACCTTTTGGCGGTCCATGCACTATGATTGAGCCAGATGGAAAGTTTGGCGCGAAAGCTATCGAGGGTTTCTTCCTTGGATATGCTACTCCGAATTTTCGCGTATGGAATCTGGCTACCAAAAAGATTGAGCTATGGAGTGAAGTAAGGGTTCAAAGGTATACAAGTTCTGTTAGAGCTCCGGGTGATCCTTGGATGTTCGACTACGATGGGCTATTCGACTCCTTTAATCTGCCAACCTTTGACGAAGAATCTGCAGCTGCTAGAATGTTATTTGAAAGTAACAACGCTGCTGGCTCACCATTGGTTAGACCTGTTATTGTTAACCCCCAAGGTTCTAATTCGGTTAACAATACGGTTCAAAATGAGGTATTTGAAGATGCTACTGAGTACAATGAGTCATCGGAAGACGATGAATATCTTGATGCTATTGAAGGCACTTCAGCTCCAGTTGCTCCTATTCAGTGTGCTTCTATTGAAACTCCTCATGTGCAGGATGTTGATACTGCTGAAGGGAATGCATCCACTTCTACGCATATTCCCGGTGTGGAGTTGGTTGTTGATCTTAATATTAACAATTTGGGTGTTAATGTTCGTGTTCCTGAAAATCCTGAAATGAGGATTCACGATACCCATCCTCAGCAGAATATCGTAGGAGATGTCCAACGCGGGGTGCAGACGCGTAATCAGCTGAGAAACAACCAGAATGCTGGTTTATATTCAGCCATCAGAGAATCTGGTCTTCAAAATGATTGGTCCTTCGCGTGTTACCTTTCACAGGAAGAACCGAGATCTTGGAAAGAAGCCTTAAAGGATAATTCTTGGGTTGAAGCAATGCAAGAGGAACTACAACAGTTCCAGAAACTGGGTGTTTGGAGACTTGTTGAAAAACCCGACAACTACATGAAAATTGGCACCCGTTGGGTTTACAAGTGCAAAAAGGATGATCATGGAGTGGTCATTTGCAACAAGGCAAGATTGGTTGTTCAGGGCTTTCGTCAAATTGAAGGCATTGATTATAATGAGGTTTATGCACCAGTTGCTCGTCTGGAGGCTATTCGGCTCTTTCTAGCTTATGCTTCTTTTAAGGGATTCAAAGTCTACCAGATGGACGTCAAAAGCGCTTTCTTGCATGGTATTGTTGAAGAAGAGGTGTATGTCGAACAACCTCCAGGTTTCGAAGATCCTATCAATCCCGATCGGGTTTGGTTGCTCAACAAAGCTCTCTACGGGTTACATCAAGCACCGAGGGCTTGGTATGCAACTTTATCTACTTATCTGCTGGAGAACGGTTTTCACCGGGGTCTTATCGACTGTACTCTTTTCATTAAGGAACAGGATGGTGATTTGTTGTTGGTACAGGTATACGTTGATGATATCATATTTGGTTCTACTAACGATGCTTTGTGCAGGAAATTTGAACGTGTTATGCAGGAGAAGTTTGAAATGAGCGCAATGGGAGAGATGAATTTCTTTTGGGCCTACAAGTTCAACAAACTGATTCTGGGATATTCATCCATCAGACTAAATATGTTGGTGACATCTTGAGCCGATTCCAGATGTCAGAAGCAACGCCCATTGGTACCCTACTTCCGACTAATCACGGGATTACTCCGGACTTGAAGGGTGAAAGTGTCAACTCTTCTTATTATCGCGCTATGATCGGATCTCTCATGTATCTCACAGCAGCGAGGCATGACATCATGTATCCAACATGCCTGCTTGCAAGATATCAAGCTAACCCGAAGGCATCTCATTTGGGAGCTGTTAAGAGGATTTTTTGCTATCTAAAGGGTTGCCCGGACACCGGTCTCTGGTACCCTAAGGATGATAGTTTTGACTTGGTTGCTTTTAGTGATTCAGATTTCGGCGGATGCAAAATAGATGGCAAATCCACAACGGCTGGATGTCAATTCTTGGGAAGTCGCTTAGTCACGTGGCAGTGCAAGAAGCAAACTTGTGTCACTACATCAACTTGTGAGGCTGAATACATTGCTGCCTCAAGTTGTTGCTCTCAAGTTCTGTAGATTCAGCAACAAATGCGCGACTACGGTTTTGAATTCCTATCTACCTCTATTTTTGTTGATAATAATGCTGCTTTATCTATCACTAGAAATCCTGTCCAACACTCCAAGACCAAGCACATCGAAATTAAGTATCACTTCATACGTGATTGTTTTGACAAAAGATTAATCGATGTTGTTAAAATCTACACTGATGAACAGCGTGCTAACCTGTTTACAAAAGCTTTTGACAAATCTCGTTTTGACTATCTTTTGTTGGTCAATGGTGTTAAGGTGAAACAATAGTAAAACTTCTTTCGGCTGATCGTTTTTGTAAATATTTTCTTAAGCGTCAAAAATCCAAAAAGATTTTCAGTTTACTTATCTTTTCGCATTTTAGGGGGAGAAATTTCAGAAAATACAAAAACATGTGAAAAATTCAAAAATCCAAAAATATGTCGTTTACTTTCTGTCTTTAAGTTTGAAAAAAAAAACAAAAATTAAAAAACAATAGAAAATCAAAAATGAGTTTCTTGGAAAAAAGAAGGGAAAGTGATGATATACACTGGCGTGGTCTGTCAATATGGTCAAAAGAAAAAGAAAAATTGAAAAATGATAAGTAGCTTTACTAACGATGTATCGGTAGGCTCACAATCAGACTAAAATGTGCAGGATGATATAAACCTAACAGACTTCAAGTCAAGTGGGAACCATTCATTGGCATATGGTCTTGGTACCGAAATTTCGTTTGATTGATTGCCGAGGTTCTGAGAAATTCGGTCTTTATGCTGTCTTATCATCTGGGTATCATGGTTGTATCAAACCGAAAAATAACTGAGATGAAGTCTAGATCTTCCAAGATACTATACATACGTGTACATATTGCATACGACCTCAATAAGTGATCAACAATCACATGTCCAAACAAAATAAATGATAATTTATCACAGATTTCTTGCGGGAGTCAAGTTCGTCTCTTTGCTGTACGTTGTACTGACCTGTTCACGGGCTTGCTCCTGTGCCCTCATGCATCTGAAAATCAAGTTCCTCATCAATAAGTGATTCATTCACATAGGGCTTGTTTTCAAAACAAAATAAGTGAGTTTCTCACATTCCTTTATACGGTCAAACGGATAATAAGCGGTATACTCACCGGTAAGATGAACTCTCGTGCATACCTTGATACGGGAATGTGTCATGAGTGGATGAACACCGACAAGTAAGTATAACCCTTACCGTAAATCATATCTCCTAATTGTGATTACATCTGATAAGTTGAGCTTATGTGGATAACAATACCGATAATTGTGGTAAGATACTTATCTAAAGCTTTAAACAAAAATCAGAAACCGTTTTGACAAAGACCGTAAGCTGGTAATGATTCTCTTACCTTGAAAGTCGCAAAAAGATTGATTATTGTACAGTTTCTTTATGTTATTGTCTTTCATTAGTTTTTCGCGTTTTAATTTCTGTTGTAGTGTATGTTGTAAAACTCATTTTGATTAGCCGGAGTGGTAACTCGAAGTTTTATGCCGAAAAGCCTGAAACCGAATTGTTTGTGTTTTCACTTCATAAAATATCCTTTTTGCAAATTGGAAAAATTATCAAAATGTAAAATCTGTTCAAAATTAATCAAATTGTGTTTTTGTGTTGAGTGGTCAACACAGACCTCATTTGGTCTTCGACGAACCTTAAATGGTTGACGAAGCTTAACCTTCATCAAAGTGGGTTTTGGGCTAAATGTTACAAGCCTAACTTAGAAACTTCGTAGGACCAAAAGAACCTTCGTCGAGCCCAATTCAACCTTCGCCACCAATTTAACCTTCGACCCATGTTGAACCTTCATCGTGGGTCCAGGATATATAAAGGGGACCCATGTGCATTATTGACATCAGTTTTTAAAATCACTTTTACAAAACCCTGTACTGTTCATCCTCTTCTCCGCGGATACCCCCTTTTAACCGACTTCAAGTTTCTCTTGATTTCCTTGATAATTTAACAAACTAAGGTACTCAAATGCATCAAAAACTTGATCTAAACCTGATTGAATGTTAGATTGTGATAAGTGTTGTATGAATATAGTGTATATATCTGGGTTTTTGATTTGGTTTTTGTTTCGGGTATCAAACAGGGGTTTGGGTTAGGGTTTGTTCATGGTTAATGTCTTGATGCTTTGTATTATATTGATTGTTTGATTTTCAGTATATTGTCGGTAATGAGTATAAATCAACTGGGTTTTCATTTGAGTTGTTAACCAATGTCACAGGGGTGTTTTTGATTCAAACAGGGGTGTGGGTTTTGGTTGTTTCTGCTTTTAACATCGGTTAAAATCCTGGGTTTGGATTCTTTCTGATTGTTCATTTGAGTTGTGGTTGATGATTATATCAACTGGGTATTAACACCAGACGACGAACCCTAAATTTGACAAAATCCCCAAAATTTGATTTCTGAACGGCGAACTTTAATTTGACGAACCCTAATTTGACGAAGTTTAAATTTCGTCATAACTGTGAACGACGAACCTTAATTAACGCTGACTAACGTTGACTGTTTGACCATTGAACCTTCGTCACATTTGAACATTTAACTTTCGTCATACATAAGCGACGAAGTTTCAAACTTCGTCAATGGGGATCAAACTTCGTCACAAGGAATCAACCTTCGTCACAGTGAACTATTCTTTGACACTCAACACTTAGAAAATTTCATGTTTTGTCAAAAATTGTAACTCTTATACTGTGGGTATATATATACATAATTAATGTTTACAATGAACATAAAATGTGTATACATATATGTATTATTAAAGTGTTATATGCTTTGGTCTCATTACGAGTATGTTTCATACAAAGAATGGCTCCGAAAGCTCAAAAGCGCAAACCCACAAAGAAAACGGACAAAACAGAAGAACAAATAATGTCCGAACCTCGACACAATATGGTTGCTTTCTTAGATCCTGAAGGAAAAGTTGACGATTACAAGGAGATTACGCAATGGCTCAGGGAATCTCGTATTAACAAAGCTGTTACATTTTCAACACCTGTGTACAAGTCACTTATTAAAGCTTTCTGGGAAACTGCGAAAATCATAGAAGTTGACGGGAAGGAAGTTATACAAGGGCAGGTTCATTAGTTGAATGTAGATGTATCACCAGAGATTTTAAACACTGTTTTGGAGCTTCAAGTTGACGCAAATGCTCCATTCTCCATTCTGATCATGTGCACGTGTGGATGCCTACTGAGAATGAAGTACACTGGCGATATCTTTGCTGGGCAAATAAACAAAGCTAATTTGCCACTACGGTACAAGTTCTTGCTGTATGTTCTAATTCAATGCTTAAGCAAAAGTCGTGCAGATTATGATAAGGCAGGGAATGATCTTGTGGGGTTGATGGTCGCATTGATATTGAACAAACCTTTCAGCATTTCACAGTTTATCTTCGCCAACATGAAACACAATCTGAGGAGAACAAGAACTCATACGTCCGGCAACAAATTCTGGATGTATCCGAGATTTATGCAAATGATAATGAACGTTCAACATCCGGATCTTCCCAAGGCCGCTAACGACATTCTTAAGATCGATGCTATGTTGGAAAACTCGTTATGGATATTCAAGGGTTTCTCTGCTAAGAGATACAAAGAATCGGATCCTCCTTGAAAGATGTTTGGTGCTCTGGTGAACAAAGAATACGTGGCTCCTGCTAATGACAAATGGCGTCATGACGACAGCCAGTCAGATGATGAGGAACCAGAGTTAGAAAAGAAGATGAAAGACAAGTTCAAACGCAAGCGTGATTCATCTGATTTGTCTGATAGTGATGATGATGATGATGAAGAAAGTGGTGATGGTGATGGTGGTGATGCTGGAGCGACAGCAGCTAGTGCACCTGACGCTAGTAGTGCTGGTGGAGATGAACAAGCAGATTCTGAAAAAAGATACTGATTATGTTCCGTCGGATACTGAGACCGAACGTTTACAGAAAAAGAAAACGGTTGTCCTTCGCAAGAAGAAAGCTAAAAAGAACATTGGTACTTCCTCAACTGCTCAGCAATCCATTCCTAAAGAGCCTATACAGGAAGCTGCAATGGATCCAAACCTTGGATTCACAGCTGAAGAAGCTTCTACAATGGTGCCGTCTACTCCGAGGTCTACAGAACCACCAACTACAGCTAGTCAACCACCTCCTGTGGTTACATCGGCTCCTGAAACTCCAACGGTAACTCCTCAAGCTGGTCCACAAAGATCAATGGCTTCTGTATCAGAGCGACTACATCTCAGCCTAGTTCTGAACGTCAAAGGATATTCTCGGAAATGTCTCAAGATGAAAAGAACAACTTCTTATTTTCTCAACTTGAAGCTGCTGCAGATCGTATACAAAGGCCTACCGATTTCATCAGGATCACCAAGAATGATCAACTCAGTCAACTGTTGGAAATAAATACGTTGAAGTCCACTGTTGAACAACAACAAACTATTATAGGATGCCAACAAGCCGAGATCGATCAACTTAAAGCAGAAAATGAAAGGCTAAAAGCAGCTGATAATGCTCGTGGGTTAGAGATGAATCATTTCAGACAAATCAGTGGTGTTCTTCAACAATCTGCTGAAACGCTCAAGGCAAAGTATAGTGAAATCAAGGCGTGGTACGACAGTTAAAATAAAACTATTGCTGATGGAGTTAAGACTATGAATAATAATTTCGAAAACGTCAGAAAACGTGTTGTTGTTTTGTGGAATGAAAGATGCAAGCAACAGGAAGTGTTGAAGAAGCATGATCATGATTCTGAAGATCAAGGGAATCCAGATCCCTCAGCTGCTGCTCAACAACCTCCAACCTCTACATCTACACAGATCGTAGTGTACCATCCTCCACAAGTCAAATCTTCTCAAGGAACATCGAGTAGTGCACAACCTGAAATGAAAATGTTCGAAAGCACTTCCTACGTGGAAAGTGACATGGCTGGTACTTCTAATGTTATTAGCTCTTCTGATATTGCCTTACGGGTTATACATCCTGTATCTGGAGAACTATTAGAAGAAGGGGAGTTGGTGGATGATTTATCATATGAGCATAAACTAGCTTTGGAAGAAATGAACACAGTGGATGATGCTGTGATTGATCAAATGACAATTGAACCAGAAACAGTTGACACCGAGAATCTGGATGAAATAGTTTTTGAAGGCGAATCGAGTAAATCAACTTACGTTCGTGCTGACGGAACGGATTTTGATCCGTTCGATGAAGAATGGCTGAAAAAGAATCTTGAGGACATCAACGAGCAATTTAATAAACGTGATTCTTCAGACAATCCAACAGACGCATTCCAAGAATGGAGAAAAAGCTTTTTGTCGAAGATCGAGAAACCAACTCCTCCAGAAGCACAGGTTGATTACATGCAGTACGTAAAAGAAAAGCCGCATGGAAAGATACTCAGCTGGATGTTTGTGAAAGATATTCACTGTGTGGCCATCAAGCGCGAACACGGCATCCAGTATTTCAATTCGTTGCTGAGTATCACATCTCTGTCATTCTATGACGCTGCTGCCTTAACGAAGTTGAAACTGATCAATCGCTCAAACTATGCTGGAGCAACTTTGTTCGAAAAGAGATTGAGTTTCAATCGTCGAAACGGGTGGAAAGATGAACTATACAAACCGCAGTTTCCGGTCTATCAGCAGATCAAGTATACGTTAGATCCAGAGACCAACACGGGTCAATATAAGCTAATCTATCAGCCGCCGAAAGTCATGGATAAAATTCCACTGATGGCGATGAAACAAAATTTCTTGGGGAACATGCGATTATGGTGTTACGATTCGGATACGCATGAAGTGGTGATTGTATTTAAAGATCAGGAAAACTTCTGCATGCTAGATCCGATGTGGATTGTCAACATGTCTGCGGCCGACATCAACAAACTGTTTCGGCATGATATCTTCTATGAAGACGAGTACGCTCAACAAGCTTTACTGTTCCAACGCGTCGCTTGTTTCTGCTTTTATCGTGGTATTCATGCCAGAAGCACCTGGTCCGCAAAACACTAAGATTGAAGACTCAAAGATCGAAGACCAAGCAACAGACAAGGGGGAGTTTGTTAGTGCATTTTTGTGTCTGTAACTTGTCTTGTTTCGTTGTATTTTAAACGGTCTTTTGTTATCGAGTCTGTTTGTTCCGTTATGTCTACCTAGTCGGATATCCTCCTATCCTACTTGGTATGATGTTTGTCTCTATTGTATGTTTAACATAATGCAAGTGTGCATTGATGTTGTGTCCTTACTTGTTATCATACTCACACTGTAAAACACTTAGAATATATTTTGTCTTGTTTGTGATTGACGAAGGTTAACCTTCGTCATGAACATACATGGCGAACTTTCAAGGTTCGTCAAGATAATGTGTGACGAAGTTTAACCTTCATCATTCATACCTTCATCACATGAAGGTTCGTCTAAGAGGGCAGTATATATAACACAGTTGTTTATCAGTTTGGGTATGAGAGCATAGAGAGAAACTGAGAGTTTATCGTCAAGCATTGTGTGTATGTGTTTGCAGTTTGTTCTCATCCTGTTAATCTAAGTGAATCTTTGATTATCTGTTGTGTTATCAGCTTTACGTCTGTTTGGTTTGCACCAACACGGGGATTCCGCACCCGTGATAGTGTTTGTGATAAACAAGGATAGGTTACGTATCAGATCCTCCGAGAAAAATGGACCTACAAACATTTATGACATAACCGATAAATTACATGCGCAACCTCCATGTCACGTGGACCAAAGCTAGGACCAGCTTATCCCTGATTGAGTACGGAGTTTCCGGTCGGTGAGCATTCTGCTAACATAATAGATTGGAGTTTGGATCCCCTCCCTTTCCATCAATAACACTGCGACTACTGCCTTGTCCGAAGCTGACAAGTACAGGACGGGTGTTTCCTCTTCGCGCGGGGCGGTCAAGGTAGGGAGTTGGATCAAGCACACCTTCATTTGCTTGAAGGCAGTTTCAGCTTTGGTCATCCAACTGAACTCATTCTTTTTTACGCAGTTGTGCAGCGTGCTTATAAAAGGAAAAGACTTTGCGGAGTGATTGGACAGAAAACGATTCAGTGCAGCGAGTCGGGCGGCTAGGCATTGCATTTCCTTTATGCTGCTGGGAGATGTCATTCTCTCAATGGCTTATACCTTCTCAGGGTTCACTCTGAATCCACTCATTGTCACCAAAAAACCCAAAAATTTACCTTCCTCCATTCCAAACGAGCACTTGCTCGGGTTGAGCTTCATGTTGACGCTGCACAATGATTTGTAGGTTTTTTTAAGTCATTTGTTCTTCCTATGGGCTCATGATTACCAAGTCATCAATGTACACTTCGACAAGCTTCTCGATGTCATCGCCAAAGGTTTGATCCATTAAGCGCTGATAGGTTGCACCGGCATTGCGCCAGCCGAACGACATCTTGGTATAGTAGAAAATGCCCATCTCAATGTGAAATGCCTTCTTGACTTCATCCTTGAGGGCCATTTGCACTTGATGGTAACCCTTGTAACAATCCGAGAAACACTTCCATCGAAATGGCGCGTCATAGCAATCTTTGGGGCAAGCCTTGTTAAGATCCTTATAGTCCGGGCACATACGCCACCCCCCGCTTGACTTCTCAACCATCACTGGGTTTGCAACCCAAGTTTGATATCACACCTCACGCAAGATGCCAGCTTTCAACAATTCTGAAACTTGTTCGTTTATTGCTTTGGTCTTCTCAAAACCAAGATTGCGCTTTCTCTGAACAACAGGTTCGACGGATGGGAAGGTGTTCAAGCAATGTTCAATAATGTCGTGTGGGATGCCAGTCATGTCAGCTGGCGACCAGACGAAGATGTCCATATTCTTGTAAAGCAGTTGCTTTAGAAACGCTCGAATGTTCTAGGACATTGCAGGACTGAGGATCACTGTTTGCTCAGGATACTTTCGGTTCAAAACCCACTTTTCTGGCTATGTGCGCGGAGTGCTCTTACTTTCCTTTGCCTGGAGAGCTTTGTTAGTAGCCATTACCTCTTTTCTTGAATAGATGATCGCCACTCCCGTTTCAGTCGGGAAACCGACCGCAGAGTGTGGAGTGGACGTCACCATGCTCAGATGACCCTGACTTTCTCTACCAATCACGATATCATGCCTTGAGTTAATTGGCATGGCCATGAAATTTACCTTTGTCATTCTTGAATTCTTCCTATCTAACAGCGTGACCGGGAAAGAAATCTGGCCAAGAGGAAAAACTATTTCATTGCAGAAACCTGATAAGGGATAATCTACCGGCTCCAAGAGTTCCTTATCCTCTGGATCGAAATGATTGAAACATTGTTCATAAATGATATCGGTCATGCTCCCCGGATCGATGAAGATGTAATATGTCTCATAGTGACCCAGGATACCGGTGATGACGACAGGGCGTGTGGTGCGAGGCCCCCCTCATACCATCGGGAATATGACTTGTTGTTCACGCCATGATTCATCAATCGAGTGCTTGCCCCTACTTTTCGCGCTTCTTCGTAGTCCTCCGTTTACCATATGGGTTTCGAGCCGATGGACTTTCTTTTGGCCCCTTTTATCAGTTCTCTGTATCTGTCTAGTTTCCTTGCACACCTTCTTCCCCAGATGCCCAAGCTTTCTACTTTTAAGGGCTTTCTCAATTTCTGTGTGCAGGCTGATACAATCATCAGTCAGGTGACATATGTCCTTGTGAAAATCACAATACAGGTTTGGGTCCATGGCCTTTCTTGTTTCTCATGGGTTAGGGGGCTTTAAAACCATGGTTCTTCTAGAAACACCAAACTATTCTAGTGATTGGCTTGTGGTTAGTGTCTCGTCCAAAAGAGGTTAATCTTCCCCCGTGGCTTGTCTAAACAGTGATTAAGATCCTACAAAACAATTAACACACCATAAGCTTGTTACAAGGAGGAGAATAGGGGTTCTCCTTGTAACCACCCTCCAGCATGAGAATAAGTAATTGTTTTGAGGATAATAGTGTGTGTATTAAGTGAGAGAGCAACAGAGCCATCCTTAAACCTGGAGGTGAAGTTCCCTATTTATAGCTGAGGTGGTTAGTGAAGGAGATGGGCTGATGGGCCTTGGTTCTAAGGATGACAACAAGGAATATCCATTCTGCTCCCTCTGCCATGACCGTTAGTGATTCCAGGAGCGAGGGTAGCTGGCTCATGCTGAATGGATCCACGTGTCATGACGCTTGTCCTTGTTGTCTGGTCTGTCATCAGCAGCTAAGTAGAGATCATGGAGCGGTTGTCGACACACATTGATTGGTGCTATGTATACGTCCTTGTGTACTTTTTTGTCTCCTATACGATTTTCTGATGGAATGGTGTTTAACATGTTTAAATGATTAACTTTATGAGTTTTTATGTATTTAAATGTGTGGAATTGAATAACTACGAGAAGTTAATGTTTTGTAGGTTAAACACAAAGATTTGACGTGTTTCGAGGAAAACAAATGGATGGAATTGAAGATCTTAAGATAGGGAAAGAGGGCTGAATTATGAAGACGTGGGCGAAAACGGAGAGGAAATCGGACTTAAAACGAAGAAGTTACAAAGAAAACAGTGTTGTGAATAATCTGTCTGCAGTAGGCTATGGTTTCAGCCTGTTCTATCGTAGCCTATGGTGCTGGGTTACGAAAATTGATTAAAAACATATCAAAAAATAGGGTTAGGGGATCTGATTCATTCCAATAGAGAGGCACGACTAAAGGGACGATTTTTGGGGTTCTTCTTGGTGTTTTTCCATCATTCCACATCACCTAACCATCATTTAATCATCAATCATGCCTTCGAACATCAAGATTGAAGATCAATTCACAAGCATGATTGGCTAATTTCATTGTGGTTTCCTCCGGATGGAGGGTTTTTGTAAGTTAGATGATATTATTTGTTTGTGACTATCGTTTAAACTCGGTGATCTAAGCATTCGATGCTTTTCACTGTTGATTTGATTAATCGATTGTAACTGATTGCATTTTATTTAACCTTAGTTCTTAATCATTCAATTCCCCAGAGTTCTAGTAATTGGGATATATTTGCTATGGGATTAGGGTTGGTAATTGTGACTGATAATTATTTGATAACCTCCCGTTATGTATTGACCGGAGTACTTGTCATTGATTATCACAATTGGTTAATTAGGTTAAACACTCATGTATATGTAAGTGTTTCGATTAAACACATAATTGAATCTAGCTGCAAAACCTGAAATCTGGAGGATCCATTGTTCTCTCGATTGACTTAAACCTCACTTTTAGTTCGTAATTTTTAGATAATCAATCAAATCCAACAACTGAGTTTTACTTTTTCAATAGTAGTTAGTCAAAACTGAGCATTACACACTTTCCACAATCCTCTTCTGGTTCGATATCCGACTTATCCTATCTATTGGTTTAGTTGGTTTTTGCATATTCGTTACGACAGACATCAAAATGCATGTACCCGTAGCCTACAGCTTGGCCATAGGTTGGGTTTTGTTGCATATGGGTCAAGTTTAATCCACGAATCTGGGTCGGATCCATGTTTTCACCCAAGTCCTGAACATAATTCTTCCAGGTTTATTACATATCATCTTAATCCTTTCAAAACCCTAACCTCAAGAACCCACTTCCATCTCTATCTTCTTCATCTCTTCGCCAAATCGAGCGAGCTTATAGTCTTTCTTGCTTAATTTTTCAAGGGGAACACAACCTTAGTGTTTGTTTCTCAAGATTCGTTCATATTTGTAAGAAATCTAAGCAAAGAAGTGACGAACCCTAGTTTTATAAATTGGGGATTTTCACTTTGGAGTGCAATTGGTTGTAGTTGAAGTCTAATCTAGCATATATAAACATCATAGGTACATTTCTAATCATTGTTTCGCTAAATTATTGAAGGTGAAGTTGATATATGTGTGAGACATGCTTGGGAGATGATTTATTATGTTGGAAACTAAGAATGTTTGCATGTAATTGTGAGGTTACCCTTGAATTTTTGATAAAATTCAAACTTTGATGCTAATATATGAGATAGGTTGAGGTTTATGGCTACGAGATGACGTTGATAGGGCTTTTGAACATGTTAAAGATGTTATATTATTTGAAAATCAACTAAGAACCTTAAAGCTAGTAATTTAATGAAGCTTGGAACATGTCAAAAGTTTAAAAATTTTGTTCAACAAGTAGTGGGTGATCGTTGAGGTTTGGATTCAACAGGACCAGTAGCCATAGTGTCAAATAAGTGTGGGGAAGTTGTTGGTATTACACACTTGTTTAAGTCTCGTATTGTGAAACTTACTTGAATTGTTTGCATGGTTTCTTGTGTGTAGGATGGGAAAATCAAAGGAACATCATCACAGACATCGAAGGGGAGGGGTGAACGATTTGGAGGGATTATTTTCAGTCAACATCTAATAATCATCATAATCCCCATCATTCTAATCCAAGTAAAGAAGGTTTTCAACTCCAAATCAAGTTTTGAAGATCAACCAACCATTATGAGCGGCTAATTATCTATGGTTTCCTCTGGGTGGAGGATTCTTGTAAGTTAACTGATTTTATGTGTTTAAACTAACTTGTGAACATTGGCAATCTAAGCATTTGATGCTTGTTACCTATTAATTTGATTGATTAGTTGTAACGGTTGATTTTATTTAAACTCTATTTCTGATTCTTTCATTTCCACGGAGTTCTAGTAATTGGGATATATTTGATAAGGATTAGGGTTAGTAACTTCAATTGATTAACTATATGATAACCTTTTGTTGTTTTGCAATCGAAGTAAGTAGTCTTTAGGTAATCACAACTGGTTAATTAAATTAAACAATCATGTCTATGTTATTGTCACAATTAAACACATAATTGAAGTTGGCTTTGAATCTAAAATCCGGAGGAACCATTGTTCTCTCCCATTGTTTACAACTTGTTTTTAGTAACTATTAGTTTAATCAAACTCGCAATCAACCAAGTTTTATTTTATTGCAAGTAGTTAATCAGTACTTAATCAATACTTAGCATCGTGACACTTTCCACAATCCTCCTCTGGTTCGATAACCGACTTATTATATCTATATAGTTTATTTCGGTTTTTGCATGTTCTTAACGACAGACATCATTGTCCATCGTGCAGCACGATTAGATAAAAACTTTTGGATGATTATTGACCCACTAATTTACCATTTGTACCTTTTGTCTCCTGTACGATGTTAACCTTCGCTTCTTACCTCCGCGCGACTCTGATACTTCTCGTGCAGTCAGCGCAAGGTCAAGGAAGCTAGGTCTTTTATCTAAGGAGCTAAGTGTTAGAACTGATTTTATTTTGGTCCTGACCCTGCGCGCAACTTGGAACACGTCTGGTAGTCAACGCAAGGTCGGGAAAGTCATCAATTTGGTTTATCTTGAGTATGGTCTCGTGCGCGACCTGAGTTTTACTTGTATGGTTGGTGCAGGATTTAGGACCGTACCTCTCCAGGAAGGCATTACGAACATCAAGTTGACGTAGTGGCCAATCAAAAATTGTAGCCAGAGCAAAGACAACATGAACAGTAGAAGCCTTGACCACAGGGCTGAAAGTATGTGAGAAATCAAGACCAGGAATTTGAGTGAAACCTTGGGCTACCAAAAATGCCTTGTAATGGTCAATTATCCCATCTGATTTATGTTTGGTCCGAAATATCCACTTCGATCCAACAATATTATTATTTAAAGGGCAAGGCACCAAAACCCAAGTGTTGTTATTTTGTAAAGCAATAATCTCTTCATCCATGGCCTTAACCCATTTGTGATGTTTAGCAGTCGACTTATAACCATGAGGGTCAGCGACGGCCAACAAAGCATGATGCAATTTATTTGAGAACAAGGATAAATCTGCATGATGTTTAGGTTTTAAAATGCCATTTTTAGAGCGGGTTGTCATGGGGTGAGTTTGAGTAGTTAGTTGAGCTGGTGGAGCAAATGTTGAGGGTGTGTTGTGGGCTGGATTGAGATTATTGGGTTGGGGGTTATTGGGCTGATCCGTAGAGGCGGTTGAAGGAGGAGAGTGCTTGGCTGAGGGTTGAGTGGATAGTTAGTTTGGTGTTTGGGCCGAGTGGGTAGGGTTGGGTGGGTGTGACTGGTTTTCGGTTTGGGTTTGGGTTGAGGAAGTGGATTGGGTCGAAGGGATTAAGGAGGGTGAGTGGTGAGTAGGACATAGAGGGCATAGTTGGCAGTGCCTGGTAAATAGTGCCGTGGGTGGGGGGTGTGAGGATGGGAGGTGGGTTGGGTAAAGACACGATAGGAAGGGTTTCATCAAAATTGGAAAAGACTAAGGTGGCCTCATCAACGGGAGAAATATTTCCACTAAAAGGAAATGTGTCTTCTTCAAATGTAACAAGGCGTGTAACATAGACACGATGTTGGTGCATACGTCTGTCAACTTCGTCTTGTATCGAGTCTTGCATTGTTCATGGCTCGAAGATTGAGAAAGTCAGTCAAATAGTTAATTTCGCTTGAAACATGTAATTTCGCTCGAAGTACTTATTTCGCTTAAGTGTGTAATATCGCTTGAATGGTGATTTCGCTTGTAATGTGATTTCGCTTGAGTCTTGTTCAAGCGAAATCAGATGTCTATAAATAGGTAATAAGTTCATTTCATTTGTAGCGGAATTAGGAAGGTTGTTTCCGACGGCGAAGCTCTATCGAAGTGTCTTCAGAATTGTAATCGTATCAGAATCAATATACAAGACAGTTAAAAGTGATATCTTGCTGAATTCAACTCATCATGTCTGTTTCCGCCTTTCATTTTGAGTAGAACGCCTCTGATCGACTCATTTCGGGTCTGACGACGATCCTACATGTGGTATCAGAGCACAGGAGGAGGAGTTCTGCAGATTTCAGCTTGATTTCATCTCATTTTCTTACTTCTACACCTTCTTTTCTCAATTGAACAAGTTTTCACGGTTAAAATGGCCTGAATTTTTCACAACATAATCGAAACAGTGTTTTAACAAACCCTTGAGAATATCAGATCAAAACTCAAAGTAAAACTGATAAAAATGGACTAAAAACTTAATTTCGCTTGAACGAACCTTTTGATTCCGCTTGAAAAGTTGAAGTTATTCCAAGCGAAATAAGTAATTCCGCTTGAAAACCTATTTTCGTTTGGTGATTCCGCTTCAAATTGGTTATTCCGCTTGAAAATTTCAAGCGAAATCATAATTTCGTTTCAAGTTTCTGATTTTGCTTAAAAATTTCTAATTTCGTTTGAACATTTTGTGCAGGTGATTTCGTTTGAGATCATATTCCGCTTGAGAGTATCTATTTTTGTGGAAAAGTTTATCAAATCATGGAAGAGGAATTTTATAACGCGTTTGCTACATCTCCGACTAGTCCAGCTACCATTGCTCATAACTTGAACTTGGAAAACGAAACTGGAACTTTACAAAAACCCCCGAAACTTATGGGAATTGAAGAGTATCATGGTTGGAAAAATTGTTTTGAGAATTGGGTTCAGGCAAACCATCTAAGAGCTTGGGAAAGCATTGAAACAAAATATGTTAGACCATAGACTGCTTTGAAAGTTGATAAAATCATTTCAGAATTCACAGACAATGAGAGAGACAGTTATAAAGGAGAGAAAATGATGATTAGTCTTCTACAACAAGCTGTCAAAGATGACATCTTTATTTTGCTTCAGCATGATGGTAGTGCATTTTCGATTTGGGAGGCACTTGAGAAGAAGTTTGAAGGAAGTACAGAAATGCTCAAGAGTAAAGCATCTTTGATGAAAAAGGAGTTTGAGTTGTTTACAAGTATGCCAGGGGAGATTACAAAGACTCTTATTGAGAGATATTGTCATCTTGTGCGTACCATGTCTCAGTTGAAAATTACTAAAACTCCAGCAGGATGGGTTGAAAAGTTAGCTGATGCATTACCACATAAAGAATGGGGTACTTATCTCATGATCTTAAAGAATTCTGGAGAATTTAGAAGATTGTCAATTGGACAGTTTATTGAAAAGCTTGAGGCACTGGATCTTGAACAACAAAAGATTGCCAGAATGAACAGCTCAAGCAATCAACAAGACATCAAATTGTATTATAAAGGAAATATTCAAACTGTTGAAGCAAGTCCAAAGATCCAAACTGCTTTTAGTGCAGGAAATTCATCCGGATCAGCCAGTCAAAGTTCAATCAACACTAGTGGATTTTCAAATGTCAATCCTCCAAGTGTTCAAAGTTCAAATGTTGGTAATGAACAGATGATTCAGTGCAATGTTGCTTTGCATCTTCAAAATGGTCAAAGTTTTTCTAATGAAGTTGTTAAAAGTCATATGGCATTATTGGTTACTGCTTTGGAATCTTATGAAGGATTGATTGCTGGAAGAATTGGTAATCCTATGCTAATAAAGGAAGATTATGATCAGATCGATGCAGAAGAATTGGAGCTCATGGACATCAAATGGTGTCTAGCTAGTGTCTTGAGAAGAGCTGAAAAGTTCAAAATGATTACAGGAAGAAATGATTTTTTGGATGCTCATGTTTCAGGTTTGGGTTTTGATAAATCTAAAGTTACTTGTTTTCGATGCAGGGAGAAAGGTCATTTCAAGAGAGAGTGTAAAAATCAGGAAACTAGTGGAGCAAAGAATCCTTTTGGAAAAGATGATTACTATCGAAAAGCCATATATCAACAGGTTGCTCATCAACCGCATCAACAAAAAGATTCACAAACTGCTCATGGGAAAATGATCGAAGATGCACACAAGAAAGCTTACTTTGGTATCATTGATCAAGATGATGAGAAAATGGCTCCAGGATTTAGCTGGGATAAGTTTGTGGATGAGAATGGGGAGTTTAAGGCTTTTATTGCTCACATTATTCAAAAGCCAGAGTTGATGAAAGAATGGATAGCAGTGTTATCTGATGAAGAAGAAAGTCAAGATGAAGAATCTGTATCATCTGAAAACAGTTCAACTGATTCAAGTGATGATGATGAAGATATTGAACAGATAAACATTGGAAAAACTCATTTATCTTCTGACAGTTTTGAATTTTATTTTGCAGAAAAATTGAAGAAACTTAAAGAGAGAAAAGCTGCAAAAGAAATGAAAGAAGTTAAGGTTGTAGAGAAGATAGTTGAAGTGGAAAAAGTAGTTGAAGTCGAGAAGATTGTGGAGATTGAAAAGATTGTTGAAGTTAAAAAACCTTGTCTTACATGTTTGGAATCTTGCAAACAATGTGAAGATAAAGATGAAAAGTTTAGTGAGCTTGAAAAGTTGAAAGAGAAGTTGTTGTTTGATGTTAAGAATGTGAAAGAGTCATACGATGTATTGAACAAAACTGTGAATAGTTTGCAGAAGACAAACTCTGAAAGAGAAGATGCTTTGACAATGATGAATGCAACAATGATGTCCAAGAAGAAAGAGATAAATTTTTACATTGAAGAATGTGCAAAATGGAAGCAAGAGTTAGAAATTGAAAAACCTGAAAACGAAAGAATCAGACGGTTATTAAGAAGTTATTCGAGTTCTGATTATTTAATTGACAGAATTTATCCAACTGTTGCAGGTTTTGAAGTGTTTGAAGATAAGAAGCCGAAGAAAAAGGATACTGGTAAGAAACAGAGTGTTTGTTATAACAAGTGTCCGCCTCCAATTTGGGAAGGATATTCGTCTAAAAAACCAAATGAGGAACAAGTAAAAAAGGCAGTCAATATAAAGTTGGAGTCCAAGATAACCGATGTTTTACCAGAAAATATTGACATCACGTTCACAGCGTCAGACATAGATCATGAGTCTGAGTTAATAAAAAGGATGGTCGATCAGGTGTTGGATAAGGATAAGGAGTCCGAGTCTGGGAGTTCGAGTTCGTCTGAAAAGAGTTCAAAATCGTCGGGAAAACGGGTGTATAGTAAAGAATTTTTGTTGTCAAAATCTAATTTGAATGACGAAACATTTGAAGTTGCATATACTTTGAATGATTCTGACAAATTATATTTTGATAAAGAATTTCCAATAGAAGATTTTAAACCAGAAATGATCAAAAAGGTTTTCAAACTAAAAGAAATTAATATTTCTGTAATAAAAGATGTAAATCTTAATGAAAAACCTAAAAAATACACTTCAAGAGTTCAACAACGTTTAAACAAGAAAAAAGGTTACAGTTCTAGTTCTGGTTTTCAAAAGAAACCAAATCATAACGGTAATTTCAAAAAGAAAGGACTTGGTTTTATCCCACCTGAAAATCATAAAAATGATAAAATTTCTAAAACAACTACAAAATTTGTTTCAGGGACAAGTTGTGAAGAGGAATCAAAAGGATCATTCTGGAGATAGTCAAATCAGGAATTTCTTGCTGAAAAGAAGAAAACTGAAGCTCATCAGAGAAAAGAGACTAGAACCTGTTACAGATGCCAAGAAGTTGGTCACAACACCTGGAATTGTCGTAAAGCAACCAACACAAAACAGGGAGTCTCAGAAAAACTCAAAGAAATTGTTGTTGATAAAACCGAACCACCAATTGAAAGGTTTAAAGTGTTTAAAAATTCTACATATGAAGTTGGTGAGTGTTCAAAAAGAATTTACAAGAAGAGGGGAAATCTTGACAACCAAGCATGGGTTGTTAAGAAATCAGATGTAAAATCTGGCAATGAATCTGATTCCACAAAGTCAGAGGAGCCACGGGTTGAGTTAAAAGATGAAAACTCAGTACCTCCAATGGATGATGTTCGTTTTCCACCATTGAGGGCTGAGAATTTTAAATCAAAAGTTGGAAAATTTGAGATTTGAAATCAATTTTATTCTGAGAAGAAGGAATTCGATATTGAAAAAGTTTTTAATGGAAATGTTAAAAAGATTTTTGGTAAGATGGTAGATGGGAAGGTCAAAGGGGTAAAGGACTTTTATGAAACAAAGAAAGCAACTTTTTACCCAAGTGCAGATGAGGAGAAAACATCCAAGTTCAGTGAAGCTTGGATGTCTGTTTTTCATAAGTGAAAAGTTTGACTTGCCGGAGCTCCTAGGTAGGTAAGCGAGGAGCAGGAATCGGCATCATTCTTGAATTGTTTGATTGGTAAATCTGCAGGTGATATATTTAGATTGTTATATTTTAATTTTCAAAGTGGTTATTGGTTTGGTACTTACATGTGGTAAATCAAGGACATTAATTTGTACTTGTTTTTCCTATCAGCATTTGAAAAGACAATGTGATGAATTAAACCCCTAACCTACAAGTGGTAAAATCAGCAAAACTTATTTTCCGGAAAAATCATTTTGGTTAAAACAAACTTAAGTGTTTTGAAATCATAATGAGAAAATAGTTTGTTGAAAGGGGGAGTTCTGATTGTTTATGCCAAGTGGATGGCAAATTGAAGTGATTCGATATCAGTTGTCACGTTATTTGTACAGTTTGTTTTCAAATTTCCTTAAATGATTTTGAATTTTAGGGGGAGTAAGAATTTTTTCAGAAAATCCAAAAACATTTGAAAATTTGAAAAAGACAAAAACATGATAAAATACAAAAATGAGTTTGTTGTGAAAAAGAGGAAATGATAGTACATCAGTAGACAGTTACAGTATGCTAAAGAAATGTAATGTTTAAATAGCGTTAAACGGTCTCACTGATGATATGCCGATAGGTTTTTACACATTTAGTAAGCTTTTTCGGGATATAAACTTAAATTCAAACTTGCTTATTTTGTGGGGAACACTACTTGGATATATAGGTAACCCCTGAAATTTCGTTTGAAAGATCCCTCTTTCTGAGATACTAGGTCTTTATGCTCAGTGATATCTGGGGTATTATCCCGGGACTTCTGATTTTGTGGAAGCAATGGCCTAGTCTCCGGAGAATACTTTACGCTTGCTTGAAATAAAAGCCTGCCCTCAGTACAAAAAATGATGAAACACTGAAAAATGATAATCATGTGCTGTTGTAAAAAAGACCCTCTAAAGGGGACCCACCAAAACTCGAAGCCGTCATCTCTCTGCTGAACGTAAGTTCTGACCTGAGCTCTCACGGTTCTTTGCATTTAACCCCTTACAGATATCATATGTGGTATACTCACCTGTAAGAATGAATATTGGGATCTGGATACGGGAGTATATTCAAGAGGTGGGACACATGAATGAGTTTAAGTCCTTAATACACCTAATTCATATCCTGAATCAGTTGAAATTTGTGTGAGAATTTAAGTGGATCAGTATATTGGCAATCTAAGTGAATTGTTTAATCGTTATTGTGTAACTAAGCTCAACGGTACTTGTGACTTGTCAAAAACTGATATGATCCTCTTACACAAACTAGCAAAAATATTGTTTGTAAATATTTCTTTATTGCTTCTTATTTTTTTTTAAAATTACAAAAAGATTTTAGTGTGTTTTAGCATAAATTTTGAAAAATACAAAAAGATTTTCGACAACTGATGTTGGAGAGCTGATTTTCAAAATTCCAAGTGCTAAACATGATGAGCATGTGATGAGGGGGAGCTTGTGTTTAAATGAAAAAGATTTTGTATAATTGTCTTCAAGTAGTCATCAGAAATTAACATTGTTAAATCATTCTGGATAAATTTGAGGGGGAGTCTGGATAAATAAATTTGTAAAAATGTCAAAATTGTGAAATTTATTTCTGGGTTAAGAATGTGCAGGTTAGCCAGGTTTTGATCCTTAGAAAGATGTGAGCCAGGTAACAATTCTGAAACTGCTGATGCTGATGAACTTAAGGAATCAAGAGACCTGAAGAAAGAGCACAAAGCCAGGTTACGATTCTAGAAGAAAGAGAAAGAAGATTGAGGATGCTTACAGTCAGATACTTCAGAGAGCGATCAGACTGATAAAGACTGAAGACGTTGAAGACTCGACACTTAAGACTCGTCAACATCCGAGGGGGAGTCTGTTGGTGCATACGTCTGTCAACTTCGTCTTGTATCGAGTCTTGCATTGTTCATGGCTCGAAGATTGAGAAAGCAAGTCAAATAGTTAATTTCGCTTGAAACATGTAATTTCGCTCGAAGTGCTTATTTCGCTTGAGTGTGTAATATCGCTTGAATGGTGATTTCACTTGTAATGTGATTTCGCTTGAGTCTTGTTCAAGCGAAATCAGATGTCTATAAATAGGTGATAGGTTCATTTCATTTGTAGCGGAATTAGGAAGGTTGTTTCCGACGGCGAAGCTCTGTCGAAGTGTCTTCAGAATTGTAATCGTATCAGAATCAATATACAAGACAGATAAAAGTGATATCTTGCTGAATTCAACTCATCATGTCTGTTTCCGCCTTTCATTTTGAGTAGAACGCCTCTGATCGACTCATTTCGGGTCTGACGACGATCCTTCACACGATTTGTTGAAGGATCTAAGCTCCGATATCCCTTGTATTTTGAGTCATAGCCAATAAAAATACATTTAGCACTTCGAGAGAAAATTTGTGTTTAGCATAATCTTGCAGGTAAGGGAAGATATGACACCCAAATATCCGAAAGTTGGAATAGATGGGAGGATGACAATACAAAATCTCGAAAGGATATTTATGATCTAAGACAAGGGTAGGTAGGTGATTTATGATAAAAGTTGTTGAAGCAAAGGCATATACCCATAACGTTGATGGAGATTGGGAATTGAAAAGCATGGCCAGACCTGTCTTAGTAATGTGTCGGTGCTTGCATTCAGCATGACCATTTTGTGGTGGTGTATGAGGACATGAAAGACGATGATGAATACCACTCTCCTGAAAAAACTTTTGAACACGAGAGTTGGTGAATTCAGTGCCTCCATCACTTTGGAAAACTATAATTTTCCAAGATAGTTGATTTTGAACATAAGTGGTTAAAACTATCAACACGTCATAAAAATCCGACTTATGTTTGAGAGGATAAAACCAACTAAATGCGGGTAATCATCAATGAATATCGTATAAAAACAGTATCCATTGGAGGAAGTAATGGGTGCGGGTCCCCAAAGGTCACAATGTATTGAATTCAACATGTAATGAACGTTTAGTATTTAAATCAAAGGGAAAACGATGTGACTTGGATAATTGACAAGGAGAACAAAGTTTAGGTTTTGGTATCAACGAAGTAACAAACAAAGAACCAGTCTTATGTAATCTAGAAATTACATCAAAAGAAATGTGACCAAGACAACCAGGCCATTTTTCAAAAGAAGCTTTAAGATGTTGTGAAGAGTAGGATGTAACAAAAGCATGTCATCCTTCCCATAGAATGTAAAGACCATTTTCACAAGTTCCTCTTGCTAGGATTTGCTTCATTTTTCGATCCTAAATGTGGAAAAAATTATTAGAAAATAAAACGTCAACAGGAGAATCATTAGTAAGTTTACTGATCTAAAGAAGACGCTTGGTGAGATGAGGGACAACAAGAACATCTTTTAAGGAAATTTTATTTTGAATGGTGGTGGTATCGATGGTTTGTGACTGGTAAAGATTTTCCATCCCCAAAAGTGACAAAAGTATTACCGGGACTACCATAAAGGGCGGAAACATCATCATTATTAGGAGTCATATGAGCAGTTCCGCCTGTGTCACCAGTCCAGTCAGGATAATCATTAGTAACATGACATTGGGCATGGAATGCCTAAGCCAGATTTGCATCAAGAGTAGGAGCACGCTAAGCAAAGGAAGAGAGATTGGGGCACATGTTTGCATAACGCCCATCTTTCCTACACAGTTGAAAGTGTGGTGGTAGTCTAGCGCGTCTACGACCAGAAGTACGGTCGTGGCCACGACTATTAGAGGAATAATTATGAGAGGATTTAGAATGATTTCCAGACCTGTGTTATTGTTCCACAAAGGAAACTTGCGGGCTGGAGGTGTCATGAATGGACTTCAGGAAGAGTTCCTGATTCTCAACTTTGGCGAGAAGTTAATGGAAGGAGAGAGAGGCGGAGATGGCCCGATGAGTAGTAGAAAAATTCTTGAAGGCAGCTCCAAGTCCACATAAAAACCAGAGACATGTGTCACTCTCGTCCACCTGATGACCAATAGTGGCTAACTGATCACAAAGAGACTTAAACTTGCGACCATATTTAGACACAGTGGAGGAGCCTTTTTGCAAGTGTCCCGAAGAGTATGCACCCTGTCAATAGAACTGTTGCTGAAAGCAGTCTCTAGTGCAAGCGAGATCTACTGAGTGGTTTTTAAGCCAATTATCTCCGACGTGGCCTCCTTCGAAAGAGAGGATTGAATGAGAAGGCTGACAGATTGACCAGCCTCTAATCAGTTTGTGTAGGCCGGATTAGGGGCAACTTTGTCATCGGAGAGGATAGTTTCTGGTGGCTGGGTGGTAGTGTCGTCTATGTGGCTGGAAAGGTGCTGCATAGAAAGCACAGGTGAGATTTGATGAGACCATGCCAAGTAGTCAGTTGGAGGCTGTGAGTTTGAGATGAATGATGTGTAGAAGGGAATGGAGTGGAATAGTGGAGGAGGGGTTATCATCTGAGGACATGGTCGCCTGGAAGAGAGGAACCGGAAAAAGAAATGTAGGGTTTAAGGGATCAAAATATTGTTGATACCATGTAATAATAAATAAATCTCAAGATGATTTTCTTTCACATAAATAATTACAATTTATACACAATACAATTACCCTAAGTATAGAAATAATATATTCAAAATAAATACAATTAATGACAAAGAATAAATCAAGGATATGGAGATCCTTGATTTATGTTATGTTGTTATATTCCTTGCTTGAGATTGAACCCAAGACCTTTCATTAAAAGACAAAGTCTCTACCAAGTGGGCTAGCTCCACATTAGCCACTCATGTTTCCTACTTGTGTTATGCTGGAGGTTTTTTTTTTCCGTTTTTTGCGTAAGTAATGCTATTTCTCGAACCATTTTCACAACTAATACCTGGCTAATCCCAAATATCTTTAAAAGTAATGTCGTTTCCATTACTACTGATGACTTGGGAGATTGTGTAGGGCTTGTAAGGGCTAAAATCAGAGAATGCAAGGTGTAGTACAAGGTGACAAGTTGCCATGCTAGTGGCGATTTTAAGAAAATAAAAAGGTACATTCGCCTTTACTAATACCATTTCTGCCATCTTTTTTTCCAAATTGCCTTTGATAAATGCGATTTCCTACATCATCTCCTCAACTAATGGCAATTTGCTACAACATCACATCAACAATTCATGGCCAGCCGGCTTCTTATTATATAGAATTTCAACTACAAATAACAAAGACTTTTTGCAATTATTTAACATCCGAAACTTTCTATATTCTTTCTATGAAAACCCAGATTCAATTATTTTTCATTCAAGTATTACCTCACATGACATTTTTAAACTTTAAAATTGCAGGAAACAATAGACGAGAAAACATGTCTTATGCAATCTAAGCTCCCGGGAGAAAGTATCTCCTTGACAAAGATGGAATAAGCTAAGGAACAGGAGCATTAGACATTACTTAGGCTAGTGGGTATGGTGATGGACCATCCTTGGAGGATGATCCGCCACGTAGGCGCCACGTCATAGTTCTCCCAAGGATGGTCCATCCTCCAAAACTAGAGGGCATGGGAGGATGGTCCTAGTCATAGTCCTCCACCACTTTTATGTTTTTTTATTTTTTTTAATCTTCAACTTTTTTTAACATTTAACAAATAAAGTAACAAAATATTTTCATTAATATTAAAAAACATTACATAAACTTAAAAAAAATTAAACTTAAAAAAAATAAATTTAAAAAAAACATAAACTTAAAAAAAATAAACTTAAAAATATCCTAATATATTAAAATAAGCTACTAGTCTTCGTCTTCCATGTCGTGGCCGGGTTCGTTTTGAGCGTTGTTCCAAATGCACTCCACTATCGGCTAGGTAGTAACCTCGCCTGTATTCCACCCCCGAAACTGTAAAGCTTGTGTCTGGACCTGTACCCGCCACTACATCCTCAAATATATGTGACTGGTATATGATGTTAAGGTCATTGAGCGAACCAGGTAGACCAAAAAAAGCATGCCAGATCCAGAGATCCTGTGACGCAACCGCCTCTAGTATAATAGTCGGATGTCTATGATCTCCCCTGGTATACTGACCTTGCCAGGAAACTGGGCAGTTCTGCCACGGCCAGTGCATGCAATCAATGCTCCCGAGCATTCTAGGGAAACCATGTCTCTGTTCGTGTGCTTGATATAATTTTTGAACGTTGTTTGCGTTCGGTTTCCGCAGGTATCGCTTGCTATACAATTTGACAACCCATTCGCAAAACTTGTGCAAACATCGACGTGCGGTTCTTTCAGACATCCTAATATACTCGTCTAATGCATCGGGTGCGTAACCGTACGCAAGTTGGCGAATGGCCGACGTACATTTTTGTAAATTACTGAAACCCCTTTGCCCCCTAGCGTCGTTTCGCAATGTAAAAAACGGATCAGACTGGGCCATGTCGCCTGCAATACGTAAAAACAGTGGACGACTCATGCGGAACCGACGTCGAAAAATCTCGGCTGGGTACACGGGTTCGTCGGCAAAATAATCGGCTACTAGTTTATCGTGGCCGGCTATAAATTTAAAACGAAACATAAATGAAATTAATTATAAAATACATTTTCAAATCTATATAAAACATAAGGAAAAAAAAGTAAAATACCTTCTTGGTCTCGGTTATATTTTGCTCGTCTAGTTAGCCGTTGGGACGACCCTTCATCAGCCGCCATGAAGACCTGAGCCGCGTTCATAATCATGTTGTGCATAATACCAACCTCTTCCGAAGATGATGAATACCACGCAGACGAAGACGATGAAGACATAGAAGAAATTGAAGAAATGGGAGAAGGTGAAGACATGATAATATTTGAGCGAGAGATGGGGTGGTAGCGGGTAAAAAATGGTATAAATATGACAAGGTTTTATAAAAAGGAAAGAGTGGTTATAAAATGTGAGAGAGATGGGGTGGTAGTGGGTGAAAAGTTGTGAAAAAATGGTTAAAGAGGTGAGTATTTATAAAAATGGAAGTGAATTGGGGGTTTTTTTGAATTTTAGCCGTTATTAAATTAATATAAATTCTGAAATTAATTTTTTTTTTCAAACGGTCATATGCCAGAATGGTCCCCACATGTTTTTGTCATTTTGTGCGCGTCGAGAACGTCGGATTTCAGCCGTTTAGGACGGGACGTGGGGGGCGGCACGGTGTTCCTGGCGTCGCCGATCCACGACGGTAGGGGGACGACCCCATACCGTGTAGCCTTATGCTTTAAATTCGTTCTGAATAAAATCATTTTCATGTATTTTAGTTAATATTTTAATGTTAGCTAAAAAAATCATTATGATGTATTTTAGTTACATAGTGTTCTACGTAAACAAAGTGTTCTAGGTAGCATGGATGTTTATATGAAAACAAAGTGGTGACAAAACACATTTTCCACTAATTTATGAAATTATTTATATGACTTAAATAAACAAATATGTTAACTCTAATTCACATGGGTTCTGAATATGTACTGATACATAAAACTTTATATAAAATTTTGCCATTCAACTATTCTCCAATTTCATGTTGTTTGTACAGAAAACAATTTAATCTCATGGGAACTCCTTCCAATTTAAGGGTTTGGCTATTTGCACCTCCATTTTTACTTTTTATACCTCTCTTTCCAAAAATATCATGTTTATATTTTTTTAAATTCCACCCTTGTATTTTCTTATGTTCTTCGTTTAATCCCTTTAAATATTATTTTAGATATTCAACTAATATTTAAATAACTTTATAATTGTTCTGTAACTAATTATTCATCATATTTTTTATACTTTAACTTGTCTTTATAAAGTAAATAACTTTACAAATTCTCGTTAAAAAATTGTAACTTACTATATGTCTCCGATTAATCCCTTTGTAAATATTATTTATTAGTACAATGAATTGTTTTTTTTTTTCACTGAAGTTTAACCAACATATTGTACAGTTCGGTCTGGATTAGGATTTTATAGCTCCTTATACCGGTTTATACAAGAACTGTACATAACTTCCCAATCTGCTGCAGCGTCACTTCGGTTGCTACTCCAAAGACTGTTCGGTAGAGGCATCGGATAGTCTCCTTCTAATCTAACATGGTTGAAATGGTTTCCATGAACATGAACAAGCGACACCACATGATGAGGGCTACAAATTTGGTTTGGAGCAGTCAATAGCGGGAAGAAAGTTTGATTGCCGGCGATGCTTAAAAGGTGAACAATCACACCAAATCTTTGAACAACGAGGAGTCCAGTGTGGGCCATATCCATCCAATAATCATCGCTTGCAAATCCCTTTCCTTGAAAATCTATGTTGCGACGTAGACGGTTAAACTCTCATGTGACAATTGTGTCAAAAATTTGCCTCCAAATTTTTGAGTTAACTGGTGTTTTTCAATGACGCGCGTTGCGCGAAAGGCATTGGTGTTTTCGACCGACATCATTCTTCAAACGATTCGAGATAAACGATGCGTAACCAGCCATATCCGGCATCGTGGAGTGTATTAAAAGGGAGCAATTGGACGATTGGATGCTTGGCTAGGTGTTTCTTGGAATGCCCACGGATTGTTCGGGTCAAAACCACGATTATGAGGATAAATATTTTTTTAAACACATAGCCGTTGGCCAACGGCTAGCCCAAACGGCTACTTGTCTTGGCCAATGAGATCCCGTCATGTCATCTTAATAGCCCCATCCAATGCCCGGGCTGAAACCCCCGCCCAAGGGGCCACGCCGAAACCCAAGCCCACCCGGGGTGGTGACTTGGGCGTTTATACCCAACCCACGCCACAACCCCCGCCCCTGGGCTGAAATCCCCGCCCAAGGGGCCACGCCGAAACCCAAGCCCACCCGGAGTGATGATTTGGGCGTTTGTACCCAACCCACGCCACAACATCCGCCCCATACCCCATATTCTAATATACCCTAAATATAATATAATAATATATAACAACTGTTCATTCCATTGTTCTTTTATCATATATGAATGTCCATCTCTTGTATAAGTTCAGTTCGAATAAAACTCCACAAGTTTTCATCCATCTCGTGGCGCCACGTGCTTCTTCATCAAATCTGCCACTAATTGAAACTCGTTACAAGACAATCGCCTTACAAATGCATGCCCCTCCATATGTTGTGCAGGTAGATGATTATGTTCATCGTGTATCACATTTAACTTCCAAGAATCGTTCTCTTTTGTATATGACCCGATCAATTCAAATGGACAATCAATTTTTTTGGTGCCAGTTGCTTTACTTGTACCTATAACGGGCCTATACGCTCCACCACGTTCACACATTAGTATGACTTTACAATAGCCACTTGGCTTTTTTGTGATCTTTTAATGACGATAACATGACCAACAGCACGTGCGGTGTTTTGAACCCATTTAATCATCTCTTCACGAGACTTGAATGCCTAATAATAAAAAATATTATAGTTGGGACATATAACTACAAACATTATGTAAATAAAAATACAAGCTTATAATCCTTTAAATAAAACGTATACCTGATTGGTAGAAAATGCAGACATCTTTTTGTATAACTCTTGATGTCGAACTGTGATAAACCGTATCAGAGACAAACCCGAAAGCAATTTCGAACATATACATGAATAATCATTTTGTAATGTATTAAGAATTAAAATTTAATACTTTAAAAGTGTACTGAAAAGCATATTACTTTTTTTTCGTAGAGAGAACACTTTTAAATAGGGCAATTAACGTTACAACGAGAAAATAAATTTTTAAATAAATTTCACTTAAAATGAATAATCAGTTTATGATCTAAATTTTCAAAAGGCTTGTTCTACCAATTAACGTTACAACGAAAAAAGAAATTTTTAATTCTTAACACTTTTGAATAAGAAATTTTGCACAGTACAACACTTTTGAATAAGAAAACTAACGTGAAGTGGCAGAACAAGAACACTTTTGATGAATTTTTGAAATAGATGACGAACACTTTTAGTTAGAATACATACCAAAAACAACTATGATGAAAATCAAAGTTGAAAAAAATTGTTTCCTCAAGCTCTTTCTTAATCTTCTTATTTCAATTAGTTGCGGTTTTTTTTTTCTTCCATAGGATTGTTACGTATATATCTAAATATTCAAACTATGTCAATTAGATAAACCCTAAAAATAGGGATATTTCATAATACAAATTTTGAAAAAATACAAAATACAAGGGTCGATTGTATTTATTTACAAACTTCAGGAGGGGTGCAACCAGTAAAATTAAAAAAAATGTGAGTGCAAATAGCAACACCCTCAATTTAATTCACTTATTTTTGCATTTTTAACTTTACTTTTAACGGTGGTGGGATGTGAGACGGCAAGTTTCCTCTCATTTTTTTAGCATGAAATTTAAAACCATGCTACAAAATCTAGTCTTAATTGATAACCCACTATAGCAACCACATTAAACAACCAAATACGTCATTTTTTTAATTTATGCATAAAATTATATATATATATATATATATAAAGGAGAGTTCAAATGAGAACGCTAAATATTACGAGATTCGTGAGAACGAATAAAAAAACTATGAGAACTTGGTCTAAAACAACTCAAATTCAAAAAAAAAATTACACTTATCAATATTATTCGAATACAATGTTAGAAATTTAATTTACACATTTAAATTTGCGTGAATTGGTAAATAAAGAAAATTTACACATGTGTAAGTTTGCCATTTACACATGAGTAAATTTGTTATATTTACACATGTGTAAAAAATCTAATAAGGATGATTTTGAGAGGATAAATGAACTATTTAATCTTCTAAATTTTTTTTTTATGTTGTATTTTAATTACAGTGAGGTTTGTATTAAAAAAAATTGATTTTAATTGGTTTTTTCATTCGTTCTCACAATTCTCGCAATATTTAGCATGCTCAATATAACCCTTCTATGTACATACATAGGGGAGGGTTCATTGGGGAGTACTAAAAAAGTGGGGAACCGGGTAACCATGCATTTAACATCTTCAAAATTCAACTTAACATGTTAAAAATCATTATTTTTTAATTTGTTAGTGTTTTTTTCTTATAAATACATGTATTTACATTTTAATAAAAAAAATCAAAAACTAAAAATATAATTTAAAAAAACAATTAAAAAAGGTTGAAAAAAATTTACAAAAATTGTTTTTTTGTTGGTAAAGCGCCGAAAAACATTTTAAAGAAATTGTTTTTCTTGGCCAATCCCCTTTTTTTGGTTAGTTTTTTTAATTTGATTCTTTACACCCCTTTTTAACATAATACTCACATCCCCACTACACCCATTTTAGAAAAACGTCCAATAATGCTCCTTGCTGACTGGACTGCCACATGGTAGAAAACGCCCAAGGGTGGGGGCATTATTCACCCTTACCACTACGCATTGTCTTATTGGAATAGCTTTTACACATTTTTATAAGGAAAAGCGCCGAAAAACACTTTAAAAAAAATCTCTTAACATGTTAAGTTGAATTTTTAAGATGTTAAATGCATTGTTTCCCGTTTCTCCACTTTTTTAGTTGTCCCCAATGAACCTCACACTATATAAAGTGTAAAAAGTGATTATGGCTATTAGATTAGGGTAATTGATGCATGAGATTAAATGATTGGTAAAATTGTAATATTTGTTTTAATTAAATTGATTGATTTCATATTAGGGGTATAAAAGAAAATTTAGTGTGTCTTAATTTGCGAACCACCTGCAACTTACCCCGTCTTTTTAAAACGTCAATAACTTTTATATAATTAATTTATTTTTTAAAAAGGCTACACCATAATAACGAACGTTTTTATATTTAATATTGTCACACCCCGATATTTCCACGTATTACCGGTGGACCCGGTGGGGAGTATCGTGACGTAGTTGATATCATCATAGACAATTTATCACAGTTTATATACACAGCGGAAGTCGAAAGATAAAATCATTACAAACCGAATGAAAAGTAATATCAATTATTACAAACGGTTGTAAAAGGGATCCACAGGCGGATCAAAGATAAAAGCAACATTGTTCAACAGATTCTTAAACATCTAAGCTTGCAAGACTCTTTATTGATGCTAGGAGTAGCCAGCCCATTACGATTAGTACCTGCACTTAACCTTTTTGGGAAAATACGTCAGTTTTCACTGGTAAATACAATTAACCGACTCATTTTGAAAATGTTTAATAAAATTGATTTGAATGCACAAGGCACAAAATATTCTTTTATAACTTGGGATAATTATTTATGTATAAACTTGTAAAAGAATTACATGTTCGTTATACGTTCAGTAGCCCTGGCTGAATACCGGGTTAAAGATTAATATACACACCACATAATATAATCCTGCGGCGAGTTATTCTCGAACAGGCGGTTATATCTTTTTATATACGCACCGGCAGGTGTATGCCTACACCCCGTGCTTAGGTCGTGGCCATTTCAATGAATGATGTCAAGGATATCCGGGACATGGTCATTAACCCCCCCAAAGGCTTTAAACAAACAAAACAGACTAAACGGGTCATCTCAATAAATTAACCTTCATATGATTAACAATTCAATGCCCGACCAAGCGGTATTTTACATACCGTACCCCAAGCCCGTATAAGGGAAAATAAGTTAAAAGTATTTCCCTGAGCAAATTATACAAATTTATCCCAGCCGTATACAATCAGCAAGTGCAAATATCTTTTACTGGCTCCTAAATCTGGAATGAAGGTTTTAATAACCTATTAGATTCCTAACGGGTCTTACTTAAGTTTAAACTTAGACCGGTTAGTTTTAAAGGAAGGTATACGGTTCAAAACACAAGATTAAGTGAAGACCGGAATAGAATGTGATTTAGACCCGACAAGTTTGAAGACTTGTATAATATGGGTAAACTAAACACATTCTGGATTTTGAGATAAAAATGATAAGGTTTGACCCGTTTCGATTAATTTATGCAAACTAGTTACATAAACCGTACCGAACGCGAAAAATGCATAACGGGTAAACAAATGATTCATGAAAAGGTTTCCTTAGTTAATATGCCTTAAATATGTTGTGATATGAGTAAGATACCTTCCATTATGCCCAAAATGGATTTAAACTCAAATTATGCCCCGTAGGGGTATTTTGGTCATTTTAAAGGTTATAAAAGAGTTTAAATACTAATCTGAGTTTCAGGTCTGATATAATCAGTAAAAATATTTTTTATAAGTCATAACAGTTGGGTATTGCATATATGTGAAATTTATCTTTTATAACTAAATTATGCACCGTAGGGGCATTTTGGTAATTTCACATAAGCTTTAAAGGTCAAAATTAGAATTCTGAGTTCAAAACTTTTGCTTACTGTTTAGTTATAAAAATTTACTTAAAACATCAGTAGGTATTAAGTTTCATATGCCAAAAATAGTTTTAACTCATACTATGCGCTTAAAACGCGTAAAAGTCGGTTTTAAGCGATTTTCGGGTTTAAATAGGAAATATGAGTTTTTTGATCAGTTTATAAAGTTCAAAATATTTTATTTATCATATAAAATCAGTAGCAAAAAGTTTGGTATCAAAATATTATGTAAACCTCATTTTATTCAAGAAAAGGGCATAACCGACAATTACCGAATTAAAGCAAGAACCCTATGTTATGCTCAGCTTAAAAATAAATAAAAATCTTCAAAAGCCCCAAAATATTATATTACATCAGTGGGTAAAAAGTTTGGTGTCAAAATTTGGGTTTAGATAAGCTTTATGCTAATTACATCGTTTAATCAATAAAAAGCTTCTTAATTACGATATTGAGCATAACTCCTAATCTAGACCTCAAACTGATGTCAATTTTTAGGACAAGTTTATAAATCAGTAATAAAGGTTTTTGTTCTCTCACATTTTCAAAAATCTTGTTTTAAGGTCAAAAGGGCATTATGGTCAATATTTAGGCATATAACGGAAAAATGCACATGAATCAAATAACTAATGAACCAAGTTGTATAACCTCATAGGGTTACACTAACCTATAACCTGGTCCTAATAGAGCTCAAAGGTATTTATAAAATATGCTACATTGGGTCAGAACTGAAAGTCAAAGAAAAAGTCTACTTTTGTGACTTTCGGTTATGAACCGAGCTTAAACTGAAAATTGTCGGGTTGAACATGTTTAGACATGTTCTTACATTAATTACCAAGTTATATGAGTGATAAAACAGGTTCCATGGCTTTTACATTGTTAATTATGCGTTTAATCAAAATTTAGCTTTCTGTTGACTTTTTACAATCAAGTTTGACCCGACAATTGACCTAGTTAGAGTGGGAATCAGAGGGTGCCCTTTTAGGGGTTTATTACCCACATAATTACCAACTCAAAGCTACTTTCAATTCGGGAATTGACTGGACCATTAGTGATTAATCACCAAGTCAAATCTTAATTACGACAGGTTTGACTTTATGCCATAAAACTAATTATAAACGAAATTAGGATGTTAAGGGCACTTACAAAGGTCCAAATAGACTGAGGAAGGTTCTCAAAATAGTTCAAGATCCTCTTGATATCAGAAGCATAGCAGATTGAAGGAAATGTGAGTTGCAAATGAAAGTGGAGAAGGGTATATATACGTTTTTCAAGACCGTTAAGATCTTTCCTCGATAAACGAGCCTTGATCTGGACCGTACACATAATACCCACTGTTGTGGCAATCTGTAGGTGCTCAAAACAGCCCATAGGATGAAGAAAACAATGTGCGAAACCAGGAAACCCAGCTGTTGAGGAAAATAGCCTGTTTTGCAGGTCTGGGGACTCTCACGACCCTCGTAGCCTGAGTCCCCATCCTTACGCGGCCCGCCTGCATCTCAGATCAGCAAATAAGACTTTCAGCATATGCAGTTTCAGTCCCTGTACTTAATAAATGTCATTTCTGACACATGTAAGGCCCGTTAACCTCATTTCAAGGCTCTACTATGATGCCTAAACATAGGGGACATGAAACATGCTCAAAAATATGTCGGATGTCGGTTCATTTGGCCGTACGGTCACGTTGTTCGTCTAATTACGACGAAACACGAACGGATGCGAAAAACGACCCAAATTACGCGAGGAATGGAATTTTATCATGTCGATCACTAAAATAAAATATTTTATTGCTTACATAAATTTTGGATGACCGGATATATTCAGAACGTAAGATATGCGCGAAAATGCAAACTTGTGCACTTTTTGACACTTTTAGTCCCTGCTTGACTTAAAAGTTTATTTTTTGCGCACGAAACACCTCTAAGCCTATTTCTAAGCTATATAATGGATATTTAGGGTATTTTTAACTTACAATCATATTCCGGAAGGTTCGATACCATACGAATCGATATACTTTTGCAGTTTGACGCAAATAGTCCCTTTAATGCACAAACTTGCGCATATCATCGTTTTATAGCATCGAAGCTTTATTTAATCCATATTAGGCATTCTTGAGAGTATTATTAAACATCACAATGCTTCGGGTTCGCTAAAAGGTCATTCAGAGGTATAATTAAACATATTGACACTTTTAGTCCCTCTCGCGTAACTTTACTTATAGGCATAAAAGCCCTTAATGGCCAATATTAGGCATTCCCGAGAGTGAAATCAAATATCACGAAGCTCTCGGTTTGTTAAAAGGTCATTCAGAGGTAAGAATTAACATGTTGACACTTTTAACTCTTCATTGTGCAAACTTTCAATTAATTATGCAAACGGCCATTCTTGATCAACTAGTGGCCCATTTGTGGATATAATTACCATGTAATGTTATTCCGAGACTTATAATAAGCATGTTAACATTTCCAGTCCTTCTATAATCAAATTTTTTGATCTTTTCGCAAAAATTAGTCCCTTAATTTCAATGTTTTGAATTTATTAAGGTTTATTACACGTGTCAATACATTATTGGACGTGATTTTATGAGGTGTTACATCCTCACCCCTTAAAAGAAATCTCGACCTCGAGATTTGCTAAAGTAATGGAAGTACTTTCTGGCGTAATATGGAATTAGCCTCCGTAGCGTATTTGGGGCCTCTCCAAGCACCCAAGGTGACCCTTATAATAGGTACAGGTATCCTTTTGGAGCTTCTTAACATGTCGATCCTCAATCGATACGGGTTTCTCATCAAATCATATATCTGCATATCATTATGTGATAATGCTTCTCGACTTATCGGCGTACATATCTATAAATCACTAGCGTGGGACACATTGGTTTCCATCAAGCTCCTCAGATAAGTTTTAGCTTATAGGTTACCAATCTTGATATATTCGATTCTCCTCAAATACTTCTATATTTCAGAACTTAAGTTGCCCGATAATTAAAATACAGCACACCCTTCATAGGGTGATACCTTCAATTGAACCTCATACCTTATTAAGGACTTAGGAGGGTTGCGACTTTCATTAATCATAGATTTTTCTGCCGATTACTGGCAGCTTCCAGACGATCATAAATTTATATGATCTTATCCATCGTTTCCAGGGAAATTTCCAGATCCTGTTGATTTGGCTTACCAAAGTCCTATCCATCAAACAGACGTTTGTCATTCCGTTTATACAAGGTCTCCAAAGGAGTAGTCCTTGATACTTGTATAACAACCATTTGTTATAGGAGAGCTTATTTAAGGTGAGATAGTCGTTCCAACTACCACTTAAACCAATCCTAAAGAATAGCTGATCCTTATAGTTAGTCGAACAAGTCGACGATCCTGGGCAGCTGATGGCGATTCTTAATTGTTGCCTAACTAGGGTTGCGGTAACCAATGCATAAGTATAACGTACCGTCTTTCTGAAAATAATAATGCCGGAGCTCTTAAAATGAAGCTTTATCTTGAAACTCATATGATTAGGGTCTCAATCCTTCCCTTAATATTGGTACTAACCGATATGGAGCTTTTGCAATAATATAGCCCTAAGCGGGATGTTTTTCTTAACTCTACTAGCCTCACAGGGTAAAAACAGAGTGATTCCTTGGAGGGATAACCAAAACATACCGAGATTACCGAGGTATTCTAAATCTCAGGCTTCAGTTCATCCATCAATACTCGTGTCAGATAAATGACACATTTACTTTACGAATGCATGGATGCCTTAATTAGTGGCACTTACTTGGACACTCCTATAAAGGATATCTTCTTTGAATACCATTAGCCGACTTTAGTACCATATGACCATCGGGATATCTCATTGGTTCCATGCATTAAACCTACATACTGATCAGGCATGGAAGCAATCTATGGGACGCACTAGGATACGCAAATCCTCATATGGCTCCTTTATCGAGCATAGTCTAGCATTCGCAGTCGATAAAAATCAAGGATATAACAAAAATAAAATAAAATAACATATATCATTGTACCCGATCTGGTGAAAGAGTACTTTAGATTTTACGAATGAAGACTCTTGACAGGAAAAGAAGAGATGGTTCCTATGGTTTCGCCTGTAAGTTTTACCTTACACTTAATATATGGGGTTCTTATAGGAAAATTCTAAAAGTTTGCTAAGCTTGCGGTCTTATGAGAGACTCAGTAGCACCTGAATCCAAACGTAACTCTTAGCAATAAAATCACAATAAGGGATTTATCTGGTGTCATTATTGATACGAACTGCCTCTAACATTCATCAGGAGGGTTTAAGCGCCTCCATTCTTAATCCTTCTATACTTAGCTGTAAAATCTTTGACAGTTTTAGGGCAGTCTCAGCTTTGACTTGTTTATTTCTTAATCTATATAACGTGAGTAGCTGAGATAGATCCATAATGGATTTATATGAAGCAGGCTTTTAAAACCCTAATGTGCCCTCTTATTACCGATGCTAAACCACCAATAATTAATGCATTAAGCTTAGATTTTTAGGTTAACCGAATAGGGCACTATCTCAGATAATAATTAAAGTTTGTAACATTCTGTCGACAGTCTAGATCCTTCATGGTGAGAGTCAGAAAATTCTTCTTCCACCTTTTCCATTCCGTGTCGCAGTCAATCGGTTTTTCTGATTAGTCCCTGAACTTGGACCATCCCAAATATTGTAAGAGTATTCTTCCTGTAACTTCATTAAAGTCTTCCACCAATTAAGGGTACTGCCTTTGAATAACTGTGACAAATATCACACAATGTCTTTCTCAGCACAACCGCTGATGTCCATAATGGTTTCCATTTCCTCCAACAATTTCATGTAATCAATGACCCCTTTTTCGTCATTGAAGTCTCTTGATTTGCAAGAGACGAAGTACTTTTAAGTACGTCCTTTAGAGGAACGGGGCTCCTTACTATATATATCATCTTATTTGGTTCATTTTTCGCATTCGAAGTATGAACAAAGCTCTTTTTCAAGATCAGAGGGAATATGATTTAGAGCTAGTAGCATTCTGCTCTTTGAACCTTTTCATGACCTTTCTCATAGCCTTTCTAACAGCTGCGTCAATCATATCAACCTTGAGGTTCACATTTGTTGCATCATTAGCATTTGTCGCATCATCTGAATCGCGACTGTTATTTCTCTCATTCAAGTTTGCTATACTTGAAGCTCGGCACTAAACGCCAAAATTAAACATTTTCTTAATTGCATTTCTATAGCGAGTCATCACCCTGACGACCTAACATACATTAACCATGGTATTATTAAACCATAAAAGCTAATAGGGTACGAACATTCCTAATGAATGTGATTTGAATGTATATCAATTACATTCAGCCTAGGTCACAAAAGGACCATCAATGGCCTTTAGGGTTTGGACCGAGTCCATTACCCTTTTGACAGGGGATCAAATGCCACAATTGTTTTTGTCACACGGATGATTATGAATAGCTCAAAGGCTAGCCTTTCATAACTTTTATTATATATATATATATATACATATATGGCATAAAATCCTGTCGCGAGGGACGTAAAAGGCATGGCATAAAGCCTAGTCATGAAGGACATAAATGATTATATGGCACGAAGGCTTCGTCGCAAAGGACATTTAGATATGGCACTAAGGCCTGTCACGGAGGATGTTTATCAATTCTGGCACAAAAGGCCTGTCACTAGGAATGTTAACATTTAATATATTAACTTGAATGACAAATTATAACATACTGGCTTGTCATGGATGATTTTAAAACATAAATCATTGATTTGTCACCAAGGACATTAGTTTATAAGCCGCAATCTTATTGGATTAGGGGCTTCCAGGTTTGAACATAGTTCTTCACCTTTGGACAGGGAGTCATAGACTACAGCTGTCATTGTTTCTAAAGACGACTTATTTGGCACAAAGGTAAACCAACTGATATCACTAATGGATGTTCATATATCATTATTTCATTTGATGATATTAGTCATGATCACACTGATCATATAGATTGTTAGGGTTGGGTATAACCCACCATTTTGAACAGGGGATCATAAGGACCACCACTAACTTTGTCTTATCGATATTAAAATAAAGTGTATCCCGTAGGCATTTCATCACTAGGGATGTTAATATTATGATCATCATACTGATGATACTATATAGACTATGGGATTTGAGCATAGCTCATCCCCCTTGGGCAAGGAATCACAAAAGATTACAATTGTCTTGTCTCAATTGGACAACATAATATAGCCCTTAGGCAAAACATCATTAAGGATGTTAGATTTAATCATCGTACTGATGATTTTTGTTATGATCGCATTGATCATATAGATTATTATGTTGGGACATAGTCCAACATTTTTAGACAGGGAGTCGTAGACCACAACTGTCGTTGTCTTTATTAGACAACAAGCATAGCCCGTAGGCACTTCACCTCTAATGGATGTTTATGGTATTATCATCACATTGATGATATTTGCCATGATCTACTCTGATCATATAGGCTGTAAGGTTTAGACGTATTCCAATACCTTGACTGCTGGTGTGGTTTCTCACGCCACACTGCTAGGAGTGTTAACATGTTCTCAGATGTTAAAAAAAGATTAATTATCTTAAGAGGGTTTTACCATCATAGCCATGTTCATAGACATATAGGCTAGGTTATACCATTAAGAGGATCTTTTTAAAATTTTCGGCTGATCGATAAAGTTCGAGTAAAATTCAGAACTATAGTTGGATAAAGGACGAAATGAATACCTATATAAAATTTTCCAAGCTTTCCTAGATTATTAGGAATTTACAATAGTGCCTTAACCAGGACTTTTAGTAATATACATTTGTCCACAGAGGACTAAGAGGAAAAATATAAGTCCGCATAAGGACTATAAAATATTATAAGTCCATATAGGGGTTATAATGAAATATCATGTCCTCAAAGGGACTATTTCAAAATAGCATATCCCCAAAGGGATTCTAATGAAATAACATGTCCATAAAATGACCATATTGGTACAGCGTGCACACAAAAGGGCCTTGCTGTACAGATGTCCTCACAGGGACTTTAAATAACTCTAGTCTATGCAGGGACTAAAAGAAAATAATAGTCCGTAAAGGGATTATAAAATATGTCCGCATTGGGACTTTTAGGATATAACATGTCCATGAAGGGACGTTAATAAACAATTGTCCTCGTAGGGACTTTATGTCGAAAGGTACGTCCTCAATGGGACTTATTAATGAAACAATATGTCCTTAAAGGGACTATAATAAAATATCATATCCACAAAGGATCCTATTGGAATAATATGTCCTCGAAGGGACTATGATGAAATAATACATCCTTGAAAGGAATGTAATGAATTTTTTTTATGTCCGCCAGGGGACTTTGATAAAATATTATGTCTACGAAAAGACTTTTAATGAAATATTGTGCCCATGAAAGGACTAAATAGCAAATTCCCATATAGGGTCTTAAGTCGAAAGGTATGTCCACACAGGGACTAAAATAGAAGAGATAGGTCCTTATAAGGACTTAAAAGACTAAGAACATTATGAAAGAAGGATTCTCTAATGCCTTCCTTGCTCCATTTTGATTGTTTCTCTTCTTTGTTTACCGTACACGGTAGAGATACTGAAGATCTCAATGAATAATGTAAATATTCCAATCAGGGTCCATTATAGAAGTAGAATTCAAGGATTCAATGGTTAAGGAATGATATGGATCACGGATTGGGTTTTAACTGATACAATCCAAATCTGGGATTTCAAAACTTGAAGGTAAGGAATAGGGATTATTAGGATCCACTGGTATTATTTTCAAAACGGGAGCCTCAGGGACCACCTGGTATGGACTCCACTGGCGCAGACTTTAAAATTTGAGCCTCAGGGACCTCCGGTATGGACTCTGAAGTCTGATTGCAATTCAAATGGGTTTGGTTTTGAGAATGAATCTATAAAGGTCTTCTCCAAACCGGTCGCACGCTTATTCTAGCCGTATTGTGAAGCTTGGCATTTCTTGGCTTCGGATGAAGAAAATCTCTATCAACGGACTCCTTGCTTGGCGACTTGTTCAAAATACATAAAATCGAAAACAATGCTTACTTAATAGGGATGAGAGCATTCCTATATTAATTCTAGACTCAAAAGGTCTAAGGAATGTGCTACTGTGTCATTGAGATTAAACACAAAAGACTAGTGTTTAATTCACTCAATGTTGGCTCTGATACCAACCTATCACACCCCGATATTTCCACGTATTACCGGTGGGCCCGGTGGGGAGTATCGTGACGTAGTTGATATCATCATAGACAATTTATCACAGTTTATATACACAGCGGAAGTCGAAAGATAAAATCATTACAAACCGAATGAAAAGTAATATCAATTATTACAAACGGTTGTAAAAGGGATCCACGGGCGGATCAAAGATAAAAGCAACATTGTTCAACAGATTCTTAAACATCTAAGCTTGCAAGACTCTTTATTGATGCTAGGAGTAGCCAGCCCATTACGATTAGTACCTGCACTTAACCTTTTTGGGAAAATACGTCAGTTTTCACTGGTAAATACAATTAACCGACTCATTTTGAAAATGTTTAAGAAAATTGATTTGAATGCACAAGGCACAAAATTTTCTTTTATAACTTGGGATAATTATTTATATATAAACTTGTAAAAGAATTACATGTTCGTTATACGTTCAGTAGCCCGGGCTGAATACCGGGTTAAAGATTAATAGACACACCACATAATATAATCCCGCGGCGAGTTATTCTCGAACAGGCGGTTATATCTTTTTATATACGCACCGGAAGGTGTGTGCCTACACCCCGTGCTTAGGTCGTGGCCATTTCAATGAATGATGTCAAGGATATCCGGGACATGGTCATTAACCCCCCAAAGGCTTTAAACAAACAAAACAGACTAAACGGGTCATCTCAATAAATTAACCTTCATATGATTAACAATTCAATGCCCGACCAAGCAGTATTTTATATACCGTACCCCAAGCCCGTATAAGGGAAAATAAGTTAAAAGTATTTACCTGAGCAAATTATACAAATATATCCCAGCCGTATACAATCAGCAAGTGCAAATATCATTTACTGGCTCCTAAATCTGGAACGAAGGTTTTAATAACCTATTAGATTCCTAACGGGTCTTACTTAAGTTTAAACTTAGACCGGTTAGTTTTAAAGGAAGGTATACGGTTCAAAACACATGATTAAGCGAAGACCGGAATAGAATGTGATTTAGACCCGACAAGTTTGAAGACTTGTATAATATGGGTAAACTAAACACATTTTGGATTTTGAGATAAAAATGATAAGGTTTGACCCGTTTCGATTAATTTATGCAAACTAGTTACATAAACCGTACCGAACGCGAAAAATGCATAACGGGTAAACAAATGATTCATGAACAGGTTTCCTTAGTTAATATGCCTTAAATATGTTGTGATATGAGTAAGATACCTTCCATTATGCCCAAAATGGATTTAAACTCAAATTATGCCTCGTAGGGGTATTTTGGTCATTTTAAAGGTTATAAAAGAGTTTAAATACTAATCTGAGTTTTAGGTCTGATATAATCAGTAAAAATATTTTTTATAAGTCATAACAGTTGGGTATTGCATATATGTGAAATTTATCTTTTATAACTAAATTATGCACCGTAGGGGCATTTTGGTAATTTCACATAAGCTTTAAAGGTCAAAATTAGAATTCTGAGTTCAAAACTTTTGCTTACTGTTTAGTTATAAAAATTTACTTAAAACATCAGTAGGTATTAAGTTTCATATGCCAAAAATAGTTTTAACTCATACTATGCGCTTAAAACGCGTAAAAGTCGGTTTTAAGCGATTTTCGGGTTTAAATAGGAAATCTGAGTTTTTTGATCAGTTTATAAAGTTCAAAATATTTTATTTATCATATAAAATCAGTAGCAAAAAGTTTGGTATCAAAATATTATGTAAAACTCATTTTATTCAAGAAAATGGCATAACCGACAATTACCGAATTAAAGCAAGAACCCTATGTTATGCTCAGCTTAAAAATAAATAAAAATCTTCAAAAGCCCCAAAATATTATATTACATCAGTGGGTAAAAAGTTTGGTGTCAAAATTTGGGTTTAGATAAGCTTTATGCTAATTACATCGTTTAATCAATAAAAAGCTTCTTAATTACGATATTGAGCATAACTCCTAATCTAGACCTCAAACTGATGTCAAATTTTTAGGACAAGTTTATAAATCAGTAATAAAGGTTTTTGTCCTCTCACATTTTCAAAAATCTTGTTTTAAGGTTAAAAGGGCATTATGGTCAATATTTTGGCATATAACGGAAACATGCACATGAATCGAATAACTAATGAACCAAGTTGTATAACCTCAGAGGGTTACAGTAACCTATAACCTGGTCCTAATAGAGCTCTAAGGTATTTCTAAAATACGCTACATTGGGTCAGAACTGAAAGTCAAAGCAAAAGTCTACTTTTGCGACTTTCGGTTATGAACCGAGCTTAAACTGAAAATTATCGGGTTGAACATGTTTAGACATGTTCTTACATTAATTACCAAGTTATATGAGTGATAAAACAGGTTCCATGGCTTTTACATTGTTAATTATGCGTTTAATCGAAATTTAGCTTTATGTTGACTTTTTACAATCAAGTTTGACCCGACAATTGACCTAGTTAGAGTGGGAATCAGAGGATGCCCTTTTAGGGGTTTATTACCCACATAATTACCAACTCAAAGCTACTTTCAATTCGGGAATTGACTGGACCATTAGTGATTAATCACTAAGTCAAACCTTAATTATGACGGTTTGACTTTAGGCCATAAAACTAATTATAAACGAAATTAGGATGTTAAGGACACTTACAAAAGTCCAAATGGACTGAGGGAGGTTCTCAAAATAGTTCAAGATCCTCTTGATATCAGAAGCATAGCAAATTGAAGGAAATGTGAGTTGCAAATGAAAGTGGGGAAGGGTATTGTAACACCCGTTCTTATGAATCAAGGTTTAGTGTATTATTTACTAAAACAATCATGTAATTAAGATTACATATCCATTGGAAAAACGGGTTTACTAAAACCTTTTACAATTTAAAAGTTTAGAACATAATGTAATTAAGTTCGTCACTTAAAAGAAACAATGAAACGACATTCGTCATTTAACATAATAACGATACATAGTGCGGAAGCTTATTTTGTGATCGTGTTCGGTTCTTGCTCGTCGCTTGATCTTCATCCGGGCACTCATGGCAATCACCTATGATCAAAACCAACTTAAAAGTTAGTTTTGATAGTCAAATATGAAGTTCAAACAAGTACAGGGGTTAGATATGAAGTTCAAACAAGTATAGGGGTTAAATATAACAAAAATAACATTTTTTTTCGAGTTGGGGGCGTCGCGTGACGCTACAGGGGCTCGCGCTACGCGAGGCCCTTGTTTTCACAGACTCTTGCTTATCAGTTGCTGCATATTCCCTGCACGATCTGATTTCACGGAAAAGGCCATAACTTCTTCGTTATTGATCCGTTTTACCCGATTCTTTTTCCTACGCGTCCGTAATTTAATTCTCCATCTTATGGAGTTAAAATCCAACAACCTTAATAATAAAATTTCGGACTTTTAAGTCTTCGGCTTATCGCCCTTTTACCACATTTTGACCCGTTTATGCATTTTATCAAACGAACACATTTGTTTGATTCCTACATCACCTACACTTCTCAATTTGTTAACTACCATTTTAGGTTCTAATCTCAAGTTTATTTCACAATTTAAACCCGTTTTCGCTCGTATGCTTATTTTGACCCGTTAAGGGTATTTAAGCATTTTCGAGCCTAAAATCGCTCTCGATTGTTTCTAGCATTTCATCACCACATTTCTTATCCTATAATCTCCCACCACAATTGTGTTTATGGCGGTTTGATGTGGTGATCTATATAAACCAAATTTTACTTCTTGAATCATTATTTTACGGCAAAAACTCAAATAGTACCGTTTGACTAATATAATACTTCTTTCAACCTCTATACTTAATCTAAGTATTTACTAAATCATAAAACTTGTTTCCAAACAACCTTTAAAGGTTGTTTGTTCGAATTAGCTAACAAGGGCGTTTTGGTCACATTTAATCCTTCATTTTTACGATAAAGGACTTCCACTAATATTTGACCAAATTGCACTTCTTACTACAACTTATTTGTGCGTACCTGGCTCGGATCAACGTATAGACCCGTTTATACCTCGCATTTATTAACCAATATTCTATAGCGTCGCAATTATCCCAGAATTGCTACTCGTTCCTGTTTACATATGACTTGACAACCAAGATTAGTCATTATTGTCAAATGGTGTTATCATCACCATTTGACCCGTTTGGCTCATATGACCAAACATTTACTTATGTAGTAAAACGAGGTTTTCAATTTCAAATTTACACATCCGGCCCACGTCGGATGTTACCACTTGACCCCTCCTTTTCTCTTTAACTCATTTCTTAAAAATTTGACTCGTTCGTCTTACGCCATGGGTGCCCTTTTTATTGTCAATTTACATTAGTCGACACTTGACTAAATTTCCATTTTCTTTTTACCCCTTTTCTCAATATTATATTACACTACGCGGTAATCTTATCAAAACTCATAATCTCTTAGTCATTACATGACCGATTTACCGATTTATCCTTTTTACCATAAACCATGGTTTTTATCATCTTTATATGTTCCGACTCGTACCAATCGCGTCGGAAACCATATTTTCATTATTATCGTTATCGCATTTATTACTTGTAAACAAGTATTCTACAAAAGTGTGTAAGTTTCACTTACCTTTCATCCGAATTACGCTTTCCTTTTCATTCTTGATTCGTTCGACCCGCTTTCTCCTCAAGCTTCACCTAGCTTGTTAAGTGCCAACTATCATTCATTATTCACACGGTTGTTAGATTAGTCATTCCAAATCATGACTTTCACACCTTATGATTCTTTGACTACTTTTCTTATTAAACTCAATCATAAATCATTGAGTTTAATTCTTGTATCAAGACTCACTTCTAAACAATTATGATCTCTTAACAAAATCCTTATTTTGTTCAAGTAGTTCATTCGTACGAGTTACTACGGTGTTTATAAACACCCATACAACATTAATTTCCTCAAATCAACTAAACCCATTTCATGGCAATTATGATCATATACTCAAACTTACAATTTGTTCATGTATTTTGCTTCTACTATCAACTATGATGATTTTAAACATGTGTACATCATCATCTTCACTATATAATGAAAACCCACTTGTCTAAAAGTGGTAAATCACCAAATTACTCAAATCCTAGCAATTTTACTTCAAATTTCTACTTAGGGTTTGTTCCTAAGCAATCATACTTCATTAATTTGGCCATACCCTCTATGATTCTTGCATAAATCGCATCATGCAAATTTAACAAATTTTCACAACTTCATGAATGTTAGAAATTCGACATACCTTACGATCCCCACGACTAGGTGATCGTTTCTATGTATTAAATTCCGAATTTGGCCTTCATTTGATCTTCCAATTTGAAGATTTTGTTGAAGAACTAGGGTTTGCTCCATGGAGCTCCCTCCTGGCTTCTCACGCACGCACACACACATATGTGTGTTTGTTTGTTTTATTTTTAAGTTTATAAAACCATTTGTAAGTTACCCGGCTTTGGTCCCTCGTGTTTGGTTAGTTATTAATTAGGTCACAACCTAATTATTTTCAACAATACTTTCACTTATTAACTAGGTTTAATATTCCTAGTTAACTTAGCGGGTTCGGGAATATTTATGACTAAGTTTATTTTAGGCCCCGTTAACTCGGGCCTTTTGTCCATTTTATTTCTTTAAAGCTTTTATTCATTTTTATTTATTATTAGGATTAGTTATTTAAATCCTAATATTCCACCGGGTAAATTTTACCACTAACGGTACTTTACCCGTGTTTTAGTATTAACGGGGTTTAATTACCAAACCCGTTTTCGGGGTGTTACAGGTATATATAGGTTTTTCAAGACCGTTAAGATCGTTCCTTGATAAACGAGCCTTGAATTGGACCGTACACATAATACCCACTGTTTTGGCAATCTATGGGTGCTCAAAACAGCCCATAGGATGAAGAAAACAATGTGCTAAACCAGGAAACCCAGCTATTGAGGGAAACAACCTGTTTTGCAGGTCTGGGGACACTCGCAGCCCGCGTAGCCTGAGTCCCCATCCTTACGCGGCCCGCCTGCATCTCAGATCAGCAAATAAGACTTTCAGCATATGCAGTTTCAGTCCCTGTACTTAATAAATGTCATTTCTCACACATGTAAGGCCTGTTAACCTCATTTCAAGGCTCTACTATGATGCCTAAACATAGGGGACATGAAACATACTCAAAAATATGTCGGATGTCAGTTCGTTTGGCCGTACGGTCACGTTGTTCGTCTAATTACGACGAAACACGAACGGATGCGAAAAACGACCCAAATTACGCGACGAATGGAATTTCATCATGCCGATCACTAAAGTAAAATATTTTAATGCTTACATAAATTTTTGGATGTCCGGATATATTCAGAACGTAAGATATGCGCGAAAATGCAAACTTGTGCACTTTTTGACACTTTTAGTCCCTGCTTGACTTAAAAGTTTATTTTTTTTGCGCACGAAACACCTCTAAGCCTATTTCTAAGCTATATAAGGGATATTTAGGGTATGTTTAACATACAATCATATTCCGCAAGGTTCGATACCATACGAATCGATATACTTTTGCAGTTTGACGCAAATAGTCCCTTTAATGCACAAACTTGCGCATATCATCGTTTAATAGCATCGAAGCCTTATTTAATCCATATTAGGCATTCTTGAGAGTATTATTAAACATCACAATGCTTCGGGTTTGCTAAAAGGTCATTAAGAGGTATAATTAAACATATTGACACTTTTAGTCCCTCTAACTTGCAAAGTTGCGCGTAACTTTACTTATAGGCATAAAAGCCCTTAATGGCCAATATTAGGCATTCCCGAGAGTGAAATAAAATATCACGAAGCTCTCGGTTTGTTAAAAGGTCATTCAGAGGTAAGAATTAACATGTTGACACTTTTAACCCTTCATTGTGCAAACTTTCAATTAATTATGCAAACGGCCATTCTTGATCACCTAGTGGCCCATTTGTGGATATAATTACCATGTAATGTTATTCCGAGACTTATAATAAGCATGTTAACATTTCCAGTCCTTCTATAATCAAATTTTTTGATCTTTTCGCAAAAATTAGTCCCTTAATTTCAATGTTTTGACTTTATTAAGGTTTATTACACGTGTCAATACATTATTGGACGTGATTTTACGAGGTGTTACAAATATGAGTACCATATTGCTACATATATTAAAAAAATGTGTTTCAACTAGTTGATTTGTTTTTGCCAGTTATAGTGTGTTTTACATATGGTGTGTTATACAATATAACACATCGGGAAGAACCCCAAAAATTATAAAGCACAACGTCAAGAAAATACAATGACATGTCATTCGTGAATCATAACAGATATAACACAACTTCAATAATTACATAAATATATATCCGTAAAACATAAACTACTATAACATATTGTTCATGAAGGATTGCAACTAATAAAACACATAGCCAATAAATTGTTCATGCATGATTTGTTTACATGCATAAATGAAAGCTATAACACATTGTGAATAAATCTATAACACATCGTGAATAATTAGACATCGACATTTTTTTGATCGAACCGTAAAATTCAATTGAAATAAAAAAATCATGAAAAATGATGATCGAAGGATGCGTAATTTATAACTATGTAACGGATACTTTTAGTTGTTAAAAGATAGAGAGTTTCCTTAAAAATTTTATTTTCTTATTTTAGAGAAATATCTTCCAAAAATAACTTAATTATTGAATTACTTTTATGCCCTTTGATATATATAGGGTAGGGTTTCTCTACAAAGTATGTTTTTCCTACAAAGTCTAGGAAGTGTTTTGGGCCATTGGATTGGTGGTTTTAATGGTTGAAATTAGACGAGTGACATTTTATTTTTGTAATATATGTATTATAATTAATAATTGATTTAATTGATGTAGGGCATTTTGGTAATAGTGTGTGTTTTAAAAATAGAAAAAACCAGCTTTCTTTCTTTCCTGCATATCTCTCGTCACATTCTCTCGTCTCGTTAAACAAAATCCCTTAAAATCATGGATGAACTTGAAGATAAAAGATTTTATTGTGTTTAAATACTAAAATCTAATAAATCGTTTTTTATCTAGGGACGAGAATCAGAGTTCAATTTTGTTTTTTATTAAGTATTGTGTTTTATACTAGTGATAAAACATACTGTGATGAAAGTGTGAATAAAATTTAATGGAATCAAAAAGTGATAGAACACATTGTGAAGAAACATGTGAAGAAAAACACATTACGAAGAAACTGTGAAGAAAAACACATTGATAGAACACACACTATGATGAAATTGTGAAGAAAAACACACTGTGAAGAAACAGTGAATAAAAACATACTGATAAAACACATTGTGAAGAAACCAATAACGGATAAAACACAACGTTAATAAATACAAAGGCATGTCCTTCTTGAAACATAAACTGCTATAACACATTTTGAGTAAACCTAATTGATATAATACAATGTCAAGAAATTGTTCAAGAACGATAAATTGGTGTGTTACGTGTGAAGAAACTATAAAACAAATAAAACACAACGTCAAGAATACATGTACATGCAAAAACGATAGCTTAATCAAATACTTGCATGTCGAACAACTAAAACATGATGCACTTACCATTACCACAATCAATCATGCATTAGACATCAACATTTTTGATCCGTAGTATGCAAAAATAAAAATAAAAGAAATCATTTGAATGATAAGAGAATGATGCGTGTTTGATTTCTACGTAACTGATACGATTCCATAAATAAGATATAAGGTTTCCTTAAAATTCTCATTTTATTGTTTTAGATTTATTTTTTTTCCAAAAATAACTTATTTAGTGAATTACCATTGTACCATATTATTAAAATTCTATAGATTATAATCATGTCACAAAAATCAATTTGTTTAGTGTTGTAACTTCATACATTTTTTTGTTCCACCTTATTATGTTTGCAGGGCTATAGAGAACAAGCTACTGAAAAAGAAGTAAAGGTTTTTTAAACTAACGAGGAACCTTAATTTTAGTGGTAAACCTGGTTCAGAGCCCTGTTCTTCAACAGCCAAAGGTCGAGAGGATTAATGCATTTGATGGACTTATTCATGTGAGTTTAGAGGTGGTTTTGGAACAGGGCCATTGGATTTACATGTTCTGGTTGACACTAAACTTGTGGCAGAGCTATAAATCTTGTTGTTCATAATATGTTTTATGTGATACAATATGACACACCAAGACATGTGTTCAATCCTTTTTCAAAAATGTTCATTGCAAATTTGTTATTTTGGTGACAGCTAGGATGGATGAGTTGGTTCGAAGTAAAATATAATAGTTAATGAAACACTATTCCAACTTTTTTTTAGATTAAGTTAGTTTACCTATACATTCTATTTCTTGGTCAGAAGTTTATTGCTATAACTCTTTTCTTGTAATATAATGGAGGTAGTTGTAATGTGATATTGTGGAAATCTATTTATCCTTATACCATGGTTTACATGTACATGATTACCAGCTTCATTGCAAGTCTGGATGTTGGACATTTCTTCTTGACTGTGTATTCGTAGTGATATGTATAGGAAGCTGAATAATAACTCATATTTAAATTCATGTCCTATAGTTGGTGTATTATATAGGTAAATGATTGTCAAATAAATACTATTGGTTTCGCAAGTAATAACTTCATATTATGCATTTTCTTTCGAGTTGTATGGATCGTAGTTTATTTACTTATGTTATTTGTTTTCACATGTCTTACTTTCATAGCTATGCATCTTTAACTATTGTCTAATTGCCTATTATTTGGATTATTGTATGGGCAAAAGAGAAGAAGAGGAAGCATGAATTGATCCCTGAGGAAGTTTCAACTGTACCAGATATCTGATCTTCTACTGTAATGTATGAAACCTTATTTGTTTCTTGTATCATAAATGAAAATCTTGATCATCCTTTTGTAGATTCAGAGATGCGATGATTTGTTGGATTGTGGTGGTTGGTTGGATACTCTGACTCTGGTAAAGATGATGGGTGTTTTGCTGTTGCATGGGAACTTTACAAAGCCCAAGAAGGTGTTGTGGCTTTACACTTTTAATTTGAATGTTTTAACTTGGGTTATTTAATGTTTTGATTTGATGTTATATTTTAAGGAACATTGGATGTTTGTTAAGATTTTCAAACTTCATAAATGGCTACATTTGAAAGTTCTTTTAGTAGGTATAAATGGATATATATATATATATATAGGCTAATTAAAATGGAAAAACCCACCCCAATTCAGAAAACCCAAGAAACCCACATGTGTGGCTAGGATGTAACCACGTCACATGTCACAAAGATGAAGAGAAGTGTATATGCGTCATTTTACATATGGGCCAAAAAGTGTAACAGTCTGCATGTGCAGCCAGCATGTCTTCCTTTTGAATTGCCTCTCTCTTCTCTAACGCTCTATCTTTCTTATCTCTAAACTTTTTTAAGAACTCTCAAACTTTTCCCAGATCTCTCATTCTCCATTATTACTCACTTTGTTCATATTTCTCTTCCTCTAATATTTCTCTGATCTATCTTTCTCTAATATGTCTCATTTCAAGAATCATCCTCATACACATTTGAAATCTATACATATATCATTCTCTTTCATAATCTTTCAGATCTCACATAAATTTCAGATGTTTCACACATAGATTTAAACTAAATCGGAGGTGGTTTTGCCGGTGAGATTAGGGCTTTAAGGAGATGAAGTTGTGTGGTTTTTGCATGTGTTTGAGGGCTTCGATGAGGCGATTTTTGGTTCAAGAAGGTGTGAATCAGTCACCAAAAGATCTGAAACAACAACCAATATTTGAACCGAACCTCCAAGATCTGAAAAAAAAAAGTTTTGGTGCGGTTCATCGACCAAGATTCGAAATCGGACAACCACTATCAAGATCAAGTGTGTTTTAGGTTTAAGAGATCTGGTTTTCTTATATGTATTTGTTTAAAATTTTAATTTTGTATCATTTTGTTGGTTGATTTATTTTGGTGTTTATGGTGGATTCAAATGGCACAAAAAGAAAAGCAAAGTAGATCTGGTTACTGTTTATTTTGGTATTTATTTTGGTGCTTATTTTGGTGTTTATCCTTTTAGATTAGGGGAGTGGGGGTAATCACTAGTGATAGAATTCCATCACTCACAATATCCAATCATGTTCCGCCATGTCAGCAACCATTTTTCCATCACTCACAACCTTTTTTAGTGGCGGTGGTCATCACTCACCACCACACCCAACAATTTCCCCCCAACCAACAACTACCCTCACAACTAACATATATCACGTCATAAAAAAATCACGGAAATGTGTTTTCGTTATTGTATCACGCGTTGAACTAATGGTGGCGGTGGAATAATTGTGTTATAACGCGTTAATGTTTCACCCATCACGGAAATTTCATCACCGCCCCCACTCCCCTTAGTTGGGTGTTAATAGAGACAAACATACTTGATTTTGATTATTTGAAGTTATGTATCTCCAAGATCTGTTCTTTTTTTATTGTAACACTACGTAACAAGGTGTTAGAAATGTAACAATCAAAGCAAAATAAAGTGCATCGTTACATTAATTTCAAATTATTGTAAAAATAAAGTGTCTGTTACGGAAACAAAGTGCGTTGTTACATTTTAAGTGTTACAAAAACAAAGTGGTTGTCACATATGTGACGTAAAATTGATCTTGTAAAAATGTATGTTAACATTTTTATGTAACATTTTATGTTACAAAAATAAACTATCTTATTACAAATATGGCGTAAAATGAGCATGTAAAAATGTATGTTATATTTTTTATGTAATATAAATATATATGTAAATATAAAAACAAACAAAATGTGATGTATATCAAAAAAATGAAAAAAAGAGAAGTACATGCAAAGTAAAAGTATGGTAGAGAGTATAAAAAGTCAAAAAAGTACATCCTTTTCCACATGTGTTTGACTTTAAAATTAATCCAATGGTTTTAATTAGTCCTTTCTATTACTAATTTATAATTCTTTTTGAAGACATGCTTTAGTAGGTTATAGACTTATAGGGTTTTGTAGGGATAATGATGAAGTATTAATGTAGACATCTGCACTTTCTTGATAGATGCCGCCTAATGGGTACAACTTACCATAATTAAGCTATTACCAGAATACCCTTCTGTACCTTTTAGCAATTATCAGATTTTGTTTAATATGTAAAAATGAGATATTTGGTCATGATAAAAGAAGAGCCATAGATCTAAATTAATCAATGGTTAAAACATAGTTTTCACAGTTTTCTTAACTCAAGAGTCTTTTCAATATATATATATATATATATATATAGGGGAATGTTCATTGGGGAACACTAAAAAAGTGGGGAACAGCGGGGAACCGACTCAAATGAACTCCGATTGGACTCATTCCAGCGGCGTTGGAACCGGCTCGTCGAACCCTAACTAGGATCTCTAAACCCTAAACCCTAAATCCTAAATCCTAAAATCTAAACCCTAAAGCTAAAAAATAAGGCTAAAACCTAAGCTAAACTGTAAAATCTAAACTATAAACCCTAAAAGCTAAACCGTAAAGACTAAACCTAAAGCGAAACCCTAAACCATAAAGCTAAACCCTAAAGCCTAAAGCTAAACCCTAAAGCCAAAACCTAATATATTTAGGGTTTAGGGGTTATGATTTAGGGTTTAGGGTTAAGAGATCCTAGTTAGGGTTTGACGAGCCGGTTCCAACGCCGCTGGAATGAGTCCAATCGGAGTTCGTTTGAGTCTGTTCCCCACTTTTTTAGTGTTCTCTAATGAAGGTCACACTACATATATATATATACACACACACACACACACATATTGTGTGTGTATATAGGGTAAGGTTCATTTGAGAACCACCTTTATTGTGAGACCATGAACCACCCCCCCCCCCCCCCACCCAAGCTAAAATGCTAAAAATTAAACCTCCAAAAAACGTAAAAAAAAGTCTAAAAAACACACAAATTTTTTTTTAATATATTTTACATTAAAATCGCTACTTTTAGTAGCCAAAATAAAAAAAAAATTTAAAAAATGTTTTAATTTTTTTGGTAACGAAATATAACGATTTTTTTATAAAAAATATTAAAAAAAAATTTGTGTGTTTTTTTAGCTATTTTTAGGTATTTTTTGTTGTGTTCACATTGGTTGTCGCGGTTCTTGCAATAAAGGGTGGTTGCTAACGGATCCTTCTTCTATATATATAAACACATATGGGAAATATAAAAAGAAAACCCACTTGAGTTGAAAAAAAAAACTCATGAAACCCTTGTAAAAACCCTATGTAACATTTTTATTTTTTCTAAAAAAAATAAAAAAAACGTCCAGTAAATTTTTTAAATGTTAAAATTCCATGCTACATAATATGAATGTCCAAAAATATGTAACATATAGATTTTGAACTTTTTATATAAAAAAACTATTCGGTGCTTTTTACATTTTTTTATAAAAATGTTCAAATATATGCATGTTACATTCCCTTTTTTTAGAAAAAAATAAATAAAAATGTTACATAGGGTTTTCTTAAGTTTTTTCAACCCACCTGAGTTTTCATCCTACACTACACCTATATATATAAATGGAAATAAAGTGCAAAATGATGAAAAAAATGGTAGAAAATGGTGACAAAAAGCGGTAGCAAAATGGTAACAAAAAGCGGTAGAAAAACGGTGACAAAAAATGGTAGCAAAACGGTGACAAAAAACGGTAGCAAAATGGTGTCAAAAAGTGGTAGCAAAACGGTAGCAAAAAATAAAACGGTAGCAAATATGTGGCAATAGGGCAATTGCTATTGTTTTGCGATCGAAAATGCGGTAACAAAAACCATATTCTCTAGTAGTGTTTGATTACACATGTCAATTATTCCTTTATACATGTTTTATGTTTTGTTTTATACATTTCTTATGTATTAGACGGGTCAAATATAATACGTTATAATTGTTTGGTATAAATTCGATTTACTTAACGTTTCGATTCAACCACAATGCTTATATAGGTAAGAGTGAATTTCAAGTTTTGTCCTTTATCTTTATACCCTTTTTCAGGTGGTGTTCTTTGTGTTTAAAATTGACGAGTTTTATACTTTAAAATCATGCACGTTCTTCCTTTACGCCTAACCCAGTTAATTTTTTAAGTTAAATCTGATCATTTGCTTTGCACATGAGGACAATTTTGTCATTCACAATTTAGAGACTAATTATGTAAATAACGTAATAATACCTAACCATTTTATGTAAATAACTCTCCACCACCACCACCCACCCCTTTACCACCAACAACCACCACCGCACCACTCAACCAGCACCAACCACCCTTTTATCACCAACATCCACCACCGCACCACTGAGTTGAAATTTTGAAACAGTGGCAAGAGATAATGTAACGAAAGTGTTTTGACCTGTTCTTATTCCAATTTTCTCTGTTCTTCCATAGCAGCTCACTGTAGGGGCATCAACAACACAATCGTATAACGATTTCCGGCATATTATTCCTACCAACACCATTCCGCATATACCGATTTCGAGCATATGGTACACGATACCCAGCCCCTTTAGGAGATCCACCAAACATTGCACTCACTACAGGGGCATCAACAACACAAAAGAATCCCCATTTCCCATATTTTAAACCGCCTGAAAATTTCAACCGTATCAAGAACATTACGCGTACATTAACCTGAGGTGCTTTTACCTGAAACCGTATCCCTATTTCCAAGATTTGAAACCTATCAACATCACAACATTGGTGGCAACCTAATTATTTGAAAAAGAATCCATTAAATTTAAGGGTCAAGCTTAGAGAAAGGGGGTCTAGTGGGGGATTCCCACCGGAGCCGGTGCCGTTCTGGAGAGCCAGTGTTGGATCAGAGTCGAGTTCTACATCAACGTTTGTGGAGAACAATGGATATGTTCATCAGAGTCGAGTTATTCATCACATCTTCATCAATGTGTCCGTGGATCTGAAGAGCTGGTGGGCGGTGGCACGTGGGGCGGTGGTGCTTGGTGGAGAACAGTGGTGTTGCTAAGAGTAGTGGAGGGTGGTGGTGGTTGGTAGCGGTTGTTGGTACTCTATAGGTAACATTGAGTTGAATCAAATACGTTGAAACACGGGTTTTTTATATGGTTAACACATGACATAAGAGCATTCACATCCAATCCACTAAAAATATACATACATTCCACTAAAAAACAACTCATATATTAATATATTTCCACTAAAAACAAATACTTTTTCTCTCTCCTTTTCAATATATATTACATTTTCTCTCTCCTCTACTCACAACCACTTTCAAAATATATTAAAAAATTATACAGGGTGAACAGTATCCCCCCAAATATACAGATGAACAGTAACATTTTCTCTCTCCTCCACTCACAACCACTTAAACCACTTTTTATAATTTAAAAACCCATCTCTCAAGATTTGGTGGATAGAATGTGAATGCTCTAACACTTAGAATTGTCTGTGATGCATCGCCCACAAATCATATTACTAGTATAATATTAATATATAAACATAATTATGTTTAGGGGAGAGTATTAGATATATTATAAACATAATTCTTATAATTATCTAGGATTCGTAATATTTATGTTATTATGTATATGTGTGTAACGATGTGACTCGAATATTGAACCGGTGTGTCGATTGGTTGATACCTATTCGAATGGCAGTTATTCCCGCCATTATTCAACCGAAACACATAACCGCTTCATTTTCTAATATGTATATATATTGCTTGGCGGGAACCATTCTCGTTACCAAGACAATTCCAAACATCAAAATTGTCCATTGCTAAACACCCACAGTTACTATAATAATTTCCAATAATCATCATGAAATCAACACATGATAATGATGCTTCCGCTGATTGTGATTCAAACATCTATCAAAGTGGTATCAGAGCGCCAGATTCTGATCTCAGGGCCACATCTACAATGTTTCCGTGCCAACACTGCACAGATGAAAGAAGGGAAAGAAAGTGGTTGATGAAACGGTGTTATTACTGTAATTCTCCAGGCCATCAAATATCAAACTGCAAGAACAAAGAAGATGATGAAGAATCTCAACTAGTTCGTCTCGCCATAAATACCGGTGTGCAGCGGCAGAATGAAGAAGATGAACATCTCAGAAGAGATCAGAAATTAGAGTATTTAGTGGCAGGAACCGATGGGGGTCGTTGGTCCGAAATGTGGTATGTTAGCAAAACTTTAAAACATCATTTTTCTGGAAATTTAGAAATGTTCAAACGCATAAAATATATGGCTGATGTTGAAACAAACACGGGGGAAAATCAATTCTATTTCATTAGAGGAATAGGTGTTGTTGATGTTATGTCTGGAACGGAGAAGATCCGTGTTCAAAGTGTGTTCTTTACACAAGACATAGATAGAAATATTCTAAGTTATGATCAATTAATAACACAAGGGTTTACAGTGAAGTTTATGGGAGATATGTGTAAACTTTATCCAACTTTTGGAATTCCTCTAAAGAACATCAGAAACATAAGATCTGGATTAACCAGAGAAGAAGAGATGTGTGTTATTGAGAAACAGAAGGTGATGAACAAAGAATCGGAATTTATGTCGTTCAAAACGAATTACTTGAATAATTATTTCAAAAAACTTGAAATATCATCTAACGAACCAGACTGGAACGTTATGATACTTCAAACAATGAGATTCAAGGAATTCTTAGATTGTAAGGCATTGCTCAATATGATGGACGATGATGAATATGTTAGAAAATACAAGTTTATTTTGCAAGCAAAGTTTGACGAAATGGTGGAATGGTTTATTACAAAGATGTTAGGAATACCATCAAGACCAATTCCAGCCTATACCTCAAACAACCAAAGAATTTGTTTGCTAGATATGTATCTGATAATAGAACGGGAAGGGGGACACCGATATGTGACAAAAAATAATCTCTGGCCGATGATAGCGAAAGAGATGGGATTCGAGTATAATGATGGTGAATTAATGCGTCTGGTATACGCAATGTATTTAGATGTTCTCGTTTACTATTACAAGTTCAAAACCATTCAAATACAAGTGCAAGAAAAAAATGTTACTGAAGAGGAAAGAATGCCGAAAAGGAATGAAGATCCAAGATGCAGTCGAAGTGAGGGAGACGCTGCTGAACAAGACGCAGGTCAAGAGGAAAAGACTGAAGAAACTCAGGGAGTTACAAGGGATCCATCGGAACACTATGCATTGTTTACTAAAAACGAATGGAATGAAAACAAGAGGAGGAGTACGAGACGATGATTCGATTTCAAAAGGGCCAGAGCAGCAGTGAATGAAGCAAATGAAAGTGTGAAGAAAAACTCCCGTAAACTGAATTATGTTTAGGGGAGAGTATTAGATATATTATAAACATAATTCTTATAATTATCTAGGATTCGTAATATTTATGTTATTATGTATATGTGTGTAACGATGTGACTCGAATATTGAACCGGTGTGTCGATTGGTTGATACCTATTCGAATGGCAGTTATTCCCGCCATTATTCAACCGAAACACATAACCGCTTCATTTTCTAATATGTATATATATTGCTTGGCGGGAACCATTCTCGTTACCAAGACAATTCCAAACATCAAAATTGTCCATTGCTAAACACCCACAGTTACTATAATAATTTCCAATAATCATCATGAAATCAACACATGATAATGATGCTTCCGCTAATTGTGATTCAAACATCTATCAAAGTGGTATTAGAGCGCCAGTTTCTGATCTCAGGGCCACATCTACAATGTTTCCGTGCCAACACTGCACAGATGAAAGAAGGGAAATATGTTAATGCACTTTAGGTGATAAGTGCATGTCTCCCATTTATTAGGGTCTTTATTATACATGGTTGAAAGTTAGTCCTAGTTTTATCCTAGGGAAAGTTTGTCCCAAGTTTATCCTAGGGAAAGTTGTCCCAACTTTATCCTAGGGACTTTTGTCCAAGTTTTGTGTCTAGGACAATGGTCAGAGGTTTAAAGCTAGGAACATTTGTCTGAGTTTTGTCTAGGGCAAAAGGTCAGAGTTTTGTTTTGTTTGTTTTGTCCGGGCTTTCTAGTTTGTCTTGAAAGTCCGGGTTTACCTTGTATATATACCTTTATGTGGAATAGACAAGGTGGCGATTCTGTGTGAAATTCTGTGCACCTAACCCTAATCATTGTGTGTGTGTTTTGTCTGGCGGCTACTGTGTGTGAGTGACGTCATTCATCTTCCTCATCAAGAATACTCAGTGTATTCTTGATTTCTCTCACAAATCTTTGCATACTAGTGTTTCATCTACAGTGGTTGATCATCAGGTGGATTCCGCACACCTGTTTGTGGCTTTAGCTGAGTGAGATCTTGGATTAGGAGGCCTTACAAGTGGTATCAGAGCAGTGTGCTCATACTACTGTAGGTGTTTCTTAGTTTGAAGGTTTTTGTGAGAAAAGTTCATACTTTGATAGGGTTTAGTGTGTGTTTAGTGAGTTTTTGTGTTTTATTCATGATTCTTCATTCATATCTAGTGATTTGATGATGGATTTTGAGTAGTTTGGTGATTTTTAGTGTTTTCTTCATCTGGGTTTTACAGGGGTTTTTGGTTCTTGTTCTTACAGAGTTTTGAAGGTGAAAAAGAATCTGAGTTTGATCTTTCGAAGCTTTGTCCGTGGTTTACACTTTGTGTTTGTGTCTCCGGGGTATTGTTGAACCAGTGTGTAGTCACATTGGGGAGATAGTCCGGAGATTGGTTTCTTCTGAGTTTTGAGACTTGTCTGAGTTTCAAATCTCTATCCTGTCCAACCAGTAGTTTATAATATTAGTCCGACTTTTATTGACTTGTCTGAATGTATTGACCTGTCCGAGTTTTATTGACTGGTCCGACTTTTAACTTTAGGTTCTGACTTATTAAGTAGGTCTGACTATTATTAACTAGTCCGACTTTTCATGCTAAAAGTCCGACCTTTTCTTTTTGTCTTACCTTGGTTTTTGGTTTAGTAGTCAGTGTGTTTTTAAGTGTCCAACTTTGTCTATTTTATTTTGTTTTATTTTTTTTTTAGTGTCCGAGTTTTATTAATTAATTAGTCCGATTATATATATTATCTAATAGCTTTAGTGTTTGTGTTTTCAACATATGTCAGAACTTTTTAGTTGCTTTGTCCGATGTTTTACTTTTGTTTTTAGTGTCCAAGTTTTTTATTAGTCCTATTGTTACATCTTTATTTAGTTATTTTGATTAGTAATAGTCTGAGCTTTAGAATTTTCTTATCCCTTAGTCCGACCTACTAGTCCTTAGTCCGAGTTTCAAAGATTTAGTGTTAGTCCGAGTTTCTTTGTGAAACTGTAAGACAGTCCGACTTTTATTAGTGTTTTAGGTAGAGTCTGTGTCCGAATTTTTATAGAGTTCATTAGAGTCCGAATTTTGTTCTTAGGGGAGTCTGAGTTTACATTTCTAATAGTGTAGTGTCCGAGGTTTTCTGTTGTTTGTGTTTTATTTCAGGTTTGTGTGTGATCCGGGTTTCGCAACTCTGTTTAAAGCTCAGACACTTCACTCCGTGTTTTCACTCCGAGTTTGAACTTAGAAAAAGTCTTCTGTGACACAGTTCTTGCTTGGAAACCTACTGTTGTTTTCTGAAATGGCAAACAACAATCTGACTGCAATGGTGCAAAAACTCAAGCACAATGCCGAGGTGGGGAGTAACGACAAACCTCCTCTGTTGATAAACGAGCTTAATTTTCCTGAGTGGAAGGAGCGTTTTGAACGGTATGTTAGAGCAAAAGACATCAAGATTTGGTTGTGTATTGTTAAAGGATGTGGAGCTACTCCAATACGTACGTTGACGATTGATACGTATTTGGCACTTCCTGATGACCAGAAGAAATTTTTTGATTGTGAAGAGAAAGCTATGTCAATGATTACGATGGCTATGACACAATCGATACTTCATACTTTCCGTAAGAGAAGTACCTCGAAGGAGTTGTGGAATAGCATGATCGAGCGCTATGAAGGAAATGCAATATACAAGAAACGACGACTCGAACGTTTGAAGACTCAATTCGTTGTGTTTAAAGCTTTAAGTAATGAATCATTTGATGATACAGTGAACCGGTTTTATCATTTGTTGAGCGAACTTGAAAGGAGTCAAGAGGGTATCTACACTGAATTTGAGAAGGTTGAGAAGTTTCTGAATTGCCTTTCCAGAGATTGGAATATGTACACCGCTTTGATTAGAGAAGGTGTTCTCTACGAGGAGCTCTCATTGGAAGAAGTTATACAAAAACTGAAGGGTTATGCTTGGAATATGGAAGATCAAGCATCCGATTTCGAGAAGATTCAAGATCCTCAGTTATATAAAGCTTCAAAACCGACGGATAAGGGTAGTAATGGAGGAGCCGGTGTTGCCCTATATTCAGAGAATGAAGTTCCCGCTAGTGAACACGCCTTTATAAGCAACAATGTCAATTCAAGTGGAACAACAAATTCCAATCAAGGAATGTACTCTTCCAGTGGAGCTCAGAAATCTCAAGGAACAAGCTTGAACATTCCAAAGGTAGATGCAAGCTGTTTGAAGTTGATTGAAGAAAACATGAGCCTTTTGGCGTCCTTCATGACTGCCTACGAGAACTTCTGTCTTGGAAAGCTCGTTGAACCATCAAGTCTCGATGAGGACTTTGATCAGATAGATCAAGACGAAATGGAAGAACTTGATCTACAACTCAATATGGCACTATTAGTCCGTAGAGCGAAGAAGTTTCTGTTGAAGACGGGTAGGAAATTCATAGGAGGTCAGACAAAGACTCGAATGGGAGTCGACATGTCAAAGGTGAAATGTTACAACTGCAACATCTACGGGCATTTCGCACGTGATTGTCGGAAGCCGAAGATGGAGAGATCGAACAGAGAAAACAACTCTCAAGGAAACAACTCAAGACCTCACAACAATTCAGCAACTACTTCCAACTCAAGTGCTCGTCCAAGTGGTTCTGAAAATCTTACACCTTCAACAAACAATGCTATGGTGGCTCAATCTTTACAAAAGGTGACTGAGCCTTACGACTGGGGTTGTGCATTGGAAGACTTTTCAGGAGCTATTGTGTCACAAGCCTTTATAGCTGAAATTGTCAACGAAGAAGTGTGTGAAGAGATTGTCGAAGAGACTAGCATTGAGGAATTTGCGGTTGTAGCTGAAGAAATGTGTGAAGAGATTGTTGAAGAGACTAGCATTGAGGAACTTGCAGTTGTAGCTGAGGTTCTTGGGGAAGAGTTGAATTCGGGAAATGTTTCTGAGAATGAAGATAACCCGAATGAAGAGTCTGTTGAAAAGGCTAACAAAACAGAAGATGGAGAAAAGGGAGAACGCTTTGAATTCAACATCTCCACAGCTGAAATGCAGCAATTTGCGGATGCAGAAGCTAAAAGGTTGGAAGAAAACTCCATTGAAAACGAGGCTTGTGCATTCATGGCTGGAATTGAGGTAAAATCATCTTCTGTAGATAAGCGATGTGCTAGATGTGTTGAGTTTGTGACTAAGATTGATAGATATGCACTTCATAACACAAACTTAATTGCAGACTTAGAAAAATCCAGAGAACTCATTGCTGTTTTGTCTAATTCGGATAAAGAACACCGAATTAAGATAAAAGCGCTGAAAAATGATATCTCTGAATTTGAGAGACGTGTGGCTCAGGGAACTGTTAAAAATCAGGAATTAAAATCTGAACTTGAAATGAACCAAAATTGTGTTTTAGAAAAGAACAAAATCATTTTGGAAAAAGATAATCTGATTTTAGACTTGCAACGAAAAATTGAAAAGTTCGGGGATTCATCTGAAGTGATGAATTTCTGTATTAACAGCCAATGTCTCAAAGATTCTGAGGAAGAAATGTTCGGCATCGGTTATAAGAAAGTGCCTCCTCCGGTAAACCATAATTATACATCGATGCCAAGCATTGATCCTGAATTGGAAAATTTTGTGCCAACGACCCCTTTGACGGTTGAACCGCAAAGTGAGTCAGAATCTGAGCCAGATGAAGTTACTGATTCAGATCAGTCGAAGATGAGTGGAGTTTCAAAGAAAAATGAAGTAAATCTTGAAAACATTGAAAATTTGATAAACAATAAGATTTTGGAAATGTTTAATCAAGTTCAAAATGTGAAGTCAAAACCAAAGTCACGTGGGAAATCTAAAAGGTCTTTGAAAAATATCCCTAAAACTGAGTTTGTTAAAGGGGAGGATTTTTTCAAAGAAGAAGTAAAGATTGAAACTGGTTCCAACTCTCAGTTTGTGAACCAAATTTTGAAAAATAACACCAACGACTCATCATCTCCGACCACTCATGAGGAACGTCCAAAGAATGCTGCGAAAGTTCGCAAATGCTATAAGTGTCGTGGGAAAGGACACTTAGCAGCAGACTGTCCAGATGACAAGGGTAAGTCTCTTGTTGATCCTGATCAAAAGAAACCTTTTGTTGAAAAACCACAAAATAAAGCAGTTAATGTTGAAAAGAAAAATGGAAAAAATCAGAAGGTTGAGAAAAACAAAGTGATTAAACAGGAAGTAAAACCAGTTGTCAAAACAAATGTTAAATCACAACAAAATCAGGATCAAGGGGAAAAGCCAGTTGTTATAAATCGTGGTAAAGAATCGGAAAGTTCATCTCAAAAACATGATACTCGTGAGAAAACCCCTCACAGACGACAAAATCATGTTACTTTCCAAACACATGAGAATGACCAACGTTCTGGAGGTTCGAACCACAACTATGTTAGACCTCATGCACAGAACAGATTCGTGAATGATCGAAATGCGTCACCCCCTCGATTTCCAAATCAAAGACAGCATTCGGATAATCATCCACGATCATTCTCAAGACACGATGATGTTCCTAGATTTGGTAGGAATTTGGAGCCACCCAGGAATCAAAATTACAGTTACCAAAACTATGGAAGCCGAGATTATGGAAACTATAGTTATACCAACAGATCGTCAACTCCGTATAATCCACGATTTGCGGGGGGTCATTCCAACAATTTCCAAAATGGAAATGGAGGACACAATGGCACTGATGGTTATTTCAAAGAGTTTTCTTATGTTGATGAATCGGGATGACCCAAGACCATCATGGCTTGGGTCCCACACTCTAACTAAATTTTCTTGTTGGGGGGTGTAGGAGCAGCTGAAAAGAGCTATCTATATTTGGTATATCGATAGTGGCTGTTCCAGACACATGACGGGAAATAAAGAGTTATTGAACAATTTTAAACAAATTCGTGGTGGTTATGTGAATTTTGCCGGTGAAAAGGGTGGATACATCACCGGTGAAGGTTCGGTGTCAAATGGAAAAATTACGCTGCATAAAGTGAACTACGTTGAAGAACTGAAGCATAACTTGATGTCGGTTTCTCAAATTTGTGATAACAAGTACACGATGATGTTCACCGATAAAGCTTGCCTCGTGTTGCGTCCGGGATTTGTGATTCCTGAAGATTGGATTGTTATGAGGGCTCCAAGGGTGAATAACACATATGTCATGGACATGCGCCCGTTGGTTAACTCGTCTGCTCCAGTGACATGTCTGCTTTCGAAGGCGACTGAAGATCAATCGTATCTCTGGCATAGGAGAATGGGCCACGTGCATCTGCGAAAAATGAACCACTTAGTGAAAAACAACTTGGTGTTGGGGGTTCCTTTACGTAGTTTCAATATGCACAACAAATGTGAATCATGTGAAAAAGGAAAAATCAAACGAAAGCCTCATAAATCGAAAACAGTTAACTCGATCCAAAAACCACTTGAATTGCTTCACATGGATCTTTTCGGCCCGATCCATGTTGCTAGCATTGGTGGGATGTCTTATTGCTTAGTTGTCACTGACGATTTCTCACGTTACTCATGGGTATTTTTCTTAAAAACAAAGGATCAAACTGCTGGTATTTTAAGAGATTTATTCAAACAACTTGAGAAAAATTATTCACTTCCTATTAAGAAAATCCGAAGTGACAACGGCACTGAGTTTAAAAATCATTATATGGATGAGTTATGTCGGGAAATGGGAATAGTTCATCAGTTCAGCGCTCCATATGTTCCTCAACAGAACGGAGTTGCAGAACGGAAGAATCGTACCCTGATTGAGGCGGCCCGCACTATGCTTTCTGAATCAAAGTTGCCAATTTTCTTCTGGGCCGAGGCGGTAAACACTGCATGTTATGTGTTAAATCATGTGCTTACTGTCAAAAGAGAAGATAAAACGTGTTATGAATTGCTTGAAAACAGGAAACCGAACTTATCTGGTTTTCAACCTTTTGGGATCAAATGTGTTATCAAACGCACCAAAGATACCCCTAAAATGGGGGAAGTTGGTGAAGTTGGGTTCTTTTTGGGTTATGCCAATGGAACTCCCAACAAACGCGTTTATAACGTTAAGAAGCGTACAGTGGAGATCGTGTTTGATATAACTCCTTTGAGTTTTGATCCTCCACCGTCCGAATTCGGTCCCAAAAGCGGTTATGATTATGATAAATTATTTGATTCATTTGATCTTCCTGATGTTTCAGAAGAAGATTCGAAGGTTGTATACACACATCTTGTGAACAAAGATGAAGTGGATGCGAGCTGGAGAGCAAGTATTCCTACTAATGTGTCTTTGAATGTTCACTCAGGAGATCCAGTCGCTGATTCTTCGATTGTAAACGAAGTTGTTGCTGAGCAGATCCCCAATGCAGTTGCTCAAACTACAAGTGGTGATCTTTACGTTGACTTTTCAGTATATCCAAATGTTAATGCGTCCTTCTGGAAATGATCAAGCTTCTAGTAGTAATGCAAATGTTGAGGGGGAGATTCAATCGAATTTGGGAAACAATCTTCAAGCTCCGGCAATTCCAGTTCCAAGAACAAATATTCATCATCCTGTTGATAATATTATTGGGAATCCAAATGCGGGAGTGCAAACGCGAAGGAGTATTTCAGAGATGCAATGTCTGTTCTCTGCTATCAAGAATGAAGAAATCTACAATCTTAGCCTACATGAATGTTTTATCTCTCAGATAGAGCCGAAGAACTATCAAATGGCTCTGAAGGATAATTCTTGGTGTGAGGCGATGCAAGAAGAGTTAGCTCAGTTCGACAAGTTAAAGGTGTGGAATTTGGTCGATCTTCCAAAGGGCCAACATGCAATCAACACGAAATGGGTTTTCAAGTGCAAGAAAGACGACAAGGGTGTCGTTGTCAGAAACAAAGCACGGTTGGTTGTTCAAGGCTTCAATCAGGAGGAAGGGATTGATTATACCGAAGTTTATGCACCGGTGGCAAGACTGGAAGCTATTCGTTTGTTTCTAGCCTTTGCTGCACACATGCGTATCAAAGTCTATCAGTTGGATGTGAAAAGCGCCTTCCTTTACGGGAAATTGCATGAAACTGTGTATGTGTCCCAACCACCGGGTTTCGAAGCTCCAGGGTTAGACAACAAAGTCTATCTGTTGGACAAGGCTCTCTACGGTCTCCATCAGGCTCCTCGAGCATGGTACGAGACGTTGTCAAAGCATCTATTGGAGCATGGGTTCTCGCGTGGTGCAATTGACTCCACACTGTTCATTTTGAAGAAAGGGGGAGATTTTCTGATCGTTCAAATTTACGTTGATGACATAATTTTTGGTTCTTCAAATGAAGAATTGTGTCGTGAGTTCGAAGCGGTGATGAAGTCCAAATTTGAAATGAGCGCGATGGGCGAGTTATCCTTCTTTCTAGGTCTTCAAGTGAGTCAAGAAAAAACCGGGACGTACGTGCATCAGACAAAGTATGTCCACGAGATTCTCAAAAGATTTGGATTGGAAGATAGCTTACCCTCTGACATGCCTCTCTCGACAAATATCAAGCTTTCATCCGATGATGTGAAAGATCCTGAAGTGGATCCGACTCTATATCGAGCAATGATAGGTTCATTGATGTATCTTACTGCTTCACGACCAGATATTATGTTCTCTGTTTGTTTGTGTGCTAGGTACCAATCAACTCCGAAGGAGTCTCACTTAAAAGCAGTCAAGCGTATTTTCAGATATCTGAAAGGGACGCCTAAGCTTGGATTGTGGTATCCAGCTGAAGGTGGTCTGGATTTGATGGCGTATGCTGACGCAGATTTCGGAGGGTGCCGGATGAACAGAAAGTCAACCTCTGGCGGCGCACAACTTCTTGGGAACCGTCTTGTCTCCTGGCAATGCAAAAAGCAAGTTGCCGTTTCTTTATCCACGTGCGAGGCCGAGTACATTGCTGCTTCAAGCTGTTGTGCTCAGGTTTTGTGGATTCAGCAACAAATGAGGGACTACGGTTTGAATTTTACTCGAACTCCTATTCTTGTCGATAACAACTCTGCCATTTCCATAACTAACAATCCAGTTAATCACTCACGCACTAAGCACATAGATGTTAGGCATCATTTCATTCGTGACTGTGCTGAGAAGGGTTTAATAGAAGTGGTTAGGGTAGACACCTTGGATAATCTTGCCGACCTGTTTACTAAGACATTCGATCGGGCTAGATTTGAAAATCTGGTCCGAATGATTGGCATGATCAACCCCGAGTAAAATGCTTTTCAAAACTCGCATAGAAACTTTATTTTATGTTTTCTGTACAGTTCTTACCGTTTTCGAAAAATTGAAAAACTCCAAAAATATTTTACTTAGTTGTAGGATAAACTTTAAGAAAAATACAAAAACATTTGAAAAATTTAAAATGAAGTCGTGTTGAGATATAAGGGAAATGATAGTACATCGGTTAGTCGTATCTGGTGCAGGATTATAGTAATATATAAAATTAACCGTTAACTGTAACAGCTTCATTATACGTTGCTTCGGTAGGTTTTACACGTCAATAAGAACCTGTTTTTGGTATATAAACATAATGAACTGCGTAACTTGTGTGGTACATCTCTCGGATATATGGTCTTGGTACCGTAATTTCGTTTGATAGATTGCCGAGGTTCTGAGATACGTGGTCTTTATGCTGTTTATCATCTGGGTATCATGGTTGTTTCTTTTACCGGAAAACAACGGGGACGCAAGTCTAGATCTTCCATGATACCATACATACGTGTAAATATCCTCTATACCTGATGCATTCGACCCAAATAAGTGATAAACAATCACATGTCCCACAAAATCATGCGGGAGTCAAGTTCGTCTCTTTGTCTGTACGATGGTACTAACCTGTTCACGGACTTGCTCCTGTGCCCTTTGCATCTGAAATTCAAGTTCCTCCTCAATAAGTGATTTTATCACAAAGGACTTGTTTTCAATACCAAATAAGTGAGTATCTCACATTAGCTTATACGTCAAAACAGATGATAAATGGTATACTCACCAGTAAGATGAACTCTCGTGCATACCTTGATATGGGAGTATATTCTGAGGTGGGTAAACACAGTTACAATCAGTTATTAATACACTTAATCGCATATCTCGAAAACAGTGTTCGAAAGCGTTCTAAAACTTAAGTGGACCACAATACCGTTGAACGTCTTGAACTGTTAATATCATTCTAAGAGCTTAAACTGATACACTATGTTCTTGTGTTGGATATTGACAGAAAAACCGATATGATCCCTTTGCTCCGATTTCACAAAAAGATAATTAGTGTAAATACGTTCGTAGGTTTAATTTCTTTATTCCGTAAAAAATTCAAAAAAAAAAAAATCAAAAACATCAAAAAGATTTTGCTTTCTTGTTTCTATGTGCGAGTTATCATTTTGAAAATTCTCTAAGGGTTGTGAACATTCTTTAATAAGGTGTTAAACATCAAGTTAGGTAATCTTAAAATAAGTCTTTTTGTATATAAAAATCGGTCGTGCAAGATCAATCTAAGTGTGTGGGTAATCACGTCATTTTAAGGTGTTTCGGTAAATCTGCTTCCAAGTTGTGATATTTTTCCAAAAGTATAAGTTTTGAAGTCACTTGTTCTAAATGATCGTGTTTTGAAATACAGATTATTAAATATTGGTTGTTTAATATTTCAATTGTTGATTCCGGGGTATTGGAATTATTTTTGGGATCCAGGTTTGGGCTGAGTATCTCCGGGGTTAAGTTTCTTAATCCGGTGTTAAGTGTTTCAGGTCTGGATCATTCATCTCAAGATGGAAGATTTGAGGAAGCTGTGTGCATCTGGATCATTCATCTCAAGATGGAAGATTTGAAGAAGCTGTGTGCATCTGAATCATTCATCTCAAGATGGAAGATTTGAAGAAGCTAAGACGTCTGCCGTTGCATTCCTTTGAAGAAGATCAACCGTTAGCTGATCAATACATCAAAGTCTTGCAGTTCTGTGTGGAAATCCAGGCAGCAAGTTCTCGAAGAAAGTATAAAGGTCTCAAGACAATGAAGACCATGCAATTATCAAGGGGGAGTTTGTTAATGCACTTTAGGTGATAAATGCATGACTCCCAAGTTTCCAATGAAAGTATGAAGATCTCAAGTCCAATGAAGACCATGCACTGATCAAGGGGGAGTTTGTTAATGCACTTTAGGTGATAAGTGCATGTCTCCCATTTATTAGGGTCTTTATTATACATGGTTGAAAGTTAGTCCTAGTTTTATCCTAGGGAAAGTTTGTCCCAAGTTTATCCTAGGGAAAGTTGTCCCAACTTTATCCTAGGGACTTTTGTCCAAGTTTTGTGTCTAGGACAATGGTCAGAGGTTTAAAGCTAGGAACATTTGTCTGAGTTTTGTCTAGGGCAAAAGGTCAGAGTTTTGTTTTGTTTGTTTTGTCCGGGCTTTCTAGTTTGTCTTGAAAGTCCGGGTTTACCTTGTATATATACCTTTATGTGGAATAGACAAGGTGGCGATTCTGTGTGAAATTCTGTGCACCTAACCCTAATCATTGTGTGTGTCTTTTGTCTGGCGGCTACTGTGTGTGAGTGACGTCATTCATCTTCCTCATCAAGAATACTCAGTGTATTCTTGATTTCTCTCACAAATCTTTGCATACTAGTGTTTCATCTACAGTGGTTGATCATCAGGTGGATTCCGCACACCTGTTGGTGGCTTTAGCTGAGTGAGATCTTGGATTAGGAGGCCTTACAAAATAAAGTGGTTGATGAAACAGTGTTATTACTGTAATTCTCCAGGCCATCAAATATCAAACTGCAAGAACAAAGAAGATGATGAAGAATCTCAACTAGTTCGTCTCGCCATAAATACCGGTGTGCAGCGGCAGAATGAAGAAGATGAACATCTCAGAAGAGATCAGAAATTAGAGTATTTAGTGGCAGGAACCGATGGGGGTCGTTGGTCCGAAACGTGGTATGTTAGCAAAACTTTAAAACATCATTTTTCTGGAAATTTAGAAATGTTCAAACGCATAAAATATATGGCTGATGTTGAAACAAACACGGGGGAAAATCAATTCTATTTCATTAGAGGAATAGGTGTTGTTGATGTTATGTCTGGAACGGAGAAGATCCGTGTTCAAAGTGTGTTCTTTACACAAGACATAGATAGAAATATTCTAAGTTATGATCAATTAATAACACAAGGGTTTACAGTGAAGTTTATGGGAGATATGTGTAAACTTTATCCAACTTTTGGAATTCCTCTAAACAACATCAGAAACATAAGATCTGGATTAACCAGAGAAGAAGAGATGTGTGTTATTGAGAAACAGAAGGTGATGAACAAAGAATCGGAATTTATGTCGTTCAAAACGAATTACTTGAATAATTATTTCGAAAAACTTGAAATATCATCTAACGAACCAGACTGGAACGTTATGATACTTCAAACAATGAGATTCAAGGAATTCTTAGATTGTAAGGCATTGCTCAATATGATGGACGATGATGAATATGTTAGAAAATACAAGTTTATTTTGCAAGCAAAGTTTGACGAAATGGTGGAATGGTTTATTACAAAGATGTTAGGAATACCATCAAGACCAATTCCAGCCTATACCTCAAACAACCGAAGAATTTGTTTGCTAGATATGTATCTGATAATAGAACGGGAAGGGGGACACCGATATGTGACAAAAAATAATCTCTGGCCGATGATAGCGAAAGAGATGGGATTCGAGTATAATGATGGTGAATTAATGCGTCTGGTATACGCAATGTATTTAGATGTTCTCGTTTACTATTACAAGTTCAAAACCATTCAAATACAAGTGCAAGAAAAAAATGTTACTGAAGAGGAAACAATGCCGAAAAGGAATGAAGATCCAAGATGCAGTCGAAGTGAGGGAGACGCTGCTGAACAAGACGCAGGTCAAGAGGAAAAGACTGAAGAAACTCAGGGAGTTACAAGGGATCCATCGAAACACTATGCATTGTTTACTAATAACGAATGGAATGAAAACAAGAGGAGGAGTACGAGACGAAGATTCGATTTCAAAAGGGCCAGAGCAGCAGTGAATGAAGCAAATGAAAGTGTGAAGAAAAACTCCCGTAAACTGAATTATGTTTAGGGGAGAGTATTAGATATATTATAAACATAATTCTTATAATTATCTAGGATTCGTAATATTTATGTTATTATGTATATGTGTGTAACGATGTGACTCGAATATTGAACCGGTGTGTCGATTGGTTGATACCTATTCGAATGGCAGTTATTCCCGCCATTATTCAACCGAAACACATAACCGCTTCATTTTCTAATATGTATATATATTGCTTGGCGGGAACCATTCTCGTTACCAAGACAATTCCAAACATCAAAATTGTCCATTGCTAAACACCCACAGTTACTATAATAATTTCCAATAATCATCATGAAATCAACACATGATAATGATGCTTCCGCTGATTGTGATTCAAACATCTATCAAAGTGTTAGAATATAAACTTAGCATTAGGAATTTATTATTATTATTCTTATTATTATTATTAAGTTTGTATAGGTTAGTGGCGGTTATGATATTAACCGACCAGGTATATATGTAATAGTATGTTGACAATTATCATTTACCAAGATATTTTACATTATAATATCCATATATGTATGTTTATATGTTCTCTGCACGTACACAAACACACACATGAATACGATGACGATGATGATGCTTACGATGATAGAAGTATCACCGTCTTCCGCTGTTAAGAAAGTGGTATCAGAGCCATGGTGGGAAATCGATGAAGATCGATCTAGGTTATACGATTCCGGGCACATCCGGATGAAGAAGGAAAACAGGGGATCTGAAGACGGACAAGAATCCAATCCCAATCGCACGACTCCGCGATCACGAATGTTCGCAAGAATGAAGCGAGATATTCTAATGAAATTAGAAATCGAAATCGTATTATTAGAACGAGAATCAAAGAAGATAGATGAAGAAGACGAAACAGACAACGCTGATGTGAAACTGAACGAAGAAGACGTTTCGATGTTGAATCCGGCAAGTACAGATGTACACGATGGGGCATGCTTCACCCCGGATATCTATATGGTTGGTTACGATCGGGAAGATCAGGAAGAACCAATCAGTGATCAGAAGGATCACGATGATTCAAGTGAAGAAACGAAATACTACGATTCCGGTGGTGACCGCAGCGATGAAGAAGATGAAGACTCGTATGTCTTCGTAGGCGATATGCAAGATGATGTTCCGATGACCGGAACCGTTCATGAAGACAAGAATATTAAGAAAAGAATGCAGAAGTTCATGAAATTAGAAGATAATGAAGAAGACAGCGGAGGATACAGGCGGGAACAAAAAGGAAAGAATGGATTTCCAGTTTTAGCGACGACAGTTAGTGACAAAAGAAGAAGGACAGCGACAGAAGACAGATTAGCGACAGAACGATTTAGCGACACTAAATTGGCTTTAACGACAGATCAAAGACTTTCAGCGACAAAATGGGTAATGAACAACAATATTACCGTACTCGGCATCACGAAACAAATCAAGGTGGATCTATGGACGAATCATGACAAGTTTAAAGAAAAAATGCGTTTATCATCAAAGCCGACGTGACGAGCCATTACCGATGCTAAGTTTAGGGGATGGTGTTAGAACATAAACTTAGCATTAGGAATTTATTATTATTATTATTCTTATTATTATTATTAAGTTAGTATAGGTTAGTGGCGGTTATGATATTAACCGACCAGGTATATATGTAATAGTATGTTGACAATTATCATTTACCAAGATATTTTACATTATAATATCCATATATGTATGTTTATATGTTCTCTGCACGTACACAAACACACACATGAATACGATGACGATGATGATGCTTACGATGATAGAAGTATCACCGTCTTCCGCTGTTAAGAGGTTAGGGACATTGTTATATGGAAAACACAGATATAGCCTTAACTACAATACTCCTAGAATATATCTATCTCAAATTTATATTAATGAAAAGTAAATAGTTTTCTTGCAAGGCTATATGATACTGATTATTATGTCAATAACTGACTTGGTCTTGGTTGACAAGTCAATAACTTTGACTTTGCATAGTTATAATCTGAGAACCAATAGAGCTTATTTGCTACCTGTGGTCAGTAAGAAAAGGATTGATGAACCTAATTAAGTTTTACTTAGTTTTTCTTTTTTATAATAGAAAAGGATAGGATGGATTTTCTAATATACATGTGTTATACGATCCCTCACTAACCATAGACATTAAGTTAGGCAATTAGCTAACATATTTTTTCTGAAATTACTAAAATTTATAAGATGTAAAAGTTAGACCATGAATATTATAATGTCTTAAAGGCAACTTGAAACCTAAAAGAGTTTTAACTTTTAAACGTACTTTATAATATCACCTAAGTTGTAAGATCTATGATAAGTGATTCGTGTCTTTTTTAAGTTTGGAGGATGACTAGATGGAGATATAAGAGAAGTGATTTTTTGAATTAAAGAAAGCCTTTAGTCCTTTACATTCATAACATTTTTTAATAATTAACTTTTTGTAATTTAAAAAAAAAAACAGTAATATAAAACGATTTTTAATATATACATAATTCGAAGCTTTGGAAAATATAAGATCTAAAGGCCATTGGCTGTCCTGATTCGAAGCTTTGAAAAGTATAAGATCTAAAGGCCATTGACTGTCCTGATACGAAATGTTGTTTAATTTGGTGTTCATCATCTCATACAAATTCATTAATTCATCAACTTCTAACCAGCTCAATGTAATATTTTTCTTCTTGTAGTATAAGATGCGTCTTTTCAAGTCCTTTTGTACACATTTTTGTTTCCATTTAAGCGTGTAATGAATCTCAACATGTTGAAATTATAAAGAATTAGTCATCATATATGAAGAATTTAAAAATGTTGAAAATTATGATGTTTTTTGCTTTCTTTAACAATTACTTTTTTAGACATCAACGAGTGTGAGGACCCAAGAACCTACCCTTGTTACGGCGCTTGCGTAAATATTCTTGGTAGTTACAGTTGTACTTGTCCGCGGGGATCTTCTGGTGATGCAAAGATAGTAAATGGTTGTCAACACACTAAAGACTCAAAATTTTCATCAACCGCTTTCATTATAGGTAATATTCTAAAGAATATGTACTACAACATTAAAAATAATTCATCTGCTTAAAGTTTTCATAAACCATGTCTGCACAGCCACTAATTGAAGTGTTTTTCATTTGCAATGCACACATAGCAATGCTACTTGGCCTGGTAGCAATATTATCTAGTACACTTGGGATTTTCTTCGCTTTAAGGAGGAGGAAGTTAGTGAAGCTCCGAGAAAAGTTCTTTCAGCAAAATGGGGGCATGTTACTAAAACAAAAGACTAATTCACAAGGATCGCATCAGGCAATGGTGTTGTTTAGCATTCCACAACTTCATAAAGCCACTAATCATTATTCTCAAAAAAACATAATTGGTCGAGGTGCCTTTGGTGTTGTGTACAGGGGAGTTTTGTCTGATAAGCGCATAGTTGCTATAAAGAAGTCTAAAATAGTGGATGAGAGCCAAGCACAACATTTCATAAATGAACTCTGGATCCTTACACAAGTCATCCATCGAAATGTTGTAAAGCTTTTAGGATGTTGTTTGGAAGAGGAAGTCCCTATACTAGTTTATGAATACATCTCCAATAACACACTTTCCCATCACATTCATTCTAGACTGGGTGGAATGAGTTGGCTATCATGGGAGAATCGATTAAGAATAGCCGTTGAAGTATGTGGTGCACTTGCATACCTTCATTCAGAAACCATTATGCCAATCATACACAGAGATGTCAAGTCTACCAACATATTACTAGATGATAACTACACCGCAAAAATTTCAGATTTTGGTGCATCAAGGTTAGTCCCATTAGATCACGAACACGTAACTACTCTTATTCAAGGCACACTAGGCTATTTGGATCCTGAGTACTTCAACACAAGTCAACTAACCGACAAAAGTGATGTATACAGTTTTGGAGTGGTCCTTGCTGAACTCATAACCGGGAAAAAACCCATCGGTGTTGATAGAACCAATGTTGAAAAGAATTTAGCAGCATATTTTGTCAATTCAGTTAAAGAAAACCGCTTATATGAAATTATTGAACCAAGAATATTACGTGAAGGTACTTTTGAGCAAATTCGAGTTGTAGGTGATCTAGTAAAGAGATGCCTTGATTCAGAAGGTAATGCTAGACCTACAATGAAAGAGGTAGCAGTCGAGCTAGACAACCTGAGGAAATTCACAACTCATCCTTGGGTTCAGCATCAAACACAACAAGAGACTCTAGGCTTACTCTTAGAAGTTGAGCAATCTGATCTTTACGAGGTCCCATTAGTTTCGTATGGTACTAATAATTCAGAATGTTACTACGGTAGCGCAAACATGGAGTTTGAAGAAAACAAAGAATGTTAAATGTTTAGTGTTTCTTCTAGACTCAATTGTGTAAGCTCACCCCTTGTTTGCACCAATTATGGTTAGTAGGGTTATTAATGTTTTATTTAATAATTTTCTATTGTGTGATCGCTTTTGTCTTCCTTGGATTTGAAGACATACAATGAAAAAATGGCATTTCATTGTAATTATTTATACTTTTTGAAGGTGTAATACGTGAATACTTCTATAGAGTTATATGTTGGAAGAATGTTAATAGAAAGTATCACTGAAAGTATAACACTACTAGAAAATAGGGGATTCCCTACCAAAATTTCCGACAAAACTAATTTGGTCGGAAAATTCCGACCATTTTCCGACAAAATAACAACTAAAAAAATAATCTGATTTTACCGACTATTTTCCTACAATTTACCGACCAAAAAAAATGGTCGGAAATTTGAAGGAAACTTCCGACTAAGTTCCGACAAAAAAAAAAAGAATAAAAGAAGAAAAAAATTTGTCGGAAAATGGTCGGAAATTTCCGACGACTTACCGACGAAACGTAACATTTGGTCGGAAAGTGGTCGGAAATTTCCGACCATTTTCCGACTAAAACATTTATTCCTTTGTTATATAATCATGTGGGGGTATATGTGTGTACGTAAATGTATATGCTTGTGTCTATATGTATGTATGTATGTATATATATATATGTATGAGTATGTGTTTGTCCAAGTGTACACACACGCATACATACACACATACATATATATATCCACATACTTAGCCTGTTTTAATTAATGGGTCCCGATAGTGTACATACACGTATAAACGTGTAGAATGCGTATAAGTTGGTAAAGTAAAAGTATTTCATGTATAATTAATGTGTACAAAAGATATAATGGAAAAACGATGTTTAAAGGTTGAAAAAATGAAAAAAACGAAAATTGGTGTCGGAAAATGGTCGGAAATTTCCGACCACTTTCCGACGAAACACAACATTGGTCGGAAAGTTGTCGGAAATTTCCGACATTTTTCCGAGTAAAACCTTTATTGGTCGGAAAGTTGTCGGAAATTTCCGACCACTTTCCGACTAAAACATGTATTCTTTTCATATTTACTTATTCGAAGGTGTATATCTATATATATAAATGTATTTCTTGTCTTTATATGTATGTGTATGTGTGTATTAGCATGTAGTTTCTCGGCGTATACACACGCATACATATACATATATACACACTTATACAATAGTAAAAGCCTAGTTTAAGTAATAGGTCCCGAAAGCGTACACGCACGTATGACTGGGTATAATTATACGTATAAGTTGATAAAGTAAAAGCATTTCATGTATAATTAAAGTGTACAAAATATGTAATGAAAAAACCATGTTTGAAGCTTGAAAAACCGAAAAAACGGATATTGGTGTCGGAAAATGGTCGGAAATTTCCGACCATTTACTGACGAAACATATCATTTCGTCGGAAAGTTGTCGGAAATTTCCGACAACTTTCCGACTAAATCATGTATTCTTTTCATATTTACTTATTCGAAGGTGTATATCTATATATATAAATGTATTTCTTGTCTTTATATGTATGTGTGTGTGTGTGTATTAGCATGTAGTTTCTCGACGTATACACACGCATACATATACATATATACACACTTATACAATAGTAAAAGCCTAGTTTAAGTAATGGGTTCCGAAAGCGTACAAGCATGTATGGCTGGGTATAATTATACGTATAAGTTGATAAAGTAAAAGCATTTCATGTATAATTAAAGTGTACAAAAAATGTAATGAAAAAACCATGTTTGAAGCTTGAAAAACCGAAAAAACGGATATTGGTGTCCGAAAATGGTCGGAATTTTCCGACCATTTACCGAGGAAACATATCATTTTGTCGGAAATTTCCGACCACTTTCCGACTAAATCATGTATTCTTTTCATATTTACTTATTCGAAGGTGTATATCTATATATATAAATGTATTTCTTGTCTTTATATGTATGTGTATGTGTGTATTATCATGTAGTTTCTCGACGTATACACACGCATACATATACATATATACACACTTATACAATAGTAAAAGCCTAGTTTAAGTAATGGGTCCCGAAAGCATACACGCACGTATGGCTGGGTATAATTATACGTATAAGTTGATAAAGTAAAAGCATTTCATGTATAATTAAAGTGTACAAAATATGTAATGAAAAAACCATGTTTGAAGCTTGAAAAACCGAAAAAACGGATATTGGTGTCAGAAAATGGTCGGAAATTTCCGACCATTTACCGACAAAACATATCATTTCGTCGGAAAGTTGTCGGAGATTTCCGACCACTTTCCGACTAAATCATGTATTCTTTTCATATTTACTTATTCGAAGGTGTATAACTATATATATAAATGTATTTCTTGTCTTTATATGTATGTGTATGTGTGTATTAGCATGTAGTTTCTCGGCGTATACACACGCATACATATACATATATACACACTTATACAATAGTAAAAGCCTAGTTTAAGTAATGGGTCCCGAAAGCGTAAACGCACGTATGACTGGGTATAATTATACGTATAAGTTGATAAAGTAAAAGCATTTCATGTATAATTAAAGTGTACAAAATATGTATTGAAAAAACCATGTTTGAAGCTTGAAAAACCGAAAAAACGGATATTGGTGTCGGAAAATGGTCGGAAATTTCCGACCATTTACCGACGAAACATATCATTTCGTCGCAAAGTTTTCGGAAATTTCCGACCACTTTCCGACTAAATCATGTATTCTTTTCATATTTACTTATTCGAAGGTGTATATCTATATATATAAATGTATTTCTTGTCTTTATATGTATGTGTATGTGTGTATTAGTATGTAGTTTCTCGACGTATACACACGCATACATATACATATATACACACTTATACAATAGTAAAAGCCTAGTTTAAGTAATGGGTCCCGAAAGCGTACACGCACGTATGGCTGGGTATAATTATACGTATAAGTTGATAAAGTAAAAGCATTTCATGTATAATTAAAGTGTACAAAATATGTAATGAAAAAACCATGTTTGAAGCTTGAAAAACCGAAAAAACGGATATTGGTGTCGGAAAATGGTCGGAAATTTCCGACCATTTACCGACGAAACATATCATTTTGTCGGGAAGTTGTCGGAAATTTCCGACCACTTTCCGACTAAATCATGTATTCTTTTCATATTTACTTATTCGAAGGTGTATATCTGTATATATAAATGTATTTCTTGTCTTTATATGTATGTGTATGTGTGTATTAGTATGTAGTTTCTCGACGTATACACACGCATACATATACATATATACACACTTATACAATAGTAAAAGCCTAGTTTAAGTAATGGGTCCCGAAAGCGTACACGCACGTATGGTTGGGTATAATTATACGTATAAGTTGATAAAGTAAAAGCATTTCATGTATAATTAAAGTGTACAAAATATGTAATGAAAAAACCATGTTTGAAGCTTGAAAAACCGAAAAAACGGATATTGGTGTCGGAAAATGGTCGGAAATTTCCGACCATTTACCGACGAAACATATCATTTCGTCGGAAAGTTGTCGGAAATTTCCGACCACTTTCCGACTAAATCATGTATTCTTTTCATATTTACTTATCTGAAGGTGTATATCTATATATATAAATGTATTTCTTGTCTTTATATGTATGTGTGTGTGTGTGTATTAGCATGTAGTTTCTCGACGTATACACACGCATACATATACATATATACACACTTATACAATTGTAAAAGCATAGTTTAAGTAATGGGTTCCGAAAGCGTACACGCACGTATGGCTGGGTATAATTATACGTATAAGTTGATAAAGTAAAAGCATTTCATGTATAATTAAAGTGTACAAAATATGTAATGAAAAAACCATGTTTGAAGCTTGAAAAACCGAAAAAACGGATATTGGTGTCGGAAAATGGTCGGAAATTTCCGACCATTTACCGACGAAACATATCATTTCGTCGGAAAGTTGTCGGAAATTTCCGACAACTTTCCGACTAAATCATGTATTCTTTTCATATTTACTTATTCGAAGGTGTATATCTATATATATAAATGTATTTCTTGTCTTTATATGTATGTGTGTGTGTGTATTAGCATGTAGTTTCTCGACGTATACACACGCATACATATACATATATACACACTTATACAATAGTAAAAGCATAGTTTAAGTAATGGGTCCCGAAAGCATACACGCACGTATGGCTGGGTATAATTATACGTATAAGTTGATAAAGTAAAAGCATTTCATGTATAATTAAAGTGTACAAAATATGTAATGAAAAAACCATGTTTGAAGCTTGAAAAACCGAAAAAACGGATATTGGTGTCGGAAAATGGTCGGAAATTTCCGACCATTTACCGACGAAACATATCATTCCGACTAAACATTTATTCTTTTGTTATATAATCATGTGGGGGTATATGTGTGTACGTAAATGTATATGCTTGTGTCTATATGTATGTATGTATGTATATATATATATATGTATGCGTATGTGTTTGTCCAAGTGTACACACACGCATACATACACACATACATATATATATATACACATACTTAGCCTGTTTTAATTAATGGGTCCCGATAGTGTACATACACGTATAAACGTGTAGAATGCGTATAAGTTGGTAAAGTAAAAGTATTTCATGTATAATTAATGTGTACAAAAGATAGAACGGAAAAACGATGTTTAAAGGTTGAAAAAATGAAAAAAACGAAAATTGGTGTCGGAAACTGGTCGGAAATTTCCGACCACTTCCCGACGAAACACAACATTGGTCGGAAAGTTGTCGGAAATTTCCGACATTTTTCCGAGTAAAGCCTTTATTGGTGGGAAAGTTATCGGAGATTTCCGACCACTGTCCGACTAAAACATGTATTCTTTTCATATTTACTTATTCGAAGGTGTATATCTATATATATAAATGTATTTCTTGTCTTTATATGTATGTGTATGTGTGTATTAGCATGTAGTTTCTCGGCGTATACACACACATACATATACATATATACACACTTATACAATAGTAAAAGCCTAGTTTAAGTAATGGGTCCCGAAAGCGTAAACGCACGTATGAGTGGGTATAATTATACGTATAAGTTGATAAAGTAAAAGCATTTCATGTATAATTAAAGTGTACAAAATATGTAATGAAAAAACCATGTTTGAAGCTTGAAAAACCGAAAAAACGGATATTGGTGTCGGAAAATGGTCGGAAATTTCCGACCATTTACCGACGAAACATATCATTTTGTCGGAAAGTTGTCGGAAATTTCCGACCACTTTCCGACTAAATCATGTATTCTTTTCATATTTACTTATTCGAAGGTGTATATCTGTATATATAAATGTATTTCTTGTCTTTATATGTATGTGTATATGTGTATTAGTATGTAGTTTCTCGACGTATACACACGCATACATATACATATATACACACTTATACAATAGTAAAAGCCTAGTTTAAGTAATGGGTCCCGAAAGCGTACACGCACGTATGGTTGGGTATAATTATACGTATAAGTTGATAAAGTAAAAGCATTTCATGTATAATTAAAGTGTACAAAATATGTAATGAAAAAACCATGTTTGAAGCTTGAAAAACCGAAAAAACGGATATTGGTGTCCGAAAATGGTCGGAAATTTCCGATCATTTACCGACGAAACATATCATTTCGTCGGAAAGTTGTCGGAAATTTCCGACCAGTTTCCGACTAAATCATGTATTCTTTTCATATTTACTTATTCGAAGGTGTATATCTATATATATAAATGTATTTCTTGTCTTTATATGTATGTGTATGTGTGTATTATCATGTAGTTTCTCGACGTATACACACCTATACATATACATATATACACACTTATACAGTAGTAAAAGCATAGTTTAAGTAATGGGTCCCGAAAGCATACACGCACGTATGGCTGGGTATAATTATACGTATAAGTTGATAAAGTAAAAGCATTTCATGTATAATTAAAGTGTACAAAATATGTAATGAAAAAACCATGTTTGAAGCTTGAAAAACCGAAAAAACGGATATTGGTGTCGGAAAATGGTCGGAAATTTCCGACCATTTACCGACGAAACATATCATTCCGACTAAACATTTATTCTTTTGTTATATAATCATGTGGGGGTATATGTGTGTACGTAAATGTATATGCTTGTGTCTATATGTATGTATGTATGTATATATATATATGTATGCGTATGTGTTTGTCCAAGTGTACACACACGCATACATACACACATACATATATATATATACACATACTTAGCCTGTTTTAATTAATGGGTCCCGATAGTGTACATACACGTATAAACGTGTAGAATGCGTATAAGTTGGTAAAGTAAAAGTATTTCATGTATAATTAATGTGTACAAAAGATAGAACGGAAAAACGATGTTTAAAGGTTGAAAAAATGAAAAAAACGAAAATTGGTGTCGGAAACTGGTCGGAAATTTCCGACCACTTCCCGACGAAACACAACATTGGTCGGAAAGTTGTCGGAAATTTCCGACATTTTTCCGAGTAAAGCCTTTATTGGTGGGAAAGTTGTCGGAGATTTCCGACCACTGTCCGACTAAAACATGTATTCTTTTCATATTTACTTATTCGAAGGTGTATATCTATATATATAAATGTATTTCTTGTCTTTATATGTATGTGTATGTGTGTATTAGCATGTAGTTTCTCGGCGTATACACACACATACATATACATATATACACACTTATACAATAGTAAAAGCCTAGTTTAAGTAATGGGTCCCGAAAGCGTAAACGCACGTATGAGTGGGTATAATTATACGTATAAGTTGATAAAGTAAAAGCATTTCATGTATAATTAAAGTGTACAAAATATGTAATGAAAAAACCATGTTTGAAGCTTGAAAAACCGAAAAAACGGATATTGGTGTCGGAAAATGGTCGGAAATTTCCGACCATTTACCGACGAAACATATCATTTTGTCGGAAAGTTGTCGGAAATTTCCGACCACTTTCCGACTAAATCATGTATTCTTTTCATATTTACTTATTCGAAGGTGTATATCTGTATATATAAATGTATTTCTTGTCTTTATATGTATGTGTATATGTGTATTAGTATGTAGTTTCTCGACGTATACACACGCATACATATACATATATACACACTTATACAATAGTAAAAGCCTAGTTTAAGTAATGGGTCCCGAAAGCGTACACGCACGTATGGTTGGGTATAATTATACGTATAAGTTGATAAAGTAAAAGCATTTCATGTATAATTAAAGTGTACAAAATATGTAATGAAAAAACCATGTTTGAAGCTTGAAAAACCGAAAAAACGGATATTGGTGTCGGAAAATGGTCGGAAATTTCCGACCATTTACCGACGAAACATATCATTTCTTCGGAAAGTTGTCGGAAATTTCCGACAACTTTCCGACTAAATCATGTATTCTTTTCATATTTACTTATTCGAAGGTGTATATCTATATATATAAATGTATTTCTTGTCTTTATATGTATGTGTATGTGTGTATTAGCATGTAGTTTCTCGGCGTATACACACGCATACGTATACATATATACACACTTATACAATAGTAAAAGCCTAGTTTAAGTAATGGGTCCCGAAAGCGTAAACGCACGTATGACTGGGTATAATTATACGTATAAGTTGATAAAGTAAAAGCATTTCATGTATAATTAAAGTGTACAAAATATGTAATGAAAAAACCATGTTTGAAGCTTGAAAAACCGAAAAAATGGATATTGGTGTCGGAAAATGGTCGGAAATTTCCGACCATTTACCGACGAAACATATCATTTCGTCGGAAAGTTGTCGGAAATTTCCGACCACTTTCCAACTAGATCATGTATTCTTTTCATATTTACTTATTCGAAGGTGTATATCTATATATATAAATGTATTTCTTGTCTTTATATGTATGTTTATGTGTGTATTAGTATGTAGTTTCTCGACGTATACACACGCATACATATACATATATACACACTTATACAATAGTAAAAGCCTAGTTTAAGTAATGGGTCCCTTTTAATGAATCATTTCACACACTTTGACTATTTTTTTAAACAAATAATGTTTTTTTTTAATAAAATGCAAAAAAGTAAAAATAAAAATAATAACTTATGGTATTATACCATTAATCTACCCGTCCACCGGATAGGTATAGTCGTATAGAACTAGTTTGTAATATTGGTATATTATTTTTTTGTGTTTTAGGATTTGAAGGAAGATATAGTCAAAGGATTAGGCTTCAATCTAATGATTTTTCCCCGCAGATGGTGCATGGTGCAGTTATATCGTTTTTGTTCTTCAAGAGGTTCTAGGAGGTTCTGAAAGGGCAGATGAGGATTTGGTTCATGGAGCTTTAACAAGTATGGCATTCTTTATCCTCTTCTTGAGAACAAATATCATCAAATTATATCTATTATATTTATTGGAGTAATGTGTTATGTTAAACGGGTTGCATCGCGCGGGTTTCCTATTAGTGTATATATATATAGTTTTTTTTTACTAATTTTATGTATGTTAACAATTATTTAGGTGCGGAACTTGCAATCCCAAGTGGAAAAGTTGATTCGAAGAGCACAACAATTCCACACTGTAGTGTTGCAAAACCGAGTCGGAGAGATGCAAAACAAATGAGAGAAGATATGCAACGACAAATAGTCGAGTTGATGAAATAGTTTGGTAATCCTAGCAATTCTCTAACGTAGTTTAGTTTTTGTTTGTCGTCTTTTACGGTTGAACTTGTAATTTGACAACCGTAGCATTTTTTGTGGTTGAACCTTGTAATTTGACAATTGTTTGGATGAACTTTTTGTTGGAAAACCGTATTGTATTTTGTGGTTGAACTGTGGCATTTTTTTCAGTTATTTTATTTTTTTTTAATTAAAAGGTTTTTGTCGGAAAATAATAGGAAGAGAAGTTATATATTCTAGTCGGAAAACAGTAGGAAGATTGTTGTCGGAAAACAGTAGGAAGAATGTTGTCGGAAAATAGTAGGAACACGATGGTCGGAAAGCGCTAGGAAAATTATGGTCGGAAAGCAGTAGCAACTTTGTTGTCGGAAAATAGTAGGAAAATGGTGGTCGGAAAGCCGTAGGAAAATTGTTGTCGGAAAACAGTAGGAAGAATGTTGTCGGAAAATAGTAGGAACACGATGGTCGGAAAGCGCTAGGAAAATTGTGGTCGGAAAGCAGTAGCAACTTTGTTGTCGGAAAGCCGTAGGAAAATTGTGGTCGGAAAAAATGTCGGAACTTTGTCACTTCTTGTTCTGTCGGAACTTTGTCGGAAAATATACTCGAAAACTTGTCGGAAACATTTTCCTACAAGGCTTTTTCCTACAAACGTTTTTCTGTCGGAAATTGGTCTGAAACACCGTTTTCCGACAGTTTTCCGACAAAAACCTTGGTCGGAAATAAGACAGTTTTCTAGTAGTGTAAGTATGATTAATAGGAATGGAATATAGATTACATGGTTTACTAAATCTATTACATCCAACTACTCCCATCGATGGTGTTTATCTATTAGCATAAAGAACAACTTCTACGAGATCGTCTTTGGAAAATCTGATTAAACAACTTCTATGAGCTTGTTGTATTCTACCTTGGTGCATTCTCTTTCGTTTCCTAAAAGATCGATTATCACCTTTGGAACATCCAGCCCCTCATACAATCAAATATTGTCCACTTTGCCTATAAAAGCTTACAAATTTGTTTTTGGTTGTTCCAGTGCAGACTTCCCGGTAGTACTCCCACTAGAGCACGCTTAATTGTGGAGTTCTCCTCTCATCCACTACCATTAACCACAAAAGGCGTTGGTGTTTGTAACAGGGTATTCCTTATGGCCTAGTATCTATCATGTGGACAAGACAGAACATAAATGTGTGATTTGCCTAAACAAACACCTACCTTGGGACCCTAGTTTGCCCCACCACTGTAAGCTAACATAAAAGGAGTGGCTCTGATATCATGTATAACCAAGGTTGCAAGAGTCATTAGGCGTGTAACGCTTCGCATATTTGGATGGACATTTTCGTGAGGATTGACACTTTCGTGAGGATGTACACTTTCGTGAGGATGTGCCTATTCGTGAGGATGGACATAGTCCATCCGCACCAAATGCCCATCGTCCCAAACGCGCATCCACGAGAACCCTTCGAAAACCCAATTGCACCTCAACATCTATAAATAGATGTGCTACTCCACTATTTCCACTCGCCACTTTCTTACAAACACTCTTAGAATCCCTTGTTGCGACCAGAAGCTTTTGTAAGAACTCTCCTTCATTTTTATTTACATTCCATTTCATTTCTTTACATTTCATCTTAATATTCTTAAACATTCCTATCTCAAAAGATGGTTTCCAACTAGTTTCCTTGGGTAAACTGTTGTTGGAGCATCACACACAAGATATTCGAATCAAGATTTATAGAAACCTAAACACTTTACAACTTAATCATAGTTTTCTTTGGATTATTACACGATCTTGATAGAATCTGGAACCCGTCAGACCCTCAACTTATTTCATAGTTAAGGGCCTGCATAAGGGTTAATTTTCATCAAGAAATTATCCGATTAAACGGATCAAACATAAGTTTCCGCAAGAACAGTTAGTTCATGAGGATAGACTATGTCCATCCGCGCGAATGGACTATGTCCATCTGCGCGAATAGACTTTTCTTACACATTCTGTTTTTTATTTTCAGATCTGTTCTCACGCTTGTTTGTCACTGTTTGACCGATTTACTTACTGTTTTGAACCAATTACCCTTCTATTTTACAAATCAAAATCAGTTTGTATCAAACAAATCATCCGGTTCGTTTTAATAGAAAAGTCCATCCGTGTGAATGGACTATGTCCATCCGCACGAATGAACTGTTAAACGTTTTAACTCGTTTTATTTCCGTATTTTATGATCTGATCCAACACTCCTTCACAGCAACATACTTATACTCTCATTTACCATTTCAGTGTGATCTCGAGACTTCATCAACTCCGCTCGCGATTTTAGTGTTTACCTTGCGTAAAACTGTGAGTATACTCGATCCTATTTTCGTTTTTAACACTTTGGGTGCAACATGTACATTATATAAAAACACGCAACACTTGAGACTTGTTTATACAAAACTACACTCTATCCATATTTAAACATGAAAACATGTGATACTTGTTAATCTCATATGCTATGTATACATTTGTGTCTATATGTTCATTAACTTTGCTAGCCTACCTTAACAATTATAGCGCTATAGGATTAACGCACCGCCCTTGAGTCTTGGGGTATTGTTAAGTAAAACATGTTACACCCTCTTCGTCTCGATGGTGTTGGGTAATCAAGATTGCGTTGGAACTTGGGTTTACATATAGTTTACACTAGTTCAGCATATTAGTAACTTGTATGTGTTATTCATGTTGGATATGAGCATGTTTAAACACTTTATTATTATCCTATGTATCAAACTTGTATACTCGCCAACATTTTTGTTGATCTTTATTTTAATACATGTTGCAGGTTGAAAGATGTGCTAGTGAAGAAATAAAGTTTAGGGTGGACTTAGAAACACACCTTAGAAATAAACAATGTTTTGATTCTATGTTTTGATACAGTTTGATTATGTTTGAACCATGTATGACAATTTAGCATTTTATGAAATATTGATTTAATTATATTGTCGCAACTAGTGTTATGATACTTTGAGCGATTTGTTTTCGTCTCACTCTGATGTTTCCGCCATCGGTTAGGGTGTGACAGATGGGTATCAGAGCCATAGCTATAGGAAATTAGGAAAAGTAGGAATACTTTTACCTAGTCTATTGTTTAGGAACATTATCCGTATGTGTTATTTAAAACTACTTGCCTTCTATCTTGCTTGTTTCTTATCTATTCTCTTTAGTCTTTAAATATACATGCCTTTCCTAAGGCTAACACAATGGGGGCTTGGTGAAGACACTCTTGTAACACAATCGAAATGACTCACCAAAATAGGGGTGATTCCCACATTTGATGATGACTTTCATTCAGCTATACTTGTTATTTTGCACGAAATTTACCCTCAAGTTAGGAGTGACATCCAAATCTTGAAGGAAATTTCCATTTCATATTCTAGTGGACCCTTATGTAAGACCCTTATCACTCTTTGACCCAAAACGACGCCGCGAAAAATGAACCGTAAAATTTCTTTCTTTTAACTGCTCTAACACACTTGAATACCGTTTAAGTCAACCCTTTTAACATAAATACATCATTGATCATTTATTTAATGTAACTATGTTAACAAATAGTTACAAATAACGTGACCGTTTTCCCGTACAATCCATGATCTTCAACTCAACCCTCATTCACTTGTCCATCATGAATATCTGACTAACCTGCGGTCACCATATATAACCAGCATTCTAATTATGTACGGTATTCCATTGAAACATCCTCTCAATTTTATTTACTCGAGTCCGACATCAATTCCTCGAGAGTCCGGCGTTCCCATACCTACACTTCATTTCATTCCCAATAGTAACATGGTTAGGAATACATAATCTCAAACATGTTGAAAGCCCACATCTTCACATATAAGTATACCAGTGATCTACAGTCATTAGATTACCACACGCGTATACACATTCATATATCTAGGTACATTCATTCGCATCCCATTCATATGTGCGTACATACAAGTTCACACTACTTACACACGCTACAGTTCCATATCTACATACATGCATACAAGTCACATTCACTTATTCGTATTCAAATATCAAACTTTGAACGTCGCAAGCATCTAAAGTTGAGCCTTACCTACAAACATATCAATACAAATCGATGCAGTTACAAATAAATATAACCGACTAACTTCCAACAAACATGATGAACATTCCATTAACGTGATGAACGTTCCATTAACATGATGAACATTTCATTAACATGATGAACATTCCATTAACGTGATGAACATTCCTTTAATATGATGAACATTTCATTAACATGATGAACATTCGATTAACATGATGAACATTTCATTAACATGATGAACATTCCATTAACATGATGAACATTTCATTAATATGATGAATATTTTATTAACATGATGAACATTCCATTAACATGATGAACATTTCATTAACATGATGAACATTTCAGTAACATGACGAACATTCCATTAACATGATAAACATTTCAGTAACATGATGAACATTTCAGTAACATGATGAACAATCCATTAACATGATGAACATTTCAGTAACATGATGAACATTTCAGTAACATGATAAACATTTCAGTAACATGATGAACATTCCATTAACATCATGAACATTCCATTAACGTGATGAGACTATCATCTTAATTTACATTAAGGATAGACGAAGTTCATATGAACTTACCTTGGTACTTACCCTTACCCGTAACTTCTTACATGGTTCCCTATATACAACATACCAAACTTCATTTATAAAATAAGAAGGATTCTGGAAATCACTTACCTTCAGCATCCATGTTCATGCTTGCCTCCTTGCTTCCTCTTGACCCGATAGCCATTCATGCTTGAGTCAATTGACAAGATTTCCGTCCTTACATATCATTACGTTCACAACAATGTTAGCTTATGTGAGCATACATACAAACATTCATTTTCTTTCCATTCATACAATCGTTGACTTTCGTTAGTCAAATGTCGTTTAAATAAGACATATACTAATAGTCATCTTGTTTCGAATCCACACAACTCAACTATCATCATGCATAACACATAAATCATCTAGCACATAACACATTGACTCTCTACTCTAACAATCGTGTCCAAGGGTTATTCCATGATATTCATACATTGTTGACTTTCAGAAAGTCAACTGTCTTACTTACACACTTTTGATTTATGAACATGTATTCATCTTAACATGGTCGACCATTGTATTAACGTCCTACGCATTTCATACTTGTATTGTACGACATATGCAATTACATGATCACCTAATTATATACACATACACATTCGTATACACATACTTTCACATGCTAATGCTTTGTGATTCTACAATTGGTAATGTCATCCAAGGTATAACAACCCAAAAGAAAACCGACACCCTCGAATTATTTTCCGACACCCTAATATATTTTAAATTATCCCAATATGTCTTAAATTACACCCCGTATGTGAAAACCGAGCCCAAATTATGATCTAACATTAAAAATAAAATAAAAACAAAGAAATTCACCTTATCGCGGGCCGCGTAGCCCATGGCTACGTCTTACGCGGGCCGCGAGCAATCGAGAACGGGGCACCACCCGGTGATGACACGTGTCATCATCGTGGCAAGTCTAGTTGATGACCCAGATCAGCTACACCGTTGACTAACTTTGACACGGGCCGCGTAGCCTCTCGGCTACACCTTACGTGGGCCGCGTAGAGCCCAAAATCAGCCCCTATAAAGCTGGAGCTCGGGCCTTCAGTAGATTTCGCTCAAAACTTTCTTTCTTTCTCTAAATTTCACGTAGTATACATTATACTCGGGTATAATACCCCCCTAAATAGCGAAGTTCTGCTCCGTTGTAAGTATCATAACCCCTGGATACGTATTAGATACTCTGCCCGATTGATCTAGGGTTCCGTAACGGCTGTCGTGGTTCTGCCCGACGTAGTTGTTGGAATGCCGTCTCGGGGAGGGTATTACTAATGTTAAAATGGGTTATTATACTAACACGCGTGCATTTGTGTAATTTATAGATAGTCACCAGGAAACCCTAAAGGATAATCTAAGACAGCAATGTGAGTAATCTCCTTTTTGTAAATTGTTTTTACAAAACCTCACTTAATTAATTATATATTAAACAGTTATTGAGTATTTGTAAGGATACAATTATCGTCGGTATGTTGGGGTTTTGTATACAAAATTTGTTACTAGAGGGTAACACTTCCACAAGTCGGGTCTGACAGTACCGCGGGTGGTAATTAGTATGACTTGGAAACAAATGTAATTGCGAGACCGCCCTCAATACTGTACAATGAATTTTATTTAAATTGAATTAAACTGGGATTCACTCACCAGTATTTCCCACTGACAAAATATTTTTAAACGCGTTTCAGGTAACAAAATGTGAAAGCCAATTAGAAGTCAGCTGGACAGCACTGAAGGCTTGGAAAAGTGGCAATAAAATTACCTAAAAAGAAATAGATGTTTCATTAAATAAAATAGAATTTATTCTTATGAAAATATGTGTACTTAAAACTTGGGTTTTATCACATGTGTTGAATATTATGAAAATGTGGTATTTCACTCTGATTAAACATTTCCTAACTACGGTCCTGATGAAAATTCCGCTGCCAAAATTAGACAATACCAGATACCACCTAAACTGGCTCGCGGCCGCCCGTTCCTGTAGTTGTAATAGGGATCGGGGGTTGCGACAGAAGGTGGTATCAGAGCTAAGCCACTGATTCAGCCACAGAAGTGTTCTGCTGACACCAAAATTCAATTTGTTAGGAAATAAATTACAAAAATACGTGTATAATTGTATTTTCTTGTTATGTGTTATTTGACTATTTGTTAGTTTACAGTATGAGCGACCAAGGACCCTCTGACGCATACCATCAATTGTCTGGTTCGCCTAGAAGCGAAGGTGCCTCTTCTCAGCCTGCCCTCTCAGGGTACTCTGCTGATACGGAAGAATGAATATTCGTGTTTAAAGCTCAGTTCGAGGAGCCATTCCCTCAGAAAAAGAGAGGAAGGTTCAGTCGAGGGGCACATGAGCGTAGGAAGCGTATGAAAAAGTTACAAGACCAGAGAGCACTAGCCGCAGTCAAAAGAGAAACCGACGCCTATGCCCAGGATATGCTTAATAGGGGTATAGCCAATATCCACATCCTAGCAACCACTGCAGCTGACCCTAACCTGGAGCAAATGTTAGCACCCCAACCACAACCACCAATTCCTGACCAACCGATGGAGATAGAAAACCTTGAAAATCAAGTAGAAATGCATGATTTCAACCAGGAGGAAATACCTAGGGTACCAGCACCTAACCCCTTAAACCCAAATTATGACCCAGGGTGGGATGACAATAGGGACTATGTGCAACGTTACCCGATACATGAAGACATACCCATGCCGAACCTAGGAGCCTACCCAGGGTTAGATCCTCTAGATCCCTATTATGATATTGATGTATTAATTGGGGAGATCCTAGAAAATCCTTACCCATACCAGGCCCCTATACCTCCATACAAGGAACCCACACCCCAGATTCCAAACCCAGTCCTAGAACCTGCACCCCCAATGAGTGCAGAAAACGTACAAGAACTTAGGACATTTGGTGAGGAAATTTTAGAGAATAATGAAAGAATGAGACAGGTGGGAGAGCGACTCGTCTGGAAGTACGACGAGCGCAATATGGATTTCTGGATGAATCCATATCCATGAATATGATGGTGGAAACGGTAGTAATAATAATATTAATAATAAAATAATATAATATGTATGTATGTGTATAAAAAAAACTACAGATGCCTATTACTAGTAGTGTAATTTTAAATTTCAGTTGGTATTGTAATTTTAATTTCAGTACTGGTGTGTAATAGATGTATATTATATGAATAGAGTAAAGTCGCAATGATCGACGCTTTTGACCAGAATGCGTGTCATATGAATGACTATATTAAATATTATTTTGTGATATTAATACGTGGTAATTGTTTAAAATTCAGATGGCCGACGAAGGAAATCAAGAAAATCTGAATAACGATAACCAGAGTAACATTAACTTGGTTAATGAGAATCCGAGCATCAATAACAATGGAAACCAAGTGGATAATAGTGCTATCCAACACATAGTGGCACAAGGAATTATAGATGCAATGCCATTTATTCTTTAAACTGTTAAGGATGCTGATAATAAAAGTAAACTTAGCAGTAAGCGACCAATTGAACTAGAACACAGCGTAAACAATGGACCCGTACTTCAAGTGCCCATTCCCAAAAGAAGAAGAACCATGCCTTATGGTTGTTCTTATAAGGAATTCAGGTCCTGCAAACCAATAGAATTCTCGGGCAATGAAGGACCCATTGCATCTCTACGCTGGATAGAAAAGACTGAGGCTATTTTAAAAATAAGCAAGTGTGCTGAAGAAGACAAGATAATGTTTGCTTCTAATCTATTTAAGAATTTAGCCTTAGAATGGTGGAACACTATCCTCCAGTCTAGAGGAAGTAATAGGGTTTATAATATGGAATGTGAGGAATTTAAAAACATGGTAGAAAGGAAATTCTGCCCTCCCAATGAAAAGGAACAGATAGCAAATAAGTTTCTGAACCTTAGAATGACCAGGGTAGATAGTAAGGGTTATACTACCACATTCTTTGAATATGCTAGAATAGTACCAACCCTTGCATCACCCGAACCGGTATTAATCTCCCGTTACATATGGGGATTAATTGGAGAGATTAGACATGTAGTCAAAGCAGCTAGACCACAAACTATAGAAGAAGCTGTAGAACTAGCACATACTTTGACAGATGAGTTAATCCGTACCAGAGAAGAAGACCAGAGGAGAAACCTAGCTCAAAGGCTTACCCAAGAATTTCGTTTTGGGAATTCCAATCGTAGGAATATAGGTTCTACCTCTGCACCATACTGCAAAGCTTGTAAGAAAAAGCATTCGGGAAAATGCTCCACTCACTGCAATTTCTGCAAGGCACCAGGACACAAGGAAGAAGATTGTAGGAGAAAATCCAGTAATGGACTATGCTTCAATTGTGGAGAAAAAGGTCATATCAAGCCGAACTGTCCGAAACTAGCTCCAGCAGTGAACAACAAGAGCACTAAAAATGCTAGAGCATTTGTTCAAACGGCAGATGAAGCCAAAATGATTCCGGACGTCATAGCCGGTACGTTTTTTGTTAATGATATTTTTGCTAAAGTATTATTTAACTCTGGTGCAAACCAAAGTTTTATTAATACTTCATTTTGCAAACTTCTTAATCAACCGTTAACTAAACTCTCACAAGAATGTCTAGTCGAGACAGCGAATGGAGAAACGGTTAGGATTTCTGAAATCTTGCAGGGAGCAAGAATAGAATTTTTAAATCAAAAGTTTATTGCAAACCTTTACCCAATGAATCTGGTAGGATTTGATATTGTTTTAGGAATGGATTGGTTAATAGCCAATAAAGCCAGTATTGTATGTGATCAAAAGTCAATTCAAGTAAATTCACCAAAGGGTGAAAAGATCACAATTAAAGGTGATAAACCATCTAGATCCACTAAATTAATCTATGTGATGAAAACTGCAAGTTATATAAGAAAAGGATCTATAGTGTATTTGATTTCCATAATCACTAACACTAAAGGAAAAGAACTAAAAGACATTCTAGTAGTGTCTCAGTTTTCAGATGTATTTCCAGAACAATTACCAGGATTACCATCAGACAGAGAAGTTGAATTCAGAATTCATCTATTACCAGAAACAGCACCAATTGCCAAAGCACCTTACCGTTTGGCACCCGCAGAAATGCAGGAACTAAAGAAACAATTAGACGAATTGTTGGAGAAAGGATTTATACAGCCAAGCTCGTCGCCATGGGGAGCGCCGATACTGTTTGTCAAAAAGAAGGACGGATCAATGCGTATGTGCATTGACTACCGTGAATTGAACAAAGTCACGATTAAGAATCGGTATCCATTACCAAGAATCGATGATCTGTTTGATCAATTGCAAGGAGCTCGATTTTTCTCTAAAATCGATTTAAGATCAGGATATCATCAATTAAAGGTACAGGAAGAAGACATTCCGAAAACCGCAGTTAGAACAAGGTATGGCCATTATGAATTTACTGTCATGCCATTTGGTTTAACCAATGCCCCAGCCGCATTTATGGACATGATGAACCGAATATGTAAACCATATTTGGATAAATTCATAATTGTTTTTATTGATGATATTCTCATCTATTCTAAAAGTAAGGAAGATCATGCAAAGCATTTGCACGCACTTTTAAGTCTATTAAGAAAGGAAAAACTTTATGCTAAGTTTTCAAAGTGCGAGTTTTGGTTAGAACAGGTAAAGTTTCTTGGACACTTAGTGAACCATGAAGGAATTCATGTGGATCCCACAAAAATTGAGGCAATTACCAAATGGAAAACCCCTGAATCACCAACCGAGGTTAGAAGTTTCTTAGGATTGGCCGGCTATTATAGAAGGTTTATTCAAGATTTTTCTAGAATAGTCATTCCCTTAACTAAGTTAACCTGTAAATCCATTAAGTTTGAATGGGGACTAAAGCAAGAAGAAGCCTTTATAATTCTTAAGCAAAGATTAACCCATGCACCTATATTAGCGTTACCAGAAGGAACTTAAGATTTTGTAGTTTATTGTGACGCTTCTAAGTTAGGTTATGGATGTGTGTTGATGCAACGCCAAAAGGTTATAGCTTACGCATCTAGACAACTTAAGAATCATGAAGAAAATTATTCAACCCATGATTTAGAATTTGGAGCTATAATTTTTGCTCTTAAGATTTGGAGACATTACCTGTATGGTAGTAAGTTTACTGTGTTCACCGATCATAGGAGTTTAAAGTATGTTTTTGGGCAAAAAGAATTAAATATGAGACAAAGACGCTGGATGGAGATGCTTAGTGATTATGATTGTGATATCCAGTATCATGAGGGAAAAGCAAATGTAGTGGCAGATGCTTTAAGCTGAAAGTATCACGAAAAGCCAAAGAGGGTACGTTCTCTTAAATTAAATTTGCAAGTAGATTTAAATGATCAGATAAGAGAAGCACAAGAATCAGTAATCAAAGATGATACTGAAAAATTAAAAGGTATGATTAAGGAATTAGAACAAGGAACAGATGGAATTTGGAGATTCCATAAAAAGAGAATGTGGATACCTAAATTAGGAAACCTACGTCATCGTATATTAGAAGAAGCCCATAAGTCTAAATATACAATGCATCCTGGAAGTGATAAGATGTATCAGGATTTAAGAAAGAATTTTTGGTGGATAGGAATGAAAAATGACATAGCAGCCTATGTTTCTAAATGTTTAATCTGTTCACAAGTTAAAGCTGAACATCAAAAACCCTCAGGATTGCTGCAACAATTAGAAATACCAGTATGGAAATGGGAATTAATAACAATGGATTTTGTTACTAAATTACCCAAAACGAAGAAAGGTAATGATACCATCTGGGTGATTCTAGATAGGCTAACTAAGTCAGCTCATTTCCTACCAATGAAAGAAACTTTTAATATGGAACAACTAGCTAAATTGTATGTAAATGAAATAGTTTCATTACATGGAATTCCTTTATCAATTGTTTTTTATCAGGATAGCCATTTTACCTCTCATTTTTGGACAAGTTTCCAAAAAGCCATGGGAACCAAGTTAAATCTAAGCACAGCTTATCATCCTCAAACGGATGGACAAAGCGAAAGGACAATTCAAACATTGGAAGACATGCTTAGAGCTTGTGTAATTGATTTTGGAGGTAATTGGGACGATCACTTACCATTGATAGAATTTTCTTATAATAATAGTTATCACACAAGTATCAATGCTGCACCATTCGAAGCACTTTATGGACGAAAGTGTCGAACGCCAGTCTGTTGGGCAGAAATTGGGGAAAAACAACTATCTGGACCTGAAATAGTACAAGAAACAACCGACAAGATCATTCAAGTCAAGGAACGACTGAAAGCAGCACGTGATCGACATAAGAGCTATGCTGATAACCGACGTTAACCATTGGAATTTCAAGTAGGAGATAAAGTATTGTTGAAAGCCTCTCCTTGGAAAGGAGTGGTGAGATTCATCAAAAGAGGGAAGCTAAGTCCCAGGTATGTTGGACCTTTTGAGATTATTAGAAGAATATGACCTGTAGCCTATCAGCTACAACTGCCAGAGGAAATGGCAGGAATACATGATGTATTTCATGTATCTAATCTCAAGAAATGTTTAGCTGATGAATCACTGGTAGTACCTCTTAAGGATATAAAGGTAAATGAACAACTCAAATTTGTAGAAATGCCTCTACAGATCGAAGACAGAAAGGTTAAGAATATCAAACACAAGAGATTAGTTCTGGTCAAAGTGAAGTGGGACTCCAAAAGAGGACCTGAGTACACATGGGAGCTTGAATCAGAAATGCAAAGAAAATATCCACACTTGTTCCAATAGATCTCGAGGACGAGCTCTAAAACAAGGTGGGGAGGATATAACAACCCTAAAGAAAACCGACACCCTCGAATTATTTTCCGACACCCTAATATATTTTAAATTATCCCAATATGTCTTAAATTACACCCCGTATGTGAAAACCGAGCCCAAATTATGATTTAACATTAAAAATAAAATAAAAACAAAGAAATTCACCTTGTCACGGGCCGCGTAGCCCATGGCTACGTCTTACGCGGGCCGCTAGCAATCGAGAACGGGGCCACACCAGGTGATGACACGTGTCATCATCGTGGCAAGTCTAGTCGATGACCCGGATCAGCTACACCGTTGACTAACTTTGACGCGGGCCGCGTAGCCTCTCGGCTACACCTTACGCGGGCCGCGTAGAGCCCAAAATCAGCCCCTATAAAGCTGGAGCTCAGGCCTTCAGTCGATTTCGCTCAAAAATTTCTTTCTTTCTCTAAATTTCACGTAGTATACATTATACTCGGGTATAATACCCCCTAAATAGCGAAGTTCTACTCCGTTGTAAGTATCATAACCCCTGGATATGTATTAGATACTCTGCCCGATTGATCTAGGGTTCCGTAACGGCTGTCGTGGTTCTGCCCGACGTAGTCGTTGGAATGCCGTCTCGGGGAGGGTATTACTAATGTTAAAATGGGTTATTATACTAACACGCGTGCATTTGTGTAATTTATAGATTGTCACCAGGAAACCCTAAAGGATAATCTAAGACAACAATGTGAGTAATCTCCTTTTTGTAAATTGTTTTTACAAAACCTCACTTAATTAATTATATATTAAACACTTATTGAGTATTTGTAAGGATACAATTATCGTCGGTATGTTGGGGTTTTGTATACAAAATTTATTACTGGAGGGGTAACACTTCCACAAGTCGGGTCTAGCAGTACCGCGGGTGATAATTAGTATGACTTGGAAACAAATGTAATTGCGAGACCGCCCTCAATATTGTACAATGAATTTTATTTAAATTGAATTAAACTGGGATTCACTCACCAGTATTTCCCACTGACAAAATATTTTTAAACGCGTTTCAGGTAACAAAATGTGAAAGCCAATTAGAAGCCAGCTGGACAGCACTGAAGGCTTGGAAAAGTGGCAATAAAATTGCCTAAAAAGAAATAGATGTTTCATTAAATAAAATAGAATTCATTCCTATGAAAATATGTGTACTTAAAACTTGGGTTTTATCCCATGTGTTGAATATTATGAATATGTGGTATTTCACTCTGATTAAACATTTCCTAACTATGGTCCTGATGAAAATTCCGCTGCCAAAATTAGACAATACAAGATACCACCGAAACTGGCTCGCGGCCGCCCGTTCCTGTAGTTGTAATAGGGATCGGGGGTTGCGACACAAGGTAACTAGTATAACATAACTCCAGCATTATTCATGTTGGTTTACTATTAATTACATCATTTTCATTCATATTTATCAAGTTCTTTCATATAATCTCACATTCTAACTTCACCTAGACATTTCATCAAACACTTGGCATGCGTAGTACTATCTAAGCACAATGTACAACCCATTCATACTTTATTACCTACTTCTTGCTTTCATTCATCATATTTAACTAATTTCACATAACTTTCATTCTAATCATATTCATTTAACAATAATCTACAACATCAAGCTTCATGCATATCAAAACTATACTCAATTTTGCACATGCAACATCATCATCTTCATAACATTACTTCCACAAGTGGGTTTTCATTAAAACATCAAAGTAATCCAAAATTCGAGCATGATTCATGTTTCATGAGATGATTTTAATTCATTATCTTTCACATAAACTCACGGATTGAACACAACCCATTTCATCAATAATCACCAAATCATAAATTGTAGCATACCTTATGCTTAGCAAGTAGCGGTGATCAAAGATTGATGTTCATGCACTAGATCAACCATCAATTTCTCCATTAATTTGCTGAATTTATGGTTAGGTTTTAGAGGGTGTTCTTCCCTCTCTTTCTCCATATCACGTAACACACACATACACACACAAAATTCTGCATTTTGTTTTCTTTTTAATTAGAACTCCACCCCAAAATCTTCACCTTTAGTCCCTCTTGTTTGATACTAATACATAATTGGCGCAACATTCCTTCTTTAATAGTTTCTGCCATACACTTAACTAGGTTACATAGCCTAGTTATTTATTTCATGATATATCATATAGGAACATATGGTGAATATAAACATTCGAATTTTTGGGGCGTTACACCTTATCAATTGATAAGTACCAACCACACTAGGGTACGATGTTACCAAGTTAGAGGTGAAACTCGCATCTTGATAACTAGTCCCACTCTTCGATTTTCAATCTCGCCAAAGTTTCAATTTACTAATCGACTAGGGACGTGTAGTGACTGGAAGGACAAATACCGTTAATCACTTCTCGAATAGGGTATTTGTCTATTAGGCCAAAGCACGTTTCCCTAACTCGAAATGACTTCGATTTACTTTGGAATAGTCTTAAGTTACCTTCCGTGACAATCTTTTTTGCGTTAAATCTCTTTTATGCTATCTCAATTTTAATGTGTTTTAAATTTGTACATTATCTCATTCCAACCTTGGAGGCATGATTCGCACTATCTTCGCAATCTAAAACAATAATAATCTCTCGTGAATAAATTAAATTTATGATGTTTTCATTTTCCATATTACACTATGTGAAATCCATGTTATGCTATGTGAAATTATTTGAACATTATATGCTATGTGATGCATTCATGAAAACCAAATTTCTTTAAACAAAACACTATGATCAAGTCTCATCTATTCCCTTGTTTTGAATCTTTAGATGTCTTCTAGCCGTCACTCAAACTCAACCAAGAGGTCCAAGACCAACTCGCAAAAGAAAATGATGGTATTTATGGCTAAACATATGGCACGTGTTATTCCTGAGAGCGTTAGTAAGATCAACACCACTTCTACACCAAATTCCTCTGTTGACTTAAAGGTTGACCAGCCTAAACCAGTCTCCTTCAACTTCAAGCACTTTTTAGCGTGCAACCCTAAGCCTTTCACTGGCAATGATGGGGTGATAGCAATGCTTGAATGGTTCGATAGCATTGAGGTCACTTTCATCAACATCGAATGTCCCGAGAATCTCAAAACTCGTATCGCTACTTGAGTCTTCCAAGCCAGAGCCTTGGAATGGTGGACCAACGAAAGGAACATCCACTCTAACGAAGAAGCTTATGCATTACCTTGGGTCGAAGTTAAGAAACTAATGATGGACGAGTACTGTCCTTCTCACGAGCAGCAAAAGCTTGAAGAAGAGTTTTGGACTCTTAAGCAAATTGGTGATGACAATCTTGCCTACACCACTCGTTTCAAACAACTGAGCTTTATCGTACCACACCTGGTGTCCACTACTGACCGCATGATCAGGAAGTATATTCATGCCTTACCCTCTGCCATGCGTGACACCATTGAAGCAGCGAGCCTGAACAACAATCGTATTCGTGATAAACAAGTCGCAACACCTACTTCCTCCAAACCAGCCAAACAAATCACCACACAATCAAGTGGTAGCAAGGGTAAGAAACAAAAATTTCAAAACCCAAGCTGCAATGTGATTGTTCCTGTTGCAACCCCAAACCCTGTTACACCTGAAAACACCAAGAAACCATACACTGGGGTTCATCCTAGATGTAACACTTGCCATTATCACCACCCTGCCAACTCTACCTGTCGCCATTGCACTACGTGCAATTGTTTTGGTCACACAACCCCTTATTGTCGCAATAACCCTACACCACAAGTTAACCAAGTTAAGCAAGCTCCCCAAAACCCTAAACCAGCAAACAACGCATGAGAATGTTACAAGTGTGGTGACACTACACATCTTCGCCCACAATGTCCTCAGGTGAATCAAGAGCAACAGCAACAGCAACAGCAAGCTCCATGAGGACGAGCATTCAACATCAACGCTAATCAGGCTCATAATGACAATGAAGTCGTTAATGGTACGTTTCTCGTAAACAACCTTTATGCGTCTATACTATTTGATACTAGCGCGGATAAAAGCTTTGTGTCCGTTGAATTTGAATCTATGTTAAATTGTACATGCTCGAAACTACCTAAGTCTTTCACAATCGAAGTTTCCAATGGCAAATCCATCACAGTTGATTATGTTCTTCGTGATTGTCTCCTTACTCTTAACAAACACGTTTTCCCTATCGACCTTATACGCATGCAATTGGGTAACTTCGCTGTCATAGTAGGCATGGATTGGCTTCGTAAGAACCATGCTGAAATTGCTTGTCATGAGAAGTACGTTCGTTTACCTCTTTCCTCTGGCGATACTTAACACGTCTATGGAGACCGACCTTCAAGAGGACTGAAGCTTATGTCATGCACACAAGCGAACAAGTACTTACGTAAACAGTACTATGCCTTTTTAGCCCACGTTGTGGAAGAAAAGGGCAAGGGAAAGAGTATAAGGGATGTTCCAGTGGTGCGTGATTTCCCCGATGTCTTTCCTGGACATCTTCCTGGTCCTTCATCTCGATCAGTTAATTTTCATATTGATCTCATTCCTGGTTTAACTCTTGTTGCTAAAGCTCCTTATCGTCTTGCACCCTCTGAGATGTAAGAGTTGTCAAGTCAACTTCAAGAGTTACTCGATAAAGGCTTCATACGCCCAAGCTCCTTGCTAGGTGGAAGCTTGGGGAGAAGCAAGTCAAACGGAACTAATACGCTTGGAAAGCATATTTGGATGCAAGGTAAGTAAAGCTTGCACCTTTTTATAGAATACCTATTTATTGTATGGATTATGAATACGATGAATTAATATTTGAAATATTATGTTCCGACGTGAAATGATACGAGTCGGAACAAGTGAGAATGATGAAAAATCATAATTGATGGTAAAAGGGGGCAAAACGGTAATTCGGTCATGAAATGACGAACATACAATGAGTTTTTGAAAGATTACCTTATTGTATAAGTCATAATGAATAATAAGGGTAAAATGGTAACTTAGTCACGTGTAGACGAATAAAAGTTGAAGTTTAAATGACACCCTATGGCGTAAGCCATGATGGGTCAAATGCGTAAGAAAAGGATTTAAGAAATATGACCAAATGGTGAAAATCCGTAATGGGTGAAATGAATGAAATGCTAAATAAATACCATTCAGTTATAAATACAAATTGTTTGGTCGTTTAGGCCAAACGGGTCAAATGGTGATGTTATCACCAATTGACAATATCGACTAATGATTGTTTGTCGAGTCTTATGCTCACAGGGGCGAATAGCGTATGAAATTTGTGTATTAGTTAGCGATTACTAAGGCAAGGTATTAAACGGGTCCATGTTTTGACCCGAGCCAGGTATGTGTAATGGGTCAAACTCTCATTGAGAACTTAAGATTCGATGAGAGTTAAATGAAGTCAAGAATGAACATAGGGTTACCTTATTAGGTAAACCTAATAATCTAAATTGTAGTCATTGCGTTCTTAGAAACATAATGATTTTAAAAAAGATTATAGCTAAAATGTGCGATTTTGGTCAAACATGTTATTGAAAGTCTTTCGTCATGAAAGAAGGGGCTAAAGTTGACCAAAACGCCCTTGAATGATAAACCGGGTAAACAACCCTTAAGGGTTGTGTAACAATCCTTAAATAACCCGACACCCTCATAATATTTCCGACACCCTAGTATATTTTAAAATGTCCCAATATGTCTTTAAATACACCCCGTATGTGAAAACCGAGCCCAAAATACAGTATAGCATTAAAAATAAAATAAAAATCTGATTTTTTAGTTCAGGCGGGCCGCGTAAAGGATCTTTAACCCTTACGCGGGCCACGTCAACTTATTGAGTAGGCGGGCTCCGGTGTCGCCACGTGTGTGTGTGCGTGTTGGACCTACCCCATGACCCGGACACCCTATGCCCGCTTATGTTTTACGCGGGCCGCGTGAGACCCATATTTCAGCACTATATAAGGAGGCCTTGGGCTTCAATAGCAAATCGTTCATTTCTTTTCTGTATCTCGACTTTCTGAAGATATAAGCATAATATTCGAGTATAATACCCCCTAATTAGCGAGATTCTGCTCCGTTGTAAGTATTATAACCCCAGTTTCGTACTAGATACGCTGCCCGATTGATTTAGGGTTCCGTAACAACTGTCGTGGTTCTGCCCGACGTAGTTGTTGGAATACCGTCTCGGGGAGGGTATCATTAATATTTTTAAAGGGTTATGATACTAACCTATGTACATTTGTGTAAATTATAGATTATTCCCAGGAAACCCTTACGCGAAGTCTAAGATAGCAATGTGAGTTTATCCAATTTTTGTTAACCTTTTTGTAATATTTTACAAAACCTTAATTGTTTTACAATGTGATTAAGCGGTGATTGAGTCTTTGTAGTTCTTCAATTACTGCCGGTATGTTGGGGTTTTGTATACAAAATTTACTACTGCGAGTAGTAAGTCGGGATGACAGTACGTTACCATTGGACAACGAGTTAGCCAATGTATAATATGACCCACAAGTCAGGATTGACAGTACTGAATGAGTAATTGTGTAGAAATAAACAATGTGATCGCTCTCAATACTGTTTTTAATTGATAAAATGTTTCTTGATTAAACTGGGATTCACTCACCAGTATTTTCCACTGACAAATGTTTTTAAAACGCGTTTCAGGTAACACAATGTGACAGCCAATTAGTAAAAAGCCAGCTGGAGAGCACTGAAGGCTTGGGAAAAATGTGACTATAAAAGTTACCTAAAAGATGATTTTTAAATTCAATAAAATAGGGTTTATCCCTATAAACGTATTGTAATAAGAAACTTGGGTTTTACCCATGTAATTATTAATATCAAATATGGTGGTTTTACTCTAATAAACATTTCCTAACTACGGTCCTGATGTAATTTCCGCTGCCAAATTAACAAGCTGCTACCACCGAAATTCTGAGTTCGCGTCCGCCCGTTCCCGGGACAGATAAGGGATCGGGGATTGCGACAGAAGGTGGTATCAGAGCCTAGCCACTGGTCTAAGCCAAAGAAGTGTTCTGCTGACACTTAAAATCTAAATTTTGTGTTAGGAAATAATTTATGTGATTATTTGTTTTGTGTTATTTGACTATTTGTTAGTTTACAGTATGAGCGATCAAGGACCCTCAGACATGTGTCGTCAGTTGTCCGATTCACCTAGGAGTGAAGGTACCTCATCACAGCCTTCCCTTTCTGGGTATTCTGCTGATCAGGAAGAAGGGATGTTTGCTTTTAAAGCTCAGTCAGAAGAGCCATTCCCTCATAAGAAACGAGGATGGTTTAGTAAGGAAGCATTTGCATGTAGGAAAAGAATGCGAAAGTTGCAACAGCAAAGAGTTTTAGCAGTTGCTAAGCGAAATACAGATGCCCATACACATGATATGCTTAATAGAAGCCTAGCCAATTTCCATATCCTAGCTACAACTGCTGCTGACCCAAGTCTGGGGCAAATAATAGCACCTCAACCACAACCACCAATCCATAACCAACCCATGGAGATAGAAAACCCTGAAAACCAAGTAGAGATACATGACTTTAATCCAGAAGAAATACCTAGGGTACCTGCACCAAACCCCCTAGACCCAAATTACGATCCCTGGTGGGACGACAATAGGGACTTTGTTCAACGTTACCCGATACATGAAGACACCCCCATACAGAACATAGGAGCCTACCCAGGTATGGACCCTTTAGATCCCTATTACCATGATAACTATATTAGGGAGATCTTAGAAGATCCTTACCGATTTCAGGCACTTTCACCTCCAAACCAGGAACCCGCACCCCAGATTCCAAACCCAGTCCTAGAACCTGTACCCCCAATGAGTGCAGAAAGCGTGCAAGAACTTAGGACTTTTGGGGAGGAAATTTTAGAAAGCAGTGAGAGAATGAGACAGGTGGGAGAGCGTCTCGTATGGAAATACGATGAGCGCAATATGGATTTTTGGATGAATCCATATCCGTGATGTGATAGAGGAGATGGTAATAGTAATAATAATATAATAAAATAAAAATAAAATAAAATATGTGTGAATGGATGCGTATTACTATTAGTGTAATTCTATTTCAGTTGGTATTGTAATTTTTATTTCAGTATTAGTGTGTAATAGACGCATAATAGTATATGAATAGAGTACAAGTCGCAATGATCGACGCTTTTGGCAAAAATGCGTGTCATGTGATTGACTATATTAATATTATTTTGTGATATTAATGATTGGTAAATGTTTAAAATTCAGATGGCCGACGAAGGAAATCAAGGAAATCTGAATAATGATAACCAGAGTAGCATTAACGTGGTTAATGAGAATCCAAGCATCAATAACAATGGAAACCAAATGGATAATAGTGCCGTTCAACATATAGTGGCACAAGGAATCATAGATGAAATGCCATTTATTATTCAAACGATTCAAGAAGCGAATAATAAAAGTAAGCATAGCAGTAAGCGACCCATCGAACCAGAAAACAGTGTGAACAATGGACCCGTGTTTCAAATGCCCATTCCCAAAAAGAGAAGAAGCGTGTCTTACGGTTGTTCTTATAAAGAATTATGGTCTTGTAAACCAATGGAATTCTCGGGCAACGAAGGGGCCATTGCAACCCTACGCTGGATAGAAAAGATTGAGGCAGTCTTAAGAATAAGCAAGTGTGCTGAAGAAGATAAGATATTGTTTGCTTCTAATCTGTTTAAGAATTCAGCGCTAGAATGGTGGAATACTATCCTCCAATCAAGGGGAAGTGATAGAACTTACAATATGGAATGGCAAGAATTTAAGGACAATGTAGAAAGGAAATTCTGCCCACCCAATGAGAAGGAACAGATAGCAAACAAATTCCTAAACCTTAGGATGACTGGTGTAGATAGTAAGGGATACACTAAAATATTCTTCAAATATGCTAGAATAGTGCCAACTCTTGCTTCACCAGAACCAGTATTAATCTCCCGTTATATTTGGGGATTAATTGGAGAGATTAGACACGTAGTCAAGGCAGCTAGACCTCAAACTATAGAAGAAGCTGTAGAACTAGCAAATACCTTGACAGATGAATTAGTCCGTACCTGAGAAGAAGATCAAAGGAGGAACCTGACCCAGAAGCTCACACAAGAATTTCGTTCTGGAAATTTTAATCGTGGGAAAAATATAGGTTCTACCTCTATACCTTACTGTAAGAATTGCAAAAGAAAGCATTCAGGAAGATGCTCCATATACTATAACTTTTGCAAAATATCGGGACACAAGGAAGAAGACTGCAAGAAGAAAGCTAATAACATGATATGTTACAACTGCGGAGAACAAGGTCATATCAAGCCTAATTGTCCGAAATTAGCTCCAGCTACAAACAACAAGAATACTAAAAATGCTAGAGCATTTGTTCTAACTGCAGATGAAGCCAAGATGATTCCAGATGTCATAGCTGGTACGTTTTTAGTTAATGATGTCTTTGCTAAAGTATTATTTGACTCTGGTGCAAACCAAAGTTTTATTAATACATCATTTTGCAAATTTCTAAATCAGTCATTAACTAAACTACCACAAGAATGTCTAGTAGAGACAGCTAATGGAGAAACCGTTAGGATTTCTGAAATCTTGCAGGGGGCAAGAATAGAAATTTTAAATCAGAAGTTTATTGCAAACCTTTATCCCATGAATCTGGCAGGATTCGATGTTGTTTTAGGGATGGATTGGTTAATAACCAATAAAGCTAGTATTTTATGTGATCAAAAGTCAATTCAAGTAAATTCACCAAAAGGTAAAACGATCACAATTAAAGGAGATAAACCATCTAGATCTACAAAATTCATCTCTGTGATGAAAACTGCAAGTTATATAAGAAAAGGTTCTATAGTGTATTTGATTTCCATGATCACTAACACTAAAGGAAATGATTTAAAGAATATTCCAGTAGTATCTCAGTTTTCAGATGTATTTCTAGAAGAATTGCCAGGGCAACTTCCAGATAGAGAAGTTGAATTCAAAATCCATTTAATACCAGGAACAGCACCAATTGCCAAAGCACCCTACCGTTTGGCACCCGCAGAAATGCAGGAACTGAAGAAACAATTAGATGAATTGTTGGAGAAAGGATTTATACGACCAAGTTCATCGCCATAGGGAGCGCCGATACTGTTTGTTAAAAAGAAAGACGGATCAATGCGTATGTGCATTGACTACCATAAATTAAACAAGGTCACGATTAAGAACCGGTACCCATTACTAAGAATCGATGATCTGTTTGATCAACTACAAGGAGCTCGATTTTTCTCAAAAATCGATTTAAGGTCAGGATATCATCAATTAAAGGTACAGGAAGAGGATATTCCTAAAACCGCCTTCAGAACAAGGTATGGCCATTATGAATTTACTGTCATGCCATTTGGTTTAACAAATGCCCCAGCCGCATTTATGGACATGATGAACCAAATATGTAAGCCATATTTGGATAAATTCATAATTGTTTTTATAGATGATATTCTCATTTATTCTAAGAATAAAGAGGATCACGCAAAACATTTACACGCACTTTTAAGTTTATTAAGAAAGGAAAAGCTTTACGCTAAATTTTCAAAGTGCGAATTTTGGTTAGAACAGGTACAGTTTCTCGGACACCTAGTCAATCATGAAGGAATTCATGTGGATCCCACAAAGATCGAGGCGATTACTAAATGGAAAACCCCTGAATCACCAACCGAGGTTAGAAGTTTCTTAGGCTTGGCCGGTTATTATAGAAGATTTATTCAAAAATTTTCTAGAATAGTCATTCCTTTAACTAAGTTAACCTGTAAATCCATTAAGTTTGAATGGGGACCAAAACAAGAAGAAGCCTTTAGAATTCTTAAGTATAAATTAACCCATACACCCATACTAGCGTTACTAGAAGGAGCTGAAGACTTTGTAGTCTATTGTGACTTTTCCAAATTAGGCTATGGATGTGTATTGATGCAACGTCAAAAGGTTATAGCTTATGCATCTAGACAACTTAAGAATCATGAAGAGAATTATTCAACCCATGATTTAGAGTTAGGAGCTATAATTTTTGCTCTTAAGATTTGGAGACATTACCTTTATGGTAGTAAGTTTACCATATTCACCGATCATAAGAGTTTAAGGTATGTTTTCAAGAAAAAGGAGTTGAATATGAGACAAAGACGTTGGATGGAAATGCTTAGTGATTATGATTGTGATATCCAGGATCATGAAGGAAAAGCAAATGTAGTAGCGGATGCTTTAAGCTGAAAGTATCATGAAAAGCCAAAAAGGGTACGTTTTCTTAAATTAAATCTACAAGTAGATTTAAATGATCAGATAAGAGAAACACAAGAATCAGTAATCAAGGATGATACTGAAAAATTAAAAGGTATGCTAAAAGAATTAAAACAAGGAACAGATGGAATTTGGAGATTCCATGAAAAGAGAATGTGGATACCTAAATTAGGAAACCTACGTCATCGTATATTAGAAGAAGCCTATAAGTCCAAATATACGATGCATCCAGGAAATGATAAGATGTATCAAGATTTAAGAAAGAATTTCTGGTGGATAGGAATGAAAAAGGACATAGCAACCTATGTTTCTAAATGTTTAACTTGTTCACAAGTTAAAGCTGAACACCAGAAACCCTCAGGTTTGCTACAACAGTTAGAAATGCCAGTGTGGAAATGGGAATTAATAACAATGGATTTTGTTACTAAATTACCCAAAACAAAGAAAGGCAATGATACAATCTGGGTGATTGTAGATAGGCTAACCAAGTCAGCTCATTTCCTACCAATAAAGGAAACTTTCAGTATGGAACAGTTAGCTAAATTATATGTAAATGAAATTGTTTCTTTACATGGAATTCCTTTATCAATTGTTTCTGATAGGGATAGTCGATTTACCTCTCATTTTTTGTCAAGTTTCCAAAAAGCCAAGGGAACCAAGTTAAATTTAAGCACAACTTATCACCCTCAAACGGATGGACAAAGCGAAAGGACAATTCAGACAATGGAAGACATGCTTAGAGCTTGTGTAATTGATTTCGGAGGTAATTGGGATGATCACTTACCTTTAATAGAATTTTCTTATAATAATAGTTATCACACAAGTATCAATGCTGCACCATTCGAAGCACTTTATGGACGAAAGTGCCGAACCCCAGTCTGTTGGGCAGAAATTGGAGAAAAGCAACTTTCTGGACCTGAGATAGTGCAAGAAACAACTGACAAGATTATTCAAGTCAAGGAACGACTGAAAGCAGCATGTGATCGACAAAAGAGTTATGCTGAAAACCTACGCAAACCCTTGGAATTTCAAGTAGGAGATAAAGTATTATTAAAGGTCTCTCCTTGGAAAGGAATAATAAGATTCATCAAAAGAGGAAAGCTAAGTCCCAGGTATATTGGACCTTTTGAGATTATTAGAAAAATAGGACCTGTAGCCTATCAGCTACAACTGCCAGAGGAAATGGCAGGAATACATGATGTGTTTCATGTATCTAATCTTAAAAAGTGCTTAACTGATGAATCGCTAATAGTACCTCTTAAGGATATAGAGGTAAACGAACAACTTAAGTTTGTAGAAAAACCTCTACAGATCGAAGACAGGAAAGTCAAGAACCTCAAACACAAGAGATTAGTTCTGGTCAAAGTGAAGTGGGACTCCAAAAGAGGACCTAAGTATACATGGGAGCTTGAATCTGAAATGCAAAGGAAATATCCGCACTTGTTCCAGTAGATCTCGAGGACGAGCTCTAAAACAAGATGGGAGGATGTAACAATCCTTAAATAACCTGACACCCTCATAATATTTCCGACACCCTAGTATATTTTAAAATGTCCCAATATGTCTTTAAATACACCGCGTATGTGAAAACCGAGCCCAAAATACAGTATAGCATTAAAAATAAAATAAAAATCTGATTTTTTAGTTCAGGCGGGCCGCGTAAAGGATCTTTAACTGTTAGGATCTGAGGCTCTCATGATTGTGTTTGTTTGTGTAAAATGAATGATCAATGAATATGAAAACATGTTAAGTGCAGCGGAAATGAAAACAAACTTTGTAAACACAATCGAAGGAGAAAATAGTATGATAAACATTTGCTTCTCATAGAGTCAAAGGGTTACAAATCAAAGCAAAAGATTACAGTGAAAGCTTACAAACTAAACTCCCCCTCAGCCTAATGCCCCAAGGTTGGTTACACACAAGATGAAAGGATTGGATTAGAGGAGAAGAACTCTCTCAGTCAATCAAATGTAACAGTACAGGGTACTATTACATTTATAGGCAAACCAAACCACTGAGGTATCTCAGCTGACGTCACCATGAAAGCGACGTCTAACAGCCTAAACAACCTGTATCTACTGTCCTTACACAAACACTGCTAACCTAACCACTGACTATACATAAAACAGATAATTCACTAAACAGCTGCTCTCCCTTTATGTCAGTGCTTTCCTCAAGGTTGATCAGTCCTTGATTGGGCAGTGCTTTGTCATCAGTAGATAGGATCAGCAGTTATTAAATACTTCAGGGATTTGATCAGCAGTTGAAGGACCAGCAGTAGTTGTATATGAACAGCGGATAAAGACCATCAGTTGTTGCAATCACTTTCAAGGGAGAAGACTTAGTGTAAACACTGCTTATTGTGAATCCACTGTTGTGACCAGGTTTTGGCTTTACATTATCTGTTCCTCTGGTAGGGTTCAATCCTAACAATCTCCCCCTGGAACAGATAATGCCAAAACCTGTCATTATTCTGGATCTTTATTACTCATCAGAAGTTCCCTTGCTTTTCTTTAAAATTCTTCTTCAAAATCCTTGGAACTTGTGTCATCTTCATCCCTGCACAGTGAAAGTTCAAGGAGATCCTGCAAATCTTCAACACTAAGGCCTAGTGCTTCTTTCCTTGATATATACTTCACATCGCCATTGGATCTGACTATAGTCAATACGTGGGTCTTTTGGTCAGACATCCACTTTAGTACTTTCGAACCCAATGGGTTTCTTGGGAGAGATTTATTTGTTGATGAGCTTTGAGATATTGGCCTTGAGAAGACTTGCAGACTTTCAGACATTCTTTTGAAGGCCATTTCAATGACATCGTTTGCTGCAGCTATATCTTCTGCAGTTTCTCTTTCAATCAGCTCCTGCCTTTCAATGTCTGTCATGTCTGTTAAAATGTTTGGTGATGCAGGTTTGGTTAATATCCTTTTAAAAAGGTTTTGAAGTTTTTCTGAGCTTTCTTCTTTTAGACCCATTTTCATGATGGATTCTGTGAAGTACTCAACTTCCTTTTCTTTAACCTCTTCACTGGTCAACTGTTCTTTTTCTTCTTGGTTTGTCACAAAAGTAGACCGGAACAGTGTTTTGAGGTTTTCTATCTGCTGTTCAAGTTTCATTCTTTGTTCATGCTTCTTTGAAGTGCTTGAAACAGTTATCTTTCTTTTCTTTAGCCTTTCATAGGCTTCATCAGTCTGCTGTTTTGACCATTTTGATATGGCTTCAGCAGTGTCCATTTTTGCATCCACCAGCTCCTTTTTCTTTCTCTTATACTCAGCAGTTAGGTCAGCAATGAGCTTTTTGTATTTTCTCCAGTTTGGAGCATTCTTCTTCTTTGTAGGATCATTCTTGATTTTCTCAATCCTTTCTGCCTCATGCTTTAGAGCGACTATTGGCCATTCTTCGAACTGTTGTTCTTTAGCAGGATAGAATTTCTCTTTCATGATGTAGGCTAGATATTGTTTTCTTAACTTTTTCTTTTGATCAGCCTTTTCTTTGTTTAGGTCTTGTGCAAACTCTTCTATCTGCTTTACTTTTGTGAAGTAGAACTCCAGTCTTTTAGCAATGCCATCTTCGCTTAAACGTTCACGTTCACTCTCAAATTTAGCTCTTAGTTTAGCTTGCCTTGCCTTGATTTTGAGGTAATCATCCATATCATCTGGTGGCATGTAACCTATGAGTGAGGAGAATCTTCTTTTTGAAGGATCTTCTTCTGTATAGAACTGCCTCATCTCATTTTTGATAGCTTCAAGTTCCAGTGGATGTTGTGCAGCATTAGGATCATGTATACCCTCATCGGCAGATATTGGCTTTCTTTTTCTGTTGAAGAGCTTTGGTTGTGATGTAGGGAAAGTGAGAGCAGTGGTGGATGATTGACTAACAACTGTTGAAACAACTGGAGTTTCAACTGCTGTTGTCATTACACCTGCTGATATGTCAGCAGATGTCTTCTGCTTTTGAGCAGGGGATGACGGTGGTGAGGTAGTTTTTTATGGTGGTGATGGTGGTGGTGACTCATCATCAGGAATGAAAACCCTTCTCCTTTTTAATGTAGGAGAGGCTGATGATGTTTTGGGTGGATCAGTGGTTTGAGATTGGATAGCAGTGGTTTGTGATTGTGATTGACTGACAGTGGTTGAAACAACTGGTGTTTCAATCACTGTTGTCATTAAAGCAGATGTTGTAACATCTGCTGTCTTCTGCTTTATGGCAGGAGGCAGTGGTGGTGATATTTTTGTAGATGATGATGGTGGTGGAACAGTGGTTGTTATGGTGTGTGATAGAGTGGTGTGTGTTGAAGGTGTGTGTGTTGATGAAATGGCAGCTGTTTGGCTACTGACAGCAGTTTTTGTAACTACTGATGTATCAGCTGTTTGACTAACAGGTTTTGAGACCTGCTTTTCTTTTTCTTTTTCTTTTTCAGGCTCAATGTAAAGGCCATGTTCTATTCCCATCTTATTCATTTTTCTCAACAGCTTGATATTCTCCCCCTTTTTGGTATTATCTGAAGGGGGGTTATCAAGAAATGATAGGGAAGAAGGAGCTTTGCCAGAGGCACTTTGAGTGCTAGCTTTTATAGCCTTGATATCTGCTTGCGTGTCTTTAAACCTTGATTCCACCATGTTGGTCAGCATTTGTACATGAATAGCATGCTTTTGATCAACCATCTGTTACTGTTTTTCAAGCATGGGTTTAAAAATATTCCAAAGCTCATTTTCAGCAAATGCATGTTGTGCGGGTGCTTGAGCAGGAACAGCAGTGGCTTGTGCTTTCTGAGCTTTTAAAATCTCTTGCTCCATCTCCTTTATTTCAGAAACTGATTCTTCTAGTTTCTCAACTCTGCCCGTCAATTCCTTATATCTTGAATCATCTCCCATTTTACTAGGATCATCTGATTCCCCACCAGCAGTGGTTATATCAATGTGTGACTTAGGAACAGAGTCCCAAAAATCACCCATTGATGCCCCTTGTTCTTGGTACTGGGGACTTCTTTCTTCAGCACTAGATAAATCTTTGTTGGTACCAGTGGTTGGAACCAACTCACTGGTGATTACCGAAGGTGCTATAGAAGAAATTGCCTTCAAGGGAGTCTTATTTATGAAACAACTGGCCAACTGGAGACCTGTTAATCCACCAGTTGTAGTTGCTGCTCCACTTGAACTACCACCGAGAGTTACTTGTAACTCAGGGGGTATAACCTCCTCAACTGTTGTTGGGATAGCAGAGGCAGTAGCTTCAGACCCAGTCACTTGTGGGAGTATGCTCTCAGTGATAGGTGATAGAGAGGAACTGGTTTTTATCTGAGCTATGTCAACTGCATGCAACAAAGGTAGCATGGATTGTGGCATTATTATTGGTGAGGGGATAGGAGTTGAAAGAGACATGTCCTTGGGATCAGGACTGTGGAAGATAGATCCGAGTGGATCTAGAGCTTCATAATTTGGTGTCCCTGTGATTACAACCTGATCCTTTTGTGAGGATGCAGGAGGAGTTTGAGGCAAAGGTGGAGATCTTTCATCCATCTGCTGTGAAGAAGTAGCAGCAGTGGTTTGTGGTGACTTTTGTGTTGTCACAGGCAGTTGCTCTGGGATCTCATCTTCCAGAGTTGCCTTTGTTTTGGGTTTGGTGGGTTTTCTAGATGTTTTTGTTTTGGTCTTTTTGGTAATTTCAGGTGTGGGTTTCAAAGCAGTGGTTGTGCTGCTATGATCACCTGGAGCAGTGGGCTCAGCAGCAGATGTCTGAGGAGCAGTTGTAACTGCTAAATTCTGCTCAGACACCTCTGCTTTTGTTTTTATAGGTGCCATCATTCTTGAAAATGTTTCATTTATTAAGCTTCTTATTTGACAATAAACACCTTGTTTGAGCAAATTTTCATTTTCCTTTTCAAATTTTTGTTCAAAATAATAACTCAAAAATCTTGGAAAAAGTAAAAATGCTTTGCCATCAACATTTTTTGTCAAGTCATTAAAGATCTCCTGGGAGTAGTTGTAGTTTTTGTTGTTTAGAATAGCATATCCCAGGCATTGAATCTTTAATGGTATTTCGTTGAACGATGTTGTTTTATTCGAAACACACATCAGAAGTGTGTGAAATAAAAACCTAGGTGCAGAAGGGAAGTAACCTTTTTGTAAGGTATCTACCTTTGATTGTTCTGCATATCCCCTTTTTACGAAATCAGTTTTCATCTCGGCTTTATCAAAAGAGATTTTACCTTCCTGATCGTCGAGTTTAAAGACTTCGGAGATTGATTGTGGTGTGATTTGAATCACTTTACCCTGTATCGAGGAGTTAATGGCTATGACTTTATCGTCTTGTTTTTCAAGCGTTGCCTTTTTCCAAAACTCTCTCTGGGTTTGCAGATAGATGGGAGCATTTACTGTCAACAAAGTTTTGTACTTTGATGCAGATATTGTATCAATGATGGAGTCGAAGGTGTGGTTGTCTTTGAGTTTTGTGAGTAAACCCAAATAGTTGTGAGATTGTTTGTATGGTATTTCGAAGGGTTCTTTGGCCGTTTGAGCGACCTCTTTAGAAGGTGATGATTTTGATTTCGATTTTGATTTTGATTTTGGCTTCGTCATTTTGATGAAGAAGGATCGGAGAGTGATTTGGGAAGAGAGGTTAGAAACTGCTTTGAGAAGAGAATTTTGGAATTCAATTCGACAGTGTAAAACCCTGTTTGGGGTTTAGGGCAGGGTTTTTATTTAGGAAAAAATGATCGCTGAGGTGGCAGCGGTTATTATGATCTGAAGGCTAAAAACTGACCACGTGTCAAACACTGATGGAATGGATGGAGGGTGGAGGACAGTTTTTTTAAGAACCACTGATGAGTCAAGTATCAATGGTTACAACGGTAATAATGTGGACAGTGGAAGATTTTTACTATCAGTGGATAGTACATCAGTGGATAAGTCACTGATTTTGAGCATCAGTGCTGGTTAAGAAAATGAAGGATCAGTGGCTAACTTTCAGCAGTGGACAGTAATTAGGAACCAGATGTTTGAACAAAACAGTGGTTAAGGTAAATGGCACAGATTTGAAGGACAAGTATTCCAGCAACATTTTTGAGAATTTTCATTCAAGGTTTTGCCACATGTCAATTTTGAAGGACAGTGGTTTAGTATCCCAGATAATGAAAAACCTTTTGTTAAGACAACACATATTCGTTTAATATCTAATTAAAACATGAGTGTCCCAGTCAGCAATCAACCTTTGATAAAAGTTTAGGAACAAACCTGAGTAAGATATGATCTTAGACATATGAACCATTTCCTTCTGACCTATTCATGAGGGCAATAATACCAACAAAAATACGGTACTATTTTCTGACAGGAACTGAAACTATTGCCAACAAAAACAAGCAAAAGTTTCAGATATATTATTCCAAAAAAAAATGAACAATATATCCTGGTTATTCGAGAAAATCCTTTGTATAAAAATGATTAAAGGATTTTCTGAGAACAGCATCAAAAGGATCTGGTAAATCTACAATAAAATACGTAATCATATCACACTCAAGTTTATGAAACATGGTCAGTGGTTTGACAGCAGTTTAATTAGAACATTCTGAATACATTTTGACCACTGTTTGGTACCATTTTCTTTGTCAGTTGAGTGCAATCATGAGGATTCATGGATAAATTTTTGAACATTTGTCTCATCCTCTTTGGAATTCATTCATGGGAAACTAAACCTTTTCCTGAACAGATGAATGCGCATAGTTGCTTAATTAACCATTATTACCCTACAATTTAACTCATAAGTGTTTTATGTTTATACTCTTTTCTTTTGACTTCACAAGTTTTGAGACAAACACACTTCTGAGTTTTTGTGAATTTTCTTACTGTATTTTAACATAGTTGATTTTGTCCTTTTGAGGAACTCAACCTGTTTTCAACACATAAGATCTGAATGACTAAAGTTTTAATTTCCCTCTTTTTAAATTACCAAAAACACTAATGTTTTGTGAACATAGGTTTTTGTAAATCTGAGGTTCATACTCTAGCATTTAAAAGGTTGACAACACAATTTTCATAACAGCAATTGAAATCAATTTTGAAAATATGAAATAATCCCACAGTTTAACAGATATGTTTTAAGATCTGAAAACTATGAGTGACTTATGCATGATATCACTTGTTGTGTGAGATTTGTGTGTCATATGACATCTTGGTTGATTTTCAAAGTTTCTGAATAACCATTTTGATCATGATTTACTCGTTACTTTGTTTTTCAACTGAATACAACCATCCTTAGTATCAATGAATTTTGAGCCGAACTGTTATGTCAAATTGATTGTTAGATCGAATTTGACTGTCCACGCTCTGATACCAATTGTTAGGATCTGAGGCTCTCATGATTGTGTTTGTTTGTGTAAAATGAATGATCAATGAATATGAAAACATGTTAAGTGCAGCGGAAATGAAAACAAACTTTGTAAACACAATCGAAGGAGAAAATAGTATGATAAACATTTGCTTCTCATAGAGTCAAAAGGTTACAAATCAAAGCAAAAACAGTGAAAGCTTACAAACTAAACTCCCCCTCAGCCTAATGCCCCAAGGTTGGTTACACACAAGATGAAAGGATTGGATTAGAGGAGAAGAACTCTCTCAGTCAATCAAATGTAACAGTACAGGGTACTGTTACATTTATAGGCAAACCAAACCACTGAGGTATCTCAGCTGACGTCACCATGAAAGCGACGTCTAACAGCCTAAACAACCTGTATCTACTGTCCTTACACAAACACTGCTAACCTAACCACTGACTATACATAAAACAGATAATTCACTAAACAGCTGCTCTCCCTTTATGTCAGTGCTTTCCTCAAGGTTGATCAGTCCTTGATTGGGCAGTGCTTTGTCATCAGTAGATAGGATCAGCAGTTGTTAAATACTTCAGGGATTTGATCAGCAGTTGAAGGACCAGCAGTAGTTGTATATGAACAGCGGATAAAGACCATCAGTTGTTGCAATCACTTTCAAGGGAGAAGACTTAGTGTAAACACTGCTTATTGTGAATCCACTGTTGTGACCAGGTTTTGGCTTTACATTATCTGTTCCTCTGGTAGGGTTCAATCCCAACATTAACCCTTACGCGGGCCGCGTCAACTTATTGAGTAGGCGGGCTCCGGTGTCGCCACGTGTGTGTGTGCGTGTTGGACCTACCCCATGACCCGGACACCCTATGCCCTACCCGGGCTAGTACGCGGGCCGCGTAAGCATCGCTTATGTTTTACGCGAGCCGCGTGAGACCCAGATTTCAGCACTATATAAGGAGGCCTCGGGCTTCAATAGCAAATCATTCATTTCTTTTCTGTATCTCGACTTTCTGAAGATATAAGCATAATATTCGAGTATAATACCCCTAATTAGCGAGATTCTGCTCCGTTGTAAGTATTATAACCCCAGTTTCATACTAGATACGCTGCCCAATTGATTTAGGGTTCCGTAACAACTGTCGTGGTTCTGCCCGACGTAGTTGTTGGAATACCGTCTCGGGGAGGGTATCATTAATATTTTTAAAGGGTTATGATACTAACCTATGTATATTTGTGTAAATTATAGATTATTCCCAGGAAACCCTTACGCGAAGTCTAAGATAGCAATGTGAGTTTATCCAATTTTTGTTAACCTTTTTGTAATATTTTACAAAACCTTAATTGTTTTTACAATGTGATTAAGCGGTGATTGAGTCTTTGTAGTTTTTCAATTACTACCGGTATGTTGGGGTTTTGTATACAAAATTTACTACTGCGAGTAGTAAGTCGGGATGACAGTACGTTACCATTGGACAACGAGTTAGCCAATGTGTAATATGACCCACAAGTCAGGATTGACAGTACTGAATGAGTAATTGTGTAGAAATAAACAATGTGATCGCTCTCAATACTGTTTTAATTGATAAAATGTTTCTTGATTAAACTGGGATTCACTCACCAGTATTTTCCACTGACAAATGTTTTTAAAACGCGTTTCAGGTAACACAATGTGACAGTCAATTAGTAAAAAGCCAGCTGGAGAGCACTGAAGGCTTGGGAAAAATGTGGCTATAAAAGTTACCTAAAAGACGATGTTTTAAATTCAATAAAATAGGGTTTATCCCTATAAACGTATTGGAATAAGAAACTTGGGTTTTACCCATGTAATTATTAATATCAAATATGGTGGTTTTACTCTGATAAACATTTCCTAACTACGGTCCTGATGTAATTTCCGCTGCTAACTTAACAAGCTGATACCACCGAAACTCTGAGTTCGCGTCCGCCCGTTCCCGGGACAGATAAGGGATCGGGGGTTGCGATAGGTTGTTTGAAAATAAGTTTTATGATTGAATAAATCTTTTGGATAAGAGTAAAAGTTAAAGGTATAAGCCTGTTTGGTCAAATGCCTCGTAATGGGTCTTTTTCGTAAATTGACAAACCATAGGGTAGAATTCGGAATAAATAGTTTACTATATTAAATCCACCACAAATATAGTTGTGGTGGAAGACAAGTAGATATCTTAATCTGGAAATAAGATGTAAGCAAAGGATGAGCGAGATTTAAGTTTAAAATGCTTAAATCCCTTAATGGATCAAAATAAGTATACACGCAAAACGGATTACGGATGCATAAAAACCCATGAATAGAACCTTGGATAATAGGAAACCTTTAAAGTCTGACGTTCATGAGAATTTGAATGAAACAAACAAGTTTGTTTGATAAATCATGAACGGGTCAAAAGTTTTATAAATAAATATAAAGCCGAGGGCTAATAACTTAGAAAATTGTTAATTCGGATGTCGGATTTCAACTCTATATGATAGAGAATCAAATTACGATCACGGTATTTAAGTGAAAAATGGTATTTCTGGGTGTATGCAGCTCCCAGCTAGTAATTTTCTGTGAAAAAGGGGCTGTCGCGCCCCGCGACAGGTAAAGCCTCGTCCGGTCGCGCCTCGCCACGGGCTCTCGCGACCCGTGAAAGTTGAGAGTAAGTCTGTCGCGGCCCGCGACAGGCTCCAGAGCTGGCAAAAATTATTTGTTTTGCTTGCTTTGTCTTACGGACTTGTTTAGACATGTTATAAACTTCGTATGACTAAGACATTTCATGATTTATGAAATGTAGTTATATCTTGAAGTACCGGATGACGATCGAGCTCATTAAAGAACCGAACACGATAAAAAATTTAAGCTTCCGAATCCATTTCGTCGTTATGCGATTAAACGACGATATTATGTTGAAATGATTTAAATTTCAAGAAGTTTTATGAAACTCGTTATTTCAAATATATGTGTAATCGTATAAATGCTTTTATATGTGAAACTTATATGAAATTTCGATAAAACAATTAAGGGAGCCCAAGGTTAATGATCAAATGTGTTCGGTTCGAGACTTGATCGCATGATCCGGTGGATGAAAACAAAAGTTGACTCTTTAATTTTTTATTATTTTTTTTTTGAAATTCTTTTGTGTTATGTTGGACTTTAAATGGATTCTGGTGGGTTGTATCCAATGTTTTTAAACCTAGACCGGGTCGGGCAGTCGGACTAGTCCGGCGGGGAGCCAGAAGCATCACCGGGCCAGTTCTTGCATTTAACCCGTTTCAACATTGACCCGGAGGCCGGGCCGGGATCCGAGCGGTCGAGCCGGCGGTTCGTCTAGTTAAGGTCGGGCCGGTTTTTTTTTTATTAAAAATTGCCCTAAATCATAAAACCTAACATCTCAAAAACTCAAACATGCGTCCATTTTGTATCTATTTTTTCTATATTATATATATAAAGAGAGGCCAATTAACGTACATTACGGCTTAACGTACTACCGGTACGTCACGAAATTACGCACGTTCAATGGAAAATCACGCACATTATAAATCTCAGAAAAACTAATCACGCATGTTGGACAAATGAAATCACGCACGTTAGTCGGCATTCCCTACTCCCAGATCAAAAAACACAACCGCTTTTCTACGATCTGAAACCACTGTTACTGCCCTCTGACTCCAATCGAATCAAAGTTTGGTCATGTTCCTGCATCCTCTGTTCTACGGTCTGAATCAAAAGTTTTGTCGTGTTCATCCTCTGCTCTACTGTTTTTTATTTCATGTCGACGTTTTTGCAGAAACTTTTCTAAATCAATGATGAATTTGACCACATTTCGATGAAATTGACCGAACAATGGCCAATTTGAACTGAAACGAAAAGAAACTTGAACAGAATTGGAACCCAGATTGAGTTGTGAATTGCCTGGAAACTTTGTCTAAAATCACGCATGTTATAGTGTAAAACTACGCATGTTGTCGTACGTGATGTACGTTTAGCCGTAATGTACATTACATTTTCTCTCTCTCTCTCTCTCTCTCTCTCTCTCTATATATATATATATATATATATATATATATATATATATATAATTTATGACGTAATCTGGGTCTTAAATCCGGTCGGACCAGTCCGACCTTTGACCCCGTAAAGAGACTGGAGCGACCTCTGGTCTGGTCTTGAAAACATTGGCTTGGCTGTATCTCTCTCTGGTCGTCTTCCTCATATGATATCTAGGTCATTTTTTTATGGTCAACTCTCCACGACTGCAAACTTTTCTGGCCGCAGTCGTCATCCTGAAACCAACTGTAACCCCCGATTATCTGAAATCGTTCAATTTACCATATTTAGGGCATGTTTGGCTTAGCTTTTTGAACCAACTTATTGATTTATTAGCTTTTTCAAAAAGCTAAAAAGGAGATTTTGTGTTTGCCAAACCTAAAATGACTTTTTGTATATGAGAAAAAGTCATTTTTGAGAAGTTAGGATGGTTTGACTTTTTGAGCAGCTTGTAACTTTTTGAGCCCTTTTAGTCATTTTTACTTCAATAAGATAAGTCAAACACTTTTTAAAAAACAACTTATTGACTCGTTTTTTCCCACTCTATAAGCTAATTCAAACACTTTTTTTAAAACTCATTTTTAAAAAGTTAGAAGTCAATAAGGGGTGTTTGGTGTTGCGTTTTCAAAATAGATTTTGCGTTTTCAAAACTATGTTTTAAAAAAGCATGTAGGTACATGCTTCTCCAAAACTGCGTTTTTGAGGCAGATAATCACTTTTTCATCCAAACACTTTTTTAGATTATTTATATTTTACAAACGCAAAAATTAAATAATCACTTTAAAACGTAATCTCAAACACCCTTTAAATCCTTTTAACAAAAAGTACTTTTTAGGTTAGCCAAACGCCCAAACATGCCCTTTTAACTTTGTAACCCGTCATTATTCTTTTTAATCCACCAGATCATTATAGCAGCACGCTCAAGTCAACCTAAGACTATGGGGTATGGGGCAGGGGTTGGGGCGTGGGTTGGGTACAAACGCCCAAGTCACCACCCCGGGTGGGCTTGGGTTTCGGCGTGGCCCCTTGGGCGGGGGTTTCAGCCCGGGCGTTGGGCAGGCCTAGCGGTCTTACATGGACGGCTCTCATTGGCTAAGCTATAGGTGGCTAGGATTTTAATAATAATTTTAGGCTTTTTTTTATTGTGTGTGTATTTTTATAATAATTGAAAAAAAAATTATAACACGTGGCCAACCCACGCGGGCTAGCCACGCCCCGACATACCGACCCAACATGCAACTGATCAGCGGTGCCCCCTCGAAGTCCACGTGTCAACTTATGCCCCAAACACCCGTCCCACGATACCGCACTGTCTAACAAAAGCTGCCTTTGATACAAAAATATATTTTTTACTGACAAAAAGATTATAGCAAATTAGCAGCATGGTCAAACTTCATTCACAGCAAATTTACAAGTTCAAATAGTAGAAATTTTTACAGCAATCTTGCATACACTCGATTTATATGCCAATGGAATGGCTAAATACGTATTGTATAAGCAACACATGGTCAACTTCCTCCATCTTATTAACTCTTCACATCTCGCAACCCTCTTGGAACTGAGCCTTAAATCAAAATCATCATTCAAACAAACCCAATGCATACACGCCCAGATCATCAAGTCCAGATTTTGCTCCGAAACATTCATCCTAAACAGGCTGGTTGACGTTTATGGAAAATCCGGTTCGGTTGATGATGCACACAAGGTGTTCGATGAAATTCCTGAGAGAAACATATTCTCTTGGAATGCTGTGTTATCCACTTTAACGAATGCGGGTCGTTTAGATGAAGCAAACCGGGTATTCGGGTCCATGCCGGTGACTGACCAGTGCTCGTGGAACTCTATGGTGTCGGGTTTTGCTCAACATGATCGGTTCTCTGACTCGATTGAATTTTTCGTACGTATGCATGCTCAAGATTTTGTGCTTAACCAGTATTCATATGGTAGTGCTCTTAGTTCGTGTGCAGGTTTGAAGAATATGAGAATGGGTACTCAGATTCATGCTTCGGTTTTGAAGTCTCCTTATGAAGGAGATGTTTATATGGGTAGTGCTCTTATAGACATGTATTCGAAATGTGGGAACGTGGGTTGTGCTCAAAAGGTTTTCAATAGGATGAATCAACGAAACACGGTTTCTTGGAATAGTTTGATCTCATGTTATGAACAAAATGGTCCGGCTGATGAAGCCCTTGATGTTTTCAGGAGAATGATGAACAATGGGATTGATCCGGATGAGGTCACTCTAGCGAGTGTGATTAGTGCGTGTGCGAGCTTGTCAGAACTGAATTTCGGACGGCAAATTCACAATCGAGTTATAAAGTTTAACAAGCTAAGGGATGATATTGTTATATGCAACGCGTTGGTTGATATGTATGCAAAGTGCAGTAAAATCACACAAGCAAGATGGATTTTCGATACAATGCCAATCAAAAACATCATAACACAAACATCCATTATTAGCGGTTACGCTAAGTCAGCAAACGTTGAAACTGCACGTTCAATTTTTGTCAACATGCCAGATAGAAATATAGTATCATGGAACGCGTTGATCGCTGGGTACACACAAAACGGAGACAACGAAACCGCATTAGGACTCTTTCGCAAACTAAAACAAGAAAACGTCTTTCCAACGCATTACACTTTCGGGAATCTTCTTAATGCATGTGCAAACCTTGCTGATTTGAGATTAGGCCAGCAAGCTCACACCCATGTCGTAAAACACGGGTTTAGATTCGAATCCGGACCCGAAAGCGATATCTTCGTAGGAAATTCTCTTATAGATATGTATGTCAAATGTGGATCTATAGAAGACGGGAAACGAGTTTTTAAAAACATGGCTTGTAAAGATTGGGTGTCGTGGAACGCAATCATAGTAGGGTTTGCTCAAAACGGTTACGGGGTAGAAACGATTGAGTTGTTTAAAGAATTGTTGGCGGCCGGTGAGAAACCAGATCATGTTACAATGATCGGATTACTTTCTGCTTGTAGTCACGCTGGTTTAGTTAACGAGGGCCGTTATTATTTCAACTCAATGAGTAAAGAATTTGGAATACAACCAACGAGTGACCATTACGCGTGTATAGTTGATCTACTTGGTCGAGCCGGTTGTCTTGACGAAGCGAAAGACCTGATTGATAATATGCCGATGCAACCCGATGCTGTCGTATGGGCATCTTTGCTTGGTGGTTGTAAAGTTCATGGTAACATTGAGTTAGGAAAATATGTGGCGGAAAAGTTGATAGAGATAGATGGTAATAACTCCGGTCCGTATGTTTTGCTTTCGAATATGTATGCTGAAATGGGAAATTGGGGGGAGGTTAAACGGGTTAGAAAGCTTATGAAGCAAAAAGGTGTCATTAAACAACCGGGATGTAGTTGGATTGAAGTCGAGGGTAAAGTTCATGTTTTTATGGTGAAAGATAGACGGCAAGCTAAAAAGAAAGAAATTTACCTGGTGTTGAGAACACTTAGTAAAGTAATGAAATTGTTTGGTTATAATCATAATGCTCATGAGTTGGAGGGAAATGAAGAAGGGAGTTTAGATTTGGAATCATTGGACGTACCGATTACTCTGGAAGCCGCATAGTTTTGCTGCTGAGTTTTTCTTTTTACATTTATTAGAAGGTGTTGTTTTTCGTTGTAAGCTGACTCTTATTTCTGTAGAAGTACCACCAGTCACCGATTGCATCACCGAATCTCTGTTATAATGGCTGGATTCTGTCCAGGTAATTTAAACTTAAACTGTGTTGGAATGTATTAAACTTAATTATGGTCAGCCTGTGAATTGTATGTGTAATGTTGTTTTGATCCAAAAAATTTTGATGTCAGCGATATGAAAACTGTAATATGTTGATTGTTGAATTGGAAACTAAATTGAGCTAAAGAAGAGTCCCTACTGTTATAGATTTACATTTGGTCTATATATTGTTTCACATGCACCAACAAGAACATGAGAGAATTGAATTACTAATACACATCCTTTGTTGTTTAGATGAATTCTTGCAGAAACCACCTCTTAAATTCAAATTCATGCCTCAAATTTGGAGAATAGAGAAAAGGAGATAATCAGCTGAAATGTTGATTGTTTGCACTTTGCATCGTCTCGGCTACGCCCCCTCAATCTCTTGCCACAAAATTACTGTAGATGGAAAGGTGATGAATCAAATTTCTTGAAACCAACATACTCCAATCATTCAAAACCATTTTGAACAAGTGCATAAAAGTCAAAATACTGCAAGAATAAACATCAAACATATTGCAGCAATAAATGAAACATAGGTAGCTAAGCAAGTGGTAGCAGAGACATCTCTCATGCTTCAAGTAAGATCAAATTATCTACAATGAAAACAAGTGAATCGTTTCAGCAAACCTTGAATCCAATAAAAATCTTTGTATCTAACGGGATGATGTGGGTACCGTAGCAATGATCTGCCTGTGTAGGAAGCAAAAAGTTGACGATGAAAACATACTAGGAGTTTGAATCCAAAACAATAAACGAAAACATACCAACTAGAAGAAATCACGGATTCGGTGATACAAGAGTCTCAACGTATATGATTCGACTATATCTATACTCCCCTCTGGTAGAACAAAAATAGCAATAGTGTGTTGCGAAGTCCTCTGTATTCACTATATTGGTATGTCATAAATTAAATTTGTTATTCTCATTAATAATTGTTATGTGGATTAATTAATTTAGTTATTATAAATCTATGGTCTAAGTTAAAAGGTTTATATATGACGAACAAATTTTTTTATAATTAATGGTTAATTTAATTATATGTCATAAATGATAAAAAGAAAGAAAATAATAATATTAAACTCGATGAAGTTACTTTTTTTTCTACTTTAAAAAGTATTTATTTATTTTGCCCTGATTAATATTGAAATGGGCTCTAAAGAAAGTGAGATACATATATAGTAAGGGGTTTCCCCCAAAATCCTAGGCCCACTATCCCTAAGCCCACTCTAATACCCACCACCTTCTAGAAGCTTGATCCATTTAGCAACAAACCTACTAATCCATAAACCTATAGGGCCTAACAAAAGCCCTAAACTGAAACAAACATATAAACCACCATGAACTTCACAAGAAATAATTGAATAATCTGTGTGTTACACGGGTTACTCAAAGTAAATTACATAATTTAAAAGTGTTGACATAAACTTTGGAATGAGTTAAACTTTGCACAATATCAATTATATAATTTACACTGAAAAGTAAACGTTCAATCCATTTGGCTCATTCATATGTAAGCTTCTTATTTGTTCGACCAGACCCATTTATAAGTAAACATGTCAAAATTACCCATGTTTGTATTTTATCTCAAGCTAACTTAGCTCGTTCTTTTTTCAAAATCTGCTACTAAATATCCTTAAGCTCATGTGTTGTATCCTCGTATGAAGTGGCACAAATGTTGGTCACTTCTTGAGCGTATTTCCAGCTCTATGTGGCTGTATTTCTCAACCTTATGCGGCTGTATAACAGCCCTTGTAAAGTAAAAGTTCCAGGCATGTTTCACACCCAATACACCCCTTGTACGGGTGTATGTCACAACCATTTGTGGTTGTATTTCTCAGCTTTATGCGGCTGAAAAATAGCCCCTGTAGTAAAAGTTCCAGCCATGTATTACCATGTATGTGTTGGGATTTAAGCACAGTTGCAGCGGAAGTTCGTGGTTTGCTTGAATCTGTGTTCGTGTTTGGACAGGAATTATGTAGAAACAATAGGGAACAATAGGTATTCGAATAGAATGAATGTGAGCGGACAATTCTTAAGAAACAGAATGTCTTGATACCGGAAGTAGTTGTCGGATATCAAACTTATATACATGACAGTTTGGCGGTTTTATTTTGGCGGGAATAACTGCCATGGCAGTTTGAACTTGTACCCGCTTATCACCACCATATCGATCATCATACGTATCTAGAGTATAAGTTATAATACAAATACATAAATAGCATAATTAAGTTTAATTATCAGTCTAACACAACCCCCTTAAACTTGATTATGCTTTGCAGCATACATTAAGACACTCATATTTGCTTCATCAACTGCCTTCCTTGCTTGATTGAAGTCGAATCTTCAACGTTTCTTGTGCATCTTCGAAGCTCCTTCCCAATCATTCCCTGCATACTGTCACACCCTAGCTTTGCGGAAGCGTGGGTTTATTTGGTGTGACTTCTTAATACCATAGCTTAATCATAACAAAGCTATATGAAAATAAAACCATGCAGATCATCCATTGATTTAAGTTTGAAAAGTAAAATACCACAACATTGTCTTAAGGCGTTGACACATGCAACGGAAATTACAACCTAATAACATAAAAACATTGTTTGAAAGACACCACCACAATCTTAAAATAGCCGTAGTTTAAGAACTGCGACTCGTCCAGGTAAAAGCCACAACCCCTAAACTCGAATGATCCCATAACTCTACGCAGTGTGAAAACGTAGCATACCGTGCCAGATCCTTAGTTCCCTGAAATACATGTAAGTTGGAAAAATCAACAAAAATGTTGAGCGAGTTCATGTGTAAGTGGGTATGTATAAATCGTTAAAAAAATGTACCCGTATAAATGTATGTTCTTGGTATGTAGCAGTAAGGAAAAAGAGATCGATTAATGTGTAGCTAATACATTAATACGTGACATGGCCTAGGAAGCACTCAAACCTGTAACGCGAATTTCGTACCGGTCCTTCCGGCGGAACGACATAGTCACCACATGCTGCCACACGCTGGCCCATGTGTGGGGCTCGCAACACCCGATAGATCTATCACTCATGCCTCTCGGTCCTTATACAAGGATTAATGGTCTTACGGTAATAGCCTATCCAGTCACGTGATCTAGCAGTAGGTTCCTTAGCTAATCATACCGTGTATAAAACGTTTGTAGTAAATGTAACATGTATTTCACCCCCGCAGTTTAAAAACTGAAAACAGTTAAGAGAAAAGGGGGAGCATGAACTCACCGAAGTGCGTCTCTAAAAAGTATCTCCCAGAAAAATCTGTTGTGCGACGACCTACACGTACTAACTTCTATTAGACGGACGGCCGTGCCTTAGTTTAAGGTTTAATGTCTTTGGGAAATAGTTAGACAACTATTTCGTGTTTGCACTTCGTAATTATTTTGTAAATATGTTCCTTCCCAAGGATGGGGGATTAATACATGTGCGTTCATATAACTTCGAAATATATTATTAAGTCTCACTTAATCAAATATATTTTATTTCATTTGTCTAAAATACTTTATTCCCAAAATATAAATATTCTTCCCAAAAATATTATATTTTATTCCATCTAATTTTCCAAAATAATACTTTTGTCAAAATACGCGTTTAAGAGTATTTTATGAAAATATGTAAGTTACGGATAAAGATCGGGTGGTATTAATAATACCGTTGTAACTTAAATATTTATTGTGAGGGCGTTCGAATTATTTTGGAGCCGTGAATATTTAGTAATATTATTTTTACCCTAAAAAAATAATATTTACGTAGTTCACAAAATAATCATAAAAATTTCACAAGCGTTGTTATGGAAAATATATATTAAATATATATTTTAGCAAGTTTTATTTTGTGAAAATCCCACCTCCGACACTTGGAAGTTTCGTAATAAAAATCGTGGCGAAAGTTATTTGGGAAAACAAGTTAAAAATATATCCGTAACACTTGTGATAAAAAAAATATTTACAAGTGTTAGATTTTTGGAAAATTTCGCCAGAGTTTCCTCTGTAACTGGAGGTGGCCACGCTTACCAGCGTATCATTTTCTTTTAAAATTTCAAATCAACAATGTTCCCAACATCAATAACAAACAATATTCCAACATCATACTAGTTCAAAAATATCACAAACGTATGAACTTGTGGGTTGTGTAAAAGTGTGTAGTAACTTCCCATTATTTTTAATAGATCTTTCTATTTTTATAAATGGAATCGGTTTCTCGAAAATCTTATTTTTATAGAAAATGCATTTATACATCTTCTAGTCAAAAATTTCAAAAGTAATTCTTTTGTTAAAACTTTTTGTCACACAAGTGTCTACACACTTGTGTGTTTACAAAAATTACCTTTGTTTTGGAAAGATCCAGCTTTAAAAATATGATTTCTTTTGACACTTGGTCCTTTGAAAATACCACTTGTAGATCCGTAGATCTACTAGTTTAGAACTCCATTTTGTAAGAAAATTGTTTTTACACAAGTTCATGGTTATAAGTAGTAGTGTTCTTCATCTAACCACTTTTCACACTAAAACATACACTAGGTCATGTTCCATGAACATGACTTAGTCGGGTTAGATGACGATCCGAACTAACACTAGCATAAAACAACACTAAATAATCATAACAAAACAAGTCTTATAAGTTTTACACCAATATTCATCTATTAACCACTTTGTTTATATTATTTTAGTAGACTTTAAATTTTGTTCTTACATGATCATAAATTTCAACCGTCAAAATTCTTATTAACCACTTTAGAATGGATCAAAAAGGCGTTTAAAGTCACTTACTACTAGCTCGAGGCTAGGGAAGAAACTAGTCGAAAAACGAGTGGTTAATAGCGTGGTGAAGAGGTCCTTGGCAATCCGTAAGAACCTAGCTTCCTTATGCGTGATCCTTAACCCTTGAGTGTAAATGGAATTTCCTTAACAAAGTTGAAAGTGATGGTGGGTGAGGGCTTGGTCTCGGCCGTAAGTGATGAGAGAAGGGAAAGAAAAATGTTTTTTTTTTTTTTTGTTTAAGTGTTGCATGCTTGAAATGGTGGACCATTGTTTAGATTTATAATCCATTCATCCTAATTAACCAAGGTGTAATATGTAAACTAGATATTATGCATCAAGAATAAAATAATCAATATTAGTGGAGGGTGTCCCCTCATGGGGAAACTGATCGTTTCAAGGGGGGTAAGTCCATGGTTGGATTTCACTAGTTTAGTTAAATTATATTTAGTTAAGTAACTAGATTAGTTACTTGGGGTGTTATGTTTATCAACGGGTGTTAGGGTATTCGGGGACCCTAACTGGCTCAGAAAAAGAAAACAACGTCAATGACAATATTTATTTATGTTCCGGGTTAAGTCCGGTTGTACGGTTGGATATTACTCCGTTAAAGCGCTAAATAAATATTAAAAGTGCCGTTAATATTATTTTTAGTGACACAAATTATTCCCGACATTTTGGAAAGTGTCTAGCAATATTTTTCCAACTTTTTGCACTTTGCTAGTTTAGATAAATGCTGGATTTTTATTTAAAGTGCAGAATTTTGTACTCAAAGTACGTTTTAGGCACATCCGGTCACTATAATTATCACCTAGTGACGCAGTTCTACAATCCTCACCTCCCTACACTCCCTACTAGTGTAGTAATCTATTCCCGGCTCATACTGGCCTTAGAGACAGTAACTGTCTGATGCTGGCTATGTCAGCATGTTTACTGGGTATCCCGTATAGTGTGCTCACTGTGCTTTTGTGCATCAAGGTTGTCACTGAAGTTTTATGTAAATAATGGAGTGACAGTAGTAAAGTATGATGCATGTATAAGTATGTATCAGAATTCAAGTAGTAGATTAATAACAGTTGTAAACAAGCACAGTAATTATGCAGTAATTAAATATTAATTAAGTCGTACGGATACCTGGTTTGGTGAGGGTTGTCACATTCTCCCCCCGTTAAATAAATTTCGTCCCGAAATTTAAGTTCTGCTTCTATTTGCAAGGGTCTTTGGAAATAAATGGGGGTACTTCTCCTTCATTCGATACTCACGTTCCCACGTGAATTCACGCCCGTGTCTTGCATTCCAACGAACTTTGACGAGTTTGACACTGCTCCTGCGAGTTTTGTTAACTTTCCAATCCGTGACCTCAACAGGTTCTTCAGTGAAGTGGAGCGTGTCGTCGATATGAACTTCGTCAGCAGGAATGATCACTGTATCTTGTGTTGGACTTTTTCTCAAATTGGATACATGGAATGTATCGTGAACACCATGGAGTTCAGCAGGTAGGTCCAACTTGTAGGCTACAAGCCCAATCCTTTGCAGGATTCTGAAAGGGCCAATGTAACGCGGATTCAACTTCCCACGCTTTCCGAAGCGTGCCACACCCTTCCAGGGTGAAACTTTCAATAACACCATATCCCCAATTTGGAATTCCAAAGGTTTCCTCTTTGGATCTGCATAGGCTTTCTGCCGGTGGCGAGCCGCCTCGATGCGCTTTCGAATTTGTGCGATCTTGTCCGTTGTCTCTTGGACTATTTCAGGACCAACAAGCTGCCTATCACCTGCATCAGCCCAGCATAGTGGTGATCGACACTAGCGTCCGTAAAGAGCTTCAAATGGCGCGGCTCCAATACTGGTGTGGTAGCTGTTGTTGTATGAGAATTCGGCCAATGGTAAATGCTTATCCCAGCTACCACCAAGATCCATTACACATGCTCTCAGCATATCCTCCAATGTCTGAATAGTTCTTTCACTTTGGCCATCAGTTTGCGGATGAAATGCAGTACTTAGGTTCAATTGCGAGCCAAAAGCTTCTTGGAAGGATTGCCAAATCCTTGATACAAATCTCCCATCTCTATCAGAGATAATCGAGAGAGGCACTCCATGACGTGCAACAATTTCTCGCATGTATATTTCCGCAAGTTTACTCGTATTGTCCTTCTCCTTGATTGGCAAGAAGTGCGCGGACTTTGTTAGGCGGTCAACTATCACCCAAATAGTATCATGACCCCTGGGCGTCCTTGGCAACTTCGTTATAAAATCCATTGAAATCTGTTCCCATTTCCACTTGGGAATTTCAGGTTGTTGCAGAAGTCCCGAAGGCTTTTGGAATTCAGCTTTCACCTTGGCACACGTCAAACATTTGCTAACATAAACCGCAACGTCGCCCTTCATCCTGGGCCACCAATAATAATCCTTAAGATCCTGTTACATCTTATCCGCACCGGGATGAATAGAGTACCGTGATTTGTGTGCCTCATCAAAAAAAACTTTTCTCAACCCACCAAACAGAGGAACCCAAATCCTTTTCATAAGGCATAATGTTCCTTCCTTGTTTGGCACCAATTGCTTCTCCATCCCACGGAGATACTCATCTTCAAAGTTCCTTTCTTTCAAAGCTTCTCTCTGTGCAGCACGAATGCGTAGAGAGAGATCTGTCTGGATAATCATCTCCAAAGCCCTAACCCTTATGGGCTTGATCCGTTCTTTTCGACTTAGGGCATCGGCGACCACATTCGCCTTCCCTGGATGGTACTTTATCTCGCAGTCATAATCGTTCAACAGTTCGACCCAACGTCTTTGTCTCATATTCAGCTTTTTCTGGTTGAATATGTTCTGTAAACTCTTGTGGTCCGTGAAAATTGTACACTTTGTACAATACAAATAATGTCTCCAGATTTTCAGCGCAAATACCACTGCGCCTAGTTCTAAATCATGCGTGATATAATTCCTTTCATGAACTTTCAACTGGCGTGACGCGTAAGCTATAACTCTCTGGCGTTGCATCAACGCGCAACCCAATCCTTGACGTGAGGTGTCACAGTATACCACGAAATCATCTGTACCCTCTGGTAGTGCTAAGATCAGCGCATCACAAAGTTTGTTCTTCAATAACTGAAACGCTTCTTCCTGTTTGATTCCCCAATCAAACTTCTTATCCTTTTTTGTGAGCGGGGTAAGGGGTTGAGCGATTTTAGAAAAATCCTCAATGAATCTTCGATAGTAGCCAGCCAAACCTAAGAACTGGCGAATCTCAGTCGGCGTCTTTGGAGTCTCCCAGCTCTTTATCGCCTCGATCTTTGTGGGATCAACATGGATTCCATTTCCATTACCACGTGTCCAAGGAACTGGACTTCGCGTAGCCAAAACTCGCACTTAGAGAATTTGGCATATACTTGTTCCTTTTTCAGCAACTCCAAAATAGCTCTTAAGTGCTGTTCGTGTTCAGCCTTTGTCTTTGAATAAATCAAAATATCGTCGATGAATACAATCGCGAACTTATCGAGATACGGCTTGCAGACTCGGTTCATTAGGTCCATAAAAACAGTAGCGCGTTTGTTAGCCCAAACGGCATAACTAGGAACTCGTAATGTCCATAACGAGTTCTGAAGGCTGTTTTCGGGATACTCTCCTCTTGTATCCTTAGCTGATGGTATCCAGATCGAAGATCGATCTTTGAATAAAAGCTTGAACCTTGGAGTTGATCGAATAAATCATCGATTCTTGGCAGAGGGTATCTATTCTTGATAGTCAATTTGTTCAACTCCCGATAGTCAATGCACATACGGAAGCTACCGTCCTTCTTCTTGATAAACAGGACCGGAGCTCCCCAGGGCGAGAAACATGGTCTGATGAATCCTTTGACTAACAACTCCTGAAGTTGTGTCGACAGTTCTTGCATCTCAGACGGGGCAAGTCGATAAGGTGCCTTAGCCATAGGCGCGGCGCCTGGGACTAAATCTATACGGAACTCCACTTGCCTTTGGGGTGGCAATCCTGGCAAGTCCTCAGGGAAGACTTCAGGATACTCCCTTACGACAGGGATGTCTTCGATTTTTGGCTCAGCAGCTTTCTTATCCACGATGTGTGCCAGGAGGGCCGCACACCCCTTCTGTAAACACTTTCGCGCTTTCAGGCAGCTGATGATTTTTAAAGGCGTATCACGCTTTTCCTCCATGAACTACAATCGTTTCTTCATCCGTCAGTGGAATGCAGATGGTCTTCTCATGGCAAACTATCTCAGCCTTGTTACTCGATAGCCAATCCATTCCCACTACCACATCAAAGCTTCCCAACTCGACAGGTAGTAAGTGTAGCGTAAACTCGTGCCCTCCTAATTCAATCACACATCCTCGGACAACTCCACTGGTCTCAACTAGTTTCCCATTTGCTAATTCGGTCGAATATGGAACGTCTAACTTACTAGGCGTCAAACCAAGAATATTCTTAAATTCTAATGACACGAAGCTATAGTCGGCACCAGTGTCAAACAAAACAGATGCAAAAGTTTTGGTTAATAGAGAACGTACCAGTAATCACGCCTGGATCCTGGCATGCTTCACAAGCTCCGATGTTGGATGTTCTTTCACGGTCTTGTTTCAACTTCGGGCATTCCCTCTTAAGATGTCCAACGTCCCCACAATGGAAGCATCCTGGCACTCGGCCATTTCCTTTCCCATTTCCACCTTGAGCGTTGTTACTGTTTTCTCCTTGTCTGGGACTCTTCATCCCACAACCATCCTTGTTGTGTCATTTCCTCCCGCACCTAGGCTTCCGACATCCACAATCGTGGCGATACTTGCACCCAGCACGTCTTGGTTTAGTTTCTAAGTAAATCTTATCATTGGCCTGTTTGTTGTTAGGGCAATCTTTCTTGAAATGCCCTTTGTCCCCGCAGTCAAAACAACCTCGAATAGATCTTTGTTCATCATTATTCGTTCGGGCATCTTCGGTGAGCTTCCTTTTGTTCTTTCCGGACGACTCTACCTGAGTCTCCTTGTCAGGGTTTGCAAGTTTTTCTAGTCTAATTTCTTCCGTAACGAGTGCCAAGCCCATCTTACTTGCAGCCATAGTTGTTGGTGGCGTACATGCTGTCATTAAGCTCAGGACTTGAGGTGCCAGTTCCCAAATGAAATGTCCTAATTTCTTCAATTCTGGTTCCACCAAGTACGGAACGACTCGTGCCAAATCATGAAGTCTTTGCATGTATTCCAACATTTTTGGACCTTCCATCATCAGGCTCTGGAATTCACCTTCCAACCTCTGGGTTTCTGTTTGGGTGCAATACTTCTTACGCATTATTCCTTTCAACCCATCCCAAGTTAACACGTATGCTGTAGTTAGGCCCATTATTCGAACCTGAAGATTCCACCATAATTGAGCTCCATCTTGAAACAACTCGGAAACGTATGGGACTTGTTGTTCTGGCGTACAACCACTCATTCGAAAGATGGAATCCATACTTTCAATCCATTTCACAAAAGCTATGGCACCTCCAGTGCCGTCGAACTTCGGAGGCTTGTAGTTGAGGAAGTGCCAGTAGGGACAATCATTATTTTCTGAGGTACCTCTGCTAGGTTCGGAGCGTAGGGCCTCGTGCTGTGCTATAGCTGCAGCAATTATCTCTTGAAGTTCCGCCTCTGAGGTGGGCATGCGCATTTCGCGTCTTGGTGGCATCTTCTAAAAGATGTTTCACGTAGGTTAGGTCATAGCAAGTAAAATGTACGTATGTATTCAACAATATCAACACATAACATCTCATGCTATAAAGAAATCAACCACATAACATCTCATGTCATAGAACATAAACAATAGATCAAACATCACAAGTGATGAGAATACTGCGATTGCATTGCCACAAATTGAGACCACAATGTAAAGCTTACAAATACACAACTGTATCATACAACATCAATGACTTAGTAGGGGACGACCCTAGACAAGTCGTGCGATCGCTGGACATGTTCAGGAATCTCTGGTTCGTCCATTTTCAAATTCCAGAACTCCACATCAAGCTTCTGAATACCGGCCCTAGAACAGTATTTCTTCTCCATCATTTCTTTGAGCTCGTCCCAGCTCAGTGCATAAGCAGCATCTGTACCAAGGGTCTGAACCTGAAGGTCCCACCATGAGAGTGTGCCATCCAGAAATAACCCCGAGATATAGGTAACACTCTGTTGGGGCGAACAGTTACTCATTCTTAGAATGGAGTCAGTCTTTTTGGACCAACGAACAAATGCCACGGCACCTCCTGTTTCGTCAAAGTTCAAAGGCTTGCAGTTCAGGAACTGCTTATAGGTGCAGCCAGTTGGAGGGTTATTTCCAGTAGTGCCTTTGCTGTGCTTAGAGCGGAGGGCTTCATGTCGTGCAATTGCTTGTGAGATGCGTTCTTGCAGCTCGGCTCCTGTCCTTGGCAACGTACTGGTGTCTGTGCCACGTCTGGGTGACATTCTCTTCTGTCGAAGTGGTATGAACTGGGTTAGACAACATTTCAATTGTCTATGAGATACACAGCACCATAAGCCATCATGTAATCACCCAATTTCACACGTATATATACTCAATGTATGAGCGAGGAAATAATTTCTGAGCCTTCACATAGGTTTGCCAAATTGGCTCATTGCTTGTAATAGAATGAACTCGAGGCTACATCGCCTTGGTCATTCGTGTTTTAGTTATTTCCTGCTACATTGGTTTTCATTAGCTTGACCCGCAGAGTCCACCAGGATTTCTGTGCACTACAAGCCGTTATTACGTGGGCCCCCGTAATAATAGATTGGCTTGCACAGTTACCCCAATTTTCTCTCGTCCAAGCAGATGATCAATCAAGGAGCAACAGCAGGTGCATCGGCATGAACAGGGTCATGCTCCAATGCGGGGTCAGGAGCAACGCCTGGCTCAGGGGCCACAGCCGGCTCCGGATCAACAAACTCTATCTCAAAATCAGCTGGATCAATAAACATAGGGTCGACAGGGACTACAGAATCCTCCAAGGGCTGGTCTAAGTGTATGAACTCCATGTCATGGTCTGGATCAAAACCAGGTGGAAAAACGGGATCATTCTCAATATCGTGATCAAACTCAAAGCTGTGTGCGGGAACCGGTGCAGCTGACGACGCCATATCAGGGTCGGCGTCGTGTGAGTGGTGCTGCACTCCCTGTATATGCGAAGATGCGGACGCCACAGACTCAAATGAGTTTGGGACAGGTGAATGAGCATGAGCCTCCTCTACAGGAGCGTCAGCAAGCAGTACTGCAGTAGGCTACCACCAGCAGCAATAGGGCCTCGCCCTCAAGTGGGTCCTCCTCTAATAGTTCGACATCGTCGTCAGAGACAACGTCGGGGGGGCATATGAACAATGGGATAAGCGGCAAGGGGCACAGGAGCAGGGATCACCGCGAGTGGCAAATCCCCAACAAGATGGCCATCAGCAGGCTCTGCTACGACATCAGGCAGCGCAAAGGGCTGAAAGTCGTCATCGTCTGTGCTGGTAGTATCGGAAATGTACACCTCGTGCTCCGATGAAACTATGTAGCCTGATACTATGGCCATGGGATCTGTAGTGTCCGACTCTCCAGTATCTGATGAAGGCATGACGTTTTGTAATACAAACACACATATGCACAAATAATAAATCATATAGTCAGATAAACATATTAGTCACCAATAAGCAATCATATAGTTCTCCTAGTCCCACTAGCCTACTTCCTCAGCCTCCCAGACCGAGCCTCAGCCTTCCAGACTGAGCCCAAGCCTCCCAGACTGAGCCTATAACTAACAAATAAAAATGTGCTCAACTTTGTTTGTAAAAACGTTTTTGGATCTGGACTTAAGTGGTATGCAATGTAAAAATGTTTTCGTGAGAGCCCTAGTGATCATAGTCTAGACTCGAGAAAGAATCCTAGTTCGCTATGATCGAGGCTCTGATACCAAGCTGTCACACCCTAGCTTTGCGGAAGCGTGGGTTTATTTGGTGTGACTTCTTAATACCATAGCTTAATCACAACAAAGCTATATGAAAATAAAACCATGCAGATCATCCATTGATTTAAGTTTGAAAAGTAAAATACCACAACATTGTCTTAAGGCGTTGACACATGCAACGGAAATTACAACCTAATAACATAAAAACATTGTTTAAAAGACACCACCACAATCTTAAAATAGCCGTAGTTTAAGAACTGTGACTCCTCCAGGTAAAAGCCACAACCCCTAAACTCGGATGATCCCATAACTCTACGCAGCGTGAAAACGTAGCATACCGTGCCAGATCCTTATAGGGGTGAGCAAAAGGAGAAACCCGACCTGACCCGACCCGACCCGACCCGACCCGACCATTACCCGACCCGACCCGAGAACCGATTAAACATAAAATACAGAACCGATTCACTACCCTAAATATAGGGTCGGTTCCGGTCCATAGGTCCAAGTCGGGTTTCACTATGAAAAGAACCGAGAACCGACCCGACCCGACCCTATTTTATATGAAAAATTGGAACCAATCTAAATACCTAAGTACTTGGGTTCGGTTCGGTTCTCGGTTTTTTCGGTTCGGTTCTCGGTTATTTTCGGTCCGGACCTAAACTTGCTCACCCCTAGATCCTTAGTTCCCTGAAATACATGTAAGTTGGAAAAATCAACAAAAATGTTGAGCGAGTTCATGTGTAAGTGGGTATGTATAAATCGTTAAAAAAATGTACCCCTATAAATGTATGTTCTTGGTATGTAGCAGTAAGGAAAAAGAGATCGATTAATGTGTAGCTAATACATTAATACGTGACATGGCCTAGGAAGCACTCAAACCTGTAACGCGAATTTCGTACCGGTCCTTCCGGCGGAACGACATAGTCACCACATGCTGCCACACGCTGGCCCATGTGTGGGGCTCGCAACACCCGATAGATCTATCACTCATGCCTCTCGGTCCTTATACAAGGATTAATGGTCTTACGGTAATAGCCTATCCAGTCACGTGATCTAGCAGTAGGTTCCTTAGCTAATCATACCGTGTATAAAACGTTTGTAGTAAATGTAACATGTATTTCACCCCCGCAGTTTAAAAACTGAAAACAGTTAAGAGAAAAGGGGGAGCATGAACTCACCGAAGTGCGTCTCTAAAAAGTATCTCCCAGAAAAATCTGCTGTGCGACGACCTACACGTACTAACTTCTATTAGACGGACGGCCGTGCCTTAGTTTAATGTTTAATGTCTTTGGGAAATAGTTAGGCAACTATTTCGTGTTTGCACTTCGTAATTATTTTGTAAATATATTCCTTCCCAAGGATGGGGGATTAATACATGTGCGTTCGTATAACTTCGAAATATATTATTAAGTCTCACTTAATCAAATATATTTTATTTCATTTGTCTAAAATACTTTATTCCCAAAATATAAATATTCTTCCAAAAAATATTATATTTTATTCCATCTAATTTTCCAAAATAATACTTTTGTCAAAATACGCGTTTAAGAGTATTTTCTGAAAATATGTAAGTTACGAATAAAGATCGGGTGGTATTAATAATACCGTTGTAACTTAAATATTTATTGTGAGGGCGTTCGAATTATTTTGGAGCCGTGAATATTTAGTAATATTATTTTTACCCTAAAAAAAATAATATTTACGTAGTTCACAAAATAATCATAAAAATTTCACAAGCGTTGTTATGGAAAATATATACTAAATATATATTTTAGCAAGTTTTATTTTGTGAAAATCCCACCTCCGACACTTGGAAGTTTCGTAATAAAAATCGTGGCGAAAGTTATTTGGGAAAACAAGTTAAAAATATATCCGTAACACTTGTGATAAAAAAATATTTACAAGTGTTAGATTTTTGGAAAATTTCGCCAGAGTTTCCTCTGTAACTGGAGGTGGCCACGCTTACCAGCGTATCATTTTCTTTTAAAATTTCAAATCAACAATGTTCCCAACATCAATAACAAACAATATTCCAACATCATACTAGTTCAAAAATATCACAAACGTATGAACTTGTGGGTTGTGTAAAAGTGTGTAGTAACTTCCCATTATTTTTAATAGATCTTTCTATTTTTATAAATGGAATCGGTTTCTCGAAAATCTTATTTTTATAGAAAATGCATTTGTACATCTTCTAGTCAAAAATTTCAAAAGTAATTCTTTTGTTAAAACTTTTTGTCACACAAGTGTCTACACACTTGTGTGTTTACAAAAATTACCTTTGTTTTGGAAAGATCCAGCTTTAAAAATATGATTTCTTTTGACACTTGGTCCTTTGAAAATACCACTTGTAGATCCGTAGATCTACTAGTTTAGAACTCCATTTTGTAAGAAAATTGTTTTTACACAAGTTCATGGTTATAAGTAGTAGTGTTCTTCATCTAACCACTTTTCACACTAAAACATACACTAGGTCATGTTCCATGAACATGACTTAGTCGGGTTTGATGACGATCCGAACTAACACTAGCATAAAACAACACTAAATAATCATAACAAAACAAGTCTTATAAGTTTTACACCAATATTCATCTATTAACCACTTTGTTTATATTATTTTAGTAGACTTTAAATTTTGTTCTTACATGATCATAAATTTCAACCGTCAAAATTCTTATTAACCACTTTAGAATAGATCAAAAAGGCGTTTAAAGTCACTTACTACTAGCTCGAGGCTAGGGAAGAAACTAGTCGAAAAATGAGTGGTTAATAGCGTGGTGAAGAGGTCCTTGGCAATCCGTAAGAACCTAGCTTCCTTATGCGTGATCCTTAACCCTTGAGTGTAAATGGAATTTCCTTAACAAAGTTGAAAGTGATGGTGGGTGAGGGCTTGGTCTCGGCCGTAAGTGATGAGAGAAGGGAAAGAAAAATGTTTTTTTTTTGTTTAAGTGTTGCATGCTTGAAATGGTGGACCATTGTTTAGATTTATAATCCATTCATCCTAATTAACCAAGGTGTAATATGTAAACTAGATATTATGCATCAAGAATAAAATAATCAATATTAGTGGAGGGTGTCCCCTCATGGGGAAACTGATCGTTTCAAGGGGGGTAAGTCCATGGTTGGATTTCACTAGTTTAGTTAAATTATATTTAGTTAAGTAACTAGATTAGTTACTTGGGGTGTTATGTTTATCAACGGGTGTTAGGGTATTCGGGGACCCTAACTGGCTCAGAAAAAGAAAACAACGTTAATGACAATATTTATTTATGTTCCGGGTTAAGTCCGGTTGTACGGTTGGATATTACTCCGTTAAAGCACTAAATAAATATTAAAAGTGCCGTTAATATTATTTTTAGTGACACACATTATTCCCGACATTTTGGAAAGTGTCTAGCAATATTTTCCAACTTTTTGCACTTTGCTAGTTTAGATAAATGCTGAATTTTTATTTAAAGTGCAGAATTTTGTACTCAAAGTACGTTTTAGGCACATCCGGTCACTATAATTATCACCTAGTGACGCAGTTCTACAATCCTCACCTCCCTACACTCCCTACTAGTGTAGTAATCTATTCCCGGCTCATACTGGCCTTAGAGACAGTAACTGTCTGATGCTGGCTATGTCAGCATGTTTACTGGGTATCCCGTATAGTGTGCTCACTGTGCTTTTGTGCATCAAGGTTGTCACTGAAGTTTTGTGTAAATAATGGAGTGACAGTAGTAAAGTATGATGCATGTATAAGTATGTATCAGAATTCAAGTAGTAGATTAATCACAGTTGTAAACAAGCACAGTAATTATGCAGTAATTAAATATTAATTAAGTCGTACGGATACCTAGTTTGGTGAGGGTTGTCACACATACAGGGCGTAATGATCCATGGCAGCTTCATCTTGAACAACATCTGCACTCATCCTCCTCTCATGGCAGTCGGCCGATGAGCATTCCCCTTCCTTTATCATCTCCTTGTCGATCACTTTCTCTTGCACACTTTTGAACCTGTAATAATATACCAAGACATCGAGATACATTGCATAAATGATTCTCATGAACTCGTCGTCATGATACTCGTATCCCAAGTCTTTTGTGATCACCGGCCATAGATTGTCATTTGTGACACTCCGGTAGCCACCATCACGTTCTACCACCACATATAAACCCAGTAAATCCACCCTCCTGTTATCTGATGCGAATGGTGGGATAGGCCTTGAAGAGATTCCCAGTTTGACATTTAAAAACCATGTCACCATCTCTTCAAACTTTCCCTCCAATTCATGTTTGTATTTAAATACAGACTCTCTGTCGTCTATCATATCTAACAAGGACTTGCAGTCGGCGAAATCATGAAACTCCATGGCCCGGATAATCATCAGGCTCCAATCCGGTTCATCATTGGATACATTCAGAGTTTCAAAGTAAGAATTTAAGTAATTCTCTTTGTATTCTTCATTCACCGCACTTAACTCTGTCATTCTTTGTTTTTCTTTTAAACCAAGTTCTTCTTCCTTAGTTAAACCATTTACATCATTCACTGAATTAACAACCGGGGCTGAGAACATTGGAAAGATCTTGCATGTATCACCGGATTTTCTTACCGTATAGCCTTGTAGTGTTAATTGATCAAGGCTTAATACATTTCGGTCCAATTCCGGTCAATAGAACACGCTTTACATCCGTAACGTATCGTTGCCGGATCTTATTTCCATTGCCCCAATTCCCCGAATGAAAAGAAAATTATTCTCTCCCGATCTTGTTTCAACCCCAACCATATGTTTAATACGTTTAAAAACGTTTAAGTTTCCGGCAAAGTGATGATTAAACGTCGGATTTACATACCAGATATCTCCCCATTGGCCACCCTCTGTTCCGGTGACAATCATTTCATTCCGGCAGACCGCATCATCGTCTTGTCTTTGTATTCCGGCATTGATTGGTTGATTAATCAGTTGAGTGGCTTCATCATTCTCTTTCGCTTTGCACGAGTATATTTGATGTCCGGGCTGGTGGCAATAGTAACAAAGCCTTACACGAGGAATCCTTCTTTCTTTTTCATTTTTTTCGTCGATGCAGTGTTGACAGGGTAATGTTGTCGATGTTGGTTTGATTTCTGCACTCTTTCCAACCGTGGCTCTGATACCACTATGTTGGGATTCAAGCACAGTTGCAGCGGAAGTTTGTGGTTTGCTTGAATCTGTGTTCATGTTTGGACAGGAATTATGCAGAAACAATAGGGAACAATGGGTATTCGAATAGAATGAATGTGAGAGGACAATTCTTAAGAAACAGAATGTCTTGATACCTGACGACGGGCCAGCGGGTAGGCCCACTTTACCCGCTCTGGGTTATCTCTAGGAAGCCCATCTATATGAAAAAGCCCATCAAAAGAGGTCACCTTGCCCACTAAGTTTCTTTCTCTTTTGTTACGAGCGGGAAAACAGCTAAGTGGTAGTACAGGCCTCATTTAATGAGCGATATGAAAAGGATCTCGCCTGAAAACACTGTACTTCTCCGGCAGAAGCATTAATTAAGGAAAGCATCTTGCCGCTGGGGGTCAGACACGTGTTTGCACCCCCCGATAACCTCTAGAAGCCGTTGGATCATATGAGAGAAATATCTAGTATGATAAGACCGAGCTGTTATATAAGAGCAAACAAGAGGAACAAAGGCAGGTATGATCTCCGGCTTTACTCTCATTTACTACACCTTCATTTACTCCCCACACACATTAACTTCCGACCATTATTCTATCGCATTTAATACATAATAATAAGATTCACACCAAAAAGGGAAACCTTCCGGTGACTACACTCATCGGAAGCAGCTCCTTTCACTTCCGGCAAGTTTACTTACTCTCACGCCGGAGCTTGGTCACGGATCCCCCTCCCGGGGTCCCCCGTGACGAGGCTAATGGTTTACTCTTTTGTAGCAAGCAAGGATAGAAGCTCCAGACGTCACCGAAGATCCATCTAACGTCAGCCGAAGGTTGGGTATTCGACATTGGCCGGTGTTCCCACACAAACACTCGATGTCCAGAGAGCAGCTTATCCTGCTAAAAACAACATGACAACCCCACATAACTCACGTGTCACTCAGACGGCACAAAACGACCTGGATAAAGTCACTATAGAGGATATCACTCATGAAGAGGATGATGAGAATCAGGGAGGAAATCTGAGAGAAACGGAGCATATCACTCCTGATTTTGTGGCCATGCACAGGGAAAGGTTAACCAAATGTCTTGAAGACCTAAAGAGACAGGAAAGACTCGACAGCCTCAGAGCCAGACTCTCTTTTGACACACCCTCCAGCCAGGAAGGAACGAACCTTCAGAACAAGGGCAACAGTGGGGACCAGCTAGAAACATTTATGTCTGCCCTAAGGCAGATGTCCCCTGACGAAAGGGAGGACCTGATCACAGGCCAGAAATCCAAGGGGAAGGAAAAAGGGAAAGACAACTCTGATGACAGCGGTTTGGACCAACCATACTTACCACGAGATTTGGCTGAGGTTTCAAAATTCACAAGAAGAGTCTCAGAAGCACCTATGCCTCCCAAGACAAAACTACCACCAGGCTTTGATCGATATGATGGAACGAGGGATCCGGAAGATCACCTGCATGCCTTCAGAGGAGCAGGGCAACTAGGAAGATGGCCAATGCCAGTATGGTGCCACATGTTTGTACAAACCCTAACGGAGGGAGCCCGGCTTTGGTTCGACAGTCTGCCCCCAGGGAGCATAGACAGCTATGAAGAACTGAGTGAGAAATTCCTCAGGAACTTTGGCCAACAAAGGAAGGTGGTCAAAAATCCAAACGAAATCCTTCACATCAGACAAAGAGATAACGAGCGAATAGACCAATACATGGAGAGGTTTGTTAAAGAGAGTATGAACATCAAGGACGTCCCAGAAGTCATGAAGATTAGTGGTTTCATAAATGGACTGAAACACGCACAGCTATGTGAAAAGCTGGGGGAGGAATTTCCACCCTCCTTTGACAATCTTATGGACAGAGTCCGGGCCTTTGTCCGGGGAAAGGACACGGTCAGCAAAGCAAAGGAGACGGACGTCACACCTCGGAGGATTGCCTCGGCTGCAAGACCTCCTGACAAAGGTACACCCTATTCCCGGAAACCTTCTTTTGATAGAATGTTACATGACAGGGCAAGGCCCTCATACTCTCCCTATAGACCCCGAGGGAGAGGTCCTCCCCCTTACCCCGATAGCTTCACCCCTCTCATTAAGACCCCAAGTGAGATACTAGCCACGGAGAGGGTAAAGAATTCCTTCCCAAGGCCTCCCCCATAAAGCCAGGACCAAAAGCACAACCAAACGAATACTGTGAATTCCACAAAGGTTTTGGGCACAAAACCGATGACTGTATGTACCTCAAAAGAGAAATAGAGGCTGCGGTGAAAACGGGGAGACTGGCCCATTTGGTCAAGGAAATCAAGGAAGGGGGAGGGGATCGTAAGGGAAGAGATGCACGGGAGCCGGGGAGGGCAGACGTTGATATGATTAGAAGGAGAAATGAGTTTGATACCACCCGAAGTGTAAAGGCCAGAATCCTAGGCTCCCCAAACTGCATGAAAGCTCCCATCCTCATGCCATATTTAGAAGAAAGCGAGGTACAACGACTCCCGCTGAACATCTCAGCTGTGATAGCTGGACACAAGGTGTCCAGGATACATGTGGACGGAGGGTCAGGTGTTGAGGTAATATACGAACACTGCTTCCTTAGGTTCGACAGGGACATAAGGGACATGTTGGAGGAAGATTCAATCCCATTGGTAGGATTCAACAATAGTGTGTCACATCCCCTGGGAAAAATCAGGCTCCCATTCACAGTCGGCGTGGGGGATCGGGTCCGGACAATAGATCTGACCTTTACGGTAGTCAGGGCACCCTCTAAGTACAATGCAATCTTGGGAAGACCCGGAATTGGTGATCTGCAGGCACAGGCCTCTACTCCCCACGGAGCTTTGGTATTCCAAACGCCAAAGGGTCTCGCATGGGTTAAGTCCGCCTACGAGGTAGTTTCCTCCGTATCCAAAGAAGAAGAGCCAGGGAAGTCCCAGGGAAAGAAAGTGGAAGAGTGGGTCCTCTGTGATAGGTTCCCAGAACAGACAGTCAAGGTGGGGAGTCACTTGAGTGACAAGTGTAAGAGTGCCCTGAAGGAGTTGCTCCTCCATAACATAGAGGTGTTTGCATTCCAACATGGAGACATGACGGGGGTCCCAAGGAGCCTAACGGAGCACCGACTTAACACATTTACATGGGCAAAACCAGTAAAACAAAAGAAGCGGAGTATGGGACCCAATAAAAGAAGGGCTGCTTGCGAAGAAACTCGGAAGCTGCTTAGAGCGGGGATAGTCAGGGAAGTCAAATACCCGTCCTGGGTTGCCAACCCTGTAATGGTTCAGAAAAAAGACGGATGATGGAGGATGTGCATCGATTTCCAAGACCTAAACAAAGCATGTCCCAAGGACTGTTATCCCCTTCCGGAGATAGACACCCAAGTGGACTCCTTGTCTCAATACCCCCTGAAGTGTTTCCTGGACGCCTACAAAGGGTATCACCAAATTCAAATGTCAATAGAAGACGAGGAGAAAACCGCCTTCATCACAGACGAAGGGACGTTCTGCTACACCAAGATGCCCTTCGGCCTCAAGAACGCTGGGGCCACATACCAGAGGTTTATGAACAGTCTGTTTAGGGAGCAACGAGGAAGGAACTTAGAGGTGTACGTCGACGATATTGTCATCAAAAGCTTAACGGAGACGGCCTTGATAAATGATGTAGCTGAGACTCTCCACACTATGCAGGACGTAAACATGAAGTTAAACCCTGGGAAGTGCTGTTTTGGAGTAGAGGAGGGGAATTTCCTGGGGGTAGTGGTCACCAAGGGCGGGATCAAGGCAAATCCGGAGAAAACCCAGGCGGTGGCCGAGATGCGATCCCCCAGGTCCCTAAAGGACATTCAGCAACTAAACGGAAGGCTAATAGCGTTAAACCGTTTTTTGTCAAAGGTGGCTGACAAGACTCTTCCCTTTATGAAAGTATTGAAAGACTGCCTTCAAACAAACAAGTTTAAATGGACAACGGAGGCTGAGACAGCCTTCCAAGAAATGAAAGCATACATCTGTCAGCTCCCGACGCTAGCCACCCCAGTACCCGGGGACCCACTGCTCCTATATCTATCCGCCTCAAAAACGACCATAAGTGCGGTCATGATGGTAGAGCGGGAAGGGAAACAGATCCCCATATATTTCATCAGTAGGACGCTTAAAGGGCCTGAAGAACGATACATGCCCCTGGAGAAGCTAACATTAGCTCTTGTCTTCGCATCCCGAAGACTCAGGAGGTATTTCCATGAACACAAGATTACCCTAATGACCGATCAACCCCTCCAAAAGGTACTCAGGAGGCCGGAACTGTCCGGACGGTTAGCCAAATGGGCTGTGGAGCTAGGGGAACACTCCCTGGAGTTTAAGCCCAGGACAGCCATGAAGGGACAAATACTAGCCGACTTCTTAGCAGAAGTCCCAGAGGACGAAGAAAAGGAACTGTTAAAATGGGAGGCCTTAGAGAAAAAAGAAAGAGAGAAGGAGGATAAGGCGGTATGGAAGTTGCTCACTGATGGAGCATCCAGTGAAGAAGGAAATGGAGCTGGAATCACATTGATAAGTCCCGAGGGGGTTGAGCTGACATACGCCGTAAGGCTGGATTTTGAGAACACAAACAATACCGCAGAATATGAAGCCCTCCTAGCAGGGATGAGACTGGCACAAAAAATGAAGGCGAAGCACGTAGAAGCCAGCACTGATTCACAGCTAGTAGTAAAGCAATACCAAGGAGAATATGAGGCTAAGGATAACATCATGGCTCGATACGTGGAAAAAGTTAAGGAGACAGCTAAGGCGTTTAAAACTTTCAAGCTGGAGTACATCCCCCGGGGAAGGAACAGGAAATCTTATGCGCTTAGCAAGTTAGCCTCGGTAGCATTCGATCATCTAGCGAAAGAAGTTAAAGTAGAGGTCCTGACATCCTCCTCCCTCAACGCCGCGGAAGTGGCCACGGTTGAAAGCCCCCGGGAAACATGGATAACCCCGATAGTCAGATTTCTCCAAGACGGAACTCTACCCGAGGGGGAATGGGCGGCCCGGAAGATAAGGGTCAAGGCCCTACAGTATGAACTGGTCGAAGGAGAGCTATACCGGAGGTCATATTTGGGTCCGTCCCTGAAGTGTGTTGACATGGAAGAAGCCGAATATGTAATTAGGGAGATGCATGAAGGGATTTGCGGAATGCACTCGGGACCGAGAACAATAGTGAGAAGGGCAATGAATGCAGGGTTTTACTGGCCGCGGATGTACGAAATGGCATCTGAAGAAATCAAGAAGTGTGACAACTGCCAAGTGCATGCACCAATGACCCACCAACACAAACACCCCATGGTACCAGTTTCGACGTCGTGGCCGTTCCAGAAATGGGCCATCGACATAATCGGACCTTTCCCGGGAGGGGTCAAATACGTGGTGGTAGCCATTGATTACTTCACTAAGTGGATTGAAGCAAAGCCCTTGGCAAAAATTACTGGGGACCAGATGAGAAGGTTCGTACTGGATAACATCATATGCAGATATGGGGTTCCGAGGGAGTTAGTGAGTGACAACGGGGTCCAATTTGCTGGAAGGACCTTCAAACCATGGTGCGAACAGATGCGGATCCAGCAAGTGTTTACCTCCGTTACCTACGCCCAGAGTAACGGGTTGGTGGAGAGAGCCAACCAAAGCGTCATCAAAGGAATGAAGGGTAGGCTGGGGAGAAAACAGAAAGGCTGGCTAGAAGAGCTTCCATTTGTGTTGTGGGCATACAGAACCACCCCCAAAAGCTGCAACGGGGAGACCCCATTCAGCCTTACTTATGGGACGGAGGCTGTCATCCCTGCTGAAATCGGATCCCCAACTGCCCGGATGAAGCTCCGGGATGAAGAAAATGAGCAGGACCTCAGAATGAACCTAAATTTGTTGGAGGAAAGAAGGGAAATAGCGGCAGTTAAGGAGGCCCAATACAAAAAGCTCCTGGGGAGCTATTACAACGCCAGGATGAAGAAGCTCAACATCGCCCCAGGGGACCTAGTTCTCAGGGCCAACGAGGCTAGTCTGCAAGAAAACACCGGGAAACTAGGCCCTAACTGGGAAGGACCTTATAGAGTCACGTGGGCAAATGGCAAAGGGACTTGCAAGTTGGAAACATTAGAAGGCAAGGAGGTTCCCCGGACCTGGAACCTAATGCAACTCAGGAAGTATTACATGTAAGGGGTGTACCCCCAAGAAAAACGGCCAAGAGCCACTTTTGTAATAGATAACTATATGTACGGGGACCTCCCCCCAAGAGGACGGACCTTTTGTAAACAATCTATGATGGGAGATATAAGCCCCCAGGGATTAAATGAAAGACGGACGAAAACGTCCCATTTTGAGAAAACAATGGACAGTCACACCTGGGCAGACGTGCCTAAGGACATCATCAAATCTAAAACTAGAGCAAACAAACACACGTGTATAAGGCATTCAAAACATGTCCAAAAGCCCGGCCGTGGGGCTAGTAAAGGTCTAGCTAACCTAAAACGGATAAAACAAGTTAAAAACATAGCACCACGTTATAAACTTGTCCACCGATTGGCCTCGAACAGACAATCACAGTTTAACGAAGCAAACAACAAAAACAAAAAACAAATAACGCAAACACACCCGCATGTACAAAACTACGAAAGGAAATCTGCTTTATTTACTACGAAATACATATGCAAAGAAAAGCCCTAACAACTTGGGCAAGAATTAACAATATACAAAGATTGCAAACACAACAAGGTAAAACAAAAACATAGCTCCTTGCTAAAATAGCCTAAAAATCCCCAGGAAATCACTAAACTAGCCTCCGGAAAAAACCCCTGCAAAAGCAAAACAAGCAAGAAACAGGCTACAAAACAAAAAGGCCATACATAACTATGAGCCATATGGTTAAAGGTCAAAGTGGTCCCCAACACAAAGGACCACCCACGACAGTCAAGCAAAACACACAAGTATCCTAGAGTAAGTTAAAGTTATTACAACCATATCGAAGTGTATCAAATGTTTGGAATTCATTGGGGATCACCCCCGGAAAGAGATGGCGGAGACGAGGGACCGGCAGAGGAGAACAGGGTCTTCAATTCATCAATAGAGATCAGGGGATGCTCCAGGATTTTGGCAAGAATAGCTGGGGTCTTATGCCCAAACTCCTCATTCAGCTTGGACAGCTTCTTCTTAACCTTGGAGTCATACAGAGGAGTCTCCTTCCTATCCAAGCCCTGAGCGGAGTATTTGTAGCCATCCTTCAATCCGGACTGGTACCCAACATCCCTGTAGGCCCTGTACACCTGCTCCAAACCGCTCTTAAAATCCTCCGACTGAGCAACAGCAGCAAGGAAGGCCCCAAAACCTTCAGTAATTAACCAATGCTTCTCCCCCGCTAATCGTTGATTATCATCAGAAGTTACTCCATAGTCTGCGTAAATGGTATTGAGCTGCTCCTGGGAAACGGAGCCAACCTCCTTCAAATGCCTCAGCTCAGCAGCAAGCTCCTCCTTCTCCTCAACCAACGATGCCATTTCCCGCTCCCAAGCTCGTTCCTTCCTCTCAAGCATAGCCCCAGCTCCCTAAACAAAGAATCAGTGAGTATGTATAAAAAAAAAAAAAAAGAGGGGGGGGGGGGAGAAGACTACGCACCTTCTCCTCCTGTAACCTCCTCTCAGCATCAACCACCCGGCTCCTAAGCCCAGCAACAGCCGACTGGGAAGCCTTAAGCTCAGCCTTAAGTCCTTCGTTCGCCTTCCTCAGATCATCAACCCTTTGCAACATCCCAGCACCCCTGAAAAAGCTCTCACACAAGGACATACTGTATTGATCGTCAAAAAGATCATCCCTCAGGGCGGAGTTTACAAATTTATGTGAGGGAGGGACAGCATGGTTCAGAAAGTCCCTGGCAGCTTCAGGAGTCCCTATAACGGAAGAGTTAGTTACCTTCCACTTAGGGACATAAGTAAAGGGGAGGGCGTCGGCAAACAAAGGGGCAAGAGGGGATCGATGAACAGGGCCTTCAAGGGCAGTAGGCTTGCTAGTCCCAGTAGCATGTGGGGGAGAAAGATTGAAAGCTGAGGAAAAACGAGCCACCCCCACCTCAGAAGCCTTGTCCCGGATGCGGGAAGGAGAGGGACCAGTAGGTATTTCTATAGGCTCCAAGGAACTCCCCTAAGAAATAAGAAAAGAAGCAATCAGGAACTACACAGAAAGACAAAGAAAAAACAGGAGAAAAGAAAGCTTACCAACAAAGGAGCACTCACTAAGCTTGAGGACTTCAAATGCTTAGATAAGGAACCCTTGACCCCAGCAGGAGGAAGATCAGAAACGGCTCTAGAGGGAGGGGGAAGCTTCTGGCCACTGGCACTACGAAGCCTCTGGCGGATGCTACGAGGTACAGGATCCGGTTGGGGGCTAGCAGACCTCCTCTTACGAACCAACTTTATCTCCACATCTTCGTCGTCACTTTGACCAGAAGGATGAACAGGAGGAAAGTCAGGAGAACTTTCCTCCTCCCCGGAAGGGTTCTCCTCATCACCACCTAGGGTAGCAGAACCTCCTGCCTGGACGGATCCCCCGGTAATCTGCACTCCCACATTCAGCCTGGGATCAACCTCATTATCAACCACATACTTTACATCCTTGGAATCACCCTGAAGAAGTCTCCACAAAGTTATCTCTGCACAAAAAGAAGGCACAAAAGATGACTACGAAATTTTCAAAGATGTAAAGAAAGAATGAATGTAAGAGGCAAACCAAGAACAAAGAGGTACCTTTCTTGTCGAAAAAAGCCCTCGGACGGACAGAGTAAGAGGGACTCAACCCCCCCATAGCCAGCGTTCCTTCTGAAAAGGTGAATGCCCTCGTTGGATTGTCACACATCCGTTTCCACTGAAGGGTTTCGGCTGCGGAAAGAGTAGGAACAACATCTTCGATTGCGGCATCAAGATCCTTCGGCAATGGAGAATCCGGCAACATGGTGGCAGAAACAAAGATAAATCTGCTTTTCCAATCTTTTGGATAAGTAGAGGTAGGCATAAAACTATAGTAAGGTCTCGAGACACCGTTCGGCCGTTTTGCAAAAGTAAACCAATCTCCGTCCGAAATTAGTCTGTAGAACATGCAGAACAAAGGGACAGAAGGCTCCCCTGAAACTGCTGCACAAGCTAATTCAAAGTGGACTACCCGCATAAACCCTAGAGGGTGAATCTGGGAGAAATGGACACCAAAGTGACGAAGTAAAGAGACCTTGAAAGAGGAAAGAGGATACCGTACCCCACAGGAAGAAAAAGCCAGGGTATAAACTGGGATTCTTTCCGGTGTGCATTCCGCTGACTCGTCAGGTCCCGGCAAGGAAGGGGAAAACCGCTCAGGGATGTTATATGTTTCAACAAAGGACTTCAAGTCCTTTGCCGTCAACACAGATCTTATGGATGAGCGCCCACCACGACTCATGATCGGAGAAGAAGAAGTAATCACGGAGAAGTATCACAGAGGAGGAAAAAGGGGTTTAAAAATGTTTGAGTAAGAAATCGGAAAGGAGGAATGGGGTATTTAAAGAGACACGACTGATATGCAGGTAACCGTCGCGTCAATTGTCTCTTCAAAATTCAAAATAAGGAACACGTGTTGACAGGGGGCTGACTCCCGCTATAATAAAACCGGCGATGTAATGATTAGTGGAGATGGTTCATTACAACCGGTCTCAGAGGGACCCACTAGGAAAAAACCACTCTTTGGACGGTTATGGCTCAGCCCTGGATCATGAGCCTCGGGTCTCAGAACCAGGGACTAAAGATGACTTGACGACGGGCCAGCGGGTAGGCCCACTTTACCCGCTCTGGGTTATCTCTAGGAAGCCCAACTATATGAAAAAGCCCATCAAAAGAGGTCACCTTGCCCACTAAGTTTCTTTCTCTTTTGTTACGAGCGGGAAAACAGCTAGGTGGTAGTACAGGCCTCATTTAATGAGCGATATGAAAAGGATCTCGCCTGAAAACACTGTACTTCTCCGGCAGAAGCATTAATTAAGGAAAGCATCTTGCCGCTGGGGGTCAGACACGTGTCTGCACCCCCCGATAACCTCTAGAAGCCGTTGGATCATATGAGAGAAATATCTAGTATGATAAGACCGAGCTGTTATATAAGAGCAAACAAGAGGAACAAAGGCAGGTATGATCTCCGGCTTTACTCTCATTTACTACACCTTCATTTACTCCCCACACACATTAACTTCCGACCATTATTCTATCGCATTTAATACATAATAATAAGATTCACACCAAAAAGGGAAACCTTCCGGTGACTACACTCATCGGAAGCAGCTCCTTTCACTTCCGGCAAGTTTACTTACTCTCACGCCGGAGCTTGGTCACGGATCCCCCTCCCGGGGTCCCCCGTGACGAGGCTAACGGTTTACTCTTTTGTAGCAAGCAAGGATAGAAGCTCCTGACGTCACCGAAGATCCATCTAACGTCAGCCGAAGGTTGGGTATTCGACAATACCGGAAGTAGTTGCCGGATATCAAACTTATATACATGACAGTTTGGCGGTTCCATTTTGGCGGGAATAACCGCCATGGCAGTTTGAACTTGTACCCGCTTATCACCACCATATCGGTCATCATACATATCTAGAGTATAAGTTATAATACAAATACATAAATAGCATAATTAAGTTTAATTATCAGTCTAACAGTATGAGCCTATATACCAGCAAATCTTTAATAACATCATAAGCATCATTCAAAAAATATAATTTCACTAATTTAATTAACATGCATGCTTCTGGCAGAAACATGATTTTCCCTGCTGTTGACATTTGTTTATACATTAATGATTATCCAAAACATTAAAAACCAAGTACATAAATCTTACTTCGTAATATAACTAAAAATATACAATGACATTACCATATTTTAAGTCCAACATGGTGGTACTGGAGGTGAAAGTGTGAGAGAAAGGAAAGCGTCCTCAGCTGGATTTGTGTCTAAAGCATGGACGACCTTCCATTCCGCCGCCGCCAAACTCGAGAACAATATTCCAAATGTGCCCTTGCTGTCAACTGCAATAGAAACTCAATAAACGCTCAATGTGGTCTATAAATAGTGTTTTCAACTTTTAACCCGTACTAACTGTTATAATGTTCTGATCTAAACAACCCAATTAGCATCAAATTAATCTGTACAGGCAATAACTCAAAAATACCAGTAATACCCTGTTGACAAAATCTGATCCGAAGTCAAAATTAACCGCTTTGTAAACATCCCGAAATACCCTTCGACATGTATTAGCTTTAACCCAATTAAAAGTTGTCCCGTAAATTTTGGGGGATCATACTCCATTGTACCTGGGTGTAGCCCTGCTCTAGTATCTTACTAGTAGCAGTGGTGGTTCATATTTGGTTTATTTATAATATACAGCCGTTCAAAAAAAAAAGTTGTCCCGTAATCAAAATTGTTCAAAACCTGAAGTTTGACTTATTTGATCAAACTACAAATTCTATAAAATACCATTTAAACCAATTTACACGCTGTTGTTGATTCTGATTTGTACATGAATCTAAACGCATCTTGAAGTGCATCATTTAGAATAATAGGTGTGTGTAAATGATCAAATATTTTTTATTTAAAGTGACTTCTAAGATTCTTGATACATTTTTGTGCATGATTAGTAATAAAATATTTAATTCATTCAATCTTCTAAGGCTGGAGGGTGTGGGGCGCCACCCTTCCGCCACCTAGACGTCTATAGCGCCCCGGGCTCCATCATCCACACCCCCGGCGCCATAGCCGGGGCGCCATTGACTGGCCGCCATCGCGGTAACGAGCGGCAACGAGGATCAGGTGGGGCTCACATGTGTTTGCACCAATCAGAGTTTTTTTTTTTTTTTTAATTTTTTCTCTATAGCGCCCCTAGGGGCTCCATCATCACACCCTCCATATTAAAGGGGGGGGGGGGGGGGGCGCCATCAAGCTTCAGCCGACGTGTCGCCTACGTGGATCCTATGTGGCACCTATAAAGCCCCATGGGGCTCCATCCACACCCCATAGCCTAAGTGAACCAGGTCTATCAACCAAACAAAAAGTCAATGCATAAAAAATATCTAAATAGTTTAAAAGAACACCTGATACTTGTAATATATAGCTTTCGAGGAAATCTCAATCCATGTAATTGAGTAATAAACCGGTGATCGGTAATATGTGCCCATTAAGAAATGCCTGGTGACCATCAAATGCCGACAATGAGCATTAATGACTTGAATAACATTAGTGATTCGGACGATGAAGTGTATAAAGATGTTAAGCAAAAGGACTCAACCGAAATTGAAATAGATCAAGCGGGTCAATTATGTTAAACAGGTTGAAAGACTTTCAAATGCCAAAAAAACCCCTTTTATATAGCTTTCAGCTTTCTTAAGAAAAAAAGATGATTTTTTTTTTTGTAAAAATATAGTTTTTACAATCATTATGAATAATTCCAAGAAGTAGATAAAAAGTGATTGTGGGTCGGGTTGACATGTATCAAAAATTATTTATTTAACCTATTTATCAACATCTATGCATAAATAGATTAAAGATAGTCATCATTAGAGCATTCTCATCCAATCCATCAAATTATACATATATTCCACTAAAAAACAACTCCTATATCAATATATTTTCACTAAAAACAAATATTTTTTCTCTCACCTTTTCAATTAAATAATATTATCATTACATTTTTCTCTCTCCTTCACTCACAACCACTTTTAATATATATTAAAAAAATTATACTGGGTGAACAGTGTCCCCCCAAATATACAGATGAACAGTAACATTTTCTCTCTCCTCCACTCACAACTATTTTTTATACCCTTATAATATAAAAAGTACCCCTCACATATTTTGATGGTTTGGATGAGAATGCTCTTAGGTAATACGATGAGAACAAGCCATAAAAATAATCACAAGGACTAAAAGATGCATAAAATAGTTCTCATCATAATATTGAAGTATTAAGTCAAAATAGTTTTGATCATAATATTGCAGTACAGAGCATCCACAATAAGGCTCATTAAAAACACCTAAAAACATGTCCAGACAGCTGCCATGTCACACCCCCAAAATCCACCATGCGGAGTATCACCGCTTGGAGGCGTGACATGACCAGGATCGAGCCACCAATCATATTGAACAACACAATTAAGTAAATAAAACCAACCACAATACAATTGGTGACCAAAAGTAAGTTAACCAAGTTCAGTTTAATCAGCGGAAGCATAAGACGTTAAACCAAAACACAAGTTCGTAGTTTATAAGTTTTAAAGACTCAAAACATAAGTTTCATAAGTTCATAAGGTTTATTTAATAAGTACGGGACATAGCAGTTCGCATCCCACAACGATCACCTCCATGTGCAAGCCCCATAGTATCTAGCGACCTGCAAAGCATGTAACAACGAGTCAACAACAAAGTTGAGTGAGTTCACGGTTGGTTGTCCATTTTAGGGTTGTTTCCAAAAACGTAGTTTAATCTCATTCAGCTATCCAGCCGTGGGGGTTACCCCATAGTTCGAAAACGTTTATTAGTTAACCATCCCATGTCCACCTTCCCTGGCTCTCCAGCCCGGCACTCCGGCCGTGGGGGCTACCCCATTATTTAAACTACCAGACTCGTTTATCATATCGACTACTAACGAAAATAAATTGTGCCCTAGCGTCGGTGTCTATCATCACCGACGTGCCATAGTCCATTAGCACACACTCGTCCAACTGGCACGGTGTGAGGTTTGTTAAACCTAATAGCGCTATTAACTAATGACCCGCTCGCCATAGCCTCGGCGATTAAGTCGATACAAAAAGGGAGGGACTTCGCTGATAGAGTTCTAGTCCAGTAAGTCTAATACGTCCCAACAGGACGAGGAATTTACATTCCTGAACACGTCTCAAGGACGAGGAATTCACATTCCTGAACGCGTCCCAAAGGACGAGGAATCCCTATTCCAGTACCCATTCCCACCGGGAATTTACCATGCTTTGTAGAAAAGTGTGAACTCGCCTCGGTTTGCTCGGTTAGATTCTCAAATATAGTTAACAGTCAAGGTCGGTCAATCACGTCCTAATAAGGTACGGATAACAATCAATTTCTCATGCATAACTGTAACACCCTAACACGTTTAACCTTAAAACGACAAATTTTTGGGTATCCAGGTAAATGGGTTATTACAAGTCAACAAATTTTTGTACTTTGAAGACGAAAGAGCATCAATAACGGAGTTAAAGGTTGTGTTTTGACTTGTTTTATCAAGTGTACACCGGTAGTTGTGAGGGGTTTTTAGTGGGAGAGCCATGGCAAATCGAAGGTGGTTTAGAGCGAATGAAGAAGATGGGTGATTTGAGAGAATTTGATGGAAACTACTTTTGAAAGGAGTTTTGAATTCGATTCGACAGTGAAAACCCTATTTGGGGTTTTGATCAGGGTTTTATAGGGTGAAAAAGTGAATGTTGACGTGGCAGCAGTTACAAAAGATCTGACCGCTAAGTACTGTCCACGTGACAACCTCTGATGAATAATGGATGACAGTTGTTTAGGAAACCACTGATGGAGCAATATCAGTGGTTTACAATGGTGAAAATGAAGGCAGTGGCTGACTTTAACTATCAGTGGATAGCCTATTAGTGGATTAAAACACTGAGGTTTAACAACAGTGATTAACAAAGAAAAATGAGAGAACAGAGGTTGACTTTCAGCAGTGGAAAGAATTCAGCAGAACAGATGTTTGAACTAAAACAGTGGTTATGGAAGACTTTTAAGGATTAATGAAAATTTTCATTTTTAGCTATTTTTAAGGATGAATTTTTTATTTTCTGAAAACATTTTAATGCTTTTATTCATAGAACAACAGGATTTTGCCTGTTATGCCATGTTAAGCATGCCAATCCTTGAGATCAAGCTTTCAAAGGTAGATGTGTCTAAAGCCTTTATTAGCACATCTGCCAGCTGATCTTTGGTATGAACATGATGCAGAGAAATCAAACATTTTTCATAGCAATCCCTCACAAAGTGATGTCTGATGTCAATGTGTTTGGTGGTTGAATGTGAAACTAGATTCTTGATGATATTTTCTGCTGCCTGACTATCCAACATAAGAGGTGTCTTTAAGGCAGTGATACCAAAATCCAGCAGTTGATTTTGAAGCTATAACAGTTGGGCTGTACAGCTTGCAGAAGCTATATACTCTGCTTCAGCAGTGGATGTTGAAACAGCTGCTTGCTTTTTGCTTTGCCAAGATACTAAGCAATCACCTAGAAATTGGCACCCTCCTGATGTGGACTTCCTTGTTGCATTACACCCAGCAAAGTCACTATCTGTGAAACCTGAAAGCTTAATATTCCCATTAGCAGGGTACCAGATACCAAGTGTGGGAGCACTTTTTATGTATCTGAGTATCCTTTTTACAGCTATTAGGTTAGACTTTCTAGGGGCTGATTGGGATCTTGCACAAACACATGTTGCAAACATGATGTCTGACCTAGATGCAGTTTGGTACAATAAATACCCAATCATGCTTCTATATAATGTTTGATCCACCAAATCATCCTTCTCGTCAGTCATGACTAGCTTGGTGGTTGCCATGGGTGTACCACATGGTTTACAATCATTCATCTCAAATTTGTTTAAAAGTTCTTTAGCATATTTGCTTTGATGAATGAATGTACCATTTTGTAGTTGTTTCACTTGGAGACCAAGGAAACACTGTAGTTCACCCATTGCACTTATCTCAAACTCAGCTGTCATGAGTTGTCTAAACTCTTCACACATTTTGGAACATGTGCTTCCAAAAATGATGTCATCCACATAAATCTGGACAATCATCAAGTCTTTCCCTCTCCATTTTAAAAACAGTGTTTTGTCAATTTTACCTCTTGTGAAACCAATAGAGAGAAGAAAGGTGGAAAGAGTTTCATACCAAGCTCTAGGTGCTTGTTTCAAGCCATACAAAGCTTTATTTAGCTTGTAGACATGATCTGGATTAAATGGATTCTCAAAACCAGGAGGTTGACAAACATATACCTCTTCTTGAATCTTACCATAGAGGAATGCACATTTGATATCCATTTGAAACACCTTTATGTTGTGGTTGACAGCAAAGGCCAAAAACAGTCTGATAGCTTCCAATCTTGCTACAGGGGAAAAAGTTTCATCATAGTCAATGCCCTCTTGCTGTCTGAAACCTTGAACCACTAGCCTTGCTTTATTCTTGACAACAATGCCCCTTTCATCAGTTTTATTTTTGAAGACCCACTTTGTGCCAATAGGACTCACACCCTCTGGCAGTGGTACAAGCTCCCATACTTGTTGTCTTTTAAACTGTTGGAACTCTTCTTGCATGGCTTTCACCCAACTTTTGTCTTTCAGTGCCTCTTAGTACTTGACATGTTGATGAAGTGATAGAAAACCAGCAAAAAGACAGATGTTTTGGGATTGGCTTCTTGTGAGCACCCCTTCACTGATGTTGCCAATGATTTAGTCAGGTGGATGAGACTTCAGGAAGATTAAATCTCCTTTGTATGGAACAATGGCATTTAAGGGTGAGGGCTGCAGATGTGAATCATCTGAGCTAACAGTTGTTGGTGACTTTGATGATCCAACAGTGTCTTGAAATGGAGGTGGAGGAATAGGAGGAATTGATGTGGAAACATGTTGACTTTTATCCACTGTTTGAGGAGTTTTATCAACAGTGTTTGATGATGTGGAAGCAGGGGTTAAAGGGCTACTTTGGTCAACAACTGTTGATGTAGCAGTGGTTGAGCTTTGATAGCTATTTTGAACATCTGCTGCTCTGGCAATGGATTTGAAATTTTGTTGTGGAATGATCATTTCATATCCATTGTCTGATGGAGGTGGTTGAGATGGACCTGCATTATTAGTCTTGACATAAACATTTTCAAAGGTGAATTTATCAAGATCAAATAACTCAGTAGGATTTGCAGGGATTTTCATTGAAGAAAGTTCATTGAACTTTACATTCAAAGTCTCTTCCACTGTCTTAGTCCTAGTGTTAAACACTTTGTAGGCCTTAGCAGTGGTTGAGTATCCCAAATGGTATCCACTGTCTACTTTGGCTGCAAATTTTGAAATTGAATCTGTTAGATTTAAAATGAAACATGGGCAGCCAAATACTTTGAAGTATGAGATCAGTGGTTTGATTTTATACAGAATTTCATAGGCAGTCTTTTGATGCCTGGGGTTGATCAAAACTCTGTTCTGGACATAGAAGGTAGTGTGTATAGCCTCTGCCCAGAAAGTTAATGGTAAACCTGAATCAGCAAGCATGGTTCTGGCAGCCTTAATCAGTGTCCTGTTCTTTCTCTCAACAACCCCATTTTGCTCTGGTGTCCTTGGAATGCTGTATTGCCTTACAATTTCTTTTGACACACAAAACTCATCCAACTCCCTATTTATGAATTATGTGCCATTGTCACTCCTAAAGACTTTTACTGGCAAGTCAAACTGTTTTTCAACCTGTTTGACAAAGTCTTGCAGAATGCCTGCAGTCTCATCTTTAGAATGTAAGAAATAAGTCCATGTAAACCTAGAAAAGTCATCTACAATTACCAAACAATATCTTTTCTTTTTAAGACTCATGACTTTTACTGGGCCAAACAGATCCATGTGCAGCATTTGCAAGCACTTGGTTGTTTTGCACTCTTCGATGGACTTAAATGAGCTTTTATGTTGTTTTCCTTTTAAGCAAGAAACACAATGCTCAGGAAAGGTGAACAGTTTTTGAGGAAGGCCACTTACAAGACCCTGTTTTGACAAAGCAATGATTGTCTTGAGATTTGTGTACCCCAATCTCCTATGCCAAAGTTCTGTCTCTTTATTAGAGGCAACTGAGAATAGATAAGCATCAGTCTTGGGGCTCTCTTTGACAAATCAACCACATAAACATTGCCACTTCTTTGAGCAACAAGTTGAGTTTTTCCATTTTCTATTATTTCTTCAATCTTTTTGACCATTTCTAGCCCAACAATCCTTAGTAAAGAATGAGCAATAACCTTTATCACTCATTTGTGAGATACTAAGGAGGTTGAATTTTAGATTGTCAATCAGATTGACATTTTCAAACTTAACATTTCCAGACTGTACTGTACCAGGACCCATCACCTTCCCTTTACTATTATTACCAAAAGATATATCATCCCCTCCATGAGTTTTGAATTCTTTGAGTAGGGCTCTACATCCAGTCATGTGCCTAGAGCCTCCACTATCTACATACCAAAGACTATCTAAGCATGCAGAAGCTCCCTGCACATCAAGTAAATAATTAGTTCAGAAGGGTCTCCAAAGCCAATAAGGCTTTGAATGGGGTCTCAACAGTGTCTGTGTTAAGTTCAGGTGGATGGACAGTGGTTAGCTCAGGTGTTTGGACAGCTTTGGAACTGTTTTTCACTAACCACTGTTGTGGGTCCTGTCTCATCAACTATTGATACCCAAAGGGATGTCTGTTCATTCTTGGTTTAGAAGGCCTTTTGTAAGCCTCATAAACATGTGGGACCCTTGGGTAGGGTGGTTGACCTCTACCTCTTTGGTATTAGATAGCAGGGGGTGCATCAGTCACCTGAACCTCTCTTTTGATAGAGGTTTGGTTCAGCTATTTTATAACATCTATTTGGACTGGCACAAACAGTGGTTGTTTCTTGACTTGTGGTTTTGATGAACTCATGAGTGTTTTTGATGTGTACTCTTCCTTTTTGACCTTAAAGGATTTTAAATACACATACTCTTGAGTGGAATGGTTTGATTTACCACAGATGGTGCAGCTCTTTGAAGGCATAATGGTACTTGTTTTGTTAAGATCATAAGCTTTTAAATGAAAACAATCTTTGGTCAAGTGATTTTTCTTTTCACAAAAGTCACAGAACAAGTTTTAATCGTTTCTCTTCTTTTCTTCTTTTCAGATTCCTTTGCAACAGAGTTTTGAACTATTGTTGTCTGTTAGGACGTCCTTAAGAGGAATGACCTTATCCTTTGGAGCTTTGACAGCATCCACAGTGGTGAAATCCATGGGTTCGAAATTTTCAAGGATGTCACACTCATCAGACCATGTGGGTTTGAATTGGTATTTCTCAATCTCCTCAAAAGTTGAGGACCCCGCAAATCTTTCCATAGTGGTTTTGTTGCCAAGTTTATCAGTTATTTTAACTTCTTGACCATCCTTGTTGGTGGGTATGACTTCAACAGTGGTTTGAACAGATTTATTTGCAGCAGTGTTTTCAATTTGATCATGTTTTCTGAAACCTACACCAAATTTTACATTGATTTTGATCTGTTTTTCAAGCATAACTTCATAACCTTTGCAAGATTCCACCCATTTTTCACATGTGATTTGGGTGGATTCGAACTCCTTTTTACAGACCTGATATTTTTCTATCATTGTCTGAAGTTGGTCCTTGGTTATGCTATGCTCTTGTTTGAGGCTGCAAATCTCATTTTCTTTTTCAGACAATTTGTTTTTCAATTCTTTTAAAGTTTTTTCAAATTGTACTTCACCATTTAACAATCTATCTCTAAGGTTTTCATTCACCTCCTTAATGTTAGCAAATGCTATGATGCATTTGTTTGAGCAAAGGTTTTTAAGAACCTGGGGTGATACCTTAGTTGCAGCCATCGTGGCACAATCACATACATGTTCACTTTCTTCTGGCACTTTCTCTTCTTTTTCACCTTGCTTCTTCTTCTCTTCTTCAGACCAAGGGTCAGACAGTGGTTCCAATAGGGGTTCTGAATTTTCTCCCAACCGTATTTCACCAGCAACAGCAGTAACCACTGCTTCAGCAATTGTATCCACTGTTTCTTTATTTGACTGTCCTTCTTCAGTTTCCATCCCTTCTGGTATAGACTCCAATGCTACAAAACATAAATCATCACTAGAAGCATCATTTTTAGCATAGAGTGCAAAATTTTCATCACCTAGCTCATCAAGTAAGCTACTCCAGTCAACAAAGCCTTGGGTGAAAAAGCTTTGCTGATCTGGTTGAACCACTGTTGGTGTAGCTTGTTGAGGTGCAACTTGTTGCACCTAAACCTGTGGAGCTGGGGCCTGGACATATTGTATCTGAGGAATAATGGTTTGGACATAGTGAACAGGAACAGGGGTTGCAGGGTGTGCATAGTGAGCAGTGTTTACATGATCAGCAGGGGTATATTGGGAATAATGCATAGTGGTTTGGTTATTTTGTGGTCTAGAGTTAGAGCTAGGATGTGTGACGATTGGTCCACTGGTTTGACTCCTACACTCTCTAGCAAAATGACCTAACCTATTACACTTGTAGCATTTTATCTTTGATTTATCCAACCCAACTTTCAAGTTCCCATGTAACCCTGGAAATTTTCTCCCTGTCCTTTTGTAAAACTTGCTGGTTCTAACACTCAGCAGTGCAAGTTGGTGCAATATGTCCATTTCCTCTAAATTAGTTGGATCAAAATGTTGGAGATCATTGAGTTCAAAGCACAGATTGTCAGAATTCTGGTTTTCTCCATTAGCTGTAAAAGCATAATTAGATGAGTAAGAATCAGAGTTGTTAAAAGCTCCACTAGCTATTATGTCAATGTAATGATCATAACCCTGATCCTTACTACTACCAGATTCTTCCTGACCCAAAAGAGCTGTGTTGCCAAATGAATAGTCATCTACAACCTTCCCAGGCTCTTGTAACTTCTTTTTCTGGTTCAACTCCCTTTCATAGGTCAGGAGTCTACCATGAAGCTGGGTTAGGGTCAGATTTGAACCCAACTGAATTCCTGGTTACAAAAGCAATTGTGTCCCATTTTTCAGGAAGTGACCTGAGAAACCTACTATTTTGTGTTGCATTAGCAAATTCAACCTTAACAAGTTTCAGTTCACTTATGAGACAGCTAAATCGCTCAAACTGTTGTGTTAATGATTCACCCTTAATGTGACAAAAGGTTTCATACTGTTGGTTTAAAATTTCCCTGTTATTTTCAATTACTTCTTCAGCCCCCCAAACTGTTTCTTAAGTGCATCCACAATTTCTTGGCACTGTTACAGTGTAACAGCCCATCATAGATCTCATTTGGTAGTGCGGATGCAACGATGCTAAATGCCTTGGCATCCAGTTCAATTTTCTGAAAATCCTGGTCAGTATAGTTCTCAATTTTCTTAGGAACCATGACCTTTAGATCCTCAGCACTCAGAACCATTGGAACATGTGGTCCAAAGATAACCGACTTCCAACATCCGGTATTTTGTTGAGCTAAGATGTGACCCATCGTTCGCTCCCAGATATTATATTCAGATCTGACCAACATAGGTGGTTTGAAGAGTGAACCAATGTTATTAGTGTTATCCTGTGATTGTGACGTCATTCTGGTTGTTTTTCAGGCACTGAATAATCAACTTTGTACGTGATTATACCTTACTCTGTTTTACAACTTAAACCGAACAATCGAGAGTATCAATGAAATTGAGCTGAACTTTTACGTCAAAATGATTGTTAGATCAAGTTTGACTGTCCTAGCTCTGATACCAATTGTTAGGATCTGAGTTTCTTTTGATTGTGTTTGTTTGATTAGAATGGAGATGAAACAGAGTTAAATGTAGCGGAATTAAATGAAACAAACTTTCAACACACAATCAATGGAAGAAATAGTTTTCAGCAAACATGTTTATCTCATAATCGAATGATTGTATTTATTACAATAATCAACTATAATGCATGCATGCACTAATCTCCCCCTCAGCCTGAGCTCACTATGATTGTTCGTACAGAATGACTTGGTGATGAAGAGAGCTAATAGAACAGTACAGGGTACTGTTCTATTTATAGTACAGAACAACCACTGAGCATCTTCTGGCTGACGTCACCATGAAAGTGAGATCTAACCTCCTAACAACCTCTAACCACTGATATCTAAAAAACTGATTACAAGTATAATACAAAGAATAGAGTAAACTACTGCTTCTTCATTCCACTTTTATAGCTCCAGCAGTGCTTTGTGTCTTCAGCAGTACTTGAACCATATCAGTAGATTGAGCATTAGTGCTTTATCTTCAGCAGTCTTTAGGGATCAGCGGTTGTTGTGAAGAGCAGTACTTAGAGGTCATCAGATGATAGGGCCACTTTCAAGGGGAAAGATCTGATGCAAACAACTGCTTATGATGAATCCACTGATCTGATCCAGTTTTGGCTTTATCAATTGTTCCTTTGTAGGGTCCAATCCCAACAACAAAAGTATTACACAAACTCAACATACATAGGGAGTATTTAACTCACCCAATAGATGATGTATTGCAACAACCTGCAGTTATATAAATATAGTTTATTACTCCAAACATGTTGATGTCATATGTAGCAGGACAATAAGTTATAATATATATGATTATACTTGCCTTGAGTACCAAGGTTGTCATAAGTATCCGTGTAACAATAGCTGTAGAGGATAGAACAACAACAATCATTAGAAATACATTTGCACAGATATGATTTTGCTCCTAAATAAAAGTAAGTAGCGAATTGTTAAATGCATAGCAATTTAGCAACCCGTATATGGTAACAAATAAATAAAGACCACCCAATCAGTGCAATTTAGCAGCCCGTAGCTGTAGACTATTTGATCCGAACGAAAAAGATTAAGACCATCCAATCTGTGCCGGAAGACGGACCTTCCTTTGGGTCGTGTAGATTTAATAGTATCAACAATGAACCTTGAGAGGCATATAAAAACATATCCCCAACATTTGTATTATCAATGTGTCGATTATACTTAAATAACATAAAGCATATAAAAAACATTGTCATGCATTAGTTTCAACCTTCACTTGCTTAACGTGTGGTATCAGAACAATAAACTCCCCACCATCTATATCACCAATGGACCTTGAGAGGCACAGGCCGCCAGGCCAACAATGAAGTGGACCAACCTATAACATGATATTCACGAGGTTATAACATTTAAAGTTTTTTTCTCCCAAAAGTTCAAAACTTGAATTAAATTTTCATTTTGTTTACCTCATTCCCTCCAAAGATATTAAGGCGCCCTACTTCAACTTCACTTTCCATTACACGTTCCTTTTCTTCACCATTCTCTTAAAGCCAACTATAATCAACTATGAGCAGCGATACCACTCCAACATGTATGTCTTCATCAATAGAGAAATTGTTAATAAGCTTAATCCATATCTTCTTTAGCACATCCCATGAGATAAGTTACTAAACATTTCCAATTTCTTAAGATGATCTGATTTCAATTCTGAGTAGTCTTCGGGATCAAGAAAGTTGACGGGAGTCTGTTGAACAAGCAACTTCTCCTTATCACACATATAATCAGAAAAAGAATGTCAACAAAAGCATACAGAGCCATTATCATAAATAATAACACTAATTACTTAACTGAAGAACAATTTTCTCCAACACCGGGGAGCTCTTCATCATACATACGACATAAGATAATTCAATTTGTTTCATAAAGCACTCATCCAAATGCAAATGTTTGAGATGGGCTAGTGAAGTTGGAAGCTTGTCTGGTATACAAATTGAATGTCAGCTTATTGGTACCAAAAAGCCACATCCAAATATGCTAAAAAGCAACATTATATTACCTGCATAAAGCCTCTGGCTAGAACTATCAAGAAATCTTTGATTTCAAGTCCAACACTCCTTGCAAAACCCATGGGATTGCCTATCACTCCAACAGAACCAAAAGCCAGAACGATCGCAATGTGTTTGAACATACTATTAAACACATTCATATATTGGAACGGGATAGTTAGACCACAAAAAAAACCTAACATAACATGTCAAATTCCACAAACTAAAGACATCTATACTCAAACCTTGTACATCTCAGGAAGAAGTTGACGTATGTAATGAATAGTCAAGATCTCTCGAATGGATTCCAAACTAGCCAATTGATGAGAAATTGTCGATCGGCTCATATGAATTTGTGCTCCCTCCACATCAGCGAGAGCCATAATACCTCTCTATACACAAGTGCCCAAATAAGTAATTTAATAGGGGCAGTAGACACAATAAATAAGTTAAAAGAAAATAATGCCAAATTTTATTAAAAACTGATTAAAACAAACTAAAGTTGGATAGTTATCTCAATTGTTAGCCTTTCATGGATAAGATACTCTCTTGTTATAAGTATTCCATTTCTTGGCATCCACGGACTGCTTGAAAAGCTGCAAAAAAAAATAAAATAAGATATATAACGCCCACAAGTAAACATATGGGTCGAACTACTCATACAGGTTAAAAGGCAATCAAATTGTCTTTTAATGTATAAACCTTCTAAATAGATTATTATTGCAAGAAAAAAATTGTAAGCATATTTTGGACACACCAATTGCTTATAGAGCTGCTAAAAAATGGATAAAAAGGTTTTGGATCTACCCTTCCTGCCGATAAATAAATGAGTAACACACAAATATATGTAAAGAACGAACAGAAAATCGCATTATTAACAGGATTTATGATTTTCAAACAGAATAACATTTTTTCCCTAAAAATTTAGGGTTTATCATAAGGACAACAACAAAACAATTCGACTCATAAATCTAAACAATCAAAGCAGAGCCGGCTAGAGGGTAAGCTAACTAAAGCATTTGCTTTAGGCCACTGCTCCTCAAAGGCCTCCAATTTGAATAAAAAAATATATATTATTTTTTTTATTGGTTTACATAGTTATCATAGAATGAATGAGCAAATGAGGAGTTTTTGTTCATGAAGTTAAATGATTTTTTTTTTATTTTGAGATTCCAACTTCATATTCTCATCTTCTTTTCTTTTGTTTTCTCTTTTCATATGTTTCTCTATTTTTATTTACTAATAAATGTTTGCATTGGAGGCTAATTTTATGTTTTCTAGAAATGGTTGTATTAGCTTTTATAAGTTTTCATGATTTATTTACTTAGTTTTTTTTAGTAAGCATATATATGCCTGATAACATCATAATCTAGTTTCTTTTTGTAAAACATCACTCTAAGATATAAGAATACCACTATACACTTGATTTACAGCAACAAAAAATAATTTTAGTTAAAAACCAGAAAAGGCCTCGCATTTAGAGTTCGCTTTAGGCATCTTAAAGCGTTGAGCCGGCCCTGAATCAATGGAATACGCCATAAATATAAGCATACAAAATCTGAGCGAGAAATCAAAAAATTAAATGAAATAACAATTTTTCCCAAAAAAAATAGGGTTTATGAGAAGAACAATAAGAAAACATCTTGACCGAGAAATCAAAAGAATCAAATGAAATACACCATTACATTTAAGCATAAACAAATAGAAAACATGATATTATTAATGGATTAAAGAAGATCAGTGGTCGGTTATGGGTCGGTTACCATCAACTATTATTGCACATTTTTATAAATTAGTACATTACATACCATTAAAAAATAGATGTAATCTATAATATAAACATCGATTATCACCAAATATTCAAACATTTGGTATGATATAATCCATAAATTCAAACAAGCGTTCAACCAAAACGATATGATGTAATTCATAAATTTAAACAAACTTTCAACCAAAACATCAAATACTTAGAAATGATGTAAAGTCTAAAATCCGATAAAAAATAGACTTGGTAGAAGTTTAATCCCAATCTTCATCTTCAGTGAAAGAGTCATCAACTGTTCTCTTATCCTGTACAAACAAACAAAAAATGCATATGCAATAATATTAAGGAAAAATAACTCATAAGGTAAAAAATAGGAATACTATTACCTTTTTCTATTTTCTCTAAATTGTCAATCAAGTCTTGTAATTGTACTCCACGAACTTGATTATCTTGTAAATCCTTTGGTGAACTCCGTATCCAATCCTGTGAACATATCGATGACTTGGCGGTTTTCAGAGTAAGAGAGCTTCTATATTTATCAATGACCCGACCACCACCGGTACTAAAAGCCGACTCGGATGCCACAGTTGAAATTGGCATCCCTAAAACATGTCTAGTAAGTTGAGAAAGAACCGGAAATTTCTTTGAATTTAACTTCCACCAACCTAACACATCAAACCTATCATCTCCTTTTATCACTTTTTCAGTTTTGTCACGCAAATATATATCAAGTTCACTATTATTAACCCCTCTTTCACATTTTTTTCTCCAAATATTTCAAATAACCATCCTCTAAATCAACAACCTTCTCACCATCAACCGAACTAGAAGAAGAAAATATTTTTTTTTTCTCAGTTGATTTATCCGTCTTCATCTTAAAAGCATAAACAACTCTACTAATGCTTTTTCAACTTGACTCTCAATTTCCTTAGCTTCCTTTGAATCTTCACCATATATCAACTCAAAACAATAATTAAGATAATGCATTTTGTTTTGGGGGTCTAAAATTAACGCCACATACATTAGTAAATTCATATTGGCTAAATTTTCCCAATATTAACAAACGTTGGAAAAGTATATAAGAATAATTAGAAAATTAGACACAATCAAAATGTATACAATAAGTATTAGCAAAAGTAGGCAAAACAAAACATAATGTATATAATTAACTCTCCACACATCCAAAAAACAATATAGGTATGCATATAGCTATATAATGAAATAGAAAGAACAAAGCAGTGAGCCAAATTAAAAAAGTCAAATTGATATTTCTATTGTTTAGTATTTCTTCTATGAGTCTTTAAAAAATTGCCCTTCAAGTTTTCCAACAAGTGCCCCTCAGCTTTTCAACATTAAAAAAATGGGCCCTCAAGTTGCCTAAAACTTAAGTAAGTACCCCTCATGTTATTTAAAACTTAAATAGTATACTAATTTGGTCTTCCATAGCAAATTTGGACATTCATACCAACTTGGTTTTCCGTAACAAATTTGGTTATGTGTACCTAATTTGGTCATAAGTACCAATTTTGTCCATACGTATCAAATTAGTCATCGGTCCAATTTTGTCTATACGTATCAAGTTAGTCATTAGTAGCATAACATATCCATAGCAGAAATGTCGTAATTGTCAATTGACGATTATGGCAGTTATCCTTGCTAAATGTCATGTCGTTTCATCAAGGGTTGTAATGTATTATTTTTTTTGTATAGTATACATTCGTTCTTGATCTCTCTAAGAATTATCTAACTAAATATTCGTAACTACCAAAAATATTGAGCATATCTGATAAATAGAACGTTGTCCAATCTAAGGGTAATTAAATTGTAAGCTTGACGGTTATTTATAAGGAAAGTAATAACATTACCATAAGCATTAATTAGCCATTACTCTTAATAGGGCTAATATTAATAGCTTACACTTTACTTTTGTTGTATGAATACTAACCCTTTCAACATTTGTTTTAGGATAGGTAACTTTTTTCATAATTGTATATTCTTATTGTTATACTTACATACTTTTTTTTTGTATCCGCTCTAGTCCGAACGTTTGATTTCCTCTCATTCTGCCTATGGAGCAGTATGAGAAATAATATATTAGCTCAGGTTTGTATATTATTACTATATAATTAGAAGATAGAGATTTTATTATGTAATCCTTGTAATCATCACAATTATACTCTTTCTCTCCATCCTATCATTCTTCGCACCACCAAATATTGTTTAGTTGCCCGCCCTCTCAGATGAGTTATTTCTACATTTTTAGAATTTATTATCGTTTTATTGTAACTCGTATGCTAATCGTTATTTGTGTAGAAGTACAAGCGAAATGATGTTTAATTTTGAGTCTAGTTCCTTTCTGATTTGATATAATTAGCTTCTTCTTTAATTTATAATCACATAGTTTGAGCCTCTTTAGTCTTTATCATCCCTTGTTAGTGTCACACCCCAATCGATGGCGGAAACATCGGAGTGAGACGAAAACAAAATTGTATGATACATAATAACATGCTAATTGTGACAATTATTAAATAATTCAAATTTCATTTCATATTAAATGAGAAATACATTGTTTTGGAATGGAAAGTACAACATAATGCAAATAAACATAACAACATGAAACAAATACTTAAATTAAAGTTAAGGTGTGTTTCTAGTCCGCCATAAATATCGTTCTTCATGCGGCATCACTAGTTTCCTGCAAGATGTATTAAAATACAATCAACAAAAGTTTGTGAGTATATGATGTGTGCGGTGTGTTATAAGTTTTCATGTATATTTTAAGCCCTTTTTAACACTTTAGTCAAGTTTTAAATTTATGAAACATGATATTTTACTAACACTAAACACACATATGGGCAAGTGCACCCATCGTGAGCGTAGTATAGCGTTGGTAAGATACCGAGGTCGTCCAAGGACACAAGAGCTTTTAGTACCGGTTTATCCTCAACGTCTAATCAAATCAAAACTTTAGAAAAAGGTTTTAAACATGAAAATAAAAACTAAAAATGTTGAAAATAAAAGAAAAACAGATAGCCAAGATGAGTCACTTGGATCCGACTCGCCTTTAGTGTAACCTTTGATGATTTCCGCACTTTTGCACTTTTAAGAGATTATCTTAGTTATAGTAGTAGACCCCTCTTTTGAAGGTGACGTTACCCTCAACCCAGTAGTTTGAGTCAGCAAGGATACAATCCTAAAGGGTCGGAATATTGAAAGATAATTAATTAAGTTATTAATGCGTAATGTGGTAGGCCCCTCTTTTGAAGGTGACGTTACCCTCGGCTAAGTGGTTTGAGTCAGCAGGGATACAATCCCAAATAGCCGGGTTAATGTATTAATAGTAGTTTACATAAGAGGGGATCAAGCCATTCGCACCCCCGCCATCCAATACCAGTGGGTATTGAAGGAGGTCCTAGTAAGCTTAACCCAGGTCCTTGCAGGATCTATACACTGAACAAGGCAAGAACCTTACCAAACCATTCCCTTAACCCCCGACCAGGTAGCCAACATATCTCTATATAGACCGTAGAGATATGAATGGTGTAAATATTTTATTTTATATAGACAGTAAAATAACGCCAAGACACCACGAACAAATGATAAGGAAGTTTCACCTTCAACATAAGAAACTAGTTATTAAAGTCATTAATACAAAACCAAATAAAAAGTGCGAAAAGATTAAAAATCAAAAGTATTACACTAAATGCTTGTCTTCACCAAGTGATGTAAGAGACTTAGGCAAACATGGCCTTTGATTTTCAAGAACTCTTACTATCAATCTTGGATCCCGAGACTACTACACACACTCTATGATGGATGATGGATGATGGTGGTGGATGTGGGTTGTAGTGGTGGTGGAGTGTGGGTGAAGTGGGAGAGAGGTGGTTTGTCAAGGGATGCCTTTGAATTGAAGCAAACACCTCTATTTATAGCCTGCACAGAAGCCCGGACACGGCCCTGTGTCCATCCACTTTCTCTTTCTTCATTAATTGCAATTTGTCTGCATTAGCTCTGTCACGGTCCCAGGCCCGGTTTGACCCGGTCCAGGAGCCGTGGGACAGAAACCCCGTGGGACATTAATTTATTTAATGTGGCAGCAGAATTATTAACAAGATCGTTAAAACTTGAAAATACCTGTTTATTTTATTTCATAACTTGGGATAAACCCTGTAATTTACAATAAGGTGATTTCACTGGGAAACCCCTATTTTATAAAAAAAAACATGTTTCTTTAATTAATCGAGCCACTTCTTCAAGAGTATAGTGCTACACGGCACTTTTTCCTGGATCACAGCAGGTCACCTGAAACATGTTTTAAAAATATTTTGTCAGCGGGGAAATACTGGTGAATCATTCATTTTGCACAAAATGACCCATTGTTATAATATACAGTATTAAGGGGGATTACATTGTTTATATATCAATCAATTACCCAACGGTATTTATCACTCGACTCGTTTCTGTGACTATGGTTATATCACCCATTGGCTAACCCGTTGTCCAATGGTGATGGTTATCAAGTAATGTATACAAAACCCCACATACCGGCTGTAATTGAAGACTACAAAGACTTAATCCCTGTAATTATAACTTTGAAAACAAACATGATTTTGAAAGCAAATTTGGTAAAAAGAGAATGACTCACTTTGCAGATTTAAACGGGTAGAGTTTTAGCCTACTGATCAGCCTTGTAACCTAATTTAAATAACAATGCACACGAACTAGGTCAATTAACTAATACAGCATTTACGATAACTCACGAGATTAAACCCTCACAACGAATGACAAAGTGCAATACTTAAACATCCATCGAATTCACGACGAATGACAAAGTATAGCCCTAATTTGGGCAGCACTTAAACATCCATCGGATAGTTTCAATCAATTGGACATTGAATCGTAATAGCGATCGAGTTAATACCATGTATCGTAGCAGCGCCTTCCTAATAGAAATTATGATTTTGGGCAGTGTATCTTCGTTTTTTGAGAAAAGTTTTCGACACCACTGAACTGCTCCTGACCCAACCTATTTATAGCTGATTTTTGGGGTTTACGCGGCCCGCGTAAGCCCCCTCTTGACCTTACGCGGCCCGCGAGGGAAACCTAGGCGTAGACTAGGGCTAGCGTGTAATCGGTAGGCCTGCCATGTGGCTGCCACGTGGCCTGTTCACATCTCCGGCGAATTGATGAGTTGTCGCGGCCCGCGTAAGCATATGCTTACTCTTACGCGGCCCGCATGAAATCCAAAACCTTGATTTCTTAGTTTTTTATGCACATTAGGGTTTCAGGGGTCCGGGTTTTCACTTACGGGTCGTTTTGGGATATTTTTGAAGGTCCTTACATCCTCCCCACCTTATTTAGAATCTCGTCCTCGAGATTTACTGAAATAAGTGAGGGTACTTTCGCTTCATCTCCGATTCCAGCTCCCAAGTGTATTCGGGTCCTCTTTTTGACTCCCACTTGACCTTGACTAGTACCAATCTTTTGTGCTTGAGAAACTTGATCTTTCTGTCTTCTATTTGAAGTGGTTTCTCTACGAACTTTAGCTTTTCATTTACCTCTATGTCTTGAAGAGGTACTACCAGTGATTCGTCAGATAGACATTTCTTGAGATTGGATACATGAAATACGTCATGTATTCCAGCTAGTTCCTCTGGTAGTTGTAAGCGGTAGGCGACCGGTCCTATACGTTGGATTACTGGGAATGGTCCTACGTATCTTGGACTTAGCTTTCCTTTCTTCCCGAATCGAACTACTCCTTTCCAAGGAGAAACTTTCAAGAGTACTCTGTCTCCAACTTGGAATTCTAACGGCTTGGATTGTCTGCATAACTCTTCTGGCGATCTCGAGCCGTTTTCAGTCTTTCCTTGATTTGAGTGATCTTGTCGGTAGTTTCTTGCACTATTTCAGGACCTGATAATTGACTTTCTCCTATTTCTGCCCAACAAACTGTAGTTCTACATTTTCTTCCATACAGTGCTTCGAATGGGGCAGCTTCTATACTTGCATGATAACTATTATTATAGGAGAATTCAATTAAGGGTAGGTGGTTATCCCAATTTCCACCAAAATCTATCATACATGCTCTAAGCATGTCTTCCAGGGTTTGGATCGTCCTTTCGCTTTGTCCGTCAGTTTGCAGATGGTATGCAGTGCTTAATTTTAGTCGGGTTCCCATTGCTTCCTGGAAACTCGTCCAGAAATGGGAAGTGAAACAACTATCCCTGTCCGATACAATGGAGAGTGGGACTCCATGTAAGGATACGACTTCATCTACATACAACTTGGCCAACCTTTCCATGCTAAAGGTTTCTTTCATGGGTAGAAAATGAGCTGATTTGGTTAATAGATCCACAATTACCCAAATCGTGTCATTACCTTTTCTGGTTTTGGGCAATTTAGTAACAAAGTCCATAGTTATAAGTTCCCATTTCCATGCAGGAATTTCTAATTGTTGTAGTAGACCTGAGGGTTTCTGGTGTTCTGCCTTAACTTGTGAGCAAGTAAGACACTTGGAAACGTATCTAGCTATGTCCTTTTTCATTCCTATCCACCAGAAGTTATTCCTTAAATCTTGGTACATCTTATTGTTACCAGGATGCATGGTATACCTAGATTTATGGGCTTCTTCTAAAATCTTATTTATTAATTCTCCTTGCTTAGGTACCCATATTCTTTTCTTGTGGAATCTCCAAATTCCATCACCTCCTTGCTCTAATTCTTTTACTCGTCCCTTCATCCCTTCAGCATCATTCTTGATTGCTGTTTCCTGAATATTCTTCAGTTGTTCCATTAAATCTAACTGTAGATTTAATCTAAGGGCACGAACTCGCTTTTGCTTTTCATGATACTTACGACTTAAGGCATCTGCAACTACATTCGCCTTTCCTTCGTGATATTGAATATCACAGTCGTAATCACTTAAAATCTCCATCCATCTTCTTTGCCTCATGTTTAATTCTTTTTGCCCAAATATGTATCTTAAACTCTTATGATATGTATAGACAGTAAACTTACTTCCATACAGATAGTGTCTCCAAATCTTAAGGGCAAAAATTATGGCTCCTAACTCTAAATCATGAGTTGTATAGTTTTCTTCGTGCTTTTTTCAATTGTCTTGAGGCATACGCAATTACATTTTTGCGTTGCATTAGCACACATCCTAATCCTAACTTAGAAGCATCACAGTAAACTTCAAAATCTTATGTTCCTTTTGGTAAAGCTGGAATTGGGGCATTTGTTAACTTTTGCTTTAAAATCCTAAAGGCCTCTTCTTGCCTAGGTCCCCATTCAAACTTAACTGATTTACAGGTTAGCTTAGTTAATGGAACAGCGATCTTAGAAAAATCCTTAATAAAGCGCCTATAGTACCCAGCTAATCCTATAAAACTTCTAATTTCCATAGCTGTTTGTGGGACTTTCCATTTGGTGATCGCTTCTATTTTAGCAGGATCTACGTGAATACCTTCGTGATTCACCATGTGTCCTAAAAAGTGCACCTCCTGTAGCCAAAATTCACACTTCGAGAATTTGGCGTAAAGCTTCTCCTTTCTTAACAAAGTTAAGAGTGCATGCAGGTGCTGACAGTGTTCATCCTGACTTTTGGAATAAATAAGTATATCGTCGATGAAGACAATTACAAATTTATCCAAATACGGTTTACAGATCCTATTCATCATGTCCATGAATGCTGCAGGAGTATTTGTTAATCTAAAGGGCATAACTGTAAACTCGTAATGACCATATCTAGTTCTAAAAGCAGTTTTAGGTATGTCTTCTTCTTGTACTTTCAATTGATGGTATCCGGAGCGTAAATCTATCTTGGAAAAGTATCTAGCTCCCTGAAGTTAATCGAAAAGATCATCGATCCTAGGTAATGGGTATCGATTCTTAATTGTAACCTTATTCAATTCCCTATAATCGATACACATTCGCATCGAACCATCCTTTTTCTTTACGAACAACACTGGTGCTCCCCAAGGGGATGAACTAGGTTGTATGAATCCTTAACTTAGCAATTCATCTAATTGCTTTTTTAATTCTAGCATTTCGATGGGTGCTAACCGATAAGGTGCCTTGGCTTTTGGTGTAATTAGATGAATCCTAAATTCTACATCCCTATTTGGTGGAAATCCAGGTAGTTCTTCTGGGAATACATCCAGATAATCTGATACTACCGGAATTTTCGTAAGTTCCTTATCTTTAGTGTTAATGATAGCTGAGATCATATACACTATTTCTTGTTTTCTTGAATAACTGGCCAACTTCATTACTGAAATGAATTTCAGTGGCTTTCGTGGCTTATCTCCTGTAATCACCACTAATTCTCCTGTGGGTGTATGAATTTTTATGGAATTCTTATCACATAGGATTCGAGCATGGTTGGCTACTAACCTATCCATTCCTAACACCACATCGAATTCAGCTAAATTCATAGGTAACAAGTTTGCAGAAAATTTATGACCTGATAGTTCTATAATTTCTTTTTGCAAAACCGTATCTATGTTGACAGAATTTCCATCTGTCGTTTCTACCATAAAAACTTGCCTAAGTTTCGTTAATGGTAGCATAAGAGCTTGGCAGAATGAAGTATTTATAAAACTTTGGTTTGCACCAGAGTCAAATAATACTTTCGTATAAATGTTGTGAACTAGGAACGTACCAGCTATCACTTCAGGGATTAGTTCTGCTTCCTGAGTAGTCAACTGGAAGGCTCTTGCGTTTTTCTTGGTAGTTCCTTCTGCAGGTTTAGCCTTGTTATCTGCTGGTTTAACCAATTTAGGGCATTCTGGTTTGAAATGCCCAGCTTCTCCACAGTTATAGCAGGCCCTTGTTTTCTTTCTGCAATCTTCTTCACGATCTCCTACAACTTTGCAGAAGTTCCAGGTTTCATTACATTTTCCGAAATGTTTCTTTCTGCAGTTCCTACAGAATGGCGGAGTGGAAGATTGCCCAGTTCCTCTCTTCTTGAAACTGCTATTATTACCCACACGAAATCCTTGGGTAATTTTCTAAGCCAATTCCTTTTTCTTATTTTCTTCTCGCGTACGCATCAGTCCGTCTGTCAAAGTGTTGGCTAGTTCCACCGCATCATCAATCGTGCGGGGTCTTGCAGCTTTGACAATGTCACGGATCTCCCTAATTAAACCCCAGATGTAGCGAGAGATAAGTACCAGTTTTGGCGAAGCCAGAGTAGGCACAATTCTGGCATATTCGAAAAACTTCGAAGTATACCCTCGACAATCAACATTCACCATTCGGTGACTCAGGAATTTATTTGCCATCTGCTCTTTTTCGTATTCTGGGCAGAATTTTCTTTCCACCAGACGCTTAAACTCCTCCCAACTCATGGCATAGGCCATGTCACTTCCCTTAGCTTGTAATACCGTATTCCACCATTCTAATGTTTCTTCCTTAAAAAGGTGAGAAGCATACATGACTTTATCCTCCTCGACACATTTACTTATTTTGATTACTGCCTCGGTTTTCTCCAACCAACGCAGTGTTGCAGTCTCCCCTTCACTGCCTGCGAACTCGACAGGTTTACAGGCAAGGAATTCCTTGTAAGTGCAACCAGGCGTTGCAGCTTTCATCCTTTTGAAAATTGGGGCTTGCAGTACATCATTATCGTTATTATTAATGTTACCGCCTCCGTTTATGCTATTACTGAAGTTGTCTTCATGAATACGTTAACTAGGAATAATTTGTTGAGGTTCAACTGGATTTCGAGCAGCAGCAAGGATTGCTGGAATAGCATTGGCTATTCCCTGAGCAACGATATTCTTGATATCTTGCCTATTCAAAAATTGATCTTCATGGTTTTGTTCAGATTGGTTAACTTCATTAACGGGTTCATTACCAGCGTGTTCCATCTGGTAATTAATATATATAAGTGATTAGTAGAAAATAATTAACAACTAAACATAACAAAACAATCGCATATAATCACATTGACACGTATAGCCAAAATTGTCGATTTTTCGACTTCCATTTTTATATATTATAGTATGCTTCCGTACACACCCGTTATCTTACAAAAGTTTTATTTTTAAGTTATTTTACAGGATTATACTTTTATTACTATTATTATTATATTGTTATTATACAACCATAACTACACCATCATTATCTGCTGGCATCTCAGAAGCGACGTTCCCTCTCGTCGTACTTCCAAGAGATCTGTTCTCCCACCTCCCGGATTCGATTCTCTGCGTCCACTAGCTCCTCGCCAAAACGGCGGAGTTCAGCCAAGTTCTCATTGCTCATTGGTGGGTTTGGTGCAGGCTCGGGTCAAACTGAGGGAGAAAGGTATAAGGGTTGTTTAAAAGATTCTGGAACTGCCAATCATTGGTCCACCATTCTTTCATTTCTCCTAAAGGTCTGGTATTGACAAGGGGATCTGGGATGGCCGGTTCCAAATTCACTGGGAGTTGGGTTTCAGCAGGATAAGTAAAGAGGTTTTCATTGACAAGCTTAAGGATATCACAGTCTGCCAGCATGCGATCCAACTCTTCCCACATTGGCATTTCTTCGGCTCGCCTGGAGCTTTCCCCGATCTCTATTCCTTTTCCTTTATCCATGGGGTCCTCCGTGTTGGCAACTTTCTTAGTTGCTGGTTTCTTCCTGCGTACACGTCTCCAGCCCACGAATCTTCTTTTCTTTTTCGGCTTTGGTTTCTCCGGAGGTTGAGCTTAGAATTCCATAGGTTCATCAGTGTCAGCACAATAACCGGTAAAGTCTTTGGAAACTTCTATGTTAACAGAATAGAGATTGAGATTCTGAAGAGCTTCAGACAACTCATTCATGCTGTTTAGCAGACATGAAGAAACACACAAAATTCTAAGTTAAAATTTTTGGTAAATAGAATCACAGAATGGCAATTAGAAAAATTAAGTATTAATTACGAATATCTAATACAATTAAATAATTGATTAAAACGAAATATTGCGATTTTAATATATATCTATTACAGATTACAACTGAAATTCGAAATATACCAGTGGTTATGCATCCGTAAATTATTTTAGCTAGGGTATAGGAGTATTATGCTCAACATGCATTTATGTAAAGTTTATCATCTTTCTTCTACTAGGTGGTTTTAAAATTTCTAGCTCGTATATGACATAGGTGCTGGTACTAGTTTGGAGATTCAACTATAAGTTAACATTTACTGCGGTAGTGGCTAACATGCAGAGATTTGCCCATTGTTCATCTAATTCATCTTCCCATGGTGGGTTATTGCCTACTTTCTGGGTTTCCTTATTAATCATTATTCCTTTTGGTTGTGACTTCTTTATTTTCTCTTGACTTTTTCTAATAATCCCATTTCTTTTCTTAATGGTAAGGGGTTTCTCAAATTTTGCCTTACGAACAAATATTCCTTCCTCAGTATCTGCTGAGTATCTTGAGGAATTTGATTGAATTGAGGTTCCCTTATCTTTTGGTGAACTATGTAATTGACGATATATGTCCGAAATTCTTTGCTTACCCATACTGTAAATTAACAATTAGTCAAATAACAAAAACACATAATCACAGGATGGCAATCAGTAAAATTAAGTATTTCTAAATACTTAATTGGCTTAAATCAGTGGCTCTGATACCACATTTTTCTGTCACGGTCCCCGGCCCGGTTTGACCCGGTCCAGGAGCCGCGGGACAGAAACCCCGTGGTATTTATTTAATGTGGCAGCGGAATTATTAACAGGGTTGTTAAAACTTGAAAATACCCGTTTATTTTATTTCATAACTTGGGATAAACCCCGTAATTTACAATAAGGTGATTTCACTGGGAATCCCCTATTTTACAAAAAAAAAAAAACATGTTTCTTTATTTAATCGAGCCACTCCTTCAAGCGTATTGTGCTACACGGCACTTTTTCCTGGATCACAGCAGGTCACCTGAAACATGTTTTAAAAATATTTTGTCATCGGGGAAATACTGGTGAATAATTCATTTTGCACAAAATGACCCATTAATCAATTACCCAACGGTATTTGTCACTCGACTCGTTTCTGTGACTATGGTCATATCACCCATTGGCTAACCTGTTGTCCAATGGTGACGGTTATCAAGTAATGTATACAAAACCCCACATACCGGCTGTAATTGAAGACTACAAAGACTTAATCCCTGTAATTATAACTTTGAAAACAAACATGATTTTGAAAGCAAATTTGGTAAAAAGAGAATGACTCACTTTGCAGATTTAAACGGGCAGAGTTTTAGCCTACTGATCAGCCTTGTAACATAATTTAAATAACAATGCACACGAACTAGGTCAGTTAACTAATACAGCATTTACGATAACTCACGAGATTAAACCCTCACAACGAATGACAAAGTGCAATACTTAAACATCCATCGAATTCACGACGAATGACAAAGTATAGCCCTAATTTGGGCAGCACTTAAAAATCCATCGTATAGTTTCAATCAATCGGACATTGAATCGTAATAGCGATCGAGTTAATACCATGTATCGTAGCAGCGCCTTCCTAATAGAAATTATGATTTTGGGCAGTGTATCTTCGTTTTTTGAGAAAAGTTTTCGACACCACTGAACTGCTCCTGACCCAACCTATTTATAGCTGATTTTTGGGGTTTACGCGGCCCGTGTAAGCCCCCTCTTGATCTTACGCGGCCCGCGAGGGAAACCTAGGCGTAGACTAGGGCTAGCGTGTCATCGGTAGGCCTGCCACGTGGCCTGTTCACATCTCTGGCGAATTGATGAGTTGTCGCGGCCCGCGTAAGCATATGCTTACTCTTACGCGGCCCGCGTGAAATCCAAAACCTTGATTTCTTAGTTTTTTATGCACATTAGGGTTTCAGGGGTCCGGGTTTTCATTTACGGGTTGTTTTGGGATATTTTTGAAGGTCCTTACAAGCTCCACACACCCCCGTGTCCGCTGGGCACGGCCCCGTGTGCAGAAGCGTATCTGTACTATCAAAATTTGCTTGGATTCTGCAAATCTATGCGTTGACCACAGCCGTGTTGTGTTGGGCACGCCCCCGTGTCAGGAATAGAAGCTTCTAATGCTTTGACCTTTCTGCAGACAACTGGCCACACCCCCGTGTCCGCCGGGCACGGGGCGCGTTCAGCCTTCTGTTTGCTTGTTTTTGCTTGGGAAGATGATGTCGAGGGGTCGGGCATGCCACGTTTGTTCATTTTCTTGTAATCATGTTAGATTTTGATGCATATTTGCTCCTTTTGTTCATTTACGCTCATTTAATCCTGAAAATACAAAAGGAAGACAAAAGCACACTTTTTTCCAACATTAGTACTAAAAAGGGTTAGTTTTATACCTCATTTGATGTAATTTATATGTTGCATTTTACACACATCAAATACACCCACACTTGAATCTTTGTTTGTTCTCAAGCAAAACTCTTTATAATGTGGCTTACACTCCCAAATGGAATGGGTAGAAGAGAAGTTTTTTTGGGCTTGACTTGAGTGTCGAAAATCCAAGATCTTTATTAGGCTTTATTTTTATGTTATTTACAATCTTATTCATTATAATTTATTTAGAACATTTCATAAGAGAAATTTTTTATTTAGGCATAACGTGCCTTTTTAAAATTCCATTTATATACAAGTTCACATACCTCACGGGAGATCACTCAACACTCGGCCGAAGATGTATTTTTGTGAAACACTCGAGACCGGCATGGAACTTACTTCTACCATATGTTTGCCAAGCAATCAATCCTCCTCCTTTTTAACTATACTCCTTTGTAAATATCAAGAGGACTTGGGGAAGGGTTAGGCTTGGGTTAAAGGTATGTGGTTTTGGGTTAGTAGTTAGTAAAAAGGCGAAAAGCGTAAAAAGCGTCGGTTGTCGTAAAACTTTTTGTTTTTGTGACTTTTATTCAAATAAAGCATTTTCAAACAAAGCTTCTTTTGAGGAACTTATTTGTTTATTGCTAGACTTCTCTTTTTTTATAAGGAATGTCACATGAAAACCGAGCTTTTTACTAAAATAAAGGGTTTAAAAAAAAGGGTTTTTGGTGGGTAAAGGGTGTTTGTTTTGTGGGTTTTAGAAACGAAAAGGTTTAGGCTCAAAGGGGTTAACTAGGGGGATTTTGGGTAGGTGATAAAAAAAATTGAAAATAATGGTGTAGAAAAGAAAAAGGGTTAGTCCTAATGCGTCCATCATTTACTTACTTGGGTTTAAGTTGGTAAGGACCGGGAATGTATCGTCTTGGCAAGTTCTAGAGTCGTAAGAAACCAAGCGGCTATTCACACAAGAAACGAAAGATGAGCATTTAATTTAAAGATGTATGCTTTTATGCTCAATAAAGGCTCAAAACTCACTTTTTGTGGGAATGAGTTTTTAATGTGATCAAGTATATATAATTAAATTTTAACTAGATTTGTCATGTCGTTTCATAATTTTCTTATGATGGTTCTTTTTATCACGACGCTATCGGTTGTAAATTTGTAAAAATATAACCTTTTTTAGAACTTGTTATTCCCAATTTGAACCAAGACAAGTAAAAAAATGAAAAGTTTTTGAAAAAAATTTGGGGTGATTAGCGGTTCCAATAGAGTTTTGTGTAAGGCTTGTTATTAGGACTTGCAAAATTCAAGGTTTTAGCATCCCCCCACACTTAAATTACACATTGTCCTCAATGTGTCCCAAAAATAAGTTTTTAGGTTGATTGAATGTGTAAAAAGGTGTTAAAAACAAGGTTTTGGTGTTACTGAGCATCTGGACATGGCCCCGTGTCGGATGAGCATGGCCCCGTGGTCAGATTTCCAGTAACGAAAACTTACAGAAGGTGGACACAGGGGCGTGCCTGGTGAACACGACCCCGTGTTGGGCAAAAATTAAACAAACAGCATGTACTGGGTAGTGGACACGGGGGCATGCCGGCTAGACACGACCCCGTGTTGACAATCTGCAATCATTGAAAACAGGTTTCGGCTTTCAGTTCTGCTTTCCAGGCTTGTGTAGCACTAATATTTAGTGCTCCCAAGTATCCTAGGTACCTGTTTTACTTAAAAAAATACCACACCACACAAAATAACCAACATCCTACTTTACCATAGTTTCATCATCCACAACACATACTAAAAAAAAAAGAAAAATGCAGGAAATTAAAAGTGTTAAGAAAGGTAAATTGTTCAACATTGGCACACAGGCCATGAAATTGTTTGTGAGAGATAAAGGGTTAACCTGTTACGACCTTCAACCGTGTAATGCCTCCTCCAACGCCTCCCGCTCAATCCATGTAGTCATCCTCGTCATCATCCCCTCCTTGGCCCGCCATGTACTCCCAGATGTTGCTGATATCATCCTGCATGCCGGAGATGTTTCTTTCTATAACTCCGACCCGGACGTACATGTTGCATGCCATATTATAGGTGTTCCGGGTGCACATGAGATTTTCCTGCAACAAATCATGTAAACTTTGGAAGTTAGGAAAACCACCTCCTTGGGAGGAGGATTGGCCCGGTTCACCATGATGCTGATACTGGTACTGGGGAGGAGAACGGATATGTGGAGCGTGAAGGACGAGAGCTTCTTGGGGGTTCCACGCATGCCCTTGAACCGTCTGAAATCTGACTGTCCCGTCATCTGCTTCGTTGATTAAATTCATGGAGCGACATATGACAAGGTCCACTTTTCCCGACCATGGGCCCTTCTGGAAGGACCTTGGCATCCTTTGCATAAAATTCTTGAAGAGGCGGTAGATCCATCCTCCAAAAAGGATAGGAGTCGGGGAGTGGCAAGCTGGTTCAAGTGCATGCTGCGAAGTAGCAGGTGTGGAACATCGAGGTTTATACGGTTGTGAATGCGGTAGAGGAAAATCAGATCACGCAACCCTACCACACCACCACTGTCATGTCTCTGGCAAAGGGAGTAGCTGAGGACCCTATGGATGTAGCGGTAGAGAGGGTCCCTCAACTGTGTGCTCTTGGTCTGGCTCGGGTTATAGTGTCCCTCCCCAATCTGAGCCCATGCAGCTTGGCGTTTATCTTGTAGAAGTTCGCGGAGACCACCAGTGCTCTCTTCCTCTCCAACATCCTCTTACGAATACAACCCGATGATTGCCCCAAATTGTGCAATTGAAATTGAGTACATAACGCCTGCACAACGGAATTCCACCCCCTCATTGTCAAATGGCTTCGCTTTTGCCTTGAAGGCAAACGTGCTATAAAATTCCATGTTATACTCGTGCACGGAGTGAAGCCGAGTGCAAAGAGCTGCTCGCAGTGGACCAGTAACAAGGTTGTTGAAGCGGTCGATTTAGCCTACTGCTTCTAAAGTATCCAAGCAAACTTGTCGGGGGTTTTCTTCGGGCCTTGTCTTGAGAACCTCAAACCGTGCTTGAGCAACATACTCATTCGGGTTGAACCTAATAAACTTCTTAGCCATCTGAAAGTAAACACCAAACAATTAGTATGAAACAGTAAAATTCTCGAAGAAAACTGAAAACAGTCAGCTGAACACGACCCTGTGTTCAGTGGACACGCCCCATGTTCGCTGAAAAATAGCTGGACACGCCCCTATGCTCGCCGAGCACGACCCCGTGCTCAGGCGTCTATTTCCCAAAAATTTGATTTTTAGTCCCAGTTTCGAAAACTTGAAAATTTTTGGTCCAGTAGGGGCGGTTTTCCCCGAAAATGAAACCCCAAGTGACGTTTTTCCCAAAACAAACCGTTTACCCCTGCAATTTCACCTTTTTCGGTTCAAAAACACGGGTTTGAGGTTTCTGTGAGAAATCGGGCAAATCTACACACAATTCAAGTTGATTTACTTCCTATAGCATGAATCTATACTAATACTAACATATATAAGCAAAAATTTGAAGTTTGATTCGGTTCAAGTTGAAGAACCCTAGATTTATCCCCAAATTTTTTATGTTAAACTACATGCAAGTGATTAATCTAACTACTTATAATGATAGAATCATACCTTGACGTTGTTAGAAGTCGGGGGAACATTAAAATCTGCAGAAAATTTCGCTAGAACCAGAGAGTTCTTGGGGAAACGGGGCGTGTTGAAATGAAGAAATGAAGGAAAAAGGGGTTTTATCCCCGACAGTTGCGCGGACATAGCCCCGTGTCCGCTGGACACGACCCCGTGGGTGGGCAAAAATAAAAAAAATTAAGTGCTTGTGTGAGTGCCCTGTTTCCCGAAGCTTGGTTTTAGAAATCTTACCGATTTAGATGCTTTCCCGATGTGCATAACTTACAAGGTATGATGTTGATGCTCGAACCTTCGTCTTATTCTTCGGCTACTTTTAGCGAGATTTCTTACTCTTCATCCTCAATAAATCCTTGATAAAGCTTTAGCCGCTGGTCATTGACTTTGAATGGAATTCCATTCCGAGATTTAATCTCAATTGCACCGTGTGGGAAAATGTGGGTGATGGAAAAAGGTCCCGTCCACCTAGACTTTAATTTACCAGGAAATAATCGAAGTCGTGAATTAAACAATAGAACTTGATCTCCCACCCGAAATTCATTTGGTTTAATGTGTTTATCATGCAAATTTTTCATTCTTTCCTTATAAATTTCGGAGTTAGAGTATGCGTGATTTCTTAATTCGTCTAATTCATTTAATTGACAAAATCGATTTTTACTGGCTATTTCTAAGTCTAAGTTTACGTTTTTAATTGCCCAGTAGACTTTGTGTGCTATTTCTACCGGCAAATGATAGCTTTTTCCATAGACAAGCTTATATGGGGTTATACCTATTGTTGTTTTATGTGCGGTTCGAAAAGCCCATAATGCGTCGTCTAATTTGTCATCCCATTCCTTTTTATTTAATCCTACGGTTTTTTCAAGTATTCTTTTTAAACCTCGATTAGTCACTGCGGCTTGTCCGTTTGTTTGAGGGTGATATGATGTTGAGACCCGGTGATAGACCCCATACCTTGTTAAAAAAATTAAAGTTGATGGTTACAAAAATGGGTGCCTCTACCATTTATTAATGCTTTTGGAGTTCCAAAACGAGAGAATAATCGCTTCAGAAATCTTACCACAACCCTTCCATCGTTTGTTGGAAGTGCTTCGGCGTCAACCCATTTAGACAAGTAATCTACTGCCACAAGTATATATTTGTTTCCTTTTGACGGTGGGAAAGGTCCCATAAAGTTGAGTCCCCACACATGAAAATTTTCACAAACAAGAATGCCATTTTGTGGCATTTCATTTTTGGAAGAAATATTACCTGATCTTTGGCAAGCGTCACATGTCTTGATAAGACTTTGGGCGTCTTTGTAAATGGTTGGCCAATAAAATCCTGAATCAAATACCTTTCGTGCGATACTAGCGGTACCATGATGTCCTCCGTATGGACCTTCATGACAATGGCGGAGAATTCTCCTTGCTTCACTACCATGCACGCATCGACGGATGAGTTGGTCGGCACACATTTTGAAAAGATAAGGATCTTCCCAAAAATAATACTTTACATAGGCAAAGAATTTCTTTCTTTGATGATGTGACCATCCTTTTTGTGATTATACCGCTAGCTAAGTAGTTAGCATAGTCGGTGTACCATGGCTCTTCTCGGTATTCCACCATTTCTAGGGATTCTGTTGTGAATTTTTCATTGATTTGCTCGTCCCTAGTTGCCTCCAAAGCTGGGTCTTCCAAGCGGGAAAGATGATCTGCAGCGGTGTTTTCTGCTCCTCTCTTGTCTTTTATTAATGTCGAATTCTTGGAGGAGTAGAATCCATCTAATCAAACGCGGTTTAGCATCCTGTTTCTTAAAGAGATATCGAATGGCTGCATGGTCTGTATAAACTATCGTTTTAGAAAGAACAAGATAAGAACGAAATTTATCAAAAGCAAATACCACAGCTAGTAATTCTTTTTCTGTTGTAGTGTAATTTTCTTGTGCATCATTAAGTGTTTTACTAGCGTAATAAATTGGGTGAAAATGCTTATCTTTTCGTTATCCCAAGACAGCTCCAACTACAAAGTCATTTGCATCACACATGATTTCAAAGGGTAATTTCCAATCAGGCGCTATCATGATAGGTGCATTGTGTAACACCCCAAAAATATAGATCCATATTATAAATTAAATATCGATTACGGTCAAGATAAAATAACTAGGAGTAAATAAGCTAGTTAATCATAAGTCTTGAAATAATGAGAACAAGTTGGTTAAAATACCCTTTAAATAACTTGCATAAAGTGGAGGGACCAATTATGGGCAAATGTAGTAAAGTTTTGATTAAAACAAAATTAACTCAACAAAAACACACACATACGTGTGTTCCTGCGATCTCCACAGGAGCTTCTAGAGCTCAAACCCTAAATTCCAAGAATTCACCAAATTAAAAGGGGAAATCAAGCCCAAATCGAAATCCAAGCATAGATTAGTGATCACCTCAGTGAAGTGATCATAAGGTATGTCAAAATTGTCAATTTGGTTTCATCTCAAATTCTTGATGAACTTGTGAAATCGAAATCTAAACTTGATTGGTTGAAGTTTGGATGAAATTAGGGATGAAATCATGTCTAGGAGTAAACCCTAGTCATTATCTTGTTGAATTAGTGTTTAAACTATGAAATCCATGAATATCCACCATGTGTGTTTAGTGGGTTTTGTTGAAACATGTTAAACACTAGAATTATGGTTGTTAATCTAGTGTATTAGAGCTCTATGAAGTAAATCCGTATTGTTGATGTGAAAAATTAGACATGAACTTGTAAAATGATGTTTAATCTTGGCTAAATAGTTAGTCATGGACTTGATTGTTAATAGTATGAAATTATGCACTTTAGGTGTTTGATATAATGCCTAAGAGAAGATAAATGTTGAAAATCGGACTAAAAACGCATATTTGATTAATATGGTGAATTATGCGTTATGTGTTATGAATAGAGTTCTAAACATCTATAGTTGAACTCTATAGGCAAGGAAACCGAGTTTTCAAGCGTACAAGCCGAGGGCGATACGCGCTTGAAAGGAAAGCCTTGAAGGTACGCAACTTTTAGTTTCTTACATTATGCATAAATATTGTTTTTAGAAATGTTAATGGAAATGTAGTGTTATACCCGAGTTTGGTAAGTCATAGAAGTGACGAAGTTTACTCCACAAACAAAACGGGTCAAAATAAACGGATAAACTAAGTTTGATATGTCATTGAAGTGACGAAGCTCACTCGACAATCGAACGGGCCAAATCAATGGTATAATTAAGTTTGGCTTGTCTTTGAAGTGATGGCTATCGCTCGATAACTCAACGGGTCAAACAATGTTGCATAATCGGTTGAAATTGAAGTGGCTTGAATGTACGTAACTATGGTTTCGTTACATTGTCTCTAAATAGTGAGTATAGCTTGTTGAATTAGAATTAGCATTAATGGCGAATCCGTATTGTCGTTAAAGTGACGGAGCTCACTAGACAAATAAAACGGGTCAAAATATTGGTTGGAATAATGTTTGGATTGTCATAGAAATGGTGGGTTCCATTAGACAACCAAACGGGTCAAACAAGGTCAAATCTGGAAATGTTGAAGTGAGTTACTTATCACTAATTGATTTAATGGTTGAACGCGTAAGCCGTGAAACGGACTCGCTAAACTTGACGCAAATAAGCCCTTGGATACGGATCAGAACTTTAGCATGGTGAAATTGTAAAAATTGCTTTGATGCATATGCTTGGATTATGAATAACCAAAAATGACGCTAATGCGTGCGCAAACCACAAGATGGTAGTAAAGCACTAGTGTTTGGTAAACCCGGGATTGGGTGAAAGTTGTGCGAAAACTGGTGATAATAATAAACGGGTTGTATAATTTACAAACAAACGGGTCGAATAATCAAAAAGTGTATTTATAGGTCCACTGCCTATAAATCGGATTTTTATGTGAACAATGATGATAAACGAGTCCGTAATTTAATAACGGCCGCGTAGGAAAAGGAATCACCTAAAACAGACTCGTAAAACACAAGTTATGAAGTTTTAAAGTTGAAACTTGGTTAAAATTCGGAGCTGGGCATCTGCAGCTCAAAAGAACAAACATTCTGGAAAAAGTGGGTCGTCGCGCTACGCGACGGCTAGACCATGTAAGCGTCGCGTGACGCAACACAAGTCGCGGCCCGCGAGAGAATACCCTCTAATGGGTCGCGCCCCGCGAGGACTCCCAGTTCAGGCCAAAGTCGTTTTCTTTCATATTTTCACATAAGAACCATGTTTAATTGATCATTCAAGCCTCTAAACTAACTTTTTTAAGTGGGTTATGAATGTAGGTATATGTTACAAGACCCCGGATAAAGATCAAGCGACTTTCAAGAATCGAACATACCGAACAAGCTGCCGCATTGATCTATTTTGTTTTAGTTAATATGTAAACTCTTGAAATTACATTTTGAAGGTTTTAAACTAGTAGGATGATGACTAGAATACTTTGATCATGTATGATTACAAACCCAACAAAGTGTTTTGAAAGCTCGTATTTTTGTAACAAATGCGTGTTAAATGTTATAAATCGTGTTATTGTAATACGGGTGTTACACATTGACTAGCATTTCTTTTAGTGTTAGAAATGATTGGTTGCAATCCTTGTCAAAGATGAAAGGAGCATCTTTTTCAAGTAATTTTGTTAGAGGTCTTGAGATTTTTGAAAAATCTTTGATAAATCGTCTATAAAATCCGGCATGCCCAAGGAAACTTCTGATAGCTCTAACGGGGGATGGGGTGGTAATCGAGAAATAGTGTCTATTTTTGCTCGATCAACCTCCATTCCTTCACTTGAGATTTTGTGACCAAGTACTATTCTCTCCGTTACCATGAAATGGCATTTTTCCCAGTTAAGGGCGAGGTTAGTTTCCTCACAGCGGGATAGCATTTGTTCAAGGTTATCGAGGCATTTGTCGTATGAATCTCCAAAGATAGAAAAGTCGTCCATGAAGACTTCCATTGTCTTTTCTATCATGTCATGGAAGATGGCCACCATGCAACGTTGAAAGGTTGTGGGGGCATTACATAGACCAAAAGGCATGCGTCGATAAGCAAAAGTTCCATAGGGACATGTGAATGTTGTCTTTTCTTGGTCTTCGGGTGCTATCGGTATTTGAAAGTAACCTGAAAAACCATCTAAGAAACAATAAAATTTGTGATCGGATAATCTTTCTAACATTTGATCAATAAAAGGTAAAGGAAAGTGATATTTCCTTGTTGCCTCAATTAATCGACGATAATCAATACATACTCTCCATCCTGTGACGGTTCTTGTTGGTATTAATTCATTTTTCTCGTTAGTTATTACCGTCATACCTCCTTCTTAGGAACTACTTGGACGGGACTTACCCACGGACTATCGGAGATTGGGTAAATGAGTCTGGCGTCAAGTAATTTGATGACTTCGTTTTTAACCACTTCTTGGACATTTGGATTTACTCTACGTTGTGGTTGTATTACCGATTTATAGTCATCATTCATTAAAATTTTGTGCATGCACATGGAAGGACTTATTCCTTTAATATCTACAAGCTTCCAAGCGATTGCGTTTTTGTGTTTTTTCAAAAGTGTGACTAATTTTTCTTTTTCTAAACTAGTTAATTTTGATGAAATAATTACAGGTAATTTACCATCTTTGTCTAGAAAAGCATATTCCAAACATTTTGGAAGTTCTTTGAGCTCAAGAGGTGGGTCTTTAGGAGACTCCTTATTCGGTTGCTCATTTCCGATTAGATAGAAAAATGAGTATTTGAAGTGGAGAAAAATCACTAATACTTAATTTTTCAAAAATGTAGTTTGGCATTATATTAACAAAAAGATCTTTACCAATTGTAATATTACTAATAAAGGAATTTTGAAAGAAACATGGAACCGGTGTAATGTTAATTTCAAATGGATCTTCTTTTATTAGCGTAGTTTGATCATTTGTTAACTTAATGCTTATTGTTTCGTCAATTTTAGTGTTAGTGTTTAACTCTTTTAAAAACTTAGCATGAGTGGGTACTAAACAATGATTTTCGAAAGAAGGTGACAAGAGATTAATTTCTTTAAAATTAGACTCTTCTAGGATTTTAACGATGTCGGACTCACCTCTTTCATTGTTTAACTCATGTGTCGGCTTTTCACTTACTTGATCTTCCATTTTTACCTTTTCAACTATCTCTTCTTTATTACATGTTAGTTCTTCCCTTGCGCGGGATTCCTCTTCCCTTGTGTGGGCTTCTTTTATACAGCGCTCGATAGTGTTAAGGTGTTCTATTATCTTATCGGCTATGGGTGTGATAGAATAAGGATCTTCAAAGCTTGAATTCGGATGACCAGACTCTAATTTAAAGCGTTTAAACAATGAGAACTTTAACTAAACTTCAAATTTTCAATGATTCACAAACACTCACAACCTATTCAAATGGCCATCCGTTCGGATGAGACCCATTCGTTCGGAACACATGTTGAACACTTAACCCGTTCGACGTTCTGACTTCAACCGTACGGCACTTGTGCTTCTGTTCCCATGTACAGGCTAACCCAACGCGCTCCCTTCAATCCAATCCAGCTTGTGTTTACTTGCTAAACACACACTGTGAGTATACTCGAACCCATTTTCGTCTAACACACTTTTGGGTGTAACATACGTTCTCTATAAAAAACATAACACTTAAACGCATTACGAATGCTAACTGCACTCGCATGTTATACGTGATTAGTTGAATTACTTGTTGCTATTCCCACACAGTGATCATCTAGAACGCCTCTAGCAACGATAGTACTATAGTTTGGACTCAGCACCTGTGTGACAGGGGTTGCTAGGGATCACATTACTTTACCTCACGTGTTTGCTTGGTGAACATGTGTCGTGCATACTCTACAACGCAGTCTTGTGGTTAGGACGTATCATTGATCGATAGCTTATGTGATTCGCCTATTATGTGTTACATGCTGGTTATGCGTAAACGCTTTCTATACTATATCTATATAAACTTGTATACTCGCCAATACCTTTTGTATTAACTTTATTTTAACGTATGTTGCAGGTTAATCGCAGATTATCTCGAATCAGCTTAGGAAGTCTAGAAACTCACATAAAATCTAGGTTGTCGGATTTGTGTTGTTTGAGAGACATGAAATCTGTATGACATTTTGTTGAGATATTGTTTATTAGTATGGGATAATGAACGCATTAACTATTGTCACTAAATAGTTGTTATGGATTCTCTTGAGCAATCTGATTCGCCTAGTGTCGTGCCCTGATGATTCCGCCATCGGTTGGGGTGTGACAGGTTGGTATCAAAGCCATAACTATAGGGAATTAGGTCGAGTCGTGATAAACAGACCTAGTCTATAGTCTAAGTACCAACAGACCCATCGTACGAACCCATTTGGGGTATTGTACGAACCTACATGTTGTTATACTCTTGCTCGAATTTACAATATTATGCTACACCTCCGTACAAACCCACGTACTGCATCTTCGTACGAAGGGAGCCTTTCCTAAGGCCGAAAAATCTACTTTGCCTTTCCTAAGGCTAACACAACGCACACGTTTAACGATACTCGTATAACATCAACGTGTGATTTTGTTGAGATTAGGTGTGAAAACCAAGAACTCTCGGTAAGATCACTCACTCAGCGCATTATTCTTAGCATGAGAACCTTTCGTTGAGTTAGGAGTGATATCCACATCTTAACGGAAATCTCCATTTCTATCTAGTGGAACTCCCGAATTGATTCGGTGAGCACAACCACAGCTAGGAGCGAAGTCGTTAAGTTAGGGGTGAAACCCGCATCTTCATAACCCGTTCCACTCCCTAAAATGGTTTTCAAAAGCTCTCACCAAAGTCTCGACTGTACCAATGACTCGAGCCATGTAGTAACTGAAAGGACGAATGTCGTAGCTGCATCCCAGTATGGGCATAGTCTATTAGGCCAAAGCGTGTGCTCAAACTTGTTGAGAACAGCTGAACCACTTTGGGTAGTCGATGTCTAAAACCCAAGGCACTCTATTTGTTTTCTAGTCTACAATCGCCAATTTTATGCGTCACCAAATTTATTACATTTATATGTTTGCAATTGAAAATTTTACGCTTTATCGATTTCTCGATTTACCGATTTTCGCTTCCCCGCTTTACAAATGCACAACTCGCACATCCATCGCAATCTAAAACAAGAGCCGAATGTCTGCAACAAAACTAAAGTCTAACAACTCTCCCTCTTAAACGCGTCCTCGCGTTATCTATACAAGTATATAATACGATGTACGATCACATACGCTTATGTGAATACATGAAAATATAGGAATTTCGTGTCTCCTATGTGGCTCCTATGTGAATACGTATTACTTTATCAACTGCAACAAGTTTTAACGTGCTCAATTGCATCGCAAATCTCAAAATCATTATGATCGAATCTCACTCCAAATCTCTCTCTTTGTCTAGATGTCCTCAAACGCTTTCAACTCGCGACGTCAAGCTCGAAGAAACGCCGATAAGAGGATCGCCTCACTCGTGGCCAAGGTTATTCCTCAAATCATCTCGCAGATTCAATCCCTTAACGACTCTCAAACATCAGAAGACTCTAAGACCAACGCGCCAAAATCTACATTCTCCTACAAACAATTCAAAGCTTGTGACCTGATGGTCTTCACAGGTGAAGGAGGTGTATCTCAGTTACTTCAGTGGTTTGATGCCATCGAGGTTACCCTTCGTCAGAGTGGGTGCCCCGAGCATTTTCGTACCACATGCGCGACAGGAGTATTTCAATCAAGAGCCCTCGACTGGTGGACAGCCGAGCGTAACAAATGTGGGAGCGAGGCAGCCTACGTGCTCTCCTGGAACGAGTTGAAAGAACTCATGAAGGAAGAGTACTACCCTCCCCACGAGGTTCAGAGCTAGAAAACGAATTTTGGGAAATCAAACAGGTTGAAGGTGACAACGCCGGCCTCATAGCAAGGTTCAAACAGCTTAGCATTATCTGCCCAAGCCAAGTCGACACTCCAGAAAAGGCCATCAAGAAGTACATTTGTGCCTTGCCTGAGTGTGTAGGTGATTTTGTCGAAGCTGCAAGACCGGCTACCATCGAAGAAACCTATCTCTTGGCCGTAGAAATCCATGACAAACGAGTCTTGGCGGGATTCTTCTCCAAGGATGCCACCAAGAAGGCTAACCAAGCTACCACCAAGTCATCTGACGACACCACACAGCCGCAAGACGCCGACAAGCCCAGCCGTAGGTGAAAGAACTCGAGTTTTAACTGCTCAGCAACAGCTCCACCCCAAACAATTTTAAACCCCGAACCTCTCCGAGTAGTTCCAGTCCACCAAAAGCGTGCCTACGCTGGAACCCTTCCCCTGTGCCCGAAGTGTACTTATCATCATCAGGCAGGAGCTAACTGTCGCTATTGTGCGAATTGCAACTGTTTTGGTCACTTCACCCATCACTGCCGCACAGGGCCACGACATCAAGGCATGTTAGCACTCCCTGCACCGCCAACACAGTCCGCAGCCCTAGCAGCCGCTGATGCGTGTAAGTTTCCTATAGTTTTTAATGTATATTTTAATCCCTTTAACACTTTTAGTCAAGTTTTAAATTTATAAAACACGATATTTACTAACACTAAACACACATATGGGCAAGTGCACCCATCGTGAGCGTAGTATAGTGTTGGTAAGATACCAAGGTCGTCCAAAGACACAAGAGCTTTTGATACCGGTTTATCCTCAACGTCTAATCAAATCAAAAGTTAGAAAAAGGTTTTAAACAAGAAAAATAAAACTAACTAAAAATGCTGAAAAATAAAAATAGATAGACAAGATGAATCACTTGGATCCGACTCGTGTTTAGTGTAACCTTTGATTATTTCCTCACTTTTGCACTTTTTAAGAGATTATCTTAGTTATTATAGTAGGCCCCTCTTTTGAAGGTGACGTTACCCTCAACCCAGTAGTTTGAGTCAGCAAGGATACAATCATAAAGGGTTGGATTATTGAAAGATAATTAATTAAGTTATTAATTCATATTGTGGTAGGCCCCTCTTTTGAAGGCGACGTTACCCTCGGCTAAGTAGTTTGAGTCAGCAGGGATACAATCCTAAGTAGCAGGGTTAAAGTATTAATAGTAGTTTACATATGAGGGGATCAAGGAGTTCGGACCCCCGCCATCCAATACCAGTGGGTATGAGGTCCTACTAAAGTTGACCCAGGTCATTGCAGGATCTATACACTGAACAAGGCAAGACTCTTACCAAACCGTTCCCTTAACCCCCGACCAGGTAGCCAACATATCTCCATATAGACCGTGGAGATATGAATGGTGAAAATCTTTTATTTTATATAGACAAAATAATGCCAAGACACCACGGACAAACGATAAGGAAGATTCACCTTCAACATAAGAAACTAGTTATTAAAGTCATTAATACATAACCAAATAAAAAGTGCGAAAAGCTTAAAAATAAAAAGTATTACGCTAGACACTTGTCTTCATCAGGTGATGTAAGCGACTTAGGCAAACATGGCATTTGATTGTCAAGAACTCTTACTATCAATCTTGGATCCCAAGACTACTCACACACTCTATGATGGATGATGGATGATGATGGTGGATGTGGGTTGTGATGGTGGTGGTGGGTGGGTGAAGTGTGAGAGAGGTGGTTTGCCAAGGGATGATTTGCAAGTGAGCCAAGCACCCCTATTTGTAGCCTGCACAAAATCCCGGACACGGCCCCGTGTCCATTGGGCACGGCCCCGTGTCCATTGGCACGGCCCCGTGTCCACCCATCTTCTCTTTCTTCATTAAATGCAGTTTGTCTGCATTAGTTGACCACGCCCCCGTGTCCGTTGGGCACGACCCCGTGTGCAGAAGCGTATCTGTACTATCAAGATTTGCCTAGATTATGCGAATCTTTGCGTTGACCACGGCCCCGTGTCCGCTGGGCACTCCCCCGTGGTGGGTGATAGAAGCTTCTACAGCTTTGTCCTTTCTGCAGACACTTGGGCACGCCCCCGTGCTCAGTGAGCACGGGGCGTGTTCAGCCTTCTGTTCTCTTGTTTTTTCTTGGGGAGATCCTGTCGAGGGGTCGGGCATGCCACGTTTATCCCTTTTCTTGTATTATTGCTTGATTTGGCTGCATTTTTGTTTCTTTTGTTCATTTAAGCTCTTTTAACCCTGAAAATACAAAAGGAAGACAAAAGCACACTTTTTCCAACATTAGTACTAAAAAAGGGTTAGTTTTTTGCCTCATTTGATGTAATTTATATGTTGCATTTTGCATACATCAAATACCCCACACTTAAATCTTTGCTTGTCCTCAAGCAAACCTCTTTATTTTGTGGCTTACACACCCAAATGGAATGGGTAGAAGAGAAGGTTTTGGGTTTGTCATAGAGTGTCGGGATTCCAAGAGTCTTTATTAGGTTTTATTTTTATTTTATTTACAATTCTATTCGTCATGATTTATTTAAAACATTACATAAGATAAATTACTTATTAGGGCATAACATGCATCTTTAAAATTCCATTTATATGCAAGTTCACATACCTCACGGGGAATCACTCAACACTCGGCCGAAGATGTATTTTTGTGAAACACTCGAGAGCGGCATGGAACTTACTCCTACCATAAGCTTGCCAAGTAATCAATCTTCCTCCTTTTTAACTATAAACCTTTGTAAATATCAAGAGGACTTTTTGGGGTAAGGGTTAGGCTTGGGTTAAAGGTAGGTGGTTGGGTTATTGGTTAGTAGAAAAGGGCGAAAGGCGTAAAAAGCGTCGGTTTTCGTAAAACATTTTGTTTTTTGTGACTTTTTATTTTTATAACTTTTTATTTTAATGAAGCATTTATTCAAACAAGCCTTCTTTGATGAGCTTTGTTTGTTTCTTGCTAACTTCATTTTTTTAAGTCACAAGAAACCGAGCTTTGTTACTAAAATAAAGGGTTTAAAATGAAAAAGGGTTTTAGTGGGTAAAAAGGGTGTTTGATTTGGGTTAAGAAATGAAAAGGTTTAGGCTCAGAGGGGTTAACTAGGGGGATTTTGGGTAGGTGGTAAAAAAAATAATGGTGTTGAAATAAAAGGTGTTAGTCCTAATGCCTCCATCATTTACTTACTTGGGTTTAAGTTGGTAAGGACCGGGAATGTATTGTAGTGGCAAGATCTAGAGTCGTAAGAACCAAGCGGCTATTCACACAAGAAACGAAAAAAGAGCATTTAGTTTAAAGATGTGTATTTGTATGCTCAATAAGGCTCAAAACTCACTTTTTGTGGGAATGGGTTTTTATGTGATCAAGTATATATAATCAAATTTTAACTAGATTTGTCATGTCGTTTCATAATTTCCTTATGTTAGTTCTTTTTGTCACGACGCTATCGGTTGTAAATTTATAAAGATAAAACCTTTTTTTGAACTTGTTATTCCCAATTTAAACCAAGACAAGTAAAAAAAATGAAAAGTTTTTGAAAAAAAAATTGGGGTGTTTAGCGGTTCCAATAGACTTTTGTGTAAGGCTTGTAGTTAGGACTTGCAAAATTCAAGGTTTTAGCATCCCCCCCCCCCCCCACTTAAATTACACATTGTCCTCAATGTGTCCCAAAAATAAGTTTTTAGGTTGAATGAATGTGTAAAAGTGTGTTTAAAAAGCAAAAATTTATGTTACTGGGCGTCTAGACACGGGCCCGTGGTGTCCGGGCAAGGCCCCGTGTCCAGGTTGCCAGTAACAAAAATCAGAAAAAGAAACAGAAGCCTGGGCATGGGCATGGGGGCGTGTTCAATGGACATGTCCCGTGTCCAGTTACCAGAACTGGGCGATTTCCTACAGAATGTTCAGCACGGGGCCGTGTTGGTTGGACACGGCCTGTGTTGAACTTGCTGTAACGAAGAAAAATCTGCGAGAGGCTCTGTTTTTGTGCATGGGGTGTTGGTGCAATTTTCCCTTGGTATCCTTCACCATCCCGAGTGTGTTTTATCCATTACATCATCATCCAAACACCAATAATTTGTAAAACCATCATTCATTAAAACTAACATATTACAAATGGTCCTAGAGAATTTAAAGGTGAAAAATAAAACTAAAGGTCCTAAGATAGATAGGTCAAGTGGTACATAAAATCATCCTAAGGAGTTCTATCTTTATCAAAATTTCCGGAAATAGCTTTCCGGTATTTAAAAGATTCGTAGAACTTCAGACCGAGGGGTATTCCCTAGATGTTATTAAAGCCATTCTTCTATTTCTCTTGGGAGGAAGAAGGCGGGCTCGTTTTCCTCAACATCTTGCGGAGGGGGAGTGACACCAACCGGAACCCCTTGTAATATGTCACGAGGGGGCTCCGGATGTATGGCGTACCATTCGGCCGGTATGATGACTTCGGGTACCACATTCCATGCCCTTTGGGTGATAATTGGAACCAAAGGAGGAGAAGCGAGAATGTTCAACCTTTGGTGCAAAAGGTTGACCTCTCGAAGACATCCCTCTAGTCCCACCGTCAAATGATTGATACGGTCGAAAAATGCTTCTTCCACTCCTGTCATCTCATCAATGGCCTCTCTTAAAGCGTAAACATAGTTTACAAGAGAATCTTCAACCGTTGATGACCTTCTACCTTGTCGGTTGTTTCTGGAGTGCGATGAAGATGTTCCGCTAGTTCTGCTCGCCATTCTGAGAAAACAGACCGAAAAGAGTTCAATTTTATTGAAACAGTACCTCAGACACGGCCCCGTGTCTAAAGAGCACGGCCTCGTGTTCAGGTGTCTGCGGATTTTTGGAACAAGGAATCTTGGAGTTTTAAATTATTTTCATGATTTTTAGAGCATTTTTACGCAGAAATAACTTAAAACCTTGTTGTAGAACTTATTTTTAACAAGATTCCTTGAGTAAAAATCTAACAAACATCACAATAAAGCTTAGAATCATGATGATTTCAAGCTCTAATGGAGGTATTAAGGAAAAATTGAAGAAAAAGGTAATGGATAAAAGTGGAAAAGACAAGATGGTTGTTGGGAACCTTCTTTAGAATATACCTAGGATGGTATGTGTGAAGATCCACCAGATCTTTGTCTTTGGAGTGGTCCAAATATACAGGAATCTTGCTGCCTTTATAGAAAATGACAGCAAGCTACACACGGCCCCGTGTCGGCTGGACACGGCCCCGTGTGCAGGCAAGATCCTGACACAATTTGTCCGTATTCTGACACGAAGTCAGACGGGAATCTTTTGGTGGACACGGGGGCGTGTTAACCTAGACACGGCCCCGTGTCTAGAGGCTGTTTATGAAGTTTCGTCTATTTCTAAGGAATTTATCCGGGTCGGGCGGTTCCTTACTGGATGGAACAACCCCAAAGTGCCTGAGGTACCTTAATTGCTCTAGATTAAGACGAGAACGCAAGAGGTTGTCGGTGAGGGTGATTCCTATGCTAAATGTAGGTGGACAAGTCCAACCCTTTCCTAGGCTCTCGTTAAAGAATGTGCATGCCGAATCACTCAGGTCTATGTATGCACCGAACGAAGTCGATGGGGAGTCCTTCACGGCACAATCGACACAGGGATGACTATCGCTCAAGTCTTCGCCAGGGCTAAAGGTGATATCGGGAGCAACGAAGTTGTTTTTATTCGAATGCGATCCCAATAATTTTTCTTGGGTATCATCTTGAGGTGAATTAATGAAGTCCATCTCAAGTTCCTTTACCCAATTAAGAATTAAATCTTCCATTTGAAATAATTCATCAAGAAGCATTTCTCCTAGAAGATTCGATTGGGAGAATTCGAGGGAGAGACAGGGATTATTTTTACTTTCGCCCCTCTTAAGGCTACAGGAAAACAATGGGTCTATATAGTGGGGCTTATAATTTAGAAAATAACATTATAATTCTTTATGATTGCCACCAAATATTTGACACCACGTACCATAAGAGGGTCGATAGTAAAAAAAATCAGTATCACTCATGTTTGTGTCAGAAATTACCAACCGTTGGGATCTTACGATTCTGTTTTCAGTAACTGAAACTTGGGCACGGCCCCGTGTTCAGCTACTGTCTGACTTAAAACATGATTGCCAGTACCAAAGATTGGGCACGGGGGCGTGTTCAGCGGGCACGCCCCGTGCTGAGTTCTGCAGAAGCTGAAAATCTAAGAAAAATTCTAAAAAAATAGAAAAATAAGAAAAAAAACGATTAGGCCGTTGATTCCTAACTTTCTTAAAATCCTTGTGACCCCGGTAACGGCGCCAAAAACTTGATGCGTGTAAGTGTCGTATAGTTTTTAATGTATATTTTAAGCCCTTTAACACTTTTAGCCAAGTTTTAAATTTATAAAACACGATATTTACTAACACTAAACACACATATGGGCAAGTGCACTCATCGTGAGCGTAGTATAGTGTTGGTAAGATACCGAGGTCGTCCAAGGACACAAGAGCTTTTAATACCGGTTTATCCTCAACGTCTAATCAAATCAAAAGTTAGAAAAAGGTTTTTAAACAAGAAAAATAAAACTAACTAAAAATGCTGAAAAATAAAAACAGATAGACAAGATCAATCACTTGGGTCCGACTCGTGTTTAGTGTAACCTTTGATTATTTCCGCACTTTTGCACTTTTTAAGAGATTATCTTAGTTATTGTAGTAGGCCCCCTCTTTTGAAGGTGACGTTACCCTCAACCCAGTAGCTTGAGTCAGCAAGGATACAATCCTAAAGGGTTGGATTATTGAAAGATAATTAATTAAGTTATTAATGCATATTATGGTAGGCCCCTCTTTTGAAGGCGACGTTACCCTTGGCTAAGTAGTTTGAGTCAGCAGGGATACAATCCTAAGTAGCCGGGTTAAAGTATTAATAGTAGTTTACATATGAGGGGATCAAGGAGTTCGGACCCCCGCCATCCAATACCAGTGGGTATTGAAGGAGGTCCTACTAAAGTTGACCCAGGTCCTTGCAGGATCTATACACTGAACAAGGCAAGACTCTTACCAAACTGTTCCCTTAACCCCCGACCAGGTAGCCAACATATCTCCATATAGACCGTGGAGATATGAATGGTGAAAATCTATTATTTTATATAGACAAAATAATGCCAAGACACCACGGACAAATGATAAGGAAGATTCACCTTCAACATAAGAAATCATCATCATCATCATCGTACTCAGTATATCCCACCAATAGCAAAAGCTAAGGTAGGGTCTGAGGAGGGTGGGATGTAGACAGCCTTACCTCTACCCCGTAGGAATAGAGAGGCTGCTTCCAATGAGACCCCCGGCTCGATTGTGGTTTTGCATCAAGCCTTGGACATAAGGCACATAACACTCAGCAATTGAGACAAACGCCAATTGGTGCATGTACCCCCTTGTCTTTCGGCTATCAACGCCACCACATGATGCATGATTAACCATCCCCTCTTTTAACGTTATTTTCACGAAATTAGTGCACCTTCAAAATAAGAAACTAGTTATTAAAGTCATTAATACATAACCAAATAAAAAGTGCGAAAAGCTTAAAAATAAAAAGTATTACACTAGACACTTGTCTTCACCAAGTGATGTAAGAGACTTAGGAAATCATGGCCTTTGATTGTCAAGAACTCTTACTATCAATCTTGGATCCCGAGACTACTCACACACTCTATGATGGATGATGGATGATGGTGGTGGATGTGGGTTGTGATGGTGGTGGTGGTGGTGGGTGAGTGAAGTGTGAGATAGGTGGTTTGCCAAGGGATGATTTGCAAGTGAGCCAAGCACCCCTATTTATAGCCTGCACAGAAGCCCAGACATGGCCCCGTGTCCATTGGGCACGGCCCCGTGTCCATTGGGCACGGCCCCGTGTCCACCCATCTTCTCTTTCTTCATTAAATGCAGTTTGTTTGCATTAGTTGACCACGCCCTCGTGTCTGCTGGGCACGACCCCGTGTGCAGAAGCGTATCTGTACTATCAAGATTTGCCTAGATTCTGCGAATCTTTGCGTTGACCACGGCCCCCTGTCTGCTGGGCACGCCCCCGTGGTGGGTGATAGAAGCTTCTACAGCTTTGTCTTTTCTGCAGACACTTGGGCACGCCCCCGTGCTCAGTGAGCACGGGGCGTGTTCAGCCTTTTGTTCTCTTGTTTTTTCTTGGGGAGATGGTGTCGAGGGGTCGGGCATGCCACGTTTATCCCTTTTCTTGTATTATTGCTGGATTTGGCTGCATTTTTGCTTCTTTTGTTCATTTAAGCTCTTTTAACCCTGAAAATACAAAAGGAAGACAAAAGCACACTTTTTTCAACATTAGTACTAAAAAAGGGTTAGTTTTATGCCTCATTTGATGTAATTTATATGTTGCATTTTGCACACATCAGCCGCTGCACCAGAAGCAACAGCAGCCGCCACACAAGCAGCAGAAGCTCCATCAGCAACCACAGCCCTAACAAGAGTCTTCAACATCAACACCACCCAGGCACAGAACAACGTTGTTGAGGGTACGATTCGCGACGTTACTCCTTATATGTTATACTTGTTCTATTGCTCGATGTCGCCACAATTTGCGACGTTGACTCTCTCTCGCTCTCTCTCCCCCTCGTCCTCACACTTAGACTAAGTTCACACACAAACTATATTACTAGCACTATATAGCATATCACGATATAATGTGTTTTCACCCTAACTACGCGTCCTTAGAATAAGTTACGATAAACGTGCAAGGATTGAACTAATCACGGGTGCACACGGGATTATTTTGGTAAGTGCACGGAAATCGTAGTAAGTTCCAATGATGCCATAACGTTAAAAGCATGGTTAAGCGTGGTGGATACGCCGCTGGTACTTCTTATATATAAGCGTCTTAACCATGTCGACAAAAATGTGACATCTATTCACGGGACGGAAGTGGTGTGGTCGAAGCATGGTGGATACACCGCTGGTACTTCCTATATATAAGTGCTTCGCCATGTTAACAAACTTCTGTGAAGAAAATGCCATGTGGAGTTGAACGTTATTAGACCTCTTATACTATTGAGACTATTTTCAACATGCTAAACTCCTTCGCAAGACGTAACATCTCATTTCATCTCAAACGCGTCAACGCTAGACTTTTCTTAAGTCTACACGAACGCAATCGAACCTTCGCTAAAATCTAACTCGCTGCGCTAACGCTTTACCTCTCAATGCTTCTACGCTTAAACGCTTATCGCACGTGTCATTCTCAACGCTTCGATACTCGCATCGCTTCTCTTTCTCGACGCTTATCGCTCATCGCTTATCGCTTATCGCTTACCGCGTGTCGCTTATCGCGTATCACTTACCGCTCATCGCTTATCGCTTACCACTCATCGCGTATCGCTCATCGCGTATCGCTTATCGCTTACCGCTCATCGCGTATCGCTTATCGCTCATCGCTTACCGCTCATTGCGTATCGCTTATCGCCTACCGCTTATCGCTTATCGCCTACCGCCTATCGCTAGTCGTTTATCGCACTCAACACTCACGCTGCCTCGATACTTCAATCACTGAATCATTTGCGCACACTCGTATCGCTAAATTGAGTTCGTAAACAACTTCATCGCTCAGTTTACTCAATCTCCCCCTCGAACTTGGTCCAACCACTTATCGCTTGGACCGAGGATACAAAATCTATCTGTGCCATGTCAACACACATGACAATGCTCCACGGGACAGAGGCAATATGGCTAAGACATGGTGGATACGCCGCTGGTACTTCCTATATATAAGTGTTTTAGCTATATTAACAAACTTTCGTGGAAAGGTGCCATGTGGGGCACGACGCTACTTAAAACTTTTCGTACTGTTAAAACCTTTTGTAAGAAAAACGAAAATTTTCTTACGAACTTTTAGGAATAAACGAAATCTTTCTGAAAATTTTTAATTAAACCTTCTGTACAAACAAAACTTTCTTACAACGATGATTTAACAAATAACGCAGTTAAACAACACGGCGTAAGGAATTTTTTTGTGAATCAAGTCCTCTTTAAAGTCTTTAAATAACTTAACAAAACTTCTCTTACAACGTTGGTGTGAACATCGACTCAGTTTAACGCCATGCCGTAAGAAAATTTTCATAAACTAAGTTTTCCTTAAAAACTCCTTTCGGTAAAACCTTTTGAGAACTTAAAAACATTTTTGGATCGCTAACTCGTGAATTACTATTCCCCTAGTCAGACGAATCGCTTTACTCATCGCTTCCCCCATGTCACCAAGACGCTCTCACTCGCCAATCCTCGATCGATCGCTCGCTCACCCTCCGCGTACCCTAACATTTTATTGCTACTCAATTCTTACAGTCCTCCTTGCGAATAAATTTCGGGATAAAATTTCCTAAAGCAGGGGAGACTATAACAACCCGCACTTTCGCGCTTGTTACTCTCATTACACTCGTTACGCCTAGCACCAGAGATTCGGATCATAATGTAAACTATATCGCAAACTACGCTACTTCGCATATTTTCGCAAACACATCGCTTATTACAACACGCTATACGCTTACATTTTGTTCGCATATACTATTACGCTATTGCTACGCTACTCGCAGACTCAAACGCAAACTCGAAACGCTGTTACTGATGCTATGACCTATTATATTACTAGTTATATATAGATGTCTAAGTACTAATACTTGTTTGAACGCGCACACGCTGGCACGCGCAACTCCATTTTTCACACTGAAGCACAACAAACACGATATTACTTATCTCACTAAAACGCCTAAAGTACCCACAATGGTTAACACAACAAAACACGTCAAACAAATCAAAAGTTGGAAAACTAACGAACGCAACATAACTGTCCGAATGGACATCCGTCCGGATGACCATCTGCTCGGATGACCATCCGTCCGAATGACCATCCGACCGGACACGGCCTCGCGCACCGCCTTAACTCTCGCTCTCTCCCTATAAATACTAGTCGTATGCCTCATTTCTCCGACTTTAACACTTCCATTCGCTCCCAAGACCCTGTCGTGATTCAAGGCCTTCTTGTAAGCTTTTTCCCTCAAATCTTCGCTAATTTTCATCTCTAATCACTTCTGCACCATCTTCTTCATCAAATCACACACACACACTTCAACTTTTTCTCGAAAATCATCTTATTTGGACCCCTTGAAGGTGGTTTCCACTCGGTTGCTTATGCAAACTGTTGTGGAGCACCATTTAATCAAGATTGGTTCCAGATCTAAAGAATTTTCACACTTTTCAACTAAGTTATGGAGAATTTCAACACTTTTCATCTGGTTTTGAACTCTTCTTCGATTTTTACATAAAAAGGATGGAATCTGGACTCAATCAGACTCTCGACTCATTCCTTAGTCGAGAGCCGGCTTGGAAACGGATTTCCACCAACGAGGTGGACCGATTAACGGGTCAAACATGAAACCTCTCCAAGAACAACGCGACTGTCCGAATGGGTTGGGCCCATTCGACTGAATGAACTGGACTTGGTATGTTTCCGTTGTTTGACACGTCATCACGCCGTCTCCGTTAACTCAAAACTTTTACTTAGAAAATTTTACAAAAAACTTCAACTGCAGATCATCTCGCTCGAATGGCCATCCGTCCGGATGACCAGACTCTTATTTAAAGCATTTAAACAATGAGAACTTTAACTAAACTTCAAATTTTCATTCATTCACAAACACTCACAACCTATTCGAATGGCCATCCGGTCGGATGGGACCCATTAGTTTAGAACACCTGTTGAACATTTAACCCGTTCGATGTTCTGACTTCAACCGTACGACACTTATGCTTCTATTCCAGTGTACAGGCTAACCCAACGCGCTCCCTTCAATCCAATCCAACTTGTGTTTACTTGCTAAACACACACTGTGAGTATACTCGAATCCATTTTCGTTTAACGCACTTTTGGGTGTAACATACGTTCTATATAAAAAACACAACACTTAAACACATTACGAACGCTAACCGCACTCGCATGTTATACGTGATTAGTTGAATTACTTGTTGCTATGCCCACACATTGATACTCTAGACCGCCTCTAGCAACGATAGTACTATAGTTTGGACTCAGCACCTGTGTGACAGGGGTTGCTAGGGATCACATTACTTTACTTCACGTGTTTGCTTGGTGAACATGTGTCGCACATACTCTACAACGCAGTCTCGTGGTTAGGACATATCATTGATCGATAGCTTATGTAATTCGCCTATTATGTGTTACATACTGGTTATGCGTAAACGCTTTCTATACTATATCTATGCAAACTTGTATACTCGCCAATAACTTTTGTATTGACTTTATTTTAACGTATGTTGCAGGTTAATCGCAGATTATCTCGAATCAAGCTTAGGAAGTTTAGAAACTCACATATAATCTAGGTTGTCGGATGTGTGTTGTTTGAGAGACATGAAATCCGTATGACTATTTGTTGAGATATTGTTTATTAGTATGGGATAATGAACGCATTACCTATTGTCACTAAATAATTGTTATGGATTCTCTTGAGCAATCTGATTCGCCTAGTGTCGCGCCCCGATGATTCCGCCATCGGTTGGGGTGTGACAGATTTGTATCAGAGCCACCAGTTTGTTTTAGAAGTCTACGTACGTTAAAAAACTAACAGTCTTCTTCTTACAGACTGCAGATTTTTGGTCCACCTCTTTTTCTACAGATGTGATTTACAGACTGCAAACATTTTACCTCTTAAAAAATAAATTGCGCATTAATTTCTATTTAAGAGAAGAATATGGAAACACATATCCTAATTTCGTATTAACTCATGAAGGTCAACTTGCGAAGATCGATTTGATATTTTGATCCTACAATTTTCTTATATGCCCCGCTTGCGGTATGCGCGTATAATGTATATACGTGTGGGCCATCGAGGGGCGAAAGTGAAAGTGCACTAATTTTAACATTATTTTACTAATTTGGTGAAAATAACGTTAAAAACTGAGGACGGTTAATCATGTATCATGTGGTGTCGTTGATAGCTCAAAGACAAAAGGGTACATGCACTAATCGGTCTTTGTCTTGATTCCCGAGTGTTATGTACCTTATGTCCAAGGCTTGATGCAAAACTACTATCGAGCCGGATGTCTCACTAGAAGCAGCTTCTCTATTCCTACGGGGTAGAGGTAAGGCTGCCTACATCTTACCCTCCTCAGACCCTACCTTTGCTTTGCTATTGATAGGATTTACTAAGTATGATGATGATCCTACAATTTTCTTACCATTTTGGCTTATGCTAGTACAAATTAGGGGTGAGCAAATTAACCACCATAACCGATAACCGAACCATAACCGACATAACCGAACCACTAATAACCGATAACCAATATAACCAATGGTTATGGTTATGAAACTTTGTATAACCGCTCAATCGGTTATGGTTATGGTTATAGTTATGAAGCTTTGGTTAACCAAATATAACCGAAACCGAACCAAAGTTGTGATGTTAACTTTATATAATAGATTTGTGTTTTACAAAACCATATAGAGGGTTTTTACTAAGATAAAAGTACGTTAGTAACAAAATGATCTTGATGTAGATGTCATTGATTTTGATATAGAACTAAGGTGTTATGGCCATAATTGTTTTTGTTTGAGAATTACCTTATTAAAAAGAACTCTAAATCGGTAGTTTAACCAAAAGTTTAGTCTTCGTTATCTTATAAAATAGGCTCAAGCTAAGTTCAAATCGTGTACAACCTTATTTATTTCAAACCTTGCTTGGTTACTTAACCGAAATTAACCAAAACTGAACCATAACCGACTTCATAACCGATTAACCATAACCGAAGTTTGGTTATGGTTATGGTTACCAACACTCCATAACCGAACTAGCGGTTATGGTTATGGTTAGTAGTAAAAACCGACCCAAACCGACCCATGTACAAATCCACATGTAAAGGATGTGTTTCATAATCAGGGGCGGATCTAGGGGTGTTTTGGGGGTTCCTGGGAACCCCCTGTTTGGGAAAAAATGAAAAAAAAAATTAGTGGAAACCTTGTATGATTTGTAAAAAAATATTGAGAATTGGTGAAAATCTACCAAAAGGAACCCGGTGAAAAAAGTTCCTGAATCCGCCACTGTTCATAATTCTACAATTATTGTTTGTTAATCACTTAATTGCAACTAACGCGAAGGATCATAATTAGCTGTTGTGATTTTTACCCGCAGCCCATGAAGAAAAAAAGAACATTCGACATGGGATATTAAAATAGTTGAAACTTTTGTCCAGTAAATGTTTTGACCCTGGATATGTTAAAAGAGGAGGAAGGACCTTGCCAACCAGTCTAGGCAAATGATGTGTTTTAAGAATTAGATTAATATATCGGTTAGCTCGGTTCGATTATTTCGGTTACGGATCGATTTTTCAAGTTCATACACATCCCTACTTGATACACCTTTTTTTGGCTGCACCCAACACACATACATCTTTTACACTCACACACACCTCGGGCGCCCAAATTTTCACAGGCACAAAGCCTGCGAACGAACGTCCACAAATTCTCAAAGACAACCATGAATGCATGCATAAGCTATTAAAAGAATAAATAATAAAAAAGTATATTAAAATGATTCATCAACAGAGAACCAAACAAACAAACCACACATACATGTCGAAATGACATCGGATTTAAAACTCACAGCCACCAAATGTACAGAGTCTGCATTTTTCATGTGCTCCAATTGTTGTTGACAGTCAGCCACGGGATATTAAAATTTAGAGTGAATTTCAAGGATTGTCCTTTATCTTTATACCTATTTTCAGGTGCTGTCATTTATGTTTAAAATTGACGAGTTTTGTCCTTTATGTTTTCATATCATACACGTTTTGTCCTTTAGGCCTAACCCAGTTAGTTTTTTCAGTTAAATTTGGTTATGTGCTATGCACATTAGGGCATTTTTGTCAATTCAAAGGTTGCAAAAGCTTTGAGCTGTAAATCTGCCGTTGAACTTACCTTTGAATTGACAAAAATGCCCTCATGTACAAAGCACATGACCAAATTTAACTGAAAAAACTAATTGGGTTAGGCCTAAAGAACAAAACATGTATGATATGAAAAATATAAAAGACAAAACTCGTCAATTTTGAATGTAAAGGACAACGCCTAAAAATAAATATAAAAATAAAGGACAATTCTTAAAATTCACTCATTTAATATATTCCCATAGGATAATGAGAAATTCTCAGTTTCTCATTATTTTTTTTATTTTTTATTTTTACATGTGAAAATAAGTTGCTAACCACTAAAAGCTGAAAGGATATAAAATGTTTTTTTTTTATTATACTACATATACATTTGTAAGTTGGGGGGAATAGTGCCAGGCAGTTGTCTGGCACTCCTCCATTGGACCAACACGTTTATTGTTTTATATCCATTTTAAAATTACGTTTTAGCCCCCAGCTCAAAATAAAATTACGCTTTTTGTCCCCATCTCAAAATTACGATATTGCCCTCAATTCAAAATTACGACTTTGCCTGGCACTCTCCCATTGGACCAACCAGTTTATTATTTTATATTCATTCTAAAATCACGTTTTTGTCCCTCTTTAAAATTACGGTTTTGTCTCCAGCTCAAAATAAAATTACGCTTTTGTCCCAGCTCAAAATTACGATTTTTCCATCCATTCAAAATAAAATTGTGGTTTTGCCCTCAGCTCAGAATTACCTTCTCGCCCCCAGTTCAAAATAAAATTTTGTTTTTGCCCACAGGTAAAAATTACGATTTTGCCCTCTGTTCAAAAATGTGATTTTCCCCGTTTAAAAAATTGTGATTTCGCCCTCATTTCAAAATTACGTTTTTTTCCCATTTCAAAATAAAATTATGTTTTTGCCCCCAATTCAAAATTACGATTTTGCCCTCGGTTCAAAATAAAATTGTGCTTTTGCCTCCAACTTAAAATTACGCATGTGGCCTTAGTTCAAATTTATATTATGTTGTTACCCAAGTTCAAAATTACGAATTTGCCCCTGTGAAAATTTACAATTTTGCACCTGGGTCAAATTTACAGTACTGCCATTACTTTAGCTTTTGGCAAATTACGATTTTACCCCAGTCAAAAAATACAACTTTCCTTCAGTTAAAAATTACATTATTGCCATTGTTTTAGTTTTTTTTTATTAAAACTATAAAAGTGTTTTGTTTTAATTGGTTTACTCGATTTAATTGTTTTTCGTGTCAATGAGCTAACTAACACTCGCTCATTATTCGGCCATCGCCCCGCAACGCGGACGGGGCAACACCTAGTTATTAAACAAAGGGAAATGTTAATTATAATCTCTCGGTTTATAACCATGGCTACAAATTAATTTATAGTTATAAAAAATCTCGAAAGTGATAATTTTTATGTGTTACACACAGGGTCGGCTCAACCATTTTGGTAGCCTAAAGCGAAGTAAAAACTTGTGGCCTTTTTGAAAAAAAAAATAACTAGGGCAAACGGCTTCAAAAACTAGCAAAATATATCACAAACTTCAATTAGGCAACTAGGAAATTAGGACTAATATCACATAGTTCAATTGGACAATTAGCAATTTGAGAAATAGTGATAAATGTACCTTAATTTTGAATCGAAGACTTTCAATTTCGTCACCAATTGTGTCAGCCAGCCACTGCCCTTTTTATCGTCACTCATTTCCATTCAGATTTCAGAGATTTATAAGCATTCTAATTCGAACAGGGAATGAATGATGATGATATAACAATTTTCGAACTATGAACTCATATGATAAAAACTGAATGACTCATCTTATTTAAAGGTTAAAAAACTTTCATATTACTGTTGTAGATGATGATTGATGTAGCAACTGTTTCAGTTCTCCATCTCTCTCTATTAGCGGCATATTGTAGCGATGATTTCTCTTCCGTATCTTGTAAATCGCAATTGCCGCCCATAAGATAATAATAACCTACGACCTTTACGACTTCCATATATGCAGCAACAACGCCTTTTCTGCTTTTCATAACCTACGACCTAATTAACACATTAAATCTAACAAACAGATTCGCAGCCCAGACCCATATCATATATAATTGTTTTTTTAAATCTGGAGTCCCTATAAATTTGGTGGCCCAAAGCCCAAGCCTCAAAATACTTGGGCTTGGGCCGGACCTGGTTAGACATGTGTTATAGATGTATTTATAAATTTCATTCTTTACATAATAAGATTCACATTCACTTTGTTCGGGAAAATGTGATGATAGATTAGCGTCGTGTTATCCATCAACCTCTCAAATTCTCAATATGCTAACATTTTCACTAAGGGTTTGTTGTCATCCTTGTCTATCAATGTTTGCACAATTTGAATGTATGTCTTAATCCCGTTTAAACTACGGGGTTGTAATAAGTATAGTAAGTTATGGTTTAGGCCATTAGGGTTTTCTTTCGTATATTTTTTTAACTGTAAATTTGGATCACTAACGAACCACTAGAGTATCATTATGCCACCAACAGAACCACTCGATCATATCCATCTTCACAAGGCTATAATGCTTACACACCAATTCATGGGAGGAAACCCAATAAATATGAGAAAACCCCTCTTGTGAGAGTCGAACCAAGGACCTCATGGTCCCTAAGCCTTATTCCACTCCAAAGATGTCACTAGACTACAATGTCATAGGTGTTTTCTTCATATCTAGGTATACATGTACATTATTCCTTTGAAGAAGCACACAAAAATATACAAACCTTCTCTATGAATTTCTAACGCACTAGGAGAAATGTTTTTTTTGTGAATTTATCTTATAGAACTTCATACACTCAAATTATGGGTACGGTTAGTTACCAATTACATTCGTTGACTATATTTATACGAATATAAGCATCAATCAATCAATCACTCGTACCCAGTAAACCTCACAAATAGCAAAACTATTTATAGGGTCTGGGGATGGTGGAATGTAGGCAAACCTTACCTCTTCCCTAAAGATAGAGAGGCTGCTTTCAGAGAGACTAGGGTCTGGGGAGGGTGGAATGTATGCAAACCTTACATCTATCCCTAAAGATAGAGAGGCTGCTTTCAGAGAGACCCCCAAGTCCCAACTCGAGAACAAACAACAGACAACAAACTAAATTGCAAGACCATAAGAAAAAACAGCAACCAAATTACACAAGCAATGATGAGATAGTAGCATAGTAAAACCTAAACATATAAAACATCAAGAAAGCACATATCTATACTATATTATAATGCATGAGGGAGAGCTATTTTAAGATACCAAAAAAATAAGAACTTCTTCCCTCTTTATTTATAAAAACACTCCTAAAATGATGGTAACTTGGTCTTTTAAACACTAATTATATTTTAGTCCCTCATATTATTACACTTAAATCCCTTTATTTTAACAAATCTATACTATATTATAATGCATGAGGAAGGGGTGTTTTAAGATACCAAAAAAAAATAAGAACTTCTTCCCTCTTTATTTATAAAAACACCCCTAAAATGATGGTAACTTGTTCTTTTAATCACTAATAATTATATTTTAGTCCCTCATATTATTACACTTAAATCCCTTTATTTTAACAAAATAATGACTAACTAGTTACACTAATCCCTTTACACAACAAACTTATAATTATTTTACGTATTCTTGCCATATTTTATAAACTATAATATTTAAAAAAATCCAAAGCTACCGTGATGACCTACTCATTTTTGTCGACATTTCTATAGTTTTCTTGGTCAGTACTGTTGTGTGGATTAAAATGTACAAGTAGATGATGCATTAGTGTACAATTGATTAAAGCAATGTGTCCTATCACATTTCAAATGCTCAAGACTCTCTACGTTGTTGTCATTAGCCTCAGTTTAATAATATTCTAACCATTTTCACTCCTATTTTCGTTTGATTAAGATTGTTCACCAATTGTTCTAGCGATTAGATTAAATTTTGAAACCTTGCACATACGGTTTGATATTAGCTTTGTTCGTATTCTGTATGTTTGTGTATTTACTTGGTTGGGTGCACACACTTACATGGGTTAGCAGGTAGTAGATTGACATCAAACAAGCTCACTTATTTTATCTATTTGGTTGTATTAAAAAACTTTACCATATTCAACAAAATGGAATTTTAGTTTTCATAAAAAAATTACAAAAATGTTTTTAGAAGCATTTTCGTTTTTATAAAAACTTTTTTTAGAAGTTTGGTAAACAAGTTTTCCACCAACAAACTTTTAGAAAAAAAAACTCCATAATCTAAATATAATACATCTTCAAAAAATGAATATCAGATTATGTTGCATTTTTTAGGGATTAGAAGTACAAAAATACTCTTAAAGATAATATTAGTTAGTTGAAAAAAGATGCAGGTTATTCAATTCGTTGGTTTGTAGGTTCTATATATAGTATAATTCATTAATTTTTTTCACTTCAAGAAATTTCTTGTTCTTTAGAATTTTTGGTTTACAGCTATTTAAATTTTCTGTTGTGTATAACTTTGATTTATTCTTCTATGCTCACACTTAACATTCATCTTATTTATTAAGTGGTTTTGGAGCTTCAATATGCATCCTTTCAGATCTTTACACATGTATGTATGTTTCTAAAACATGATATATTGTTTGTTTTTATATTATGTTTAACTGTGAACGTTGTTTTTTATCCTATATTATTTATAACGTTAACATGATATAATATGTAACTAAAATACTTAACATTTTTTTTCAGTTTCCCAAACTACTCCAGCTACTAATATGTATCAGTTAAAGAGGAGAACAGAGAAGAAACTAATCATCCAAAGGATGTAATAATTAAACAGGAAGAGATACAAGAAATTGCGGAGGACGTTGATCTCGATGATGGCAAATGGTGGTGTGACAATATAAATGACATCCTTGAAATATTTAAGTCATATGATTACTAAATTGATCTCATCATGATGCAAAGTACTTGACACTTGAGCTTTTAGTTTTCAACTTTTATATTTAAGACTTATATTTCCTTATTCGTGTACTACTTTATATAACTTTTATTTATGTTTAAGACTTATTTTTTTTATCCGTACGTTACTTTATTGCGTCAATGGTTTCTTGAAGTACTTGATAATTTAAATTCTAAATTTAATAATTACTAGACATGTGTAATACTTATGACATATATCCATCACAATAATGTTACCATAAATATTATACGAATAAAAAAACTATCAGAAACGAGTGCCGCAATGCAAAGTGTCACTCCCGTCGCATGGTGCGGGCACCTTACTAGTATATACAATACATGCATTAAGACACTTGCATGCATAGTCACCCTAGTGTTTAGAAAAATCTATACCCCTAAGACCCAACTAAAGCTCTAGAGTACCCTCCCCTAAAAAACTTTAACTTTAATCATATGCCTTTATGAACTCCTATCATGGATCATGTCCTCAGAGAGGTGCAACTCTAGTAAATCGTGTCTAATTCGTTTGTCCCAAGTTAATTTGGGTATGCCTCTACTCCTCATCCCCTCAACAGTGAAGATTTTCACTGCTCTAACCGGTGCCGTCGTCTGCCTCCTCTTCACATGCCCAAATCATCTCAATCTCCTCTCATTTATCTTATATACTAGGTTATAACCCCGTGTATTACACGGGTTGAGTAAATAAATTTATATACTAAATAATAAAACATTATATCTTTAAAAACTTCCTTTATTGTACAGCTTGAATAAATATAATTTTATATATTAAATAATAAAAAGTTATATATATAAGAATCATATTGTACGGGTTGAATTAATGTAATTTTATATACCAAAAAAAAATTATATTATTAAAACCACATGTATTACACGGGTTGAATAAATGTAATATTGTTTACCAAATAATAAAATAATACATCTTTAAAAAAACCTCATTTATTACACGAGTTAAATAAATGTAATTTTATATACCAAATTATAAAAAAAGTTAGTAAATGTAATTTTGTATAGTGAAAATAAAAATATTTAATATATTAATACAATTTTCGTGATAAATAATTTGTTTTATTTAAAATGTTTTAAATTAACAATTTACAATTTCGGATAATATTTTATTAGAAAAATAGAAGAATGGTATTCGAAATTTAAAGTAGGATAAAATTTAATATTTGCCCATTATTCGCTTATTTATTTAATTAATATAAGATAAGTTTGAAAGTGAGGCGAGAAAATCATAAAATAAATATCTACAATGAACGACATGTGTCACACATTAATGTTTTATTATATAGTATATATTATAGATAAAAATTTAGATTTATATAAATAGATTATTTTGTTGTAGCAAAATTTGTTAACGAAGTCTCAATAAATTTAACACATTATTTAAAACTCCATAAATGTTTAAATGATAAATAATATTAGTTAGAGTAAATAACGATTTTGGCCCCTGTGGTTATATCACTTTTACCCTTTTAGCCAAAAAAGAATTTTTTAACATCTGAGCCCCCCCAACGTCTTTTTTTAACCCTTTTGGCCCCTAACACTAACCCCGTCCATTAAATGTTAGGGCCAAAAGGGTTAGAAAAAAGACGTTAGGAGCCAAAAGGATTAGAAAAAAAGACGTTGGGGGCTCAGATGTTAAAAATTCTTTTTGGGCTAAAAGAGTAAAAGTGATATATATAACCACAGGGGCCAAAATCGGAATTTACTCTATTAGTTAATTAAATAATATTATAAATGAGAAGAAGATTAAACTAAATAATAATTATCTATAAGAAATTAGACTAAATAATATTTAGTAGGATGATTATCTATAATTAATTAGAAAAGATTAAACCAAAATAATACTTATCTATAAAACATGGCCTAATATGATGACAAGTTTCCCCAAAATAGTTTCTTTTATTATATAATATAGAATATAGATATAGATTCGTCACTCCTTTATCTTATCTATTATATATAATAAATGAAAGTTATTTGGGCCACGTGTCACTCGATTAGGGCATCCTCAGTTCTCTTTTCCCGCCCAACAGTGCCATCCCCTTTTCCTTATATAACCTCTCTTCTCACTTCTGATCTTTGTTTACAAACGCCTAGGGTTCTTTCTCTCTCTATATTCAGGCGATTCAAATTCAAATTTCACAAACCCTGCAAATTATTTAGATAATTCTTTCCATCCAAACCTTAATCTTCTTCAGACGCCACCATAAAATCTTCTTTTGTTCATCGATTACTTCATCAAAAGGTTTGTTCTTTTTTTTAGTTGAAATACTTTCATGATTTCCTCTTATTTACACTAATCCTAATTTCTACTCGTAATCTAATCATATGGTTCCAGGGTTGTTGTCATCAAAGTTGAAATCCGCTTAGCTGCGGATAGATTTCTGCCATAAGCTGGTATGTTTGAATATGTTTTGAAATTGGCGTTTTTTTCTAGATGGTGATGATATGAGTATAACATCTGTTGATTATTGATGTTTGAGTATGTTCAGCCATTATTCTTTCTGAAATTAGAGTTTCATTTCCAGTTCTCGAGGTATTATCTGTTTGTAACAGCAGTGGTTCAGCATCTACAGTGGATTCAACATCAGGTGTTTGCTATTATTGTTTGATGTTGTTTGCTTTTATTGTCTGATGTTGTTTGCTATTGTTGTTTGATGTTGTTTGCTATTGTTGTTTGCAGTTGAAGATATCTTAATTAAGGTAATAATTGTATTACATCCTCTTGAAAATTAGAATTGATAAATTTAGGGAAAGTGAGGTTGAAAGTTAATAACCCAACAGTGGAGCATTTCATTCTACAGGTTCCATAAATTAAGGGTATTCTCATATAATGATGATGATTGTTCCACGGTTGTTTCCAGTATTATTGTTCCAACATCGTTTAAAGTATGTGTTTTTTGCTACTCTGATTTTCAATTTTGAGTTTTTTATTTTGAAGTGATATACTCTAATTCTCGGTTTATATTTCAGTCTAATCACAGTTGTTTGAAATTCATACAATCTGCTGCGGGTTATTATAAGTTTGTATTCAAAGAAGCATAAAGTTTAATTAAACACAAAGAAAGATTATTAAATTTATAGTTAAAATAATTTTTGCTTATGTCTAAATGATGATGATGATTATAATTGACTTGTGCAGAAGATGATGATGGAGAACCCACAGTAGTTCCTACTAAACGCAAGAAAGGATCTGCTATTGTTGTAAGATAAGATTTTATGTTACTAGAGAGTCTAGAGTAATGGTGTTTCCCACCTTTTTTGTATTAAAAGAAGCATAAAGTTTGTTTTAAAGGAGCTCTTTATGAACAAAGACTGATGAGGCCTATCCACTATTGAAGACAAGGTCCTGTTAAAGACAAGCACTTTATGTACCTAGAGTTTGATTAATCAAAGGAAAACGACTGTTTAGTATCAGCAGTGGTTCAGCATCTACAACGGATTCAAATTTAGTATTTAATTATCAGTGGTTCTTATGTAACTTTAGTATTTCATTATGAGTTTGTTTCATGTTGTAAGAATCAGTGAATTCTCAGATAATAGATTGCTTTGCCGGATTAGATTATGTGTCAAATTATAGTTCTTTAAGTGATTGTTTCGTTTTCTTGAATTCTATGTAATTTTGTAAAGAAGTACAATAACAAACAGTGGTTTTAACATCTGTTTGCAATTTGGTCAATAGTTAATGGAAACCCCTGTTAGGTTGAACAGTAGATGTTATTAACTTAAACATCTGTTCAGGAAAACGACTGTTTGCACTTTATGTACCTAGCGTTTGATTAATCAAAGGAAAACGACTGTTTAGTATCAGCAGTGGTTCAGCACCTACAACGGATTCAAATTTAGTATTTAATTATCAGTGGTTCTTGTGTAACTTTAGTATTTCATTATGAGTTTGTTTCATGTTGTAAGAATCAGTGAATTCTTAGATAATAGATTGCAATTTGGTCAATAGTTAATGGAAACCCCTGTTAGGTTGAACAGTAGATGTTATTAACTTAAACATCTGTTCAGGGTTAAACAGATGTTTGGGCTTTAACAGATGTTCGGCTCTAAACCAAACATCTGTTTAAGGTCAACATCTATTTGAGTATTGGTCCTGTTGTGAAATTTGTTTGACCCAACAGTGGTTTTAAACCACCAGATAAACATCTCTTTATGTGCAAACACCTGTTTATGGTCAAACTTCTGTTTATGGGCAAACTTCTGTTTAAGGCGAAACATATGTTTCTTCAAAATCTGTTGACCATTGACTGACCAAACATCAGTGTTTAAAAAACTGTTGGGTATCCACTGATAGGAAAAATAGCCACTGCTCACTTTTTTTTATTGTTGGCATCTATTGATATTGACCATCAGTTGTTTTCCTAAAAAACAGCCACTGCTCACTTTTTTGTTATTGATGGTGTTAATTAGTGATAGATTAAAATTATCAAATAAAAACTAGAATTACAATGAAATTACCATTTTACCTCGTCTTTACATACCAATGAGGTAAGATTTCCTCCAACATTGTTTTGATCATACAATTTAAAAAATTCTTTATAACTATTTGTTGGAAATCAAATCAGTAATTAATGCTAATTTCTTGAGCTTTGGACATTTAAAACATGCAAAATGTGAATTTCAAACACACGGTTTAAAAATTAGAAAAGTCATCATGACAATGGCAGTTGCTTTCAAATCATCATCAGTAATTACTGATAATATCAGTAATTACAGGAAAGTCATAATGACAATTGACGTTCGGTATCTACTGATAGGAAAAAATAGCCACTGGTCACTTTTTTATTCTTGACATCCATTGATATTTACCATCCATGGTGTTAATTAGTGATATATTGAAATTATCAAATAAAAACTACAATTAAAATGAAATTACCATTTTACCTAATCGTTACATTGCAATGAGATAAGAGTTCCTCCAATATTGTTTTCCTGATGAAATTTAATGTTAAATTAAAAAATACTTGATGGGTATTTGTTGCAAATCAAATCACTAATTAATGGTAATTTCTTTAGCTTTGGACTTTTAAAATATGCAAAATATGAATTTCAAACTGACGGTTATTATCTCTTAATTAAAGTTAAAATAAAAATTAGAAAAGTCAACATCACAATTGCTTTCAAATCAGATCACTGATAATATCAGTAATTTTGAAATTTTGAAATTAAATTTATGCAAGATGGTAATTTAGAATTGACGTTCTCTCTTTTTTTTTCCCTACTTTGCATATCATTATTAATATTTATTTACTTTAATAAGGAGGGATATAAAGATATACACTACTTACCTTTCAGTTCCCAATAAACATCAGTTCCCAATAAACATCATCACAATTGCGGTCAAATCAAATCAATAATTACTAATAATATCAGTAATTTTGAAATTCAAAATTCAAACCATATATATTTTTATCCTTAATGTTAAATTAAAAAATAAAAAAATACTTTTTGACTATTTGTTGCAAATCTAATCAATAATAATTAATTGTAATTTCTTGAGCTGAGGACTTTTAAAATATGCAAAACTAGAATTTCAAACTGACGGTTATTATCTCTCAGTAATTTTGAAATTTTGAAATAAAAAATATGTAAAAGGTAATTTAAAATTGACGTTCTCTTTTTTTTTCCTACTTTGCATATTTCAGTTCCCAAAAAAACATCATAACAATTGCTTTCAAATCAAATCAGTAATTACTAATTAATATTAGTAATTTTGAAATTCAAATTTCAAACCATATATATTTTTATTATTCTATAAATAAGATACAATTATCTGGTTTCACATTCAAATCTCGCTCGCTCATATATGTGACCGTATCTTTCTCTCTCAAATGCATCTTTCTTGTGATTTAGCAGCTAATTTCCCATTACACTTCTTTGTTCGAATGTTTGTTGATAATGTTTACATGTTATCGTTCCTGTATCATTGTTCCAACATCGTTGTTTCAATGTAAATTCGCATCCCACATCAACTTTTCAACATCGATGCTGCAGTATAATTGTTGCAACATCGTGAAAAGTTGCATGTGTTACCTTTTTTGATGGCAGAGATGCAACTTTAAAGTTACATGTGCCATTTTTTTTTATTTCCGTTAAATCCAAAGTCACGTTTTCTTGCTCCAGAAAGATTTTCTTCTTTTAAAGAAAGTATACATTCGTCCAAAGCTCGTGAAAACTCAGATGTGCAATAAAAATGAAAAAGACACGTTTGAATTTTAGATTAGTTTCTTATTCTTATTTGTATTGTCAGTAATATGGAGTGTGGTGATAGAGACGTGCAGTTTATGGCGATGCTGAAGGACATACATCAAGAGGTTCAACAATAGATGTAGTGGAAACTAAAGTTTATTAGTTCTTGCTGTTATTCTTAGATTTGAACTTGAATATTGTTCAGTATGTCATGTAATTATTGGACTTTTAGTTTTAAGGTCCTGAATAAATGATTAAATATAATTTTATGAATCTTTGTTGTGTTTTATTTTTACTTATTATTTATTGTTTCAGTAATATTTAGATTATGTTGATGTTGAATTGTGTCTGAAGATCTGTTTGGTAAGTCAACAGAGGATTAATAGTGTCAAGGATTTGTTTAATGGTCCAACTCTGAAAGGGTGGTGTGGTTATAACAGCTGATCATGCTAAGGACTGTTATAATTAATTCCTGCTCCATATAAAGACTGATGGGCTTATTGTCTCATGAGGGCTATGCACTGTTGAAGGCAAAGTCCTGTTAAAGACTAGCACTTATGGTGTAGTTATAACAGCTTCTACAGCGGATTCAACTTTAGTATTTATGTATCAGTTTTTCTTATGTAACAGTGTTTAGGACAAACATTGGTTCTCTATACTTTATCTCTCGAGACAAACCTATACAAACTCAAAGATTAACCATTGCCCAACAACAAAAGTGGTTCATCATCAACAGTAAATATTCTATCTTTATTTTTGTTAACAGTATTTATATGTCCAAACTGTTAATATTATATCTTTGTTTATGTTAACAGTATTTATTTGATTTCAAACATCTGTTTATGTTCAAATAGATGTTTCAGGTCGAATATTTGTTTAATTTCAAAATTTTGTTTATGTCCAGATTAGATGTTTAACAGTATTTAATTTAAAACATTGTTTTAATGATAAAATGGTAAGTTAAATTACAAAATAAAAAATATTCTTGATGACTATTTGTTGCAAATTAAATCAATATCTATCCACTGTTAGATAAAAAACAACTACTGCTCACATTTTGGAGGTTGACATCCACTAAATAAAAGTGAAGTACACTTGGATGATTATTAAGCTCCTCATTTTGATTGTTTGGGTATAGTATTCTTCAAATTGGTCTTTTCTTGCAAACAGTTTTTAATGTCAAACATTTGTTTAAGCGCAAACATGTGATTGTTAAATGTTATCCACTGCTGAAGGCCAGCCTCTGTTTCTTCATTTTTCATGTTGACCACTGACTGACCAAACATCTGTTTTACATTTTACTGGGTATCCACTGATAGTTAAAAAATAGTCACATATAACTACACCATAAGTTTTTAATGTCAAACATTTGTTTAAGCGCAAACATGTGATTGTTAAATGTTATCCACTGCTGAAGGCCAGCCTCTGTTTCTTCATTTTTCATGTTGACCACTGATTGACCAAACATCCGTGTTACATTTTATTGGGAATCCACTGATAGTTAAAAAATAGTCACTGCTCCCCTTTTTATTGTTGACATGCACTCAAATTTACAATCATTGGTTTTTTCATCAGCGGTTCACACGTGGTCAGTTTTTAGCCTTCAGATCCTTGTAACCGCTGCCACATCAGCACTTACTTTTTCCCTAAATAAAAGCCTGATCAAAACCCCCAAACAGGGTTTTACACTGTGGAATTGAATTCTCAAAGCAGTTTCCAGCCTTCCATTTCGAACCATTCTTCGTCTTCTTCATCAAAATGACGAAATCTAAATCAAAATCAAAGTCAAAATCATCAACATCTTCCAAAGAGGTCGCTCAAACGGCAGGTGAACCCATTGAAATTCCTTACAAATCCTCTCACAATTACTTGGGTCTACTCACAAAACTCACCATCAACCACACCTTTGATTCCATCATCGACACCATATCTGCATCAAAGTACAAAACTTTGCTTACAGCAGATTCTCCCATTTTCCAACAAACTCAAAGAGAGTTCTGGAAAAATGCTACCGTTGAAAAACAAGGAGACATCGTCATAGCCATCAATTCTTCTATACAGGGAAAAGCAATTCAGATTACTCCACAATCAATCTCAGAAGTCTTTAAACTCGATGATCAGAAAGGTAAAACTTCTTTTTCTAAAACCGACTTGAAAACTGATTTCTTGAAAAGGGGGTATGCAGAACAACCAAAAAGCGATACCTTACAAAAGGGTTTCTTCCCTTCTGCACCTAGGTTTTTATTCCACACACTTTTGATGTGTGTTTCAAATAAAACAACTGGTTTTAACGAAATACCATTGAAGATCCAATGTCTGGGTTATGCTATTTTGAATAATGAAAATTATAACTATTCCCAGGAGATCTTTAATGACTTAGTAAAGAATGTTGATAGCAAATCATTTTTACTCTTTCCAAGGTTTCTAAGCTACTATTTCAAAGAAAAATTTGGAAAAGAAAATGAAAATTTACTCAAACAAGGTGCATCTTTTAAAATAAGTGGTTTGACAACTGAAACATTTTCTAGAATGATGGCACCTATAAAAACAAAAGCAGAGGTGCCTGAGCAAAATTTAGCAGCTACCACTGCTCCTCAGGCATCTACTGTTGAGCCCACTGCTACAGGTGATCATAGCAGCACAACCACTGCTTTGAAACCCACACCTGCCATTACCAAAAGGACCAAAAAGAAAATCTCCAGAAAGCCCTCAAAACCCAAATCAAAGGCAACTCTGGAAGATGAGATCCCAGAGCAACTGCCAGTGACAACACAAATGTCACCAAAAACCACTGCTGCTACTTCCTCACAGCAGATGGTAGAAAGATCTCCACCTTTACCTCAAACTCCTCCTGCATCCTCACAAAAGGATCAGGTTGTAAACACAGGGACTCCACATTATGAAGCTCTGGATTCACTCGGATCCATCTTCCACAGTCCTGATCCCAAGGACATGTCTCTTTCAACACCCTTATCCTCACCCCTCACATTACCACAATGCATGATACCTTTGTTGCATGCAGTTAACATAGCTCAGACACAAACCAGTTCCTCTCAATTACCTATCACTGAGAGCATACTCCTACAAGTGACTGGGTCTGATGATTTTACCTCTGCTATCCCAGCAGCAACTGAGGAGGTTACACCCCTTGAGTTACAAGTAACTCTTGGTGGTAGTTCAAGTGGAGCAGCAACTACAAGTGATGGATCAACAGATCTACATTTGGACAGTTGTTTCATTAGTAAGACTCCCTTGAAGGCAATTTCTTCTATAGCACCTCTGGTAACCACCAGTGAGTTTGTTTTAACCACTGGTACCATTGAAAGGTTATCAAGTGCTGAAGAAAGAAGTCCCCAGTACCAAGAACAAGGGGCATCAATGGATGATTTCTGGGCTTCATGTCCTAAGTCACACATTGGTACAACCACTCCTGGTGGGGAAACAGATGATTCCATTAAATTGGATTATCATTCAAAATATCAGGAATTGACGGGCAGAGTTGAAAAACTTGAAACATCAGTTGCTGAAATAAAGGATATGGTGCAACAGCTGTTAAAAGCTCAAAAAGCACAATCCACTGTTGTTCCACCTCAAGCACCTGCACAACCTGCACTTGCTGCAAATGAGCTATGTAGTGTATTCCAACCCCTGCTCCAAAAACAAAAACAAGCGGCTGATCACCAGCATGCAATACATGTACAAATGCTGACAAACATGTTGGAGTCTAGGTTCAAAGATACTCAAGCAGACATCAAGGCTATAAAGGCCAGTATCCAAAACACCACTAGCAAAGCTCCTTCCACTCTAATATTCTTTGATAACCCCCCTGCAGATAATGCCAAAAGGGCGAGATAATGAAGCAGTTGAAGAAGAAGGGAATAGAACATGGCTTGTGTGTTGAACCTGAGCAAGAAAAACAGACATCTAAACCACCTCCCAAAGGCTCCAAACCTCAAACCACAAAAACTCAAACTTCTATTCAAACTGTTGATATGGCAGTAGTTTCAAAAACTGCTAACCAAACATCTGCCATCTCTTCAACACACACCACTACAACACACACTACAACCACTGCCCTACCAGAACCTAAAAGTACAACACCATCCACCAAATTACCACCTGCTCAAAAGCAGAAGACATCTACTGACACATCAGTAGTTGTAATGACAACAGAGGTTGAAACACCAGTTGTTTCAACAGCTGTTTGCCAGTCATCCACCACTGCTCTCATCAATGTCACATCACCACCATCACCTCCTGCGAAAAAGCAGAAGACATCAGATGTTTCATCATCTGTTGTAATGGCAACAGTAGTTGAAACACCAGTTGTTTCAACAACTATTAGTCAGCCACCATTCACCACTACCCTCACTTCACTTCAAACCATCTTCACTCCACTCAACAAATCACCCAAAAGCACTCCTTCACTGAATAAAATTTACTCCAGAAAAAGAAAAATAACTCAGCCAGATGAAGACAAACATGATCCTAATGCTGCAAAATATCCACTGGAACTGGAAGCTGTAAAAAATGAGATGAGACAATTCTACACCAAGGATGATCCTTCAACAAGAAGATTCCCTTCTCTCATAGGCTTCATAGTCCCAGAAGATATGGATGAATATCTCAAGCTTAAAGCAAGGCAGGCTAAAATAAGAGCAAAAGTTGAATGTGAAGGTCAAAGTGACGAAGCCATATCTGAAAAATTGGAATTCTTGCTCAGTAAGGTCAAGCAGATGGAAGACTATGCACAAGATCTAAACAAAGAAAAGACAGATCAACGAAATAAAATGAGAAAAGAATATCTTGCATATATCATGAAAGAAAAATTATATCCTGCTGAAGAAAAACAATTTGAAGAATGGCCAATAGTTGCTTTAAAACATGAGGCAAACAGAATTGAAAGAATTAAAAACGATCCAAGAAAGAAGAAGACAGCTCCAAATTGGAACAAATACAAAAAGCTCATTGCTGACCTTACATTTGAGTATAAAAGAAAGAAGCAAGAGCTGGTGGATGCTAAGGTGGATACTGCTGAAGCCATAGCAAAATGGACAAAGCAGTATACCGACGAGGCTTATGAAAGGCTTAAGAAAAGAAAGATAACAGTCTCAGACACTTCTAAGAAGCCTGACTACAAAAAGCTAGAACAGCAGATTGATACTCTTAAAACACAGATCACATCAGCAGATAACCCTATCATTGTGGAAAACCAAGAAAAAGGAAAACTGCTGACCAGTGAAGAAGAAAAAGAAAAGGGAGCTGAGTACTTCACAGAAGCCATCAAGAAAATGGATCTAAAAGAAGACAAATCAGCAAAGCTTCAAGAGCTTGCCAAAAAGGTATTAACCAAACCTGCATCACCAAATACTTCAGACATGACAGACTTTGAACTAGATCAAAAGAAGAGGCAAGAGCAGACTGAAAGAGAGACTGCAGAAGAGACAGCTGCAGCAAATAATGTCATCGAAATGGCCTTCAAACAAATGTCTGAAAGTTTACAACTTTTCACAAGATCAATTTCTCCAAACTCATCAGAAAATAAATCTCTCCCAAGAAACCCATTGGGTTCAAAAGTACTAAAGTGGATGTCTGATCAAAAGACCCACGTATTGACCTTGGTCAGATCCAATGGCCAAGTGAAGTACATATCAAGGAAAGAAGCACTAGGTCTTGGTGTTGAAGATTTGCAGGATCTCCTTGAACTTTCACTGTGCAGGGATGAGGATGACTCAAGTTCCAAAGACTTTGAAGAAGAATTTAAAAGACAAGCTAGGGAACTTTTGATGAGAAATAAAAATCCAGAATAATGAAGGGTTTTGACATTATCTGTTCCAGGGGCAGATTGTTGGGATTGAACCCTACCAGAGGAACAGATAATGAAAGCGAAAACTTGTTCACAACAGTGGATTCATAATAAGCAGTTGTTTATACTATACTTCTCCCGTGAAAGTGATCATAACAAGTGATGGCTCTCTATCCACTGTCCGTATACAACTGCTGCTACCCTTTAAACTGCTGACAAAGCCCTGAAGAAGTAAACACTGCTGATTCTATCTACTGTTGACAAAGCACTGCCCACTCAAAGACTGATCAACTTTAAGGGAAGCACTGTTGGAAGAGCATAGCAGTAGTTTAGTATATTACTTGTTTTATGTAGAATCAGTGGTTAAGAATAGCAGTGTTTGTATAGGAACAGTTGTTACAGGTTGTTAGGCTGTTAGACGTCGGTTTCATGGTGACGTCAGCTGAGATGCCTCAGTGGTTTGGATTGTCTATAAATGGAGCAGTATCCTGTACTGTTACATTTGATCGTCTTGAGTGAGTTCTTCTTAATTCAATCCTTTCATCTTGTGCAACCAACCATGGAGTAAAAGGCTGAGGGGGAGTTTAGTTTGTAAGCATGCTTGTAATCTTTTGCTTTGATTTGTAATCTTTCAACTTAATGAAAAGCAAATGTTTATCAAAACTATCTTCCTCTTTGATTGTGTTTACAAAGTTTGTTGTTCATTTCCGCTGCACTTAAACTATGTTCATTTCTATTTGATTTGTTCAAATTATACAAACAAACACAATCACGAAAGCCTCCGATCCTAACAAGGTTAGCTAACGGACTATCTAGCGGTGTCTGTGTTAGTGTGTTGCGTGTTCTGCAGCATCGCACGGGTTCCTTACTATAATAATATGGTAACTATTGATTAATAAGGATCACATATGGAGTTACATTTTGTGAATTTATTGTTTGTTGAACGTTTGGATTAATTAATTACCCGGGAAGCAATCCCGGGTAATTAATTACCCGGTGATGTGAAAACATTGATGTTGAATCCAATGAGATGCTTGATGTAATGAGGTCGTATTAATAACAAATAATAATTGATATAACTAAGTTTCCCGAGCCCGGGAAGCAATCCCAGGTAAAAACCTAGTAAGAATATAAGCATAAACCAGTGTAATTATTTACTTGCTTCTAAAATAATGATAAATATAAAACCAAACAAAAGCTACCAACTTTAGTTATAATTAAATACACTTGAGCTAAACTTTTATTTTTTAAAACATACAAAATATAAAGGTTGTTACTTCAATTAATAGGTAAAGCAAATACAATTTTGTATTTTTAAAATATATATATTAACAAGGAATATATTTGCAACAAGTACATAATTACACTCTTCAAATATACAGCTTATATTATTTTCATCTACTTTAGAATAATATATATTACACATCCACCGTATTTAGGACGCTATTTTTTCGTTCATGATCAATTGTTATTTTGTAAAAAAAAAAATGAAACTAAAAGCATGATACAATCATATGACTAATCATACTTTAGTTTTATATATTCACAATAAATTGAATTAAATAATTTTCCGTTCAAAAAAAAATTAAATTAAATAATCATTATATAACAAAATTACAGCCACGAGTTTTTAAAAATTCATGTTTATAGCTATTCCAATTTGACCCTTTTTAATGGAATTTTAAGTACCTATGAATTACTTTTTATTTTCTTTTTCATGCCATCTTGTAGTTTTATATTAAGGATTGAAAACTACGTATCTAGTGCCTAGTCTCTATATTTTTATATAGAAATTTGTCGTTCCCAAAAAAAAAAAAAAAAATCTAGTGCCTAGTGGAAACCACGACACTTATTCATTGATTTATGATGATATGGCGAATTAAAATGATGTCCTTTATCACTATGTGCTTTAGTGAACTGGACAAGTTAATAAGATAGTAAATCTTTGTGTTACGGTTTGTTAAGTACGGTTTCGTTAATAATAAAAATTTAGGGGTTCGAATCTGTTTGATTTTGGCTGTTTGAATTGTTTTTTTTATTTGGCCCCGCAAACAAACAGGGGCGGACCTACTTTATGATAAGGGGTCCTTAACGCTTCGGTGGTAGTGTACATTTAAAAAAAATTGATTTTTTTGACGTTTTTTCGGTTTCGTTACCCATTTTTTTTAAACGTCACCCCTATAAGAATTTTCTAGACCCGTCACTGCGCGCAAACCGATTTGGTTATGGCTATTTGAATCGATTGGTTAGACATTTGCCTCTGAACGGTTAAGCATTATACAAGCTCTTAATGGTTCAGACCTCTTACTGGTTCAGCACTTAACCATTCAGATGTTGCCAAACAACCCTTACTCTTATTTCTTATTTATTTTAGTTAAAACTTGGTGAAATCTTGTACCCACCAAGCTCCCAACTAAATTCATAGTTGTGGGTTTGTGTTGTGGTTGATTTCCACCATGAACACAAGCTTAAACCTTATTTAAATTATGTCAAAATGTTCTAAGTGATTGAAAACCATCCAAGCTCCAACCTCTTATGTTGAAAGTCTTGTGTATGAGTTGTGTGTGAACCATGGAAGCTTTGGCTATCCAAATTAGTTCTACAAAATCTCACCTGTTCACACTTTTCAACTAGTGACATCAAGTAGCTTTCAAAAACCAAAGTAACATAACCCCGTCGCACCTTCAACATTTGACATGATGGGTATGGAACACCCGAGTTAATCTTACTTGGCTACTTGACAAACTAGTTAATTATATTTTCATTTTCATTCATGACCATCCGAATCATCCTTGTGATGATTTGTGCATTGGTGAACTCATACAATGAGATTAATCTTACCTCCATGCTTGACTTACATGATTTATATGAAATTACATGATGGACAAATTATAACCTATGCTATGTAATTATGTAATATATATACTTTAACCGAATTCTTGATACTAACAGATTATGGTTAGATGTCATGAACTTAGGTTATATTATCTTAGTTCTATATTCCTCGTTTGTGATTCTAATGCGCACGTTAGGACCCATGAAAACACATAATAACTTAGTATCCAAACGGGTGTTTAGAAAAGATATATTTTCATGTACATATACTTTTGTACTTAATTTCAACTCCGAACTCTCTTCAAATTCCGAATACTCATACACCTTCATTTCCCCCATGTAGGGTAACTTCAGTACTCTAATCTCAACGACACGTCGACTCCCGGTTATTTCGGAAAGTGTTGCAAAACCGTGAGTGTACATGACCCTTTTTACTTTTCGACACTTTTTGGGTGCAATACTTATTCCTTAATAAAAACACACACATACACTTACAACATGCTTACGAACAAACAATCCAATATACATGCTTGATACGTGATTCTAGAACTCATACATGCTAGAGTACTTATTTGCTTTATACTTGTCATTTACTTTGTACGAGCCTCCCTTAACATGTATAGCGCTATAGGACTAACGCACCGCCCGTATTTTTGAGGTCATGTTAAGTTAAATAAAACGGTCTTATCATTGCTACGATAAGATTACGCTAGCGTGAATATTCGACTTGACAATTATAAAGTTGTATGCTAGTATTGTTATGTTAGTTTACGATTATGCCATGCGGATTTGTTTAAAACATTTATACTTATGCTAGTACTCAAAACTTGTATGCTCGCCAATATTTTATGTGTTGACATGTATACGTATGCAGGAAATTAATGATGATGAACGGAATCTAGTAGTACGACTAGAAACCCACTTTAATTTAGTACGTTTGTTGTATTTTGTTTCTTGATCAAGTTGTTGTATTTGTTTCCAAACAATTGTATTTTGCCTTAGTAATGAATTGAAGAAAAATCTTTTATTAAATACTTGTCGCAAATAGTGTTATAAAGTCTTTTGCAATCTCATTTTCGTCTTGCTCCGATGTTTCCGCCATGGGTTGGGGTGTGACACAAACACTCTTACGTTAACAAACCTCATTTCAACACAAGAAGTCCCAGTTAGGCGGAAGGGTGGAAAACTGACGACAGGTCGGAATACATAGCAAGGTCGGATGAAGAAATGGTTTATTTATCATTACAAAAGCTCTGATTATCGATACGAGAGCTTAAACGAGCATAATAGTGATTGTAACTGCTCATCATCTGATTCCCTATTTGGTTGTCAGTTTATATAATTGTGTGTTTAAATGTTTAATTTAGTATTTATGTAATTGTGTGCTTAAAATTTTCAATTTATGTAATTGTATGTTTGTTATTTATGTACTATTTTTACTTTTAGTAATGTATTAATTAAATTGTGTATTTAAATGTTTAGTTTATTACTTATGTATTATATTTATTCCTAGTCATGTATTGATTTAGTTTTAGTTGTGTGTTTAAGTTGGTATTATATAACCACTAGGTTAATGCCCGCGTAATACGCGGGCTTCAACAAAAAAACTAATTATTTACTTTCAACTTTAATATTCTGTAAAAACAAAATAAAATACAAAGTGTCATGTTACATTAATTAGTGACAAAGTGGAAATACAATTTAAAGAGAGTAGATTTTCTTTGAAGATGCATATCATTCGAGTTGCCAAAATCTTTCTTTTTTTTTGAACGGCAACTCACTATTTATATATATAAATAGAGCCAGCAAGGGGCTGAAAACACAAAACAACTACAAAGAAACGGAAAGGAAATAGAAAACAAAAGCACAACCATTACAAAATTTCTGAAACATTAAACTCAGCCCACTTATCCCATTCCAGCTTTGGTAACTTCGTGCGATGAGAAATCCAAAGGAGGACGTCTTCTTTTATGAGATCGAAAGTTCTCCGGGTTGGAACAAACTGCCCCTCAACCGAACGTTAACTGAACCAAAATGTATTAAGACATGCTTTTAAAATATATCTGTATTTAAAATATATAGACATGTATGTTGATTCTTTGGGTCATGTTTCATCTCCTCCATTCAGTATGCAAAACAACAAAACAAATATTATTTTTAAAATTAGCATAAAAATATGTTTCAATTGACATGATGGATAGTTAGATACAGTACCTGAAGTATAGTCGCAACTTTGTTTCTTCTTCTTCGTTTGAACTCATCTCTCCCAGCCATTGCTATAAGCCCAGTTTGAATAACTATCGCAGATTTTTGTAAAAGTTTGTACGATGTTCTTGCCACACCTCCACGTATATGCTTCTGTATACGTATAGATGCAGCTTCCTTCCTTAAGTAATCATACAACTTACGTGCAACTCTTGCTGTTCGACGGCAAAGTTTTCATTTCATACTTTCGGTAAAAATAATATATATAGATTCGGCATGAAATGAGTGGTTACCCTCTCCAGTTCTTTTGCATATTGATCTTTCGAAGGATGATAAATTCTTTAGGTGTGAGATACGTTCGGATTTGCCGTTGAATTCTTCTCGCAGCCGTTGGTAGAACCTCGGCGCTCATTGTGTCTAACTCCGCCATCTGTCCCGCCCTAAGGAAAACCTTTGTTTTCACTATCTGAAATGTACAGTGTTATACATTATAGCTTGTATTTTTAAATTCTTTTTACCTTTTCAAAGTATATAAAAGTAATAATTGCTAAGTTAATCTTTAGTACCTGATAACCCTTTAGTCAAAATCTATCGCAAATCGCTACACATGCTGACTTCTCACCAGACCTGCATATTAATCCTTGCTTATTAACTTGATTTCATTAACATTAAACTTGAATAGTAAACACAAAACATAATTACATATTTACCCATCTAGAACATCTGGAGCCAACATTCCAAACCGTTCGAGAAATTAATCGAAAGCTCGTTTTGTTGGATATCCGGCACAAGTAATCCTAATTACTCAGCACAGCCTCCGTGTAACAACTGTCCATTTAAACCAAATATGACCAACCACAAAATACAAAACACTGTTCATTCACTTCGACTATCAATAAATTAAAGACGACAACATAAGTATATGTATACTTCTTATAAAATTTGTCGGGCGTCAGCTCATTTACCCAAAAAAACAAACGATTTAGGGTTTATCATCGCAAACCCCAAAAGGCCCTTTGTCAACACCCTCGTCGAACCATATTTCAGATATAGGGTTTAGCATCGCAATCCTGAAATCATAAGAGCATTTTCCACAACCATAGCCATCGAACACCCGAAAGGCCACCGTCCTCGCCATCATCGGACTGTTCAGCTAAACAGAGAAATCCATGGATAGCCCGAGCACAACACCACCACTACCATCACACCCTAGCGGTTGGCAGTGTTGGCTAGGTGGCCGGCGGCGATAGGAGGCGGCCCTAGCAGGTTGCGACACTGTGAAAGAGAGGAGAGTAAGTTACATGAAGAAAAGGTACCCTTTTTCTCTATCTGTAGAACCCAATGGAGAAGTAGAGAAACAAAAAGGTTGAAGACGCGTGTAACAACCATCCATCGGAACCAACTACAGCCAGCCACAAATACAGACACTATTCATAACCATCAAATATTAATACAAAAACATTGTTCTTCAAACCTAAAGAAACCAACATAAGGAATCATGATATAATAACCAAAACCCAAAAGTCAGGATTTTAACCCGAAATGCAAAAATAAAAGGTTTTGAAACATTACCTGAGTCAATGCTTCTTGGATGGGTCACACCACCTCGTTTTGCACAAATCTTGCATGAGATAGAATCTTGAAAATGCAGCAACTTTTCATTTTATTAGTATATACAATTAATAGAGATATTAATTAGTAGAATGCCAAGTTTACTCTTAATGCATTAATGATATCAAACTTTTTTTTTTAACATCAAAGGCACTCCCTCTAAAATCCACCTAATGCATATTTTAAGGGACTTGAACCCGATCATTTTAATGGAGATAAACACTCGATGCCACATTGCTGCTAGGGCAGGAGGCCACCGACACTAAACATTTAACATCAAAGGCACACCCCCCCCCCCCACCCAAAAAAAATCCACCTAATGCCTATTTTAAGGGACTTGAACCCGATCATTTTAATGGAGATAAACACTCGATGCCACACTGTTGCTAGGGCAGGAGGCCACCGGCACAAAACATTTAACATCAAAGGCACCCCCCCCCCCAAAAAAATCCACCTAATGCCTATTTTAAGGGACTTGAACCCGATCATTTTAATGGAGATAAACACTCGATGCCACACTGCTGATAGGGCAGGAGGCCACCGGCACTAAACATTTGATGATAAGGGTAATTAAGGATCAACTCTCAAATTAGTAAATTCTAGCAAACCATACGTAGATAGATAAAATTAAGCGGTAAGCATGCTATATCAAATAGTAAAAAATGGTGTTACATTTGTAGATAAAAAGAGAATAGTATATTATAGTTTCTTGGAGTTTATTGGGCTAACTAATTATGTAATGTTTGCAAGTTTATGTACATATTTTACCTATTTCATATGTTGATCCAAGTCTGCAGTAATGCCTGAAATAAGATGAATGTATGTTAAGTTAATAATTGTGCTAGAGAATGTTAGAATAGACTCATGATGCTTTAAACTGTGAGGAAATTTATAATTTTAACAGCATGAAACATAATACATACCCAGGTTCACAAGAATGTTTCTCAACTGAACTTGGACAGAAGTACCCTGCTGCACAAAATACCTCACGACTACTGGTTACAGCTGCCCAGACATCGGCTCCACCATAAGTATGGTTAGTTGCACCGGGCGGAGGTTGGTAGCGATATCTGTTTTATTTAATATAATTGTCAGATCCTAAAGGCCATTGCGAAGTATAACCATATCTTTGGTTTCCCTGTTCTTTTATCTTTCTATATTGTAAAAAAAATAAAAGTTATAAAACAAAAAAATAATAAATACATATAGTATCGTGCAATAATGGATACAAACATGCAGTAAAGAAATACCTTTTTAGAACCCATACTTTTAGCAAGCCAACTGTGCCAAAATGTTCAGCTAACATATCTTGGATTATGCAGTAATCACTTTGAAAAGCACATAAAAGACCCCCTAAAAGTAAGCCTCTGTTATCTTGAAAGAGATTATTGGCATAAGAAATGCCAGTTAGTCAATTTAGGTTGATTCAACATGATTAGAAATTCAATAACTTTTGTCTCTCTAAACCATTAATTGCAATGTTAGAGGATGACAAAAAAATATAGTTTGCAAGAATGAGCACCTTTGAAGGAAATGGAAAAGGAACAACAAAACTCTGCGTATTTATTTCAATATTGAGTATCAACAATCAATGTGTTCTCCTAAAACAAAGAACAACCACTCCATATGAAGAGACTTTTCAAATAACATTCAAGATGTAAACAAAAAAAAAACATCAATCAAGGTTTAATCATCAACAATAACTAACAACAAAGGATGTGTTCATCAAAAGATGGAACCAAAATCATACAATCAAACCAAAAGAAATCTTCTGCATAAAAAAAACCAAGCAGACAACATAAATCCAATATCTAACAAACATTCACTAACTAACTCAACATTTAACCCTAATATCGCCGATTAAAACCATAACTATAATCATAATAAATCAATCATTCAAAAAAAACTCAATCAGTAACCAAAAATCATAACAGCATTTTTCACAACCCTAAATAACATCGCCGTCGACTAAAAAACCTAAGTATCATTAAACTGTTATCTAAAACAGACAAATCGAACTACAAAATAATAGAATCAAACCACAAAATAACGATTACCGTCGAGTTTAGAGTCTTGAAATCCTTTGAATGATGAACGAAAGATCCGATTGAAGGTTCGACTAAAAACCTAAATATCATTAAAGTGTTAACGAAAACAGCAAATCGAACTACAAAATAATAGAATCAAACCACAAAATCACGATTACCGTCGAGTTTAGAGGCTTGAAATCCGTTGAATGATGAATGAAAGATCCGATTGAAGGTTGTCGCCGATGGTATTGAGAGAGAGAGAGACAGACAGACGATTTTTTATTAGGGTTTAATTGAAGAGAGAGAGACAATAATGAATCGTATGAAAGAAGCTTGCCCAATCCTTCAATTCTAGCTATGCCACATGTACTGCCACATAGGCTGCTTATTTGGCTTAAACCAATGGGTGACATGTGTCCCCCAATGGTTTTGTTTATTATATATACTAGGTTTTTACCCGGGATTGCTTCCCGGGCTCGGGAAAGTTATTTAGATTAATTAATTACAATTTGTTATTAATACGACCACATTACATCAACCATCTTATTCTATTCAACAACATTATCTTAAAATCACGGAATTAGATCTATTCAACAACAGGACCACATGAATAACATTATTTCCAATTTTACTTCAATGCACTTAAATGATGGGGTGATTTGGGATTTTGTAAAAATGTTTGTTCTTGTACTTCTTAACAAAATAAGATGTTGACCAAAATTCAAAAAAATGTTGACCAAAAGTAAATCAGATCAGATGTTCAACATAAACACTGAATCTATAACAACAGACACTGATTATATTCAAACTACTGATACATAAACATTGATTCTTCATTCCACTGTTGTAATCTAAGCACTGATGTTGAGGATCAGTGCTATTTTCAAAGGGTGATCAGAGCTTGAATGACAATGCTTTGATCTTCAATAATGCTTGGATCCCATCAGTAGTTTGAGGTTCAATTTTTATGCTTCATCAGTGGTTGGATTCCAATGTATGTAGAAGCTTTGCTGAGCTGTCATCTTCAAGTGCCATTGTCTTGATAGCCTGTTTAAAATATACAGCTTCTTACTCTTTCTCTTCTGCATCAGTCAACTTTTGCCTCTTTCTTTGGTTTAACATAATGACAGAGGTATCTGATGATGTGAACAGTGGTTCAAAATTGTGGAGCTGCTTCTTTGACATGTTAATAGTTTTGTAATCAGGCTTCTTTGGAAGGCTAGGATCTGTTTCTCTCTTTTTTCTAAGCCTTTCATAAGCTTCATCAGTGTACTGCCTTGTCCATTTTGCTATGGCCTTGGCAGTTTGTAACACCCTAGTTACTAATTAACGATTTTATATGTAATTACCAACGATTAGATGTGTAGTTAAGACTACACATGCTATAAAAATACGGGTTTATTAAAACTTTTACAAATCATGAGTTATTCTACATCACGTGATCATATGTTTAATCCTTATGTATCAAAGTCAAAACTAATGTTTTAATGGTTTTGACCCTAGGTGATTTACAACATGGCAAAGTGCGGAAGCGTGTATCTATATCGTGTTCGGTTCTTCGTTGAGCTTGATCGTCTTCCGGCATCCAAGGTGTACCTACATTTCATAAACATGAAATGCTTTAGTCATACAGGACTTAAAACGTGTCTAAACGAGTCCGAGAAACAATTGATAACAAAAACAAAAATTTCAACCTGACCTCCACCGTAAATTACGGTGGCACCGTAATTTACGGTGGCCACTGGTTTTACATGCCCCTACCGTAAACCAGTAGGGGGCCACCGTAAGGCTTTTCATCTCCACCGTAAATTACGGTGGCACCGTAATTTACGGTGGACCCTGCATCCAGTTTTCCATTTTTGCCGTAATTTGACACGAAATCTTCCGTATCTTTCAAACCGCTTGTCCGTTTGGCCTACCGTTTCTTCCTACGTGATTGTAATTTGATTCTCCATCATTTGGAGTTAAAATCCGACATTCGGCTTAACAAAATTTAAGACTTCTAAGTCTTCGGCTTATTACCCTTTATACCAAATTTTGACCCGGTTATGCATTTTATCAAACAAACGTATTTATTTGATTCTTATATTTCATACACTTCATCAAATAATTGTGATATACCATATTAGGTTCTAATCATAGGTTTATTACACAAATTAAACCCGTTTTTACTAGTATGCTTATTTTGACCCGTTAAGGATATTTTAAGCACTTTTAAGCTCAATTTCGCTTTCATTCTAATCTAGCGTTGTAACCTATATCTCTTATCTAGTACTCTTCCATCACAACTAAATGTGTGTTGGATTTAGAGTAGATATCTATGTGTTCCGAATTTATACCTCTTGAAATATCATTTTACGGCAAAGACTCATATGGAGTCTTTTGGCCCAAGAATTACATCTTTCACTACCCGTACTCGTCCTAAACTTTGTTTAATCATAAGACTCCTTTCCAAACAACCTCTAAGAGTTGTTTGTTCAATTTAGCCTACAAGGGCGTTTTGGTCGATTTTGGTCCTTCTTTTACAATGAAGGGCTATCACCAATTATTCGACCAAATTAGCACTTTTACATACATCATAAATAAGCGTACCTGGCTCGGATCAACAAATAGACCCGATTTTAATACCTTGCTTTATATTCGCTAATTAAGAACGATGCGAATATCCATTGGATATCTATTCCTGTAAGCATATGACTCGACAAAAGAATCATTAGTCTATATAGTCAAAAGGTGTTGTCTACACCTTTTGACCCGTTTGGCCGAATTGACCATTTATCTTTTGCGAAATGATATTTACTATCATCTCCTCTACATGACTCTTCCCGTTTAACACCGTACGGTAATTTTAAATATAAACCGTGTATTTCTTTCGACATAATATGACCAATTTATCGATTTACTTCTTTTTAACCATTATTATGGTTTCTATCATCTTTGATTTTCTTGTTCCGTTCGACTACACGACGGAACATCATATTTCAATTGTTTAGATATCTCATTCATAATTTATATGATAAGAAAACATTCCACAATTTAAGACTAGTGTAAGCTATACTTACCTTGCATCCGAATTATGCTTTTCCGCCATTCTTGCTTCGTTTGACCCGCTTCCTTTCCAAGCCTCCACCTAGCTTGTCAAGCGTCAAACTATCATCATAATTCGTAAGACGGTTATATTAGTCATCATTAATTATGACTATTCCATCTTACATATTTTCTATCACAATTACCATTCGATCTTATTAATGGTCGGTTTGACTATTTAAAAGTCAAATCACCAATTAACACATATGATTGCACTATCAAGTTCACAAGACTCAATTAGGCACATTATCAACACTTAGTTCTCATTTAGGCATTTTAACAAACACCTAATGTGCATGATTTTACATATTTACTAACTAGTTCCTAACTAGTTATTTTTACCAAGATTAACATCAAAAATCACCACTATCACTTATGATCAATTACTCAAACTTGCAAATTGTTCAAGTATCTTGTTCCTACTAGCAACTATGATGTTTTTAAACATGTGTACATCATCATCTTTACTACATAATCAAAACCCACTTGACACATGAGTGTATGATCATGGATTCACAACCATGAACATCAATTCAACAAGTACATGACTAGGGTTTACTCCTAGACATAGTTTCATCACTAATTTCATCCAAACAACAAACATGCAAGTTCAGATTCGAGTTCTCTAGGTTTGCTCAGAATTTCAACTAGAGATTTCTCAAGAAATTTACATACCTCATGACTCCTTTTTAAATGGAGATCACTAATTCATACTCGGATTTTGATTTGGACTTGATTTGCCCCTTCAATTTGATGAAATTGTGTTGATTAGGGTTTGACCCTTCTTGGTCGCCCCTGAGCTCGATCCAGAACACACACTGTGTGTGTGTGTTTGTGTTTGTTTTTATTAAATAACTTTTCTAGTTATCCCGCTTTAACCCCTCGTGTTTGGTTCGTTATTAAGTAGGCCACAACCTACTTATTTCTTTTAACAATTTTCCCACTTATTAACTAGGTTAAATATTCCTAGTTAACTTAGCGGGTTCGGGAATATTTATGACTAAGTTTATTTTAGGTCCCGTTAACTCGGGCCTTCTAAGCTTTTATTTCTTAAAAGCTTTTATTCACTTTTTATTTATTATTAGGATTAATTATTTAAATCCTAATATTTACCGGGTAAATTTTTACCACTAAAGGTATTTTACCCGTCTTTACTATTAACGTGGTTTGATTACCAAAGCCGTTTTCGGGGTGTTACAAGTCTACCCCCCTTAAAGAGGTTTCGTCCTCGAAACCTTTTCTTACTTAATTTACCGAGTTCAACTCCATGTATTTGCTCTCGATAATCAATTAAGCATTTCTCATATCTTAACCGATTGTTAGTATTACCAGAAAAGTATGGTAATATTCTTTTGGTTATTAATCATCTACGTATCTTACATGACATAATGCGACTGGAAATAACGTAATCTCGTTATTTCCACTAGTTTAATTAACTTAGCGATATTCCTCGCTTTCATATACTATCGAATTCTTTATGAATCCATTACTTTGACCCGTTTAAAGGTTTCTAGTGAAATCTTTCACTTCTAGCAACAATTCCTTTTATTTTCAAATTTACTTATTCGGTTTAGTTATACCGAATTTACCGTTTACAAGCGAACTAAATTTCTTAACTTAAATTGCTGACTTTAACCGGTTTCATTAACTAGACTTATTTGTCCAGTTCCTTTTTACCGCTTGCTTGGTTATATTGTGATTCTACTTCACATTACATTTCTTGACCGTGATTGTGTTACATCATGTTTAATTTATATCAACCTTTCATTTTTGAGAATATCACTTTTCGAATATATCATCTTGCGCCTATCAGTGTCAAGACTTGTATCTTTCATGCTTACTATTTAAATTCCTATCAGAATTTATGTTTGTAAAAACATTATTTCTTACTAAAACCGAAGTTTTAGTTTTAGGATCTTTTCTTTAACTTGTGTCAATCATCCATACTGGGATATTGACAGTCCGTAATTTTAATCCTTTACAGTCTTAGTTTTTTTTTTATGCGGGGATTCTTAACTGATTTCCTCGCTTTATTCCATCTAACCCGTAGGTTTTATCACTTAGCCTTATGGGCTATATTTTGATTAGACATTCACCTCTTTAAGGCGAAGTCCTTATAACTTCCTTCTAATCATGACCCGTGGGTCGTTTTAGTCCGTATATCTCTCATTTGTTTATAACCCTAAAGGTTATGTTGATCCCATAGATCACTCTTTTTACTCGTGTCTTATTAAAATATATATTTGGTGTCAAAGCACTCTTTTTACGTTTGAAATTCATTTGTCTCAAGCTTACCGTTATCCGGCTTGCGCTTACTTACGCCTTCAAGCATTATACTTTATTCAACCCGTTCAATCTCAAAATAGTTGAATATAATTATCAGAATTTCTGTTTACGAAATTTTTTATGGTCTTTTAGTCATAACTCATAATCCGAGTCTTTTGACTTTAAATTCATGTTCTCGTTTCTCGGTTTACGCATGTGTTTAATTCTTACCCATCAACCGGGTGTTTTACCAAAATCGTTATTATTGCAATCCTCCCGGTATGCATTAAGACCTCGCTTCATTTTTATATTCTGACTTTGTCTTTAAGTTCGACGTTTTACAAAAATGACCCGTTAAGGGACATATTTGCATTTTCCGGGTTCGAGTGCAAGCACACTCCCTCCCATTGCTTGTCTAAATCATTTTTCATGTTTGCGTTTTCTGGGTTCGAGTGTAAGCACACTCCCTCCCATTGCTTGTCTAAATCATTTTACTTGCTTGCGTTTTATGGGTTCGAGTGTAAGTACACTCCCTCCCAATACTTGTCTAAATCATTTTACTTGCTTGCGTTTTATGGGTTCGAGTGTAAGTACACTCCCTCCCAATACTTGTCTAAATCATTTTACTTGCTTGCGTTTTATGGGTTCGAGTGTAAGTACACTCCCTCCCAATACTTGTCTAAATCATTTTACATGCTTCTTTGTCCCTTCGCTCGGGCTCATTATCCTGATGTAATACGCTTCAGTCACTCGGTTGTGCGTTTACATTATTATCAAATATTTTGCTTATCTGATTCATTTGGGTACTTTTTAATTAGTCCCATTTACTCCGCCCTTACTACATCGGATGTAAATGTGTCCGCTATAAGAAACTCGTGGTATCATATGCCACTACTTACTTGGCCAGAGTAAGCGATTTAACACATGACGTACACGACCTTTTTATAGTTTTCACATCACGCCCTATGTAAGTAACGCCTCTATTCAGTTTTCTTGGAAATTATATCCTGGATATGTATTTCTGTTCAGGCTTTCCAAGTTTCTAATTTACCCATGCAACGATCATTCTCTACGTGTTTGTTGCATATTGCTAATTGTGCGATTATTTAAAATGTGCACCTTGTAATGTTTGCCCCTACGGGCGTTCCTTGCTATTAACCTTGTTCGCGACCGTTACGCGATTTTGGTCCTTGATAGGTATGCTCTTCCTGTCATACCTCGTACCGTTCCATCATCATATCCATAATTCGTTCAACTCCCGTCATCTTCAGACGCGAGTGTCCTTCAATTAAAACATTCACAAGAGTTAGTAATGTCAACTTCAATAATCGCCCGTATTATAATACAAGGCTTTTTCTACTATACGCGTCAATGCGCGTATTTTCGTCAACCATATCAATCATTTAAATTGGGGTAACATATACCACACGATAGCTCTATGTGTTGTTTACAACACTTTGGCATACTAACTATTAACGTACTTGTACTTACCGGATTTGCGATCAAGCCTCGAACCGAACACTATTCTTTGTCAAGAGCATAAGGTTTAAGTCCAAGCATGGTTCCTCCCCACCATACTCGGATCTCTTAAACCAAGGCTCTGATACCAACTTGTAACACCCTAGTTACTAATTAACGATTTTATATGTAATTACCAACGATTAGATGTGTAGTTAAGACTACACATGCTATAAAAATACGGGTTTATTAAAACTTTTACAAATCATGAGTTATTCTACATCACGTGATCATATGTTTAATCCTTATGTATCAAAGTCAAAACTAATGTTTTAATGGTTTTGACCCTAGGTGATTTACAACATGGCAAAGTGCGGAAGCGTGTATCTATATCGTGTTCGGTTCTTCGTTGAGCTTGATCGTCTTCCGGCATCCAAGGTGTACCTACATTTCATAAACATGAAATGCTTTAGTCATACAGGACTTAAAACGTGTCTAAACGAGTCCGAGAAACAATTGATAACAAAAACAAAAATTTCAACCTGACCTCCACCGTAAATTACGGTGGCACCGTAATTTACGGTGGCCACTGGTTTTACATGCCCCTACCGTAAACCAGTAGGGGGCCACCGTAAGGCTTTTCATCTCCACCGTAAATTACGGTGGCACCGTAATTTACGGTGGACCCTGCATCCAGTTTTCCATTTTTGCCGTAATTTGACACGAAATCTTCCGTATCTTTCAAACCGCTTGTCCGTTTGGCCTACCGTTTCTTCCTACGTGATTGTAATTTGATTCTCCATCATTTGGAGTTAAAATCCGACATTCGGCTTAACAAAATTTAAGACTTCTAAGTCTTCGGCTTATTACCCTTTATACCAAATTTTGACCCGGTTATGCATTTTATCAAACAAACGTATTTATTTGATTCTTATATTTCATACACTTCATCAAATAATTGTGATATACCATATTAGGTTCTAATCATAGGTTTATTACACAAATTAAACCCGTTTTTACTAGTATGCTTATTTTGACCCGTTAAGGATATTTTAAGCACTTTTAAGCTCAATTTCGCTTTCATTCTAATCTAGCGTTGTAACCTATATCTCTTATCTAGTACTCTTCCATCACAACTAAATGTGTGTTGGATTTAGAGTAGATATCTATGTGTTCCGAATTTATACCTCTTGAAATATCATTTTACGGCAAAGACTCATATGGAGTCTTTTGGCCCAAGAATTACATCTTTCACTACCCGTACTCGTCCTAAACTTTGTTTAATCATAAGACTCCTTTCCAAACAACCTCTAAGAGTTGTTTGTTCAATTTAGCCTACAAGGGCGTTTTGGTCGATTTTGGTCCTTCTTTTACAATGAAGGGCTATCACCAATTATTCGACCAAATTAGCACTTTTACATACATCATAAATAAGCGTACCTGGCTCGGATCAACAAATAGACCCGATTTTAATACCTTGCTTTATATTCGCTAATTAAGAACGATGCGAATATCCATTGGATATCTATTCCTGTAAGCATATGACTCGACAAAAGAATCATTAGTCTATATAGTCAAAAGGTGTTGTCTACACCTTTTGACCCGTTTGGCCGAATTGACCATTTATCTTTTGCGAAATGATATTTACTATCATCTCCTCTACATGACTCTTCCCGTTTAACACCGTACGGTAATTTTAAATATAAACCGTGTATTTCTTTCGACATAATATGACCAATTTATCGATTTACTTCTTTTTAACCATTATTATGGTTTCTATCATCTTTGATTTTCTTGTTCCGTTCGACTACACGACGGAACATCATATTTCAATTGTTTAGATATCTCATTCATAATTTATATGATAAGAAAACATTCCACAATTTAAGACTAGTGTAAGCTATACTTACCTTGCATCCGAATTATGCTTTTCCGCCATTCTTGCTTCGTTTGACCCGCTTCCTTTCCAAGCCTCCACCTAGCTTGTCAAGCGTCAAACTATCATCATAATTCGTAAGACGGTTATATTAGTCATCATTAATTATGACTATTCCATCTTACATATTTTCTATCACAATTACCATTCGATCTTATTAATGGTCGGTTTGACTATTTAAAAGTCAAATCACCAATTAACACATATGATTGCACTATCAAGTTCACAAGACTCAATTAGGCACATTATCAACACTTAGTTCTCATTTAGGCATTTTAACAAACACCTAATGTGCATGATTTTACATATTTACTAACTAGTTCCTAACTAGTTATTTTTACCAAGATTAACATCAAAAATCACCACTATCACTTATGATCAATTACTCAAACTTGCAAATTGTTCAAGTATCTTGTTCCTACTAGCAACTATGATGTTTTTAAACATGTGTACATCATCATCTTTACTACATAATCAAAACCCACTTGACACATGAGTGTATGATCATGGATTCACAACCATGAACATCAATTCAACAAGTACATGACTAGGGTTTACTCCTAGACATAGTTTCATCACTAATTTCATCCAAACAACAAACATGCAAGTTCAGATTCGAGTTCTCTAGGTTTGCTCAGAATTTCAACTAGAGATTTCTCAAGAAATTTACATACCTCATGACTCCTTTTTAAATGGAGATCACTAATTCATACTCGGATTTTGATTTGGACTTGATTTGCCCCTTCAATTTGATGAAATTGTGTTGATTAGGGTTTGACCCTTCTTGGTCGCCCCTGAGCTTGATCCAGAACACACACTGTGTGTGTGTGTTTGTGTTTGTTTTTATTAAATAACTTTTCTAGTTATCCCGCTTTAACCCCTCGTGTTTGGTTCGTTATTAAGTAGGCCACAACCTACTTATTTCTTTTAACAATTTTCCCACTTATTAACTAGGTTAAATATTCCTAGTTAACTTAGCGGGTTCGGGAATATTTATGACTAAGTTTATTTTAGGTCCCGTTAACTCGGGCCTTCTAAGCTTTTATTTCTTAAAAGCTTTTATTCACTTTTTATTTATTATTAGGATTAATTATTTAAATCCTAATATTTACCGGGTAAATTTTAACCACTAAAGGTATTTTACCCGTCTTTACTATTAACGTGGTTTGATTACCAAAGCCGTTTTCGGGGTGTTACACAGTTGCAACCTTTGCATCAACCAACTCTTGTTTCTTTCTTTTATACTCCAAGGTAAGATCATCAATAGCCTTTTTGTATTTACGCCAATTTGGTGCTGACCTTTTCATGCTTGGATCTCTTTTTACTCTTTCAATTCTATTGAGTTCTGCTTTGAGACCAACAAGTGGCCAATCTTGGAATTGCTCTTCCTTTGCAGGGTAGAACTTCTCACTCATGATCAATGCCAGAATGTCTTTTCTCACATCTTTTTGCAGGTCAGGTTCTGGTGGTAAATTTGACATTTCTTTACTCAAATCTCTAGCATAGTCTTCCATGAGCTTGACTTTGGTGAGTAAAAACTGATAATGACTTGAATACACATTGTCATTTTCTCCTTCGCATTCAACCCTAGCTATTATTTGAGCTTGTCTAGCTTTTAGTTTTAGATATTCATCCATGTTTTTTGGATTTCTAAAACCAACCAGAGAAGGGAATTTCCTTTTTGAAGGATCATCAACTGTGTAGAACTGCCTCATTTCATTCTTTACTGCATGGAGTTCCAGTGGATAACTGGTAGCTGCTGGGGTACCATCTGCAGACTCATATCCTTGAAGAGCTATGGGATCTTTGATTGGATTGACCAATTTTGGAGGAATGAAAGATTCAGGTTTGGTGATTTTGTAAGGTACAGATGAAACAGGATCAGGTGCTGGTATATCATCATCATGCACTTGAATATTTTTTCTTCTAGTATACACATTTTCAGGAGGAGGTGTTTCTATTTGAGGTTTTGGAGCAAACAGAATTATGGCTTGGGAAGGATTGTTAAAAGTGGTAGGTAATTGACTAACAATTGTCGAAACAACTGGTGTCTCAACCACTGTTGATGTATCAACAGTTGTCTTTTGCTTTAAGGCAGGTGGTGAGTTTTGTGATGATGGTTTTGTTTGGGGTGTTTGAGTAGTGATGGTGTGTTTTGACTAACAGCTGTTGAAACAACTGGGGTTTCAACCACTGTTGCCATTACCACGGATGATGTGTCAACTGTTGTCTTCTGCCTTTTAGCAGGTGGTATTGGTGGTGGTGAAGGGATTTTTCGTAATGGAGATAAGACAGTGGATGTAGTGTGTGTTGAAGTGGTAGTGGTGAAAGTTTGGATAACAGATGTTGAAACCACTGAAGAAGCAACAACTGTTGATACAACAGGTGTTTTAACATCTGTTGGTTTCGAAGATTGATGTGTGGAGCTTTTGGAAGGTTTGGGAGTTTGTTTTGTGGATTTGGGAGGTGTGGTTTTGGGTTGTATGACTTTTCTAGTAGACTTTCTTATGGGCTGAGAATTTTCTTGATCCTTTGGCTCAGAAGTACCATGTTCATTCATCTCCATAAAAACTCTCTTCTCCTGTTCAAACCTTCCTTTATCCTTTGCCTCCATATCCTTTTTCACCCTTGCTTTTGCATCAGCAATGGCATTTAAGGTTACATCAACCTTTTTGGAACCATCTGGCAAAGGGATGTGTGCAAGCATTGTTGAATTATCTGGTGCAATGTACAGACCATCTTCATATCCCTTTTTCTTCAACTGCCTCATTTTCTCCGCCTTTTTGGCATTATTTGGTGGTGGGCTGTCCACAAAGATGATAGAGGGAGGAGCAGTGCCAGTGGTGTTCATAAATTGAGCCTTCAGGGTTTTTATATCTGCCTGAGTGTCTTTGAACCTGGCTTCCATTATATTTCTGATATTTTGAAGCTGAATTTCATGTTTCTGATCAGCATTTGCTCTTTGTTGGTGAAGCAGAGGTTGAAATAATGCCCAAAGGTCAGTGGGAGCAGGTGGTGCCTGCTGTTTTTGTAACAACTCTTGCAGTATGGTTTTGATTTCTGCAATAGATGTATCCAGTTTGTTAAGCCTCTCCCTCAATTCTCGGTACATTAAACCATCATCCAATTTAATGGGATCATCTGATTTCCCACCAGAGGTGGTTGTAACAGTGGTTGACTGAGGGAGACTTTCCCAAAAGTCATCCCCTGTTGCCCCTTTTTCTTGGAACTGGGGACTTCTTTCCTCAGCAGAGGTTACCAATCTAAGCTCACCAGTGTATACAGGATACACACCAGTATTTACAAAGGTTCCCATAGAAGAAATTGCCTTCAAGGAAGTCTGATTAATGAAACTACTGTCCAAGTGTAAACCAGTGGGTTCAACACTTGTAGTAGCTGCTTCACTTGAACTACTGACAGGAAGTAGTTGTACATCCTGCAGTGTAACCTCCTCAGGTGTTGTTGGTGGATTAGCAATGATAGGGAGCTCAGACATAGTCACTTTCTATGGCATGCTCTCAGTGATAGGGGGTTGAGAGGAACTGATTGCTATCTGATTTATATCAACTGCATCCAACAAAAGTTTTGTTTGTGGTGGAATTATAACAGTGAGTACGGGAGTGGAAAGAGGATTTGCCCCGGGCAGTGGGCTGGGGATGATGGATTCAAGTGAGTCCAAAGCAACATAATTTGATGTCCCTATTCTTACAACCTGTTCTTTTTGAAAAGAAACAGGAGGAGTTTGAGGCTCAGGTTGAGATATTTCTACCATCTGCTGTGAGGAAGTAGCAGCAGTGGTTTCTGGTGACTTTTGTGTTTTCACCGGCAGTGGCTCTGGGATCTCATCTTCCAGAGTTGCCTTTGTTTTAGGTTTGAGGGGCTTTTGTGTTTTCTTTTGTCTTGGTCTTTTGGTGGATTTAGGTGTCGGTTTCACAGCAGTTGTTTTGCTGCTGTGATCACCTTGAGCAGTGGGCTCAGCAGCAGGTGCCTGAGGAGCAGTGGTAGCTGCTAAAGTCTGCTCAGGAGCCTGTGCTTGTGTTTTGGACACTTTTGATAGCCTTGTAAATGTTAACGGTGTAAGGCCATTTATTTGAAAAGGTTCACCCTGGATGAGTACATGAGCATCATCCTTTCCAAATTTCTTTTGAAAACAAAAGCTTAGGAACCTTGGAAATAGTAAAAATGATTTGCTATCAACATTTTTTACCAAGTCATTAAAGATCTCCTGTGAATAGTTAAATTTTTCCCCATGCAAGATAGCATATGCCAGGTATTGGATCTTTAATGGAATTTCATTGAAAGCAGTGGTCTTATTAGAAACACACATTAAGAGGGTATGAAACAAAAACCTTGGGGCAGGGGGAAAACTGCCTTTTTGCAAAGTGTTTTTTTTTTCATTTGCTTTGCATACCCTCTTTCTAAAAAATCTGTTTGATACTCTATTTTAGGGAAAGAAGTCTTACCTTCAAGATCATTGAGTTCAAACACCTCAGAAATGGTTTGTGGTGTGATTTTAACATCAACACCCTTTATCGAGGAATTGATAGCTATGGGTGTTTTATCTTGATATTCAAGTTTTGCATTTTTCCAAAATTCCCTCTGGGTTGCCAAGTAAATCAGAGCATCAGAAGTCAACAAAGTTTTGTATTTTGAAGACGAAAGGGCATCTATGACGGAATTGAACGTTTCAGTGTTACTTGGTTTTGTCAAGAGACCCAAGTAGTTATGGGGAGCTTTGTATCGAATTTGTATGACCTTTTGACTGGATTTCCTTTTAACTGATGAAGACCGTGATTTTGCCATTTGAGGAAGAAGGACGATGAGGAATTTTGAGAGAAATGGAGGATAACTGCTTTGAAAAAGGAAAAATGAATTCGATTCGACAGTTAAAACCCTGATTGGGGGTTTTGATCAGGGTTTTATAGCAGGAAAAGTGAATGCTGACGTGGCAGCGGTTACAAAAGATCTGACGGCTATGAACTGTCCACGAGCCAACCCCTGATGAGTAATGGAAGACAGTTGTTTTATGAAGACACTGATGGAATAATAACAGTGGTTGCAATGATTACACTGAAAAACAGTGGGAGACTTTAAGTTATCAGTGGATAGCCTTAAAACATTTTAATGCTTATAATTCATAAAAAAAATTCATTTTAACTATTTTTAAGATGAATGTTGAGATTTTTTAAATAAAGTATTACATATAATCAGTTAGCATGCTGGGGTGATGTGATAAATACCGTTACATATAAACAACCCTATGATATGAAATTTAACAATCTAACAGAGTATAAAATACTGATGTTGAATCCACTATAGATGCTGAAGCACTGCTGCTACTGAGCAATGTTTTTCCTTTCGTTGATCAGGCTTTAGGAACATAAGTGCTTGTCTTTAACATGGCTTTGTCTTCAACAGTGGATAGGCCTCATCAATCTTTAAGAACATCAGTATTTATAAGGAGCAGTGGTTAATTATAACAGTCCTTAGCATGATCAGCTGTTATAACGACTCAAAAACCTCTTTGAGAGGAAGCATTGAAAGTATTAAACCTCTGTTGTCTTATCAAACAGATGTTCAGACACAATTCAACATCAACATAATTTAAATCGTACTCAAACACTAAATAATAAATAAAAATAGAATACAACATAGAAACACTGGTACATAAATACTAAAGTTGAATCCACTATAGATGCTGAAGCACTGCTGTTACTGAGCAGTGGTTTTCCTTTCGTTGATCAGGCTTTAGGTACATAAGTTCTTGTCTTTAACATGGCTTTGTCTTCAACAGTGGATAGGCCTCATCAGCCTTTAAGAACATCAGTATTTATAAGGAGCAGTGGTTAATTATAACAGTCCTTAGCATGATCAGCTGTTATAACCACAACATAACCCTTTGAGAGGAAGCATTGAAACTATTAAATCTCTGTTGTCTTATCAAACAGATGTTCAGACACAATTCAACATCAACATAATTTAAATCGTACTCAAACACTAAATACTAAATAAAAATATAACACAACATAGAAACACCGGTACATCAATACTAAAGTTGAATCCACTATAGATGCTGAAGCACTGCTGCTACTGAGCAGTGGTTTTCCTTTGGTTGATCAGGCTTTAGCTACATAAGTGCTTGTCTTTAACATGGCTTTGTCTTCAACAGTGGATAGGCCTCATCAACCATTAAGAACATCAGTCTTTATAAAGAGCAGTTGTTAACTATAACAGTCCTTAGCATGATCAGCTGTTATAACCGCAACATAACCCTTTGAGAAGAAGCATTGACACTATTAAACCTCTGTTGTCTTACCAAACAGATGTTCAGACACAATTCAACATCAACATAATTTAAATCTTACTAAAACAGTAAATAATAATAAAAAATACAACATAGATTCATAAAATAAAATTTATTAATTTATTCATGACCTTAAAACTAAAAGTCCAATAATTACATGACATACTAAACAGTATTAAAGTTCAAATCTAAGAATAACAGCAAGAATTAAGAAACTTTAGTTTCAACTCCATCCATTGCTGAACCTCTAGATGTATGTACTTCAGCATCGCCAAGAACTGCAAGTCTCTATCACCGCACTCTATATTACTGACAACACAAACAAGAAACAAACCTAAAATGCAAAGGTCTCTTCTCAACTGTTGTAGCACATCTAAGTTTTCAAGATATTGCAAGAATCTATCCATACTTTCTATAAAAGAAGAAATCCCAATGACAAACCTGACACAAGAAAACCTGACTTTCGATTTAACGAAAATCGAACAACGCAACTTTTCACGATGTTGCAACAATGATACTGCAACATCCATATTGAAAGGTTGACTTGTGATGGGAATCTTCATGACGATGTTGGAACAATGATACTGGAACGATAACATGTTCAACAAACATTCGAACAAAGAAGTGTAATCGGAGATTAGCGCCTAAATCACGAGAAAGATGCATTTGAGAGAGAGATATACGCACACATATATGAGCGAGCGAGATTTGAATGTGATAGTAGATAATTATATCTTATTTATAGGATTAGAATATACGGTTTGAATTTTCAATTTTGAATGTGGGAACTGATAATTATTAAATTATCTTATTTATTGGGAACTGATGTTTATTGGGAACTGATGTTTATACGTAATCCACAGTAGTATATATCCTTATCCTCTCTTTATTAAAATATTAAATATTTGAATTGTTATGCAAAGTAGGAAAAAAAAAGAGAGAGAAGGTCAATTTTCATGATGACTTTTCTGTAGTTACTGATGATGATTTGAAAGCAACTGTCATTGTCATGATGACTTTTCTAATTTTTAAAAACATAATAACCGTGAGTTTGAAATTCACATTTTGCATGTTTTAAATGTCCAAAGCTCAAGAAATTAACATTAATTACTGATTTGATTTGCAACAAATAGTTATAAAGAAATTTTTTTATTTTTTTATTTAATTTTAAATTTTATGATCAAAACAATGTTGTTTGAAATCTTACCTCATTGGTATGTAAAGATGAGGTAAAATGGTAATTTTATTGTAATTCTACTTTTTATTTGATAATTTCAATCTATCACTAAACTAAAACAATCAATAACAAAAAAGTGAGCAATGGCCGTTTTTTAGGAAAACCACTGATGGTCAATATCAATAGATCTCAACAATAAAAAAAGTGAGCAGTGGCTATTTTTCCTATCAGTGGATACCCCACAGTTTTTTAAACACTGATGTTTGGTCAGTCAATGGTCAACAGAAAGATGCATTCGAACAAAGAAGTGTAATCGGAGATTAGCGCCTATATCCTTATATACTCCTTTATTAAAATATTAAATATTAAACATTAAATATTTGAATTTGAATTGTTATGCAAAGTAGGAAAAAAAAAAAAAGAGAGAACGTCAATTGTCATTATGACTTTTCTGTAATTACTGATATTATCAGTAATTACTGATGATGATTTGAAAGCAACTGTCATTGTCATGATGACTTTTCTAATTTTTAAATCGTGAGTTTGAAATTCACATTTTGCATGTTTTAAATGTCCAAAGCTCAAGAAATTAGCATTAATTACTGATTTGATTTCCAACAAATAGTTATAAAGAATTTTTTAAATTGTATGATCAAAACAATGTTGGAGGAAATCTTACCTCATTGGTATGTAAAGATGAGGTAAAATGGTAATTTCATTGTAATTCTAGTTTTTTATTTGATAATTTCAATCTATCACTAATTAACACCATCAATAACAAAAAAGTGAGCAGTGGCTGTTTTTTAGGAAAACCACTGATGGTCAATATCAATAGATGCCAACAATAAAAAAAGTGAGCAGTGGCTATTTTTCCTATCAGTGGATACCCAACAGTTTTTTAAACACTGATGTTTGGTCAGTCAATGGTCAACAGATTTTGAAGAAACATATGTTTCGCCTTAAACAGAAGTTTGCCCATAAACAGAAGTTTGACCATAAACAGGTGTTTGCACATAAAGAGATGTTTATCTGGTGGTTTAAAACCACTGTTGGGTCAAACAAATTTCACAACAGGACCAATACTCAAATAGATGTTGACCTTAAACAGATGTTTGGTTTAGAGCCAAACATCTGTTAAAGCCCAAACATCTGTTTAACCCTGAACAGATGTTTAAGTTAATAACATCTACTGTTCAACCTAACAGGGGTTTCCATTAACTATTGACCAAATTGCAAACAGATGTTAAAACCACTGTTTGTTATTGTACTTCTTTACAAAATTACATAGAATTCAAGAAAACGAAACAATCACTTAAAGAACTATAATTTAACACATAATCTAATCCGGCAAAGCAATCTATTATCTGAGAATTCACTGATTCTTACAACATGAAACAAACTCATAATGAAATACTAAAGTTACATAAGAACCACTGATAATTAAATACTAAATTTGAATCCGTTGTAGATGCTGAACCACTGTTGATACTAAACAGTCGTTTTCCTTTGATTAATCAAACTCTAGGTACATAAAGTGCTTGTCTTTAACAGGACCTTGTCTTCAACAGTGGATAGGCCTCATCAGTCTTTGTTCATAAAGAGCTCCTTTAAAACAAACTTTATGCTTCTTTTAATACAAAAAAGGTAGGAAACACCATTACTCTAGACTCTCTAGTAACATAAAATCTTATCTTACAACAATAGCAGATCCTTTCTTGCGTTTAGTAGGAACTACTGTGGGTTCTCCATCATCATCTTCTGCACAAGTCAATTATAATCATCATCATCATTTAGACATAAGCAAAAATTATTTTAACTATAAATTTAATAATCTTTCTTTGTGTTTAATTAAACTTTATGCTTCTTTAAATACAAACCTATAATAACCCGCAGCAGGTTGTATGAATTTCAAACAACTGTGATTAGACTGAAATATAAACCGAGAATTAGAGTATATCACTTCAAAATAAAAAAAACTCAAAATTGAAAATCAGAGTAGCAAAAAACACATACTTTAAACGATGTTGGAACAATAATACTGGAAACAACCGTGGAACAATCATCATCATTATATGAGAATACCCTTAATTTATGGAACCTGTAGAATGAAATGCTCCACTGTTGGGTTATTAACTAACACGTTTAACCTTAAAACGACGCAGCGGAATTTCGAGCCTTAAAATTTCTTTCATGATATACGTCTTGACATTCTAATAATTTATTTTATAATATAATAACATAACTTCTCATCACTAAATTACATATTTTAAACATTCCCGTACAATCTGTCTTGTGACTCGATCCTCGATCTCTATGCCTTGATGATCCTCATGGCTTGTACTACCTGCGCTCACCACATAAGATTCATAACATTAGTACGTATTATAAACATATAAGATTTATTCACGTTTATTTTTCATTCCATCAACTCTTTACATCCCGGCTTTCCGTCTGATCATACGATCCGTGGTGAGACTTCTTTGATATTCCTGCATTAAACTTCATCCACCAGGAACACTATTATTAACGTTAGTACTCAATTTCGTTGGATGCATGTGTACATATTTTCATACAAACTTATACATATGCTTACGATCACATATAACAACTTATATACATACGTATCTACATACATACGTACGTACCTACGTACCTGCATACCTAAGTACGTTCATTCATACATACATGCATACATACATACATATATACATACTTATTACATGCCTTCACACAAACCTACATACTTACACTTAGAGTTATAAAACATACATACGTATACACCTACAAACGTACTTACATATATATTTACAATCACCTATTGGCAACATACCCAACTCATACTTGCCTACCCATATACTTCTTCATATATCCTCGTGTACTTGCTCACACACTATAATCTTACATACGTTCGCGCATACAAGCTTACATACACTCCTACATACGTATTTAGATACATTCAAACATACATACTTGCCTATCTACATAAGTGCATACATTTATGCTCATAAAAACGTAAGTTAAATTAGTCATACGCAACTTAAAACGCGTTTAAACGAGTTCCCAAGACAAAACTGAGCAAACGAGCAACTTTCGACAACCAAGGGGGCCTCGCACGCTAAGCCCCTGTTTTCACAGAAACTTTGCAGCAACATGCTGCATATTCCCAGCACGATCCCATTTCACGGAAACGAGCATAACTCTCTCGTTTTTGATCCGTTTTACCCGATTCTTTTTCCTACGCGTCCGTAATTTAATCCTCCACCTAGTGGAGTTAAAAACCAACATCCAACATAATAAAATTTCAGACTTCTAACTCTTCGGCTTATTACCCTTTTACCAAACTTTGACCCGTTCATGCATTCATCAACATAACTTGGTTATTTTACCATAACCTCTTATAAATCTAACAATATCAGTGACGTCTATCATAAATTACTAAATTCTTGGATGTCTTGCATCCTCTTAACACATTATCGTTCATATGCTTATTTTGACCCGTTAGGGGTATTCGCGCATTAATTGGTCTATGACTAACCAAACCATCATCCCCACTTCCATACTTGTCCAAAACATTACACTAATCGAATAACTTGTTTCTAAACTACTTTTAAGATCGTTTACCCCAAAATACCCATCAAGGGCATGTTGGTTAACTTTAATCCCATCATTTACGACGAAAGACTTTAACACATATTTGACCTCAAACATCATGTTTAATTAATTACAACACTTTATTACTTACTTGAACTAAGAAGTGATTACGGAAATCACTTACCTTATGCGTCCGTGCTCGTATCCGATTCCTCGCCTCTTCTTGATCCGTTAACACCTCATGCTTGAGTCCGTCTCGACATGATTCCTATACTTTCATTTCATCGAAATCACGCTCTTATTAGCATACACATTTGTACATGTAACAATCATATCACTCGCATAATTCACACTTAACTTTCCTTAGTCATTTCTAACAAGCATTAAAATATATAATCAACTTCATATAATCATATCCGTATACGTTAAACTCATGTAACTCATCATGTCATTACATTTAACACGGATTGCTATAACATGTACCATACGACTTCCCATCAACCTACATTTACGACAACGAGTCAAATCATGTTTCTTATACTTAGTTGACTTTCAAAAGTCAACTATTAACCATACTTAACTATTGACTTATCATCAAATACCCGTAACATCATAATCGACTATACGGACGACACTATATACATCTTATCATACGCTTGGTGTGCGTACCACCTTTTAAGCATAACGTACAACTAATTCATGCATGAATCTTCTAAACTCATACATAACTCATCAAATCCTTCTACTAATCATCATATATCATTCCAAATGAACATTAAACATAACATCATCATATTCCTATACTTTCATCTAACAATAATTCATCATACCCACATAATACATCAATCATTCAACAAGACTTGAACATAGGAGGTGATTCTAGTCATCATCTTCACCCTAACTAACAGGTTTCACCTCTAATCATCAAATTAACGCAAACCATACATAACCCATGTTCTATACGAGGATTCTAACCCTTGTACATGATCAATTTCATATTAACTCACGGATTAGAACATAACCCACTTCACCCATGATCACCAATCTTAGATTTAAAACATACCTTATGATCCTCTCGTGTTGGTGATCATTAATCTATGCTCGGTTATGGATTTAAGCTTCGTCTTGCCTTCCGATTTGAGCATAAAGATGAAGTTAGGGTTTGAGGCTCCATGGGAGCCTTCTGATCTTTCTCGAACACACGTATGTGTGTGTTTGGGTGTGATTAAGTTATTTAATAACTTAACTTTCATTTGTTCCACTTTAGCCCCTCGGGTTTACCTTTAAAACATAACTGACACTACCCTCATCATTTAATACTTTTGACCATACCTTTAACTAGGTTAAATAGCCTAGTTATTTATTTCATGACGTGTCACATAAGAACATACGACAAATATTAACATTCAGATTTTGGGGCGTTACACATACATACCCACATATAAATACATCTACGTTAATACATGCATATCTACATACACCCATACCTACATCATCACGCACACTCATGACGTTATACATCTATACATACATACGTCCCTATTTGCATCATACCCAACTCATACTTGCCTACTCATATACACCTTCATATATCTGCGTGTACTTGCTCACACACTTATAATCTTACCTACGTTCGCGCATACATGCTTACATACCCTTCTACATGCGTGTATAGATACATACAAACATACATACTTGCCAATCTACATATGTGCATACACGTGATACGCAACTTAAAACGCGTTTAAACGAGTTCCCAAGACAAAACGAGGCACGAAAACAATTTTCGGAGAAACATGACCCGTCGCGTCGCGCGACCCCCCGTCGCGTGGCGCGACTCCCCCAAATCGATAGAATGTTGTTGCTGTTGTGCTGCAGATTTCCAGCACAACCGAATTTCACGGAAACTGTCATAACTTCTTCGTTATTGGTCCGTTTTACCCGATTCTTTTTCCTACGCGTCCGTAATTTAATTCTCCATCTAATGGAGTAAAAATCCAATGTTCGACATAATAAAATTTCAGACTTTTAACTCTTCGGCTTATTACACTCTTATCAAATTCCGACTCGTTCATGCATTCAACAACATAACTTGTTTGTTTTACCATAACTTCTTATGAACCTAATAATATCAGTGACGTCTATCATAAAAGACTAAATTCTTGGATGTCTTGACTCCTCTTAATCCCATTATCGTTCATATGCTTATTTTGACCCGTTAAGGGTACTCGCGCCATTAATTGGTCTATTACTAACAAAACCATACTTCCCACCTTCATACTTGACCAAAACATTACTCTAATCGAATAACTTATTTATAAACTACTTAAAAGATCGTTTGCCCCAAAATACCCATCAAGGGCATTTTGGTCAACTTTAATCCCATCATTTACGACGAAAGATTACAACACATGTTTAACCTCAAACATCATGTTTAGTTAATTAAAACACCATATTACTTAATTGTACTAAGAAGTGATTACAGAAATCACTTACCTTATACGTCCGTGCTCGTATCCGATTCCTTGCCTCTTCTTGACCCGTTAACACCTCATGCTTGAGTCCATCTCGACGTGATTCCTATACTTTCATTTCATCGAAATCACGCTCTTATTAGCATACTCATTTGTACATGTAACAATCATATCACTCGCATAATTCACACTTAACTTTCCTTAGTCATTTCTAACAAGCATTAAAACATATAATCAACTTCATATCCTTTCCAACACACGTAATTCATCATGTAATTACAAATAATGCATATTAACATAACATGTACCAAACGACTTCCTATAATCCTACCTTTACGACAACGAGTCAAATCATGTTTCTTATACTTAGTTGACTTTCAAGAGTCAATTATCAACCATATTTAACTATCGACTTATCATCATATACTCGTAACATCATAATCGACTATACGGACGACACTATATACATTTTATCATACGCTTGATGTGCGTACCACCTTTTAAGCATAACGTACAACTAATTCATACATCAATCTTCTAAACTCATACATAACCCATCAAAACCTACTACTAATCATCATGTATCATTCCAAATGAACATTAAACATAACATCATCATATTCCTCCTAATTCATCTAACAATAATTCATCATACCCACATAATACATCAATCTTTCAACAAGACTTGAACATAGGTGGTGCTTCTAATAACCATCTTTACCATAACTAACGAGTTTCACCTCAAATCATCAAATTAACGCAAACCATACATAACCCATGTTCTATACGAGGATTCTAACCCTTGTACATGATCAATTTCATATTTACTCACGGATTAGAACATAACCCACTTCACCCATGATCACCAATCTTAGATTTAAGACATACCTTATGATCCCCTCGTGTTGGTGATCATTAATCCATGCTCGGTTATGGATTTTAGCTTCATCTTGCCTTCCGATTTGATGATCTTCATGATTAGGGTTTGTGGAGCTCTCATGGAGCTCCTGGCTCCTTCTCGAACACACACGATGTGTGTGTTTATTTGTGTGTTGATTTTCTTTTATTAGTAAATCAACTTTCATCTTATCCACTTTAACCCCTCGAGTTTACTTCTAACACATATTTGACACTACTTGTCTCTTTTGATAGTTTTTATCATGCACTTAACTAGGTTAAACAACCTAGTTATTTATTTCATAATATAACGCATAAGGACATATTTCGAATATATAACATTTTTACATAATACTTAACCTAAATATGTATATACTTATTCGAACCTTTAATGTTGAACTTGTGTTTATATGTTAAAGTAGTAGAATATCATCTAAGACTTTAAAACCTTGATATGATTCTAATGGGTGTACTACCCATGAAATACAATATAACCCTAGTGGTTACATAGTGTCATATAAGAGTTACAAGTTAAAGATGATTATTTTCAATATCCTACGTTATGTTATGTTAAAATCCAAATTTATAATCTTCCGTTGAACGCCAAACTCACACACCTATGTTTCCTCGTGTAGGAGGACTAGGTGCTCCAACTTAATCCACTCCAACAACTCACTCGCAGGATTTCAAGTAGGAAAGCTTGTAACCACCGTGAGTATACTAGATCCCTTTTTCCCCTTTTATACTTTGGGATGCAACATGTATAATTATGCAAATACTTTTAAACTAAACATACTCAATCCTTGAACGAAGCATGAAACTAATGTGACTTACTTGCTATTCTTGTATGCTCTATGAACGATTTGGAACGTTATATGCTCATTGACTTTGCTCGCCCACCTTAACAATTATAGCGCTATAGGATTAACGCCCCGCCCGTTATTCTATTGGGTATTGTTAAGTTACCACCCCGCTAAACTATTGGGATTAGGCTATTTTATGCGTTGTATTGTAGGGTTTGATCATATTGTACTCCAAAATTGCATACTAGTAATCACATATTACGAATCATGTTGGATTTGAGTTTTTATTCTATTATGCTATGTATTCAAACTTGTATACTCGCCAACTTTTGTTGATTTTATTTTAATACATGTTGCAGGTTGTTAGACAAGACGATGAAGAAATCAAGTTAGGATGGACTTAGATACTCATTCAATAATAAACAATGTTGTTGCAATTTGTCTTTATTTGAAACAATGTATTCAAATTTTAGTCATTAATGAAATTGGATTTAAATTATATTGTCACATAGTGTTATGATGCTTTTGAGCGATTTGTTCGTCTAATCCCGATGTTTCCGCCATCGGTTGGGGTGTGACAGTGACGGTGGTGGCGGTGGTCGATCTGCATCATCATCATCATCGATCTGTGGTGTAGTGGTGACGGTGGTGGCTGTGGTGTAGTGGTGACGGTGGTGGCGTTGGTGAAGTGGTGGCGGTGGTGACTGTGGCGGTGGTGGCGGTGGTGAAAGCAGAGAGAATAGTCTGGTGTGTGTGTTGTGTGTGTAATGTGTGTGTGTGAAGAGGTTTATGTATAAAAAAAAACAAACCCTCTTCTTCTTGCAGACTGCAGACCTTTGGTCCACCTCTTCTCCTGCAGATGTGATCCGCAGACTGCAGACCTTTTCCTACAGAAAAAACAAACAGCACCTTATAAAAAGGAAAATAATAGCATTGTGGAAAGTCAATGTATTTATAGTCTAGTGGTATTTTGGGGGGATCAATAAGTTTTGGGTTCGATTACTACAAGGGGTTTTTTTCTATATTTATTGGGTTTTCTCTTGAATTAGTGTATAGACATTATGCCTAGTGGAGATTGATATGATCGGATGATTCCGCTGGTGGCACGATGATACTCCAGTGATCCGTCAGTATATAAAAAAAACCATTGTGGAAAAGACACGTGGTAAATTATTAGAGAGGACCACTACTCCACCATTGTATAAAGTTGAAAAAAGAGGGACCCATTTTATCAATATAAGCATAATCCTATTCGCACTATATATAAATACACACAACATATCATATCCATATCTAATCCTACAAGTAGGGTTTTAACTTTAACTTTTCATTTCTCCCAAATCTATATCTATATATACACATATATACATACATACAGACGCTTGTGAGTGAATAATGGACGCTTATGCGTTGCATCTAGCTATGGCGGCACTAGTCGGAGCCTCCTTTGTGGCAGTTTCCGCTTACTATATGCACCGGAAAACCCTAAATCAGCTGCTGGAGTTTGCAAAATCTGTTGAGAGAGACAGAGAAGATGTAGAGGATGAGCATTACAAGAAGCAGGAGAAGCCCTCGCAGCGGCGGAGAAATGTTGTTTACCGCCGGGCGTCCGCTTCGTTGCCTGACGTCACCTCCATCTCTCGTGCTCATGATGATGATGATGCTATTATTCCTGCTGGGTTGCATAGACTCCATACGCTTCCTGAAGGTAACAAGATTTATGTTTTTTGTTGCAAGATTTTTAACTTTTTGTTTTAGTTAATTACCTGCTTTTTACATGATGGCTTTGTGTTGTTAAAGATTATATATGCTTTTTCTACTTTTAAGTTAAAGTTTAGGTCTTTATGTCTCTTTTTTAAGCCCTCCCCTGCTCCTCTTGTCTTTATAGTTGTTTAATTAACTACCTTAAGTAGGGTTGCAAACGAACAAGAACATGACCTTATTCATGTTCATTTGTTAAGAAATACATTTGTTCACGAACTGTTTAAGAATACCTACCGAACGAGATTTTATGTTTGTGTTCGTTTGTTAAGGAAATGAATGTGTTCATGTTTGTCAATTTTAGGTAACGAAAGTTCATGAACACAAACTAATATTCATGAACACAAATGGAAACAAACAAGCGTTCATGACAGAATATATAATACACCGACACTTATTAAATATTTTATTTGTCAGAATTTTGAAGTATTTAAATAAAATATAAAAACTAAAAATAGTAATGAACTCTCGAACACGTTCACGAACATAAATGAACGAATGTGGCCTTCATTTAACTAAACGAATGAAATTTGTTGTTAGTGTTTTGTTTGTTTAATAAATGAACAAACACAAAGGAACTTCCTGCCGATCGGTTCGCGAACTGTTCACTGAACGTTTGATTCGTTTGCAGCCCTAACCTTAGGTATGGTGTTTGTTATTTGTTTTCTTCTTTTTGTTGTAGAGTTGCATTTTATGATGCTTAATCGGTTGAATTATCATAGGTTATTTTATTGTAAGGTTAATATTTTTGATGCATGATTGGTCTAATTATGATAGGGAAATCTACTAGCCATACTGGTTTGGCAAAAAGAGCTTCACTCATACTAAGACCGACTTCTCCAAAATCTCCGGTTGCAAATGCAAGTGCTTTCGAAAGTGTTGAAGGATCAGATGAAGATGTTGATGTTGATGTTGATGTTGATGTTGATGTCAATGACAATGTTAATTTAGATGCCACATATCTTAACACAAACGGGAGTGCGGTAAACTTTTATGCCACTATGAGACACATATCGTATCCTGTTTGGCAAACTTACAACTAAATACATATATTTGGACATAACTGAGCAGGGCCCAGAGGGCGCAAGTGTTAATGCAAATGGCGAACAATTGCCCATAGCTGCTGCGGCTTTGATCCGGTCACATAGCGTATCTGGTGATCTACATGGTGTACAACCGTATCCTGTCGCTGCTGATATTCTTCGAAAGGAGCCAGAGCAGGAAACGTTTGTACGGCTTAGAATCTCTCCATATGGTACTCATATCTCTTTTCTAGTTCATCCGTGTGTAATAATAATTTCTTTTATAAACTGTACCTGAACATCGTACAATTTTGATTATTTGTAGACACACCGTCACCTGATGAAGCAGAGGTTTACAGGACTATACAAGATTGCCTTGAAATGAGGAACAGTTATGTGTTTAGAGAAAGCATTGCACCATGGGAAAAAGAAATCATATCGGACCCTAGTACCCCTAAACGCAATCCAAATCCTTTTTCTTATGTTCCCGAACCAAAATCTGATGTGAGTTTTCAACCACTTTGTTCTTTTCACTAAATCAATATAAGCTGTCTTGACACAGCATTTTAATCATGCTACAGCATTACTTTGAAATGGAAGATGGTGTCGTTCACGTTTACGCAAATAAAGATTGTAAGATCCCATAATTCAGTAATTCCTGATGGTATTGTTTTTGTTTATATATCATTTTTTTTATTTTTAACTTTTGCAGCAAAAGAGAAGCTTTTTCCTGTTGTTGACGCAACAACCTTTTTTACTGACCTACATCACCTCCTTAAAGTGATAGCTGCTGGGAATACACGAACAGTATGTCATCACCGGCTCGGTCTTCTAGAACAGGTTTGTTGAGTTTTGACTTTTTTTTTGTGTTTGTTATGTTTTGCAATTGTTTTGGGTTATGTATTTAACTATTTATCTGACTTTGACTTTTTTTATGTCAAGAAATTCAACCTTCATTTAATGCTAAATGCGGATAAAGAGTTTTTAGCTCAGAAAAGTGCACCACACCGCGACTTCTATAATGTTCGGAAAGTCGATACCCATGTTCATCATTCTGCATGCATGAATCAAAAGCATTTGTTAAGGTTCATAAAGTCTAAGTTGAGGAAAGAACCTGATGAGGTTGTAATATTTCGGGATGGGACGTACCTGACTTTAAGAGAAGTTTTTGAGAGCTTGGATTTAACTAGGTAATAAAATAATCATTTGTTACATCACGCTGGATTAAAAATTGTTTTTTATATCATAATAACTTAGCCTAATGGTATTCACGTTTCTGGATGCAGTTATGACCTCAATGTTGATCTGTTAGATGTGCATGCAGACAAGAGCACCTTTCATCGTTTCGACAAATTTAATCTCAAGTATAATCCCTGTGGTCAGAGTAGGCTTCGGGAGATTTTCTTGAAGCAAGATAATTTAATCCAGGGTAAGAAAATTATTACTGTAATCTCCGAAACAGAATTTTAGAAATTCTATATGAATATTGAATACCATTTTTGCCAGGTCGCTTCCTTGCTGAGTTGACCAAACAAGTATTCACGGATCTTGACGCAAGTAAATATCAAGTAGGTTCTGAATTTTGAACTTGTATCATGTTTATTATCATAATTATATTTGATGGCATTTTTTTCCGATTTAAAAAATGTTGTATTCTATAGATGGCTGAATACAGAATATCAATATACGGGAGAAAGCAAAGTGAATGGGACAATTTGGCAAGTTGGATTGTGAATAACGAACTCTACAGTGATAATGTTGTCTGGCTGATTCAGGTTAATTTTTTTTTTCTTATCATGAGGCATAAAGGTTAAACATCATTATCCTCACTTCCGAATTCCGAATCTTGTTTTTATTTGTGCAGCTGCCTCGACTTTACAATATATATAAGGAAATGGGTATTGTGACATCATTTCAGACCATTCTCGACAATATATTCCTTCCTCTTTTCGAGGTTACAGTTGACCCAGGATCACGTCCGCAGTTACATGTTTTCTTGAAACAGGTTTGGCTGCTTGACTCATAATATTTATGTGCTGTATAATGTGTATATATATAGAGGCACTTTTTTCGCACAAACTTAGTTTTATTTAAAACTGCAGGTTGTGGGTTTGGATTTAGTAGATGATGAAAGCAAGCCTGAAAGACGCCCTACAAAGCACATGCCAACACCTGCACAATGGACCAATATATTCAACCCTGCGTTTTCATATTACGTTTACTATTGCTACGCTAACCTCTATACCCTAAACAAGGCAAGTATGCTTATGCAGTATCATAATAATTGTTAATAGCGCTCACAGCGAGCGATATAGCGAATAGTGTAGCGAAGCGCTCATTCATCGCTATCTGATTTTGGCGCCCCATAGCGAGTAAATAGCAGGATTTTAGGTTTTTCTGTTTTTAATATTAATAGCGATAATACAATAGCGGGATTTTAGGTTTTTTTTGTTAAATAGAAACACCGTATTTGGATATAATTTACATATAAAATATTTTTAATTTTTTTTTCTAGTGTCTCACTAGACATAAAATAGTGCCTGCTATTTCATCGCTATCGCTACGTAGTGTGTAGGTTGTTTGTCGCTATCGTCCACTATATGCTATTAACAACTATGTGTAGCATGCACAATCTTTTAAAAATCCATTTTTTAATTCAAATACATTCCGACAAGAAAGATATATGAATCTTGAGTTTGTTGATGTTATAGCTTCGTGAATCAAAAGGCATGACTACAATCAGATTCCGCCCTCATTGTGGTGAGGTATGTATTGCCATTTGCCGACCCTTCAGCTCTCTTTTATTTTTAACTTTTGGAATTATTGATTGTTGAGTTGAGTCGAATTCTTTTATTTTTCTCAGGCTGGTGACATCGACCATCTTGCTGCTGCGTTTCTTACAACGCATAACATCGCACACGGGATTAATCTGAGAAAGTCTCCTGTACTTCAATACCTGTACTACCTTGCGCAGGTAATACAAACGAGACTTTGACCCGTTTTGGTTGGTTGACTTGAAATTAGAAGTATATCTGATGGCCTGTTACCTTTGTAATCAGATTGGTCTTGCAATGTCTCCTTTGAGCAACAACTCGTTATTTCTAGATTATCATCGGAACCCCTTTCCGATGTTTTTCCTCAGAGGCCTTAATGTTTCTTTATCTACTGATGACCCGTTACAAATCCACCTAACAAAGGAACCGTTAGTGGAGGAGTACAGTATTGCTGCTTCTGTAAGCACCGGGCTTCGTATTTTTCCATTTTGAGTTTTAACGAGGTGCGGGTTTACTAACGTTTTACTTTCACAGGTGTGGAAGTTGAGTGCTTGTGATCTCTGTGAGATTGCGCGTAACTCAGTTTACCAATCAGGTTTCTCACATGTTTTGAAGGTAAAAGCTTCACTATAAATCTCATTTTTTATGGATGAATTTCAAATATACCCTTAGGTAGCTTTGGTATGCAGGAATGAAAGGTGGAATAGAATGGACCATTGTGATTGAATGAAAAAAAGAGTGTTTGGTTACAAAAAATAGTTAAAAAATCAAATATACCCAATTTTTAAAAGGGGAATTGGCCTGTAATAATCCTACCTAGACCTTATTAGCCATTAATTATCTCACCTCAGAATATTCCCCCCACCAGTCCCACCTTTCACCTATTTTTCCTACAATAGTCCCCCGTTAAAAAAACTTAACGGAGTTAAGCTTTTTTCCAAATTACAAACAGATTTTTTAGGGCCTTTGATCAGAACGATGATACGAGTCTATTGATGTAAAACTTACTTCGAAATGGTGCTCCAAGTGACTTGATTTTGGTTAATTGGAAATTTAAACACCCGAATTGAAGCGCCGTTTTCATCGTTTGGAGCACCGTTTCGAGGCAAGTTTTACATCAATGGACTCGTATCGTCGTTCTAATCAAAAGCCGTAAAAAATTTGTTTGTAATTTGGAAAAAAAGCTTAACTCCGTTAAGTTTTTTTAACGGGGGACCATTGTAGGAAAAATAGGTGAAAGGTGGGACTGGTGGGGGGAATATTCTGAGGTGGGATTATTAATGGCCAATAAAGTCTAGGTGAGATTATTACATGCCAAATTCCCTTTTTAAAAACAATCTAATAAATAATCATTTTACCCTTATTTTTTTTAACTTCTTAGTTTTCATATATGCTCCATCTTTTAAATCATATTCTTATATAAAGCTTAAATTTATTTCTACCCATTTTTTCCCATAAACAATAGTAACCATATATAATATTTAAGCTAGAAATAAGTAAATATAATATTTGAAGTTAAAGGTATTAAATGAGATTTCAAAGTTTTAGAAAAATAAGGGTAAAATTGTCTTTTATTAAATTGTTTCTAATGAATTGGGTATATATGATATTTCAACACTTTGTAAGGGTATTTATAATTTTACATGGGTGTATATGATATTTTGCAAGTTTGTAGGGTATATATGAAATTGCCTTTTTTTGTTGAAGATGGAAATCTGTTATTATTTTTTATGGTTATGTATGTTAGATATATTGTTGTAATTGGCAACTGAGTTTCTTCTTTTCAGTCGCATTGGATCGGTTCGGAGTACTATAAGAGAGGACCAGATGGAAATGATATTCACAGGACGAACGTGCCACATATCCGGCTTGAATTCCGTGACATGGTATGTATCGTAACGAAACATAGTATTTTCTGTTATTTTGTTATCTAATATTTAAAGATCATATATACAGATCTGGAGAGAGGAGATGCAACAGGTTTATCTAGGGAGAGCCGAATTGCCTGAATACATCGAGACTTAGCTTCTTTCATGTCATTCCACCATTTGTCGGTTTCCGGAGGTAACTAACTTTCGATTGTAACTTTTTTAGATTTGAATCACAATCAATCTTTTATTAATGATTGGAAGACTTGACACGTATTACATGTCTTTGCAGTTAGTTCCGTTGGCCAACTTTTGGTGAATTCCTGAAGCTCAAGAGCTAATGTGAGAGTTCAGTGAAAGCTTTAGGTCAATCCATCTAGTGTATATAAGAGGACCTGAGATGTATTCTATATCACAAGATGATGATCTTTTTAAGGCTTTTGGACCTTTGGTGGTGCCTTAACGAATAACCAGAACAATTATTGTAAGATATGTTTAATAAGCATTTTTATCAGTCCATTTAAACATGAAGATGTTGAGATTCTCTTTACCATTTACTACGTCATGTTTGTGATGATAAGTTTAATGGCACATATAGGCATTATTGAATCTAAATACATGTGACGTCATGTTTGTGATGATAAGTTTAATGGCACATATAGCATTATTGAATCTAAATACATGTGAAGCAATTGCTTGAATGTATGACATCAAAAAAAATACAAAATATGCTAAAAAATCTCCATATAAAGTTTATTATATCATGCCATCAAACACATTGATGCATAAAATCTTAAACAAAAAAAGCATTCACAAAGTATATCATTTGAACTAGCAAAGCACTGATGATACAGCTGGCTGCAACAGTTTCACCTCACACTACAATCTATAAACAAGAACAAAGTGACACATTTTGGCCTTGTAACCTGGATGTTGACATGTGGATTTGTTCATCAATGGTTCTTGGACTGCATTTGAAAAGATTTGAAAACATTTCAATGCTTGTTAATCTATTCAAAAAAGAGAGCAAAAAATGTACCTCAATGTTCCGAGACATTTCCTTCACCTGCTCAGCAATTTCTTGCCTCTTCTTTGCAGCTGCAGAAACCAAATCCGGAACAACATTAAGATCCATGGGTCAGCTTAGTGGACAGAAGCGGGTTGAGTGGGTGAAACATATTCTGAATGAACTTATCACTTCTTATAGTGCATGTTTAGTTGACCCACAAACATTATTACTCATCTAAAATAATAATCTTATTCATAATTAAGGGGCTTAAAATCTTTGGATAAAACACAGTTTAGACCCATCACCTTTTAGCTATTTTTCTTTGAACAAAACCCAAATCAACTTATTCATAATTAAGGGGCTTAAAATTACCACCAGTAAATCTATTGTGTTTTTGTTTACCTAGGCTCGCCATTTCTTCCATCGACTTTGAAGTCTTCACAGCAAATCGTTGGAACGCCCGGCTAAAAAAATGGATTCCATGAAAAAAAATCAGCGTCACGTAAGAAGCAGCGTAAAGAAAGAAATAAGCGTAACAACAATATTGTGTTCTAGCACTATGAAGTAACAACTAACAACCAAATGTATTATACTATGATTGTTTAAAAGAACCTGCAAATCAAAACAGAGGTTTTGAGTTTTGAAACATTCTGCACAATATCATGCAATTACTGGATAACACAAGCAACTAAGCAAGCCCGTCAAACATTCACCATAATATGTTCAAACTGATTTCCTGCTAGATTATTGTGCGTTTCTAGACAGCAAGAGGAAGCAACCAAACATTCAAATTCATACACCAAAAGAAAAAGAAATATAATAACATGATCAAAACCTATGCAGTTAATATCAGTGATATCAGTCCACGAGTAAAATATCAGTACCGATATTATCGGCGATATTGACCAATATAACTGATATATCACCGATATTTGACCAATATACCACCGATATTTGACCAATATATCACTGAATTATAAGTGTTAAATTGCTACATATATCAATTCTACATTGTATTATAATTACCAATATCTCACCGAGATAACCTATATCTCAAATATGGGTCCTTGACCTATATCCGATATTTTACAGCATAGATCAAAACCCAATAACTCAGCTAAACAGCCAAAGCTTCTTTGTGACGCAACCAAAAAATACACTTGTTACATGAAATCTGTGGTATAATAAAGTTGTGGAAGCGGGGAAAGCATAGTGAAAATTTTGGAAACGTTGAAGCTTCCAAATATATGATAAAGTATCTGAGTTATATAATAATGGACATAAATAAATAAATAAATAAATAAATAAAAAGCATCAAATAAATCATAATTGAAGGAAGCAACCACCTGTTGGCGAGACTATCGACGAGGAGCTCATTAACAAGGTAAGACATAACACGTTGCACAAAATTTCCTCCCGCCATGAATGATCTTCTTCCTGTTCCTGTATAAACAAATCAAATAAAACCTAATTCTTTATTGATTGAAGTATAATAATAGGATTTGTGGTCCCAATCTTCGAATTAACGCAAAGATTAAGGTCGATTAGATGTACCTGATGGATGGATGGATTATTTGTGCCCTAATTTCTCGAGAGAGGGAACCAAAAGAGAAAGAAGACTTGTATAAGTTAGTTATTTTATCACTCGATGCGGTTTGGGCCTCCTTTGGCCCATTATTAATCATCACATGAGTTAATCTGACAGAAATACAAATTAAATAACCAATCCCCCCGTCCTTTATATTAACTTTAAATTGCAAAGTATCTACTTTATTTTTAAAAAGTACAAAAAAAAGTGATCGATGTTTGAAAACTACTACACGTTATGTCCTTTAACACTAACTCAATTAGTGGTTTGCAAACATCAAGTACGTTTTTTGTACATTTTAAAGACAAATGACACACTTTGTAATCTAACGTCAACATAAAGGACGATTTTTGTAATTTACTCTTAGAGATATCCTTCAACTACCCCTTGAGAACAAACCAAATCACCCTTATACTTTCCACATTAACTATTCTTGTCTTTCATGTTAGCATTGCACCAAGTTTTACACTTAAAAGACTTCACACACTCATGTATTAATTGACAACCAAGGACGTTATTGTGAGTGCTTATGCATGTTTATTGTCATTCGACACTTAACAAATATTAATGAACTCATGAAAACTCGAAAGGGGTATCGTGATTGTTTATTTGTTGCTTTGACAGTTGGACTGGTGCTTCATCTCATGCTTAGGGATAAAGAAATTCAAGCAAACTCGGCGCTAGCCTTACTGGAATTCACAAATCACGAAGAAAGAAGAGGGATAGATCTCATTTGGTGCACAATTCATGAAAAATGAAAATATTTGCTTGCTTGCATGTGTTGTTTTGGTCTATTAGCCCCAAAATATCCTTAGGATCAATGTTAAAATCAACTCAAATGCATTACGCTGCGCTTAATGTCAATTCGTTATACAAAGGTAATTCATATCCAAATGAACACTACCCTTAACAAACAAATCACAATGTTTGTTGGTTTACATGAAAAATGATTTATCGTACAAGGATATGGTAATTTCAGAAGACGCTGAAGTTCATTCTTTAAATTGCCATTCCCTACGACACAAGGGACAATGTGCCTGAGGAGTCTGTGAATGCACCCATTTCAGAATGCAGTGAAGATGGAAAGCGTGATTGCAAGCACCCCATACTGCATCAATCAAGTAAATCAAATTAGTTAAACCGTTTATTATAAATACTTGAACACAAAAGATAACAACATACTTATAAATGGGTCGACTTGGGTTTTGTTTGATGTTTAAAACAAAATATAAAACGAAACAGGAAAATGAGTAAAAAATCCTTCTATAAAAATGCCTTTATTCCCCATATATTTTTACCTGCACTTAAATTACACAGGCTGAACCCATTATTCACCGCCCGTTTTGCTACCTAATATTGGGTCAAAGGCTTCTTGGTAGCATGAAACCCACTTCTAAGTTCTACATCTCCACACATTGCTATAAACTTAATTATAACTACTGCATAGCTATTTTGTTGTTCTAATCCAATGGTACATAACATCTTTTAGCTAAGAAATTCAGTGAATAATTGTATGCTTTTTTCTGGTGTACAAAATATAGAAGCATAATAGATTTTAGAGTTAATTACTGTTTTTGTCCCTGTGGTTTGTTAAAAATCACTATTTCAGTCCATTAGTTTAAAAATTGCGATTTCAGTCCCTGTGGTTTCACTTTCGTAACCATTTTAGTCCACCTCGTAACCATTTCAGTCCCTGTACTTAACATAATAATGGATTGAAATGGTTACGAAAGTGAAACCACAGAGACTGAAATGGTTACGAAAGTGAAACCACAGGGACTGAAATCGCAATTTTTAAACTAATGGACTGAAATAGTGATTTTTGACAAACCACAGGGACGAAAACAGTAATTAACTCTAGATTTTATATTATATAAGTTTGGTTACTTTATTTCAAGCGCTACTTGTTTAGGAAAATTCCAAAGATTTTGAGGAAAAACAAAAGTTTCAAGTCAACCAAAACCATCTAGACCTTTAGGTGACGTCCTCAAAGCTTGTTTTGGGCATAGTTGTTAATGGCGAATAGCGACAAATAGCGATAAGGTACCTATATGCTACATAGCGAATAGCGATAAATAGCGATGCACTAGAAATTTCTTTTTTAATTTTTTTACATGGATATTGTATCAAAATACCCTGGTATATACGCAATTTTAGATGTATATTTAACAAAAACTTAAAATCCAACTATTTTATAACTATATTTAATTGCTATTTATATTTAAAAAAATAATAATAAGTGTCGCTATTCTTGCTATCCATCACTACAACCCTAATAGCGACACTAAACCTATACGCTACGTAGCGCGCTATAGCGATCGCTATTGATAACTATGGTTTTGGGTGACGTTTAGGTTTCGCAGCTCGGGGGTATGCACCTTTAAAGTTTGTAACACCTTTTTTATTTATAAAATTTGCCGGGCGAAAGCTAATATACCCAAAAAAAACCATCTTGACCTGTACCAAAAATGACTTGTTTTGGCAAGTTACCCAAGGGGGGGGGGGGGGGGGGGGGGGGGGGATAGTGCACGGTCCTCCCAACCGCCGGAGTGATCTCACTCCGGGAGCCGCTATCCGACCAAGCTAGGTCCGCGGTGACTTCCCCATGCCGTGTTCTTACCCTGGGCGACATATGCCACTCCCAAGACTCGAACCCAAGACCTCTGGGAAGAGGTGGGTGTCGGTGGCCAACTGGGCCAACCCGCTCATTACGACACCTTTCGGTTCTCCTTAAGAAGCATGTAATTTATATATCAAACATTTCAAAAAGAAAAGTTAGAAAAATGAAAACATCCAATGGTGAAGTGAAAAGAGAGACTTACTTGGTGGGCAATCATCACCAGGGAGTTTACAAGCATCACAACAACCATCAAAAGCCCTCTTACATATCGCACATGTTTCATCATCGACACCCCATGTCCATGAAGCTACTGCATGCCATCTATACATAACAAACAACTATTTGAGTTACTACCCATAATAAATAAACAACATATAATCTGGAATGAATGGCAAGAAACATACTCTATTTTGTAGGTCCACCCGAATTTCATAGGCAATTGGTTAAGAAAGAGCAGAAGAAATAAATTTATCCATCATTTTTAGAATTGTCCAAGCACCCCTACACTTAGTTTTAAAAAGCGTGAGCGCTCCAAGGCGTTTAGGTCCCGTACGCGAAGTGTTTCTTTTATGTACAACTAGAAGCTGCATCTCTCTCGTCTCTTTAACATATTAGCCTGTTTATAAAGTAAAGCATTCATGATTTTGGTTGCTTTTACACATCAGCCTCCTACACACCCTGAATTTGACCAAGGCCCTGAGGCGTTTCCTGATAGGTTTGAATGCCTCGCGCCTTGCACGCTTTTTAAAACCAAGCTCCTACACAAACTGTTCTTTAAACAATATGCACGACGTATCTTGTAGGAAATCTAGTATCAATATTATCCAACACAGAAGAGATATTATCGTTGAAAATAATATGACCGGATAATTTCTTTATATATGTTGTTGATCGGAAGACGTGATTAAATCTAGTATTGAAATGTACAAAGGTAAAGGATACGCAAAAGCTTAACCTTCATGTCTCCTCAACCACTGCCAAAAAGTACAAATTTGTTCTTACATCAGCATTCATTTGTGGATGAAAAATTGATAATAATTTCAATTTCATAATATGGATATCATCAGCTTTGGTTGGGTCGTGTAGAGGAATTATCTAAATTCTGTGATTAATGTACTAAGTTAAATTGTTATCTAAACACATTTTATCTATTCTATGTGTTACAGCATCATCTGTCAACTGTTAAATAACAACTGTTATGTTTAAATTTGAATGGTAAAACAGCTGATAATTTGTGAAATGAAACAGAAACTAGACAAATCACAAAATAAAATTAGCGATAGATAACTTACAAGCAAGCGGAAGAAGTAGCTACTGTGAAGGAAGAATCGAGCAAATCAGCACAAAGCTATTAGGGTTTTACACTTGACTTCACCAAACTCAAAATTAAATGTTTATACAAGGGTTGGGCCCAATTGGGCTGATGATTTCAACAGACGACTTGCACTAGTGTTTCTGAATGAAACGTAACTTTAACAAATTTTTTATTTTTTTTTAATGATTTTGGCCATTTGTTTTTCACTAAACCCACACGTTATGACCTCAACTTATTTTGATCTTGTTTTGACCTATACCTATTTTGATAAGAATCCAATTTAAGCCAAACTACATTTTAATTAGAACCTGTTTTAAGCTAAACCAAATTAGACATACTATAGCCAAACTAAATTTTTATTACAACTTGAACTAAACCAAATTAAACATATTATAAATAAGCCTGAGTGAACCTGCGGTCCGACCCACCAGGTTGGCAACGGTGGCAGGTGGGTGGCAACGGCGGTGGTGGCCTTCGAGGTAGTGACGGTGGTGGTCGCCTTCGGGGTGGCGGCAGTGGGCATCGGTGGTAGTGGCGGGTGGTAGCGACAGTGGTGGGTTATGGTGTTGTTAATGAAGGGGGTAAGAAGGGATGGAATGAAAAAAAACATGGGGGATGATGGAATAATTTTGAGGGAATGGAAAACATTATGTAATGGGTGATTCCATTCCATTGACCAATCAAACACCATTTTCTTCATTCCATCGTAATAGTCCATTCCATTCCCCCTCTTATTCCTGCATACCAAACACTACCTAAGTCCATGAGGTGTGAACGGAAATTCACTAAGGTGGTGTTTGTTTTTTCAGATGCAAAAGGTCTGCAGTCTGCGAATCAAATCTGCAAACGTCTGCACGAGAAGAGGTGGACCAAATGTCTGCGGAGTGTAATAAAAAGAGTGTTTGATTATCTCACATCTTTTGTAACACCCCAAAAATAACAAATTATATATATATATATATATATATATATATATATATAGGTAAAAGTTCCTGTAAAAAAGGGGTTTTTATGAGAAAGGTAAGAAACAATATACACCATTAGACTATGGGGTATGGGGCGTGGGTTGGGTACAAACACCCAAGTCACCACCCCGAGTGGGCTTGGGTTTCGGCGTGGCCCCTTGGGCGGGGGTTTCAGCCCGGGCGTTGGGCATGCCTAGCGGTCCTATGTGGCCGGCTCTTATTGGCTTGTTGGCTAGGTCATAGCGGCTATGTTTAAATTTTAAAAAATAACCGTTTGGCCAAGCCAAACGGTTAACCCAGCTCGCTATAAAACCCCCAACCCCACCGCCTGTCCACATCGCTACCCCAACCCAAGTCACTCCACCTACCCGAACCCGCTACCCACACACACTTGATCGATGGCCTCTTGGACACACGAGGAAGAGCTAGCACTTGTCACGAGCGTCGTTGACGCGATGAAGGGCCGCCAACCCGGTGAGACCCGTTACTGTCCGGAAGCTTTCGCTAGCTACCGGCACAACGTGGGGAACGACCGACACAATTTAAACGCGTGCCAACACAAGTGGCGCGAGCTACGACCGAAGCTCGATTGTTTTAAAGCCTACTACGACAGCGTCCCGGGCGGTGATATAAGTCACGAAGACCGGGTGGCGGTGGCCAACATCGAGTTCCGGGGCAAGGAGCGGAAGCCGTTTGAGAAGCTCGCCCTTTTCGAAATCTACCTAACGCTTTAGCCTTTTTTTTTTGTAATCCTTTTTTTTTAGAATTATGGAATTTTTTAGGAAATTTTAATAATAATTTTAGGTTTTTTTTTAATTTTGTGTGTATTTTTTAATTTTAGGTTTTTTTTTAATTTTAATAAACCTGGCCAACCCACGCGGGCTAGCCACGCCCCGGCATACCCCACGGACACGTAACTCACCAGCGGAGGGGCTCGAACTCCACGTGTCAACCCATGCCTCAAACCCCCGCCCCAACATACCCCAGGTCTTAGATCTTTGATCTAATAGTTGAGATCATAATGGCAAAACTGTAAATAATGTTTACTATTAAACATATTAATTTTCTAGATTAAGGGTATATAGGTAAATTTAACATTTTTAAATTAAGAAACTAACATTAATGCACATGCAACTTCCACCCGTCTTTTTTAAACGTCAGTAACTTTTTATAAGTAACTTTTAAAAAAAAAAATAACACCATAATAACGAGCTTTTTTTTATCTTTAATATAAGTACCATATTGCTATACTTATATAGAGAAAAAAAATATGTTTCGATCAGATGTTTAGTCCATGATGTTTTGTCTATGTTCATACAGTGGTGTTTTAATTGTATTGTGATTCAAAGCGTGGTGTTTTAAACACATACTGGAAAGCATGGTGTTTTTTATCTACTTGAATGTAGGTTTTAAAACACCATGGTGTTTTAACATATGGTATCTAGAACATCTATTAGCATGCAGATGTAAAACATCATGCATGCAGGTTTAAAACACCATGTACAATAACCATACTATGAACATTATACTAAGAACACATTCGGGAAATGGAGGTAGTGTCTTTAATAGTGTTATATACTTATTGAATGGTGTTATATAATTATTGAATGGTGTTATATATGTACGAAATTGTGATTTTGCAGTGTTATTCGTAGTGTTTTTATAGGGATCTTTAAAATGGTGTTATATACTTATTGAATGGTGTTATATACTTATTGAATGGTGTTATATACTTACTGAATTGTGTTATATAATTATTGAATGGTGTTATATACGTGCTGAATGGTGGTTGCAGTGTTATTCGTAGTGTTTTTATAGAGATCTTTTATAAAAATCATGTTCCTATAAATAAGGTGGTGGTTATGGAAGGTTTTGAATTAATTGAATCAATGGTAAAATTACTTGTTTACCCTTTTGAATTAATTTAGATTGAGGACACATGTCATCTCCACAATATTTCTCACACTTCTCACATTTTTAACCTTTTTTACAATAACCTTACCCTATATATATATATATATATATATATATATATATATATAGTTACGTTGAATTTTAACCTTGTGAAATAAAACTAGGAATATCTAACATAGTTAATGTTTGTTTCTAAATATTAAAGATTTAAGAAAATCTAGCCTCTTTTGATTAATTCTTAACTAGAGGGACTAAAAGGGGCAAGTTAGAAAAATAGTTTTTAATAAAAGAAAGATAAAAACCAAAACACACACACTGGTGTGTATGTTTGGTCGACATATGCAGAGCACAAGAAAGGGGGTTCTTTCAAAACCCTAAAGTTCACAAAATCATCAAAAATCAAAGAAGAAATTGAACCAAAATCAGTGCTAAAGCTAATTTCGTGATCGCCCAAGTTAGGAGATCACAAGGTATGCCAAAATTTGATGTTTGGTGATATTGTAAGTTTATGATGAACATTCATAACTAGACGTTTAGTATGTATGTATGTTAGATATAATGGCAAAACTGAAACAAATACAGGCTTATGAATAAGCCCTATATGTGAAATCTGTGGTTAAACACCAAGAATCAAGTGTTTGAATAAACGATCATGTCTATGTTAAATGGGTTTTTGAATTCTATGTTGAACACTAGAATTGTGATAGGAAAATGGTTTGATTTGGTAATAAATTGTAAGATTCTAGGTGTTGATTACACACATTAGATGTTAAGACTTGAAAGCAATGTTAATACATGACTTTGAGTAGAGTCATGAGTTTGACAATAGTAGTAAATGAGCCTCGCCCACAAGATGCTCCATACAATGCCTAAGTGAACCTTAAATTGCTGAAAACATAAAGAATCACGTAATTGACTAATTTGACAAATTGCTTGTGATATGTGATAATATGAGTTCTAAACGATGAAGTTAATTGAACATTATAGGCAAGTCGGGCGAATCGTCAAGTGGACAAGCGGGAGTGGATGCACGTTTGAAGGATAAGTTCTAAGGTACGTGACTTGTTGTTTCGTTACATTCCTATAGACAAGTTTCGTTATTGATGTGTCTTATGTAAAAAAAATAGCAAAATTGGATGCGTTTGGTATGTTTACATAGTGATGGAATTCATTAAAACAACCAAATGGGTCAAAATAAAAGAGTTAGCTAATTGGTGGTTTTAAGTGATTTGAATATCATGCCAATAAACCGGTAAATTGGATGCGTAAACCGAGTATCGGAAACACTAAAGTTTGATTGATGAACCTTAGATTTGGGTTAAAACTTAGAGAAGTAGAATTCCTTGAATTATTGATGGAAAAACTTATGCTTGAATCAAAGATGTCAAGCGGACATAAACGCGTATGCAAACCATGTAGTGGGAGCAAAATACACTAGTTTTAATAAGCCCAGAAATGGGTAAAATGGCAAAGGATTAATCCTCGCCATAAGATATGAGAAATGGTGTTAAACGAAACGGGTCGAATAATTTTATAAAGGATTTGTAAGCCGTTGCTTATAAATCAAGATTTTGTGAACCCGAGGTGTTAAATACGTACGGTCATTCAGAAACAAGTTTCATGAAAAACGGATAAAAATTGTAAAAGTTATGAGTCATAATGTGGAAAATGGTAAAGCTGGGAAAATGCAGCTCCAGGAAACAAACTTTCTGTTGAAAAGGGATTGTCGCGCCCCGCGACGGAAGAAGCCAATAGCCATCGCGCCAGCCACAGGCTGTCGCGCCCCGCGAGAAGCCAAGGCCAAACCTATCGTGGCCCGCGACAGGCTTCAGTGTTGGCAAAAAAAAATATTTTGTTTATTTTGCTTTGTGAACTTGTTTAAATGTGTTTCAAAACTCTCATAACTAATGTTTATGACAGTTTTGATTATAGGTGATCAATATGAACTTTTAGATGATGATCAAGCGTCGTACAAGAACCGAACACACACCAATGTGAAGCTTCTGCATCTATCTTTGTTTAGTTTCGATATTATGACTTATGTAAACACTTAAAAACAACTTTTGGATGTTTTAAAACTTAGGTGAACATTGCTTATGTGGATGTTTTTGTAAATGACATTTTTGGTATAAAATGCAAACATTATATGATGAAATATTTATAAATTTAGTAAGGGTCTTACATCTTTACCCCACATCTGCAAACTTTTTTTCCCTTTCTCTTCTCCCAAACCCCTTTCTCTTGAACATTTCAGATAAAAAACTAGAAATGAAAAAGGTCCAGTTATGATTCTTTCTTCAACAAATTCAGCCATAACCGAAATCAAAAGTCCCTTCCTCCGGTGAGCTCAAAGACGTCAATCATCCCCAATTTCCGCCTCCGGTGACTTCCACCATTAACCAAATTCCGTTCAACTATTCCGTCGCTACACCTCCACCGTTCTTCTTCCTCCATAGCTCTTCCCATTGCATCTTGTTCTTCATATGAAGATTCAACGTCTGGTAGGCAAATAAATCAACAAAAAGGTGGGCAAATAAATCAACACCCATAATCTGGAATCTTTAAAATCATCCCAAAAATTGAAAAAAAAAATGAATGAAGAAAATGAACTTACAGATTAGGTTTGTTCAGAGTATTGTGGAGGTATGGGCACAAGAAATTAGAGGAGTTTTAAGAGGAAACAAAATTGAAAATCTCAAAGAAAAAGTAAGTGGTTTGGGGACAAGATCGAGCAAATTTAGATTGCCAATAAGATGGGGGGGTGTTCTTGAATGTATCGATGATGAAAAGAGGAAGAAGAACTACGACAAAGTTGAATTGGTAATTGGTTGAAAAGAGGGGGAGAGAGAGTTGGAAGAGGTTGGGAGAGGTGGGAAGACATTGGACCATGTCTGCGTGGGGAAAGAGGACTGTGACAACCGTCAATTTTCCATGTAATTCCGTACATGTTAAACAGTAATTTATGCTTTAATAACTGTGCTTGATTTGAATTAATGGCAAGAGTGATTTCTGATTATTGTTATATACATACAAGTGCATTACATATTGCATGATTTCATGTTATTATTTCATGCAACACATTATGATTCAATTAGTGCACGAAACAAAGTTAGCACAGTTATCAGACAAACTAGAAGTACTGACGGGAGTTTAGTACTCAGACAGACAAGATATTAAGACACAGAATGAGCCCGAAACCAAGAGCTACACTAGTATAGTGTGTAGAAAAGTGGGGATCATAAAACTGTCTTCCTAAAGATAGTTTAAGTGCCGAAAAGTGCCTAAAACTCACAAAAATTGCAGAATTATGCATTTTTCAGCAAAAATCAGCATTCTAACACTTAAATATAATGCATAATTATGGTTTAATGGTCCAGAATACCTTCCCAAGTGTCGGGAATCAAAAATGTCACAAAAGGGAACATAAAACACACTAAACTACGTAATTTAGCACCTTAACGAACTAGTAACCGACCGAACAACCGGACACTACCCGAAACACCAAATTTTCACTAGAAGCATTGTTTTATCATTTCCGAGCTAGTTATGGTCACCGAACATCATAATGCATCTTATAATTACATAACACATATAAACACTAAACTTTATACTTAGATTCTAACTAACATAACTAACTTACCATTACACTTCAACCATACCCCCTTGTTTTGACGGTCACCATGGGTGGACCCACCCATGGATTTTGTTGAATTGTTTAATTGATTTGTTATTCGCTTTAGAAACATAATATCCAAGAGTTTATAAAATGTTGGAGATCATTGTTTTAAATCCACAAGTAACTTCACACAACTTACATTTCACAACATCAACAAACTCACTCCTTATCCCTTCTCCTTACTCACGGTCGTGAACCACCACCATTTTCACTTCAAACTCTTGCAATCCAAGGTGATCCTAAGGTGCTAGGAGCTAAGTTAAGGAGCTTGGAGCCATTAGAGCTTGAAGGACCTTCACCATAAGCTTTTATCCACCTTGTTCATCATCTTCTTCCTCTTGATTTCTTCCCTAGCCCTTGTGCTAGTAGTAAGCCTCTTGTAGCTTGTTTTTACTTCTCATTTTGTTGGTTAAAAGATTATGTAAGTGGTTAAACATAACGATCATGAAGAAAAAAGAAGGTAATCTTTCACATAAAGCTCACTAACATAAGAATCTAAGTTGTTTTAGTGTATGTGTGATACTTGATGATTGATTTCTTCTGATCATGATGTTGATCATCATAAGAAGCTTGCAAGATTATGATTAAACAAATGATCTAGCAAGTGAGAGGATGAATCTAGTGAAAATCAAAATGATCATCCTGTATGTTTCACATGAACTTGAATATGAAGATGTTTTTGAGTATGATGACGATGGATACATGTATTAAGACTTGTAAATGGATGATTTCAAAAATAGTTTTCTCAAGAAACCAAAGTTATTTACAAGATTTACAAGATCATGATTTTTAAAGAAGTTAAACATGTTTTAAGTGTTTAATCAAAGCTAGAAACATGTTGTTAACAAGAAAAATCATTTTTAGAAAATCATTTTGTAAGTTGTAAAAGACTAAATTTTACAAGAATGTGATTTATAAACAAATAACCATATTTTAAGGGTAACTAAACCTACTAAATAACATACTAAGTTACTACAAGTTTTTACAAAACTTCAAGTTCATGATGCAGTGTAAATTGCATGATTTTGGCTTATGGTAAGTCTTGAATGATTTGTTGATGATTGATGATGATTTTAAAAGAAAATGATATTCTTTTTGAAGCACGGAAACCTTCGTTTTTAAAGGGAAACTATGGCAAAAATTTTGTAGAATTTAAATACTTAGAAAAATATTTTAAACAAGTGTTTACAAGTAAATTTTAACCATGGTTTTTCATGAAAAAATTTGCCATAATTTTTGTTACAAAAATTACAAATATTGAAGGTTGATTTTTCATAAATAAAAGTGACTAAGTATATATTTAGGAAAATATATATTTAGAAGTCACACTTATGTGCTACTTGAATATTATGTGTATTAGTTATATTATTTTAGGACTTGAAAATAATATAACTTACCAAAATACCCAAAAATTATACTACCAAAATATTACCAAAATTCCAAGGAAACTAATATATAATTTATACCCGAATATTGGACAAACCAAACACAGACGTATGGACTACACTTGTATATATTCTTGAAATAGATTTATATTTTGACAAATGAGTTAAACAATATTTTGAAAACCAAAGGAACGGAAAATATGATTTTTACAAGTATTACAAAAATATATCATATTTTGTCAAGAAGAAAATATATTATTTTTTAGTGAAGAAAAATATATATGTTTTCTTGAACTATTAAGAAAATATATTATTTTGCGTGAAAAATGGAATTATAAATATTTTCTAAGTTAATCTTGAAAATATATTATTTTTAAGGTTTATATGAAAATATGATTATTTTTGCCAAGGAAGAATTATAGATAATTTTCTATAAAAGCTTTTCTTAAAATACATATATTTTAACAATATAAATTGGTGAATTTTTATTTGAAAAAAAAATATTATTCCGGAAAGTAAATACAAAGATTAAGTATAAAATACTTAATAAATACAAGAAAATACGTATTCTCGTACATACAAATACACACCGGAATACGCCACCAATACTTGGCAAAATACACAAGTCTAGAAATACACAAGTACAAGTACACCCATACTTGGGAGAATACACATGTATAAATACATAATATACCAAGTTAAAATATATTATCTTAACAAATATTCCAATAATTGATAAATATAACTCAAGTTAAAATATTATTATTTTAACCAATAATTATATACTTTGGAATAATATAACGTACTTCAAGACGTAACTCAAGGATGCCGAGTCCTAACAAAATAAGTCATAACACATAGAACTAAGAGTCGTTACACGACCTAGCCATCTAATAAACCATAACATGTGTGTAGGTAGTTGCACGACTTCAGGACAGGACCTTTGAGTTACACCGAATAGCTGGACGCAAGATAGTGAGTTCATAACCCCACCTTTTCGCGGTTTTACATTTTAAAAATGTTTTCGGGGTAGAAAGACATGCAAGTTTTGCAAAAATAAACAATTTATCGATAAACGAAAACTCATATTTCTAAACCATGTTACGAATGGATTACAAAGAACTCAAATGGTTTACGAACAATTTATATTAAATATACCGGTTTTACAAAACAAATGCGTATTTTTGAAACGTGCATGATTTTCATGAGTAGGGACGGGATCGTCCTAGTTATAACAACGGGACTGCGTTGGTCTGCGTTTGAAGAACAGGACACACAGTGAGTTCATGTCCCCCTTTTCCTTTAACTGTTTTCGGATTTATAACTTTCGGGGGTGAAATACATGCTTCAAACGTTTTCAAATGGTATGGTTAGCTAAGGAATGAACTGTTAGATCACGTGAATGGGTAGGCGCATACTTAAGACCATTAATCTTTGTATAAAGACCGAGGGGCATGAGTGATAGATCTATTTGGGTGTTGCGAGCCCCACCCATGGGTCCATGAGTTGGCCGCATGTGGTGACTATGTCGTTCCAGCCGGGTGGCCCGGTACGAAATACGCAAAGGGTTGAGCCTTCCAGCACCATTACACACATATTAATGACCTTGCAAATCATCAATTGATCTGTTCATAGACGCTTTCATACCGGTTTACAAAGATACATACAAATGTTTACAAGATACATACAAATGTTTACAAGATTACTCGTGCACACGTACAAACACATGAACTCGCTCAACTTTTGTTGATGTTTTCAAATTACATGTATTTCAGGAAATTGATATGGATCAGGCGGGCGTTTACAATTTTCAAGATGTGTCCACAAGAAACGATGTCATCCAGTTTTGAAGGGTTTGAATTGTGTATTTTATCTTTGATAAGATACATGAATCAAAGCCTCATTTTATTAGTGTCTTTGTTAAAGTCCATTATGGAACTTAAAACATTTGGTTGGTTTGTATTTTTTGAAACTTGAAGTCTGTGGATGGTACTTAAACAATGTGGTTTGTATTATTTTTTTGGAATCGTATTAATGGATGAACATCGTGGGTTTAAATCATATAGTTGTTTGTTATAATCGAATGCAATGATTTTAAGCAAGTCACACATCATACGCTTCCGCAAAAGTCAGGGTGCGACAATTTGGTATCAGAGCTTCGATTGTAGTGAAGTAGGATTCCTTCTCGAGTCTAGACTACAATCATTAGGGCTCTCTCACGAAAATATTTTTACAAAATATTTTTCATTGCATATACAAAACGCCAAGATCCCTGGAACAAACGTTTTACAAAAAGGAAAGACAAGAAACACGAGCAAGGTCACATTTGGTGATTTAGTTTACATGGGGTAGACTAGTTAAGATAGAAAAGGTCTCACGTAGGATAACGTGAATACATGATTAAGTGATGACTGTCTTTGTTTACATACACCGAGTGGTGGTGGTTAATATATGTGCATATGTCATGATTATTATGTTACAGGTACCTATGTCATCCTCTGAGAGCGGTTTATCTGATGCTCACGACCCTATGGCCATCGTTTCAGATGATGAGATCGTGCCAGAGCCGGAGATTTTCACGTCGGATACCGAGAGTGATCCAGACATGTTGTCCGACGATGATGATGATTTTCAGCCCTTCGCTCTATCGGACTTTGGAGATGACGCACCTATAGCTGATGGCATTCCTGTTGAGGATATTTTTTGATTTTCCTGCTCCTATTCATGACCACCTCATCATTGGTCACCCCGATGGTGAGCATATTGTTGCACCCATTCTTGATCCAGTTCCTCTAGTGGTCATTCCCCCCCTGAGGATTGGCCCTTCGATGATCTTTTTGACGATGACGTTGATCTATTTTTGGATGGTCACCCAGCAGATGCTCAGGGTGATGGGGAGGTTGACGATGTGGTTGTGCCAGATGTACCCCCTCCTGTCATACCTGTTATTGAGATATCTTCCGACTCTAGCTTGAACTCAGTTGCAGACTCCTTTGAGTCTTTGACTTCCTTGGCCCTGCAGGCGGCAGGACTTCAGCTCTACGCCACTGACTTAGATGAGGATGATGCTATGTCGGCTGCTCAATCATCCCCCGCTCGAGTCCCTACACCCCCTCACGTCCCAGAGCACATTCCTGATCCAGACCCTGTTCCTTTTTGTTTGCCCGATATTTCACCACTTATCCCAGAGCCAATACCTGCATCACTTGATCTCCCACTTGTTGATCCATATGTACCACAACCCCCAACCACTGACATTGCTCCCCCACCTCCTCTTGTGTCTGATGCTCATCGTACTGATCTTCCGATCGTCTTTTAAAGGAGATCCCAGCTCTCCGACCAGGGGAAGGCACCTCTGGACAGCCCCTGAGTTTTGATCCGTTTGCTTCAGCCGATTTCCCTCCTATCCCACAGACCACACCTTTTACTCCAGTTACCTCTGCATCGCTTGACGAGCCATTTCGATGGTTCCCTCCATATACCATGCCTATCTCTGACCCTTACCATCCCTCTCATCACGTTGGTTACACTCGTGATGAGTTACTTTTGTCACTACAGTTATAGTTTGAGATTTTGAGTTGTAGAGTTCTCGAGCTGGAGTTCGGTGAGGGTGCCCGACGGTCACCCTGTACCTGTCATTCTGCTTCTATCCCTCCACACTCATCATCAACTTCATTTGTACCTCCACCTGCTGCTCCCACATTTATACCGGGTTTTGATGCCCGCTTTCTCACTGATGAGCAACAGATTAGCTTTTTGATTCGCAGAGTTCATGAGCTCGAGGAGGAGCTCGCCCATGTTCGCAGTTTGCTTTTTTCCCTCCTCCTCCTCCGCCATCAGCACCTTAGGTTTTTGGTCTTACGCAGGTACACTACTTTTGGTGAGAACGCTACAATTGAGCCGAGATTGTGAAGACATGAAGACCATATTTTGATTATTACTTTCGTACATTGACAGACTTATCTGACAAGGGAGGTGTAACCCTATGTCTCTTTTGGTATGATACAATGTAAAAACAATGTAACTTGTGGTTGGTCATTAATGAAAGCTCAATAGTCGTGTTCTCATTAAATACATTGTTGGTTTACATGTTCGTGCTATGATTATGTTGTTGCATGGTTGTTTGCTATAATGATTACTTATATATATATGTACATACGACTCCTAGACAATTATTTATCTAACGAATAAGGCCTGACCTATCCGATCTTCTTACTAGAAGAAAGATGTCGCCTCGAAGAGACACCAATAACGATAACTCATTGCCAAGGACTGAGGCAGAATTGCAAGAGCGCATCTCACGAGCTATTGCCCAGCACGAGGCCAACCGCTCTGAACATAGCGGTGGTTCCTCTGGAAATAACCCCCCAATCGGTAATGTTTAGTCACCTAAGACACATTACAACCCGTTTGGATATTTCCAATTGTGCTTTGTCAATGCTTACTGTGAATTGTGTTGCTTGTGTTACAGGTTGTACCTACAAACAATTCTTGGACTGCAAGCCGCTTAACTTCGATGGCACCGGGGGTGTTGTCGCCTTCGTACGCTGGGTGGAGAAAACGGACTCTGTATTGAGGATGAGCAAATGTGCTCCGGAAAAAAGAGTTACATACATTTCTGGGTTGTTTCTAAACGGAGCACTTTCGTGGTGGAACCTCCAAGAGCAGACATTGGGTAAAGCTGATGTGTACGCATTAACATGGGATGAACTGAAGGAGTTAACGCGCAAAAAGTACTACTCTCGAGCGGAGATCCGGAAGTTGGAGACGAAATTCTGGAACTTGAAGATGGATGGTCCGAAAGTGGCAGAGTATATTCAACGATTCCATGATTTGTCGAGAGTTATTCCTTATCTAGTGGAGCCAGAGTTTAAAAGGATTGAGCATTTTATCTGGGGATTGGCACCTCAGATTCTGAGCATGGTTACAGCTTCCAAGCCTCCAACTATTTCTGAGGCTATTGACTTAAGTGTGGCGCTTACTGAGGAAGCAGTTCGGTTGGGAAAGTTCTCAATCTCTGAGGCGAAAAAGAAGGAGACTCATGTGGAGTCATCAGGTGATAACAAAAGGAAGCTCACCAACTTTAAGAAGAGCACTCGAGTAAACAACAACAATGTCAACAAGCACATGGATACTAACCCATCAGCTGAGGTCAGAACTGCTGCTGCTGCAAACACCGAACCCAAGGGAAGGGGGTATATGGGCACTCTACCCAAGTGTGACTCTGTCAACATCATCACACTAGGCGGTGCAGATATGAGAAATGTGAGAACTGTGGCAAGGTGGGGCATGCCAGGGAGGCATGCTGGTATGGTGCTGGACGTGGAAATGAAGGGCAAAGTGGCAATGGAAACCGTGGTGGGAATGGAAATCAGACTGGAAATCGAAATCAGGGAGGAAATGGTAATTTTGGTGGAAACGGGAATCGTGGTAGCTATGGGAACCAAGCTGGTAACGGAAGTCGGGGAGGAAACAATAACAACAACAATCAGGGTGGAAACGAAAATGACAATGGACGTGGTCAAGGCTGTTTGGGCTGCGGTGACATGGGGCTTAAGCGGGATTACCCCAAAAACAATCAAGCTCCTGGAAGGGTGTTTACCATCGGAGCTAGGGAAGCACGCCAGGATCCAAATGTGGTTACCGGTACGTTCCCTAATAACCAACGATATACATCTGTGCTGTTTGATACTGGTGCCGATTTTTGCTTCGTATCCCTAGACCTTAAGAATATACTTGGTTTAGTTGCAAGAAAGCTAGACATCCCGTATTCGATAAAGTTGGCAAATGGGAAGTTAGTATAGGCAAATGAAGTGATTAAGGGTTGTACTCTAGAGCTTGGAGAGCGCGAATTTTCGATAGATCTTCTACTAGTTGATTTGGGAAGCTTTGATGTCGTGGTCGAGATGGATTCGTTGTCTAACAACCGCGCAGAGATAGTTTGCCATGAGAAGATCATTCTCATTCCGTTGGCGAATGAGGAGACGATCATGATTCATGGAGAGAAGCATGATACGCCCCTGCAGATCATCAATTGTATGAAAACACAGAAGTGTCTACGTAAGGGATGTGTTGCCTTTTTAGCTCATGTTGTGGTTAAGAAAGCAGGAGAGCCGATGATTGAAGACATCCCAGTGGTGAGGGATTATCCCGAGGTCTTCCCCGAGGACTTTCCAGGATTACCTCCGCAACGACAAGTCGAGTTCCACATTGACTTGGTTCCAGGCGCCACGCCTGTAGCCAAGGCACTTTATCGACTTGCGCCTTCCGAGATGCAGGAGCTATCCACGCAGCTACAGGAGTTGTTGGACAAGGTATTTATAAGGCCGAGCTTCTCGCCTTGGGGAGCTCCGGTGTTGTTCGTTAAGAAGAATGATGGTAGCTTTCGAATGTGTATAGACTATCGGGAGCTGAACAAGTTAACTATCAAGAATCGGTATCCACTACCGAGGATTGATGATTTATTCGACCAACTGCAAGGATCGAGCTACTACTCCAAGCTTCGATCGGGTTATCATCAGTTGCGGATTCAAGAGGAGAGCATACCAAAGACTGCGTTCAGGACTCGTTATGGACACTACGAGTTCCTTGTGACGCCGTTCGGATTGACTAACGTGCCAGCAGTGTTTATGGATTTGATGAATCAGGTATGCAAGCCATATCTCGATAAATTTGTGATTGTATTTATCGATGATATTCTGATTTATCCACGGACGAAGGAAGAGCACGAGCAACATCTCAGAGCCATTCTGGAACTATTAAAGCAGGAGAAGCTCTACGCTAAGTTCTCTAAGTGCGAGTTTTGGATACGTGAGGTACAGTTCCTCGGTCATGTGGTAAACGAGAATGGCATTCATGTGGATCCCACAAAGATTGAAGCGATCAAGAACTTGGAAACTCCGAAGACACCGACTGAGATTCGATAGTTTTTGGGATTAGCGGGCTATTACCGCAGGTTTATCGAGAATTTCTCCAAGATAGCTCAACCGCTGACCTCCCTTACTCGGAAAGACAAGAAGTACGACTGGGAAGAAAAGCAAGAAGAAGCCTTTCAACTGCTCAAGAACAAGCTATGCGATGCACCGATACTATCCCTACCCGAAGGCACTGAAGACTTTGTGGTATATTGCGACGCTTCGCATTAGGGATTGGGTTGCGTGCTCATGCAACGCCAAAAGGTTATCGCTTATGCTTCACGCCAACTAAAAGTACATGAGAAGAACTATACCACTCACGATCTGGAGCTAGGTGCAGTGGTATTTGCCTTATAGATTTGGCGACATTATATGTATGGTACTCGATGTACTATCTTAATGGATCACAAAAGTCTGCAACACATATTTGATCAGAAAGAGCTTAATATGCGACAACGACGATGGGTTGAGTTGCTGAATGATTATGACTGAGAGATCAAGTATCATCCTGGAAAGGCGAATGTGGTAGCAGACGCCTTAAGTCGAAAGGAAAGGGTTAAGCCCATAAGGGTTTGAGCTTTAGAAATGACTATTCAAACGGATCTTACTTCATGAATACGTGACGCACAACAAGAAGCTCTTAAGAAGGAGAATCTTAAGGCCGAATATCTCCGAGGTATGGAGAAGAAGTTAGTGCCAAATGAGGAAGGAACCATATACTTCATGGGGCACGTTTGGGTTCCGCTTTATGGCAGTATTAGAGAAGTTATCTTTGACGAAGCTCATAAGTCAAGGTACTCGATCCACCCAGGATCGGATACGATGTACCAAGATCTGAAAGATTACTACTGGTGACCAAAGCTCAAGTGTGACGTTGCCATTTATGTTGGGAAGTGCCTAACCTGCGCTAAGGTTAAGGCCGAGTATCAGAAACCTTCAGGTCTTCTGCAAGAACCTGAAATACCCATGTGGAAATGGGATCAAATCTCTATGGACTTCACAACAAAGTTACCCAGGACTCCTAGAGGACACGATATAATATGGGTAATAGTGGATCGGTTGAAAAAGTCTACACACTTCCTACCAATACGAGAGAAAGATAGCACTTGGAAGCTAGCTGAGCTTTACCTCAAGGAGATAGTAGCACGTCATGGAGTGCCTATCTCGATTTTCAGATAGAGATGGACGGTTTGTATCAAGGATTTGGCAATCCTTTCATGAGGCTTTTGGATCTCAGATAAATCTGAGTACGGCCTTTCACCCGCAGACAGACGGTCAGAGTGAAAGAACTATTCAAACACTGGAAGACATGCTTCGTGCATGTGTGATGGATTTAGGTGGTAGTTGGGATACTCATCTACCTCTAGTTGAGTTTTCCTATAATAACAGCTACCATACGAGTATTCAAGCCGCACCGTTCGAAGGTCTATAGGGTCGTAAATGCCACTCACCGTTGTGTTGGGCAGATGCTGGAGATAGACAGATGGTTGGTCCCGAACTGGTTCAAGAAACGAATGACAAGATTATACAGATCCGAGAGCGCATTAAGGCGGCTCGTGATCGACAAAAGAGTTACGCAGATCAAAGACGGAAACCTTTGGAATTCGAGATAGGGGAGGTGGTTTTGTTGAAAGTCTCACCTTGGAAAGGTGTAGCAAGATTCGGTAAACGTGGCAAGTTAAACCCACGTTACATTGGGCCATTCAAGATATTGGAAAGGGTTGGTACCGTCGCATACAACTTAGAGTTACCAGAGGAACTGAACGGTGTACATGATACATTTCATGTGTCAAACCTGAAGAAAAGCCCAAATCAGGAAACAGTTATCATCCATGCGGATGAAGTGCATATCGACGACACTCTTCAATTCACTAAGGAACCCGTTGAGGTTACAGACTGGAAAGTCAACAAGACTCGGAGGAGTCGTGTTAAGCTTGTCAAGGTTCGCTGGAATTCACGTCACGGCCCAGAGTTTACTTGGGAGCGTGAAGACCGAATGAAATCAAAAGTATCCACATTTGTTCCCTAACTCCCCTGCAACCGACAGCGCAGCTTAAAAATTTCGGGACGAAATTTTATTAACGGGGGGAGAATGTGACAACCGTCAATTTTCCATGTAATTCCATACATGTTAAATAGTAATTTATGCTTTAATAACTGTGCTTGATTTGAATTAATGGCAAGAGTGATTTCTTATTATTGTTATATACATACAAGTGCATTACATGTTGCATGATTTCATGTTATTATTGCATGCAACACATTATGATTCAATTAGTGCACGAAACAAAGTTAGCACAGTTATCAGACAAACTAGAAGTACTGACGGGAGTTCAGTACTCAGGCATACATGATATTAAGCCACAGAATGTGCCCGAAACCAAGAGTTACACTAGTATAGTGTGTAGGAAAGTGGGGATCATAAAACTGCCTTCCTAAAGATAGTTTAAGTGCCGAAAAGTGCCTAAAACTCACAAAACCGCAGAATTCTGCATTTTCAGCAAAAATCAGCATTCTAACACTTAAATATAATGCAGAATTATGGTTTAATGGTCCAGAATAACTTCCTAAGTGTCGGGAATCAAAACTGTCACAAAAGGGAACATAAAGCACACTAAACTGCGTAATTTAGCACCTTAACGAACCAGTAACCGACCGAACAATCGGACACTACCCGAAACACCAAATTTTCACTAGAAGCATTGTTTTATCATTTTTGAGCTAGTTATGGTCACCGAACATCATAATGCATCTTATAATTACATAACACATATAAACACTAAACTTTATAATTAGATTCTAACTAACATAACTAACTTACCATTACACTTCAACCATACCCCCTTGTTTTGACGGTCACCATGGGTGGATCCACCCATGGATTTTGTAGAATTGTTTAATTGATTTGTTCTTGGCTTTAGAAACATAATATCCAAGAGTTTATAAAATGTTGGAGATTATTGTTTTAAATCCACAAGTAACTTCACACAACTTACATTTCACAACATCAACAAACTCACTCCTTCTCCCTTCTCCTTGCTCACGGCCGTGAACCACCACCCACACCACCACCATTTTCACTTCAAACTCTTGCAATCCAAGGTGATCCTAAGGTGCTAGGAGCTAAGTTAAGGAGCTTGGAGCCATTAGAGCTTGAAGGACCTTCACCATAAGCTTTTATCCACCTTGTTCATCATATTCTTCCTCTTGATTTCTTCCCTAGCCCTTGTGCTAGTAGTAAGCCTCTTGTAACTTGTTTTTTACTTCTCATTTTGTTGGTTAAAAGATTATGTAAGTGGTTAAACATAAAGATCATGAAGAAACAAGAAGATAATCTTTCACATAAAGCTCATTAACATAAGAATCTAAGTTGTTTTAGTGTATGTGTGATACTTGATGATTGATTTCTTGTGATTATGATGTTGATCATCATAAGAAGCTTGCTAGATTGTGATTAAACACATGATCTAGCAAGTGAGATGATGAATCTAGTGAAAATCAAAATGATCATCCTGTATGTTTCACATGAATTTAAATTTGAAGATGTTTTTGAGTATGATGATGATGGATACATGTATTAAGACTTGTAAATGGATGATTTCAAAAATAGTTTTCTCAAGAAACCAAAGTTATTTACAAGATTTACAAGATCACGATTTTTAAAGAAGTTAAACATGTTTTAAGTGTTTATCAAAGCTAGAAACATGTTGTTAACAAGAAAAATCATTTTTAGAAAATCATTTTGTAAGTTGTAAAAGACTAAATTTTACAAGAATGTGATTTATAAACAAATAACCATATTTTTAAGGGTAACTAAACCTACTAAATAACATACTAAGTTACTACAAGTTTTTACAAAACTTCAAGTTCATGATGCAGTGTAAATTGCATGATTTTGGCTTATGGTAAGTCTTGAATGATTTGTTGATGATTGATGATGATTTTAAAAGAAAATGATATTCTTTTTGAAGCACGGAAACCTTCGTTTTTAAGGGGAAACTATGGCAAAAATTTTGTAGAATTTAAATACTTAGAAAAATATTTTAAACAAGTGTTTACAAGTAAATTTTAACCATGGTTTTTCATGAAAAATTTGCCATAATTTTTGTTACAAAAATTACAAATATTGAAGATTGATTTTTCATAAATAAAAGTGACTAAGTATATATTTAGGAAAATATATATTTAGAAGTCACACTTATGTGCTACTTGAATATTATGTGTATTAGTTATATTATTTTAGGACTTGAAAATAATATAACTTACCAAAATACCCAAAAATTATACTACCAAAATATTACCAAAATTCCAAGGAAACTAATATATAATTTATACCCGAATATTGGACAAACCAAACACAGACGTACGGACTACACTTGTATATATTCCGGAAATAGATTTATATTTTGATAAATGAGTTAAACAATATTTTGAAAACCAAAGGAACGGAAAATATGATTTTTACAAATATTACAAAAATATATCATATTTTGTCAAGAAGAAAATATATTATTTTTTAGTGAAGAAAAATATATATGTTTTCTTGAACTATTAAGAAGATATATTATTTTTGAAGAAAATAAATATTTTCTTAAACAAATTAAGAATATATTATTTTGCATGAAAAATGGAATTATAAATATTTTCGAAGTTAATCTTGAAATTATATTATTTTTAAGGTTTATATGAAAATATGATTATTTTTGCCAAGGAAGAATTATAGAGAATTTTCTATAAAAGCTTTTCTTAAAATACATATATTTTAAGAATATAAATTGGTGAATTTTTATTTGAATAAAAATATTATTCCGGAAAGTAAATACAAAGATTAAGTATAAAATACTTAATAAATGTAGGATCGGGATTCGATCAAACGAGTCGATCAGAAGAGTTCTCGATCAATACGAAAGGCGGAATCAGACGTATTGATGTTATAACAACTAGATTTGCACGTAGAATCACTTTAATTGCTGATTGTATTGATTTGATAGTGTTTACAGATCGTTCGACACTTCGGCAGCACTTCGTCTCCGGAATCAGATTGTTACAAATGAAGACCCGGACTCACCTATATATAGGAACCGCCAGACCGCATGAACCAGCCTCACCAGCCCGTGCGACCTGGTCAGACCGTACGAGCTGGATTAGCCAGCTCGTGCGACCTGGACAATATCCTCTAAAACTCCTATTTTCTAGTCTACCGCGCTCCGGTCTATCCAATCTAGTTACATGACTCGATACAAGACGAAGTCAACAGACATATGCACTAATAAACTCCCCCTTGGATGTTGACGAGTCTTCAGTGTATTAAGTCTTCAGTCTTGATCGGTCTTCTCGCTCTTTCCAAATTATCTTTCTCTGTACGCATCCTTCAATCTTTATCTTTCAATCTCTCTTGACTGAGTCTCTAGCATTCAGACTCCTTCTTTACTTTGAAATCTTCCAATCAACAGACTCCCCTTTGCTAACAGACTCCCCCTTAAGTTGTTCCGGGATCGCAATCTGACATATCACTCATTCTAAGATCGTGTCCTGGCTCAAACTCTGCTCAGGCTTAGACACGGTGATCTGACTCTACAGCTTCAGGAACATCTCCTCTCTCTCTCTGTAGCAACAGGATCAGGAACCTGGTAACCTGCACAATTCTCTACCTAAAAGTAAATTTCACAATTGTTAAAATTTAACAAAGTTAGAAACCACTTGTAGATATCATTCAACATCAACAATAGTTATATCAAGTTTAAATTAATGACCTTGATTAACTAATAGTAAAATCAGCCTCAAAACATCACTTGTAAGATTATCTTAAAACATTTCTCAAATTATCTCATACTCTAACTTCATTTTTCATTTCAAACACACTCTCCCAACCCACTGTCGTTCATCTTGTTTAGCACTTGGAATTTTGAAAATCAGCTCTTCAACATTAGTTGTCGAAAATAAGATGAAATAAAATCTTTTTGATTTTTCAAAATTTTATGCTAAAACATACTGAAAATCTTTTTGGATTTTGGGAAATATATTATATACAGACATCTTTTTGTGAGTTTGTGTAAGAGGATCATATCAGTTTTTGACAAATCACTAGTACCGATGAGCTTTAAAAACTTTAAGATCTAAACGATTCACTTAGATTGTCAGTATACTGATCCACTTAAATTTTCACACAAAGTTCAATTGTTTCGAGATATGGATTAGTGTATTAAAAAACTAAACTTTTTCGAGTGTCTCACCTCATAATATACTCCCGTATCCAGACTCCTATATTCAGTCTTACAGGTGAATGTACACTAATGATATCTGTAAATGGGTAATGCGAGGCCATGAGAGCTCATGTTAGAACTTCCGTTCAGACAAAGAGATGATGACTCGACTTTTAGGTGTGTCCCGTTTGGGGATCTTTTCTTCAACAACAGATGATTAGCATTTTTCAATGTTTCATCATTTTTTATGCTGAGGGTGGGCTTTATGATTAAAGCACTGCAAAGTATTATACGAGGACTAGGCTATTGCTCCCGCAAAATTAGAAGTCCCGATATAATACCCCATATATCATCACGCACAAAGACCTAGTATGTCAGAAATAGAAAGCCTTTCAAACAAGATTTCAGGGGTTACCTATATATCCGAGAGATGTTCCCCACAAGATAAGTAAGTATTTGATATTTAGGTTTATATCTCGAAAACAATATACTAAGCGTGTAAAAACCTACTGGCATATCATCAATGAGACCGTTTATCACATTTTAACTTTCCAATTCTTTAGCGTACTGTGATTGTCTACTGATGTACTATCATTTCCTCTTTTTCACAACAAAACTCATTTTGATTTTTCGATGTTTTTGGATTTTTCAAATTTTCAAAATTTTAATTTTTTACTCCCCCTAAAATCAAAAATATGTTTCAATTTTTTGAATTTCTGGGAAAATTTGAAAGTAAAAGCAATAAACTGTACAAATAAAATGACAAACTGATGTGAATTGCTTCAATTCTCCATTCTCTTGGCTTAAACAATCAGAACTCCTCCTGACAACAAACTATTTTCCCATTATGATTTCAAAACACTTACGTTTGTTTTAATCAAAATGGTTTTTCCGGAAAATTAGTTTTGTTGATTTCACACATCATGGGGATTCATTCATCACTTTGTTCTTTCAACCACTTGTAAGAACTATCACTTGAAGATTTTTCATAGAAACATTTTTCAAGAATGATGCCGATTCATGCTCCACGATTACCAACTTAGGAGCTCCGCCAAGTCAGGATTTTACTTTTTAAAGAATCTCACCCATGCCTGATCAATCATGGGTGAACCATCATCATTTGGTTTAACAACTTTCGATTCATAAAATTCTTTCACTCCCTTCACCTTCCCATCAGCCATCTTACCAAAAATATGTAGCACTTTACCATTAAATGCTTTTTCAGCATCAAATTCTTTCTTATCAGAGAAGAATTGATCTAAAATCTCAATCTTACCAAATTTTTATTTCAAGTTTCCGTTTGACAATGGTGGAAAATTTTCATCATCCATTTTCGGAACGGAATTCTCATCATTTAGCACAACAGGTGACTCCTCTGACTTTGACGAATCAGATTCATTGCCAGAAACAATCTCTGATTTCTTAACAACCCATTTATGTTTGTTTAAATTGGCTCTTCTTTTGTAAAAATGTTTCGAACTTTCACCAACTTCGAAAGTCGAATTTTTGAACTCCTTAAATTTTTCTTTGGTTGTTCCTTTTTATCAAAACATTTCTCTTTCAATTTAGAATTAGAAGAAACTCCCTGTTTTGTGTTGGTGGGCTTTGGGCAATTCCAAGCAATATGTCCAACCTCTCGGCATCTGAAACAGGTTCTTCTTTCAACTCTCGGTTCAGATTCCTTCAACATATTCTTTTGCTTTTCGGCGAGAAACTCTTTGTTTGACTGTTTCCAGAAAGGTTTCTCCTTCTCCTCTTCAGAACTTGATCCTGAAACAAATTACTGTTATGATTTTCTGAAGTTTTTGGTTTAACTTCTTTATAATTTTTATGATTTTCTGGTGGAATAAAGCCTAATCCTTTCTTTTTGAAATTACTGTTATGGTTTGGTTTCTTTTGATAACCAGAACTGTAACCCTTTTTCTTGTTCAATCTTTGTTGAACTCTTGAAGTGTACTTTTTAGGTTTTTCAGTAATATTTACATCTTTTATTTCTGAAATATTGATTTCTGTTAATTTGAAGACCTTGTTAATCATTTCAGTTTTAACACCTCTTATTGGAAATTCTTTATCAGAATATAATTTGTCGGAGTCATTCAAAGTATATGCTACTTTGAATGTTTCGTCATTCAAATTATTTTTTGATATCAGAAAATCTTTATTGTAAACCCTTTTAACCGGTGAACTCGAACTTTTGTCTGATGAACTCGAAGTTTCAGATTTAGACTCTGACTTTGACTCTTCATCTTTCTCCAACACCTGATCGAGCACTTTCTTAATTAACTCGGACTCATGATCAGTGTCAGACGCTGTGAAGGTTACATCAATATTATCTGGTAATCCATTCGATAGACTCGGATTTCAGATTCAGATTGAGTGCTTCAGCCACCTTTTCAAAGTGTCGGGGGGTATAGCCATCCCACATTGGATTTGGTACTCTGTTATAATTCAAACCAATTTTCTTACCAGAATTTTCTTCATCTTCTGCATACTTATGAGCTGCAACGGTAGGATAGATGCGATCAATAACATACTCTGAACTTTGATAACTTCAAAGTAAAGTATTCACTCTTTCTGTTTCAATCGTCATCGCTGCCAATTCTTGTTTCAGCCCAGCAATAATCTCGATATATTTGTTGATTGCAGTTTGCTTTTGAAGAACTGTTGCTTTCAGATGATTCTTCATCTGGATATCCTCATCACTAGCTCCTTTGTACTAATTGACTTTGTTACTTAAGAGATCATATGATTCCTTTATGCTTCTCACATTATGCAATAAGTTTTCTTTGAGCTTCTCCAATTCAGCATACTTTGTATCTTTCTCGGCACAATCTTTGCAGGGTTCTAAACACTTAGCACAAGGTTTTTCAACCTCTACAATCTTTTCAACTTCAACAATTTTTTCAACTTCAACTATTTTTTCAACTTCAAATATTTTTTTCAACTTCAACTATTTTCTCCACCACCTTTTCAATAACAATCGATTCTTTCTCAACTTCTATCTTCACTTCATTCTCTTCAACCTCGACTGTCACACCCTCAAATTCCACTTGCGGAGTACCACCGCGAGGCGTGTGACATGACCAGGATCCAGCCACCAACTATACTGAGCATTTAGTTAATAATAAGAATGTCCACCAACCATAATGATTAGTAAATACCATAGTTAAAGTTCAAAAGTTTTAAGTTCAAATAATAGGTTAGCTGAAGTGACCAAGCTCTGGATTTCTGGAGCCAAACCTTTGATGTACAATTCGATCCTTTGATAAACGGGTCGGGACATGTTTGGGCAGAGAGCAGCATAGTCGTTGGACTGCTTGGTGTATGTCTCGATCTCTGATCCAACCATCTTAAGCCCGAAGTACTCGTTTTCGAGCTGGTGGATGCCATCCCTGTGACAGTACTCTTCCTTGATCATGTTCTCGAAATCCTCCCAAGCAGTGGCATTAGCGGTTTCCAAACCAAGCATCTGAATCTGCGCTTTCCACCATGAAAGTGCGTTTCCTTCAAGCGTACTAGTAGCAAACTTCACCCAAATAGCAGGGGGACACTCGCAGTCAACAAAAACGACTTCGGCCTTCTCAATCCAGTGCAGAAGGCCTATGTCACCCTCAGTGCCATTGAAAGGGAGAGGCTTGCAATCCATGAAGGTCTTTAAAGTACAAACACGTGGTTGCGCAGGCGCATGCTGACCTATTGTGAGAAGCGAAGCAGATAGGTTTAGGGGTGATATGACGTTGCGGGGTAGGATCTAAACATCCTAAAATAACGAGCTTACCTCCAAGGTGAGCTGCGAAAGCTGCAGCCACCATGTTGATCAGGTTAGTGAACTGAGCCTGAGTCATGTTTATATTTCCTCTTCAACGTCCACTCATTGTCTTCATAACCAGAAAACAAAATATGAGTGCGATGTCGTAATGTAGCAAGAATGAGATAGAAGAGGGGTGTATCTATCTAACTAGACATGCTAGTACGTATAGTAGAGCATAAAGCATAAAGTACACAAGCAAGTAAACACAAGTCCGAGCTATGAGGTCTAATACATCGAGTTATAGTCTGGTTTTTCTCAAAAAGACTTTCTGTTTAAAACCGAGTTCACTATAACCAATGGCTCTGATACCAATCTGTCACACCCTCAAATTCCACTTGCGGAGTACCACCGCGAGGCGTGTGACATGACCAGGATCCAGCCACCAACTATACTGAGCATTTAGTTAATAATAAGAATGTCCACCAACCATAATGGTTAGTAAATACCATAGTTAAAGTTCAAAAGTTTTAAGTTCAAATAACAGTTTAAGTAAGTAGCGGAAGCATAGGCAAAACAGTTTAAACAAAGTTCATAGTTCGAGTTTATTTAGAACCCAACACGTGGGTTAAGACGACCACTACACTTCCCCAAGCTGCAAGCTCCTGAGTCACTAGGTACCTGCAAAGCATGCAGTAGGGTATCAACATAATGTTGCCGAGTTCACGAGTTTGTCCAGTTTTTAATTCCAAAAACTTGTTTCAACAGTTAATTTACTCATTTATACCATGCCAAGGGGAGCTACCCCTTAAGTAAGCTACTAAACTGGTTTACAATACCGAATACTATGCGACCGTACGTTTCCATAGAGTGGCTCGTTTGTCAATGTTCTATCATCATTGACGGTTTGCCAGAGTCTATTAGTTCATGCCCGATCCCATACACGGGCACGATGTGAGGCTGGTGAAACCTAAATAGCGCTATCAACTAATAACCCGTTCGCCTGGCCCCGGTGACTAATCGGGGTCCTGCATAGGGGAAGAAAAGTAGGTTTGTATCCCGCATAGAGTTTCGTTTAAATAGTAATTAACATAGGGGAAGAAAAGTAGGTTTAGTATTGCTTGTTGCATTCAATATAAATAGTAATTAACTAAGGGTCCCGCATAGGGGAAGAAAAGTAGGTTTGTAACCCTTACAAAGGGATAGCGTTGTTTTAAGTTTCGTTTCCCAACCACCGGGAACGCATGCTTTAAAAGTTGTGAACTAACCTTGGGTTGCTCAGCAGATTAGTTTACTTGGTCAAGCACGCTGGTTACCACGTCCTAACATGGTTACCAGTATGGGTCAGGTTTAGGTACAAATAAGTCACGTATATCCTATACGTATCTAGCACATAGCATACATATCACATAGTCAAACAGTAATAGTTTAAACAAAGCCCACATACGATCTTGCAGCCCAAAACATATTGTCATACACACTGTGGTCCAATAACGGAGACAAGCAGCCTAGTCGAGACCACGCAGTCTCGACTCGAGAACACGGGGTCTCGAGTCGCAACCAAGACTTCTCGGGTTGCGGATGGGTAGTCTCGAGTGGTGCATGCAGGAGTCGCAATCCTCGGAGGTCTCGAGTTCAGTCTCGAGTCGAGATCATGAGATCTCGAGTCGAGATCTTGCTGGTCTCGAGTCCTTGATGTCTCCTGCTTGATCTCGAGTTGCCACTTTGATGGTCTCGAGTCGCAACCGAGGGTCTCGACTCGTTTGTCTGATGATTCTAGAACACCTGCCAAGACTTGTACTAACCAATAGAATTTCATGTTCATGATTTTGTGTACTGCCCAATACAATTGCACTAACATGTTTTCTTGTCTAATCCCAAATCAAAACATAGCATTTCAAATTTTCCTTACATCTTCAAACAGTTCATCCTTTGGGGTTTTTCACATTCAATCAAACATGTTCATCCTACATAACCATGCATTCTATGGACAAGAATCATAACACATAATCTAGATATCAAGGTCATCTTGCAAACCATCACCAACCAACATTGGTTCTATAATATCTAACATAAATCGGATGGTCATAAACAATCCTAAACTTTCATTCCTTTATCATTCAAAACATCTTAACAAAATGTTATCCTACAAAAGTTCACACTTTTCACAAAGGAGATCATGTTCATTTTAGATATTGGAACCGAGCATGTACATTATTCATCAAGCACACACCTTTGTCACATATTATCATCATCACACATCAAACTATTCACACAAATGAGCACTTTTTGCATAGAATATTATCTTGTTCAAAAGAAACAACTAACCGATTGTTGTGTGACACAAAGGTGTGCAAGAAGGTGATAAAGTGAAGCCTTCGAGTGATGATTACAAGCTGATCCGAAGGTCCTTTTGTTTCCAGTTGGTTTCGAGTAGAAGGGAGGAGGATGATGGTGGGACTTTAGGGTTTTTCTAGTGAGAGAAAGTGGATGAGGTGAGAGAGGGAGAGAATGGAATGTTTGGGATTTGAAATGATGATTGTTAGAGCACTAAAGGGGAAAGTCGGCTAGCCTTAAGCAGGTTTTATACTCATTTCGAGTGGTGCACCCTAGAGGGATTCCGAGTGGGCTCAAGGAGTTACGGCCCAACTGATGTGGGTCACTCGAGACCGAGTCGGGTCCTTGGGGTCTCAGGTCACATATATACACATATACCTATATTACATACACATAACTTAATACAAGGATCACATAGCACACCAAGATAATTCATAAACTTTCATTTAGTAATATACGTACACATAATGCTAATACAAAAAGGTTGCCCGGGAAACCTAGAGTGTCACATTATCCCCAAGTTTTAAGAACTTTCGTCCCGAAAGTTAAAGTGTAGCCACTGACAAGCTAGTATGAGTGAGAACGTTTCAACGGGGTGTCACATCATCCCCTCGTTAGTTGGAATTTCGTCCCGAAATTCTGAGGTAGCTTCAATGCTGGGAGTTTCGTCTGGGAACAACTGGGGATATTTGCGCTTCATCTGGTCTTCCCGCTCCCAGGTAAACTCTGGGCCACGGCGCGAGTTCCAACGGACTCGTACGATAGGTATCTGGCTACATTTGAGGGTCTTGATCTCTCGATCCATGATCTCAATCGGTTCCTCAGTAAAGTGTAGTTGGTCGTCAATAGTGAGTTCCTTGAAAGGAATGACGAGTGTTTCATCTGACAGACACTTCTTCAGATTAGACACGTGAAAGACGTTGTGCACCGCACTCAGCTCTTCAGGCAGCTTCAATATGTAAGCAACCTTACCGATCTTCTCGGTAATTTCGAATGGTCCAACATATCGCAGATTAAGCTTGCCCTGTTTACCAAAACGAACCACACCCTTCCAGGGTGAGACTTTAAGTAGAACCTGGTCACCGACCTGGAATTCTAGCGGTTTCCTACGCTTATCAGCGTAACTTTTCTGACGGTCACGAGCTGCCGCCATGCGTTGTCTGATCTGGGCAATCTTTTCCGTAGTCTCGACTACAAGTTTCGGGCCAGTAATTTGGCTTTCGCCAACTTCTGCCCAACATAGAGGTGATCGGCATTTACGACCGTACAATGCCTCAAAGGGTGCTGCCTGAATGCTGGTGTGGTAGCTGTTGTTGTAGGAGAACTCTACCAACGGTAAATGTCGCTCCCACCCGTTTCCAAAATCAACAACACATGCTCTCAGCATGTCTTCAAGCGTTTGGATGGTACGTTCCGTTTGACCATCGGTCTTCGGGTGGTAAGCAGTGCTCATATCCAGACACGAGCCAAAAGATCTATGGGTAGCTTGCCATAACTCGGATGTAAAGCGTGGGTCACGATCAGAAATGATAGAGATTGGCACCCCGTGCCTAGCAACTATCTCTTTCAAGTAGATTGCAGCGAGCTTCGAGTACTTATCGGTTTCCTTGATTGCGAGGAAATGTGCAGACTTGGTTAGGCGGTCCACAATGACCCAAATAGTATCGTTCCAGCTCTGGGACCTAGGTAAGCCTGTGACGAAATCCATGGAGATTTGCTCCCATTTCCATGTTGGCAGCTCTGGTTGTTGCAACAAGCCCGACGGCTTCTGGTATTCGACCTTGACTCTAGCACAGGTCAAGCATTTGCTAACGTAGGTTGCTATGTTGGCTTTCATACTAGGCCACCAATATGTAGTCTTGAGGTCATGGTATATCTTATCCGAACCAGGATGTACCGAGTAACGAGACTTGTGTGCTTCATCCATCACAAGCTCACGTAGATTTCCATAGAGTGGAACCCAAATGCGCCCTGTCACATAGTAAGTGTCGTCTTCCTTTCGTTCTAACCGTTTCCTAGATCCTCGCAGGGACTCGGCCCTGATGTTCTCTGCCTTCAATGCTTCAACCTGAGCATTTCGTATCTGAATAGGAAGATTCGAGTGGATAGTGAGCTGTAAAGCACGAACACGCTTAGGTTTGGTTTCCTTTCTGCTGAGGGCGTCGGCCACCATGTTGGCCTTGCCTGGGTGATACTTAATTGCACATTCATAGTCATTAAGACGTTCTACCCATCTGCATTGCCTCATGTTCAACTCTTTCTGTTCTAAAATATGCTGGAGACTCTTGTGATCGGTGTAAATCGTGCACTTGGTACCGTACAAGTAATGTCTCCAAATCTTGAGCGCAAAAACAACCGCTCCGAGTTCCAAGTCGTGCGTCGTGTAGTTCCTTTCGTGAATCTTGAGTTGTCGAGAAGCGTAGGCGATAACTTTCTCGCGTTGCATCAACACGCAACCGAGTCCATGAATAGACGCGTCGCAGTAAACTACAAAGTCGTCGGTACCTTCAGGCAACGAGAGAATAGGAGCACTACAAAGGTTATCCTTTAGCTTCTGAAAGGCAGACTCCTGAGCCTCATTCCACTTGTAAGCAATACCCTTCTGAGTGAGAGTCGTGAGAGGTTGAGCGATCTTCGAAAATCCCTTGATGAATCTACGATAGTATCCTGCCAGTCCCAACAATTGGCGAACTTCGGTCGGAGTCTTAGGGGTAGGCCAATTCTTTATAGAGTCGATCTTAGCTGGATCGACGTGTATTCCGTCCTTATTGACTACGTGTCTAAGGAAATGGACTTCTCGAAGCCAGAAGTCACATTTCGAGAACTTGGCGTACAGTTGTTCATTGCGAAGGAGTTCGAGAATAAGACGCAGGTGTTGTTCATGCTCCTCTTGACTTTTCGAGTAGATCAGGATGTTGTCGATAAACACAATCACAAACTTGTCGAGGTACGGTTTGAACACTCGATTCATGAGATCCATAAAAATCGCAGGCGCGTTGGTCATTCCAAAAGGCATGACAAGGAACTCGTAGTGACCGTAACGAGTTCTGAATGCAGTTTTGGAGATGTCTTCATCGTGAACTCTCAACTGATGATAACCTGATCGCAGATCAATCTTGGAGTAGTAGCTTGATCCTTGCAACTGGTCGAATAGGCGTCGATACGTGGGAGTGGGTAACGGTTCTTGATGGTAACCTTGTTCAGCTCATGGTAATCGATGCACATACGGAATGAGCCATCTTTCTTTTTGACAAAGAGTACTGGTGCTCCCCAGGGTGACGAACTAGGACGGATAAATCCTTTATCCAACAGTTCCTGCAGTTGCGTAGAAAGTTCCTTGAGTTTAGCGGGGGATAGTCGATAAGGCGCACGAGCTATAGGTGCCGCTCCGGGGGCTAGCTCGATTTGAAATTCAACCTGAGGGTGAGGAGGGAGTCCAGGTAATTCCTCAGGGAATACCTCGGGATAGTCGCGTACGACTGGAAAATCTTCGATCCTCTTTTCCTTTTCCTGAGAGTCAGTGACAAGTGCTAAGATAGCGGTGTGCCCCTTTCGTAAACACTTCTGGGCTTTTAAGAGCGAGATGATGCCTGTGACTTCTCCGCCTTTGTCACCTTGAATGACGAGGGTTTGCCAGAAGGACGAGGAATGCGAACCATTTTCTCTTGACAAAGGATTTCAGCCCGATGTTTGGATAACCAATCCATTCCAATGATGACGTCGAAGCTTCCAAGAACGATAGGGAAAAGATCGATGCTAAAGGTCTGACCAGACAATACTAGTTTGCAGTTACTGATAACGTGTGAGGCCTCGATGTTTCTACCATTAGCTAACTCGACGATATGCTTAGAACTTAACAACGTAGGCATACATTTAAGCTTCTTACTAATACGTAGGGATACATAGCTAGCATCGACTCCAGAATCAAATAATACAGAAACGTAACGATCATCAAGTAGGAACTTACCCGCTACGACGTTGGGATCATTCCTAACTTCTCCATCTCCAATCACAAAAGCTCTTCCTCTTGCACCATTTCCAGCATCGTTGTTATTGTTCCCAGCACCCTGATTTTTGTTGTTCTGATTCAGTTCAGGGCAATCCCTTCGTATGTGCCCCGCTGCTCCACACTTGAAGCATCCACGGTTATTTCCTTGCTGCTGTTGCGGTTGTTGCTGATTCTGCCTAGCTGGAAGCTGGCTCCTGCAGTCTTTGGCTTCATGCCCCATCTTGTTGCATCGCTGACACTGACCTTTACCACATGGCCCACTGTGGTGTCGGTTACACTTGTTACACTTGGGGTGGTTTCCTCGATAGCCACCCTGTTGCTGAGAGCCCTTGTTGTTTTCAGTTTTCCTTTGCTGAGTTGTGAGTGGGGTTAGCATCCTTGCTCTGGTTTCCTTCCCACTTACGCTTGTTATCACCAGAAGCTCCAGCAGTAGCACTGATCCTTTTGGGCAGCTTGCCCTGTTCCACAGCCTGATCAGTGAGTTTGTGAGCAAGACGGATGACTGGCTGAATGGTAGTGAGGTTAGCTGAAGTGACCAAGCTCTGGATTTCTGGAGCCAAACCTTTGATGTATAATTCGATCCTTTGATAAACGGGTCGGGACATGTTTGGGCAGAGAGCAGCATAGTCGTTGGACTGTTTGGTGTATGTCTCGATCTCTGATCCAACCATCTTAAGCCCAAAGTACTCGTTTTCGAGCTTGTGGATGTCATCCCTGTGACAGTACTCTTCCTTGATCATGTTCTTGAAATCCTCCCAAGCAGTGTCATTAGCGGTTTCCAAACCAAGCATCTGAATCTGCGCTTTCAACCATGAACGTGCGTTTCCTTCAAGCGTACCAGTAGCAAACTTCACCCAAATAGCAGGGGGACACTCGCAGACAACAAAAACGACTTCGGCCTTCTCAATCCAGTGAAGAAGGCCTATGTCACCCTCAGTGCCATTGAAAGTGAGAGGCTTGCAATCCATGAAGGTCTTGAAAGTACAAACACGTGGTTGCGCAGGCGCATGCTGACCTGTTGTGAGAAGCGAAGCGGATAGGTTTAGGGGTGATATGACGTTGCGGGGTAGGATCTAAACATCCTAAAATAACGAGCTTACCTCCAGGGTGAGCTGCGAAAGCTGCAGCCACCGTGTTGATCAGGTTAGTGAACTGAGCCTGAATCATGTTTACGTTTCCTCTTCCGCGTCCACTCATTGTCTTCATAACCAGAAAACAAAATATGACTGCGATGTCGTAATGTAGCGAGAATGAGATAGAAGAGGGGTGTATCTATCTAACTAGACATGCTAGTACGTATAGTAGAGCATAAAGCATAAAGTACACAAGCAAGTAAACACAAGTCCGAGCTATGAGGTCTAATACATCAAGTCTTGCACTTGGAGTGTAGTGTCGTCATGAGTCACGGGTTATAGTCTGGTTTTTCTCAAAAAGACTTTCTGTTTAAAACCGAGTTCACTATAACCAATGGCTCTGATACCAATCTGTCACACCCTCAAATTCCACTTGCGGAGTACCACCGCGAGGCGTGTGACATAACCAGGATCCAGCCACCAACTATACTGAACATTTTGTTAATAATAAGAATGTCCACCAACCATAATGGTTAGTAAATACCATAGTTAAAGTTCAAAAGTTTTAAGTTCAAATAACGGTTTAAGTAAGTAACGGAAGCATAGGCAAAACTGTTTAAACAAAGTTCATAGTTCGAGTTTATTTAGAACCCAACACGTGGGTTAAGACGACCACTACACTTCCCCAAGCTGCAAGCTCCTGAGTCACTAGGTACCTGCAAAGCATGCAGTAGGGTATCAACATAATGTTGCCGAGTTCATGAGTTTGTCCAGTTTTTAATTCCAAAATCTTGTTTCAACAGTTAATTTACTCATTTATACCATGCCAAGGGGAGCTACCCCTTAAGTAAGCTACTAAACTGGTTTACAATACTTAATAGTATGCGACCGTACGTTTCCGTAGAGTGCCCCGTTTGTCAATGTTCTATCATCATTGACGGTTTGCCAGAGTCTATTAGTTCACGCCCGATCCCATACACGGGCACGGTGTGAGGCTGGTGAAACCTAAATAGCGCTATCAACTAATAACCCGTTCGCCTGGCCTCGGCGACTAATCGGTATTAAGTAGTAGGGACTTGAGTGATAGAGTTTCGTTTAGTATTGCTTGTTGCATCCAATATAAATAGTAATTAACTAAGGGTCCCGCATAGGGGAAGAAAAGTAGGTTTGTATCCCTTACAAGGGGATAGCGTTGTTTCAAGTTTCGTTTCCCAACCACCGGGAACGCATGCTTTAAAAGTTGTGAACTCACCTTGGGTTGCTCGGCAGATTAGTTTACTTGGTCAAGCACGCTGGTTACCACGTCCTAACATGGTTACCAGTATGGGTTAGGTTTAGGTACAAATAAGTTACGTATATCCTACACGTATCTAGCACATAGCATACATATCACATAGTTATCCATTACGTTATTGGGCCAGTCCTAATTCTTAAACAGTCAAACAGTAACAGTTTACACAAAGCCCACATACGATCTTGCAGCCCAAAACATATTGTCATACACACTGTGGCCCAATAACGGAGACAAGCAGCCTAGTCGAGACCACGCGGTCTCGACTCGAGAATACGGGGTCTCGAGTCGCAACCAAGACTTCTCGGGTTGCGGATGGGTAGTCTCGAGTGGTGCATGCAGAAGTCGCAATCCTCAGAGGTCTCGAGTTCAGTCTCGAGTCGAGATCTTGCTGGTCTTGAGTCCTTGATGTCTCCTGCTAGATCTCGAGTTGCCACTTTGATGGTCTCGAGTCGCAACCGAGGGTCTCGACTCGTTTGTCTGATGATTCTAGAACACCTGCCAAGACTTGTACTAACCAATAGAATTTCATGTTCATGATTTTGTGTACTACCCAATACAATTGCACTAACATGTTTTCTTGTCTAATCCCAAATCAAAACAGATCAAAACATAGCATTTCAAATTTTCCTTACATCTTCAAACAGTTCATCCTTTGGGGTTTTTCACATTCAATCAAACATAATCATCCTACATAACCATGCATTCTATGGACAAGAATCATAACACATAATCTAGATATCAAGGTCATCTTGCAAACCATCACCAACCAACATTGGTTCTATAATATCTAACATAAATCGGATGGTCATAAACAATCCTAAACTTTCATTCCTTTATCATTCAAAACATCTTAACAAAATGTTATCCTACAAAAGTTCACACTTTTCACAAAGGAGATCATGTTCATTTTAGATATTGGAACCGAGCATGTACATTATTCATCAAGCACACACCTTTGTCACATATTATCATCATCACACATCAAACTATTCACACAAATGAGCACTTTTTGCATAGAATATTATCTTGTTTAAAAGAAACAACTAACCGATTGTTGTGTGACACAAAGGTGTGCAAGAAGGTGATAAAGTGAAGCCTTCGAGTGATGATTACAAGCTGATCCGAAGGTCCTTTTGTTGCCAGTTGGTTTCGAGTAGAAGGGAGGAGGATGATGGTGGAACTTTAGGGTTTTTCTAGTGAGAGAAAGTGGATGAGGTGAGAGAGGGAGAGAATGGAATGTTTGGGATTTGAAATGATGATTGTTAGAGCACTAAAGGGGAAAGTCGGCTAGCCTTAAAGAGGTTTTATACTCATTTCGAGTGGTGCACCCTAGAGGGATTCCGAGTGAACTCAAGGAGTTACGACCCAACTGATATGGGTCACTTGAGACTGGGTGGTCTCGAGTCGGGTCCTTGGGGTCTCAGCTCACATATATACACATATACCTATATTACATACACATAACTTAATACAAGGATCACATAGCACACCAAGATAATTCATAAACCTTCATTTAGTAATATACGTACACATAACGCTAATACAAAAAGGTTGCTCGGGAAACCTAGAGTGTCACATCGACCTTCTCTGTCGCTTTTTCTTCAACTTTTGCCTTATCAGGTTCTATCTTAACTTCAGTCTTTTCTTCAACAACCCTTCTTGCTTCCATTTCTCTCTTCAGTCTAGCAACCCTTTTCTCTTTCAATATCTCTATTTTATCTGCAAAAAACAAATCAAAACTATAAGGATCCTATTGTTTTCTAACTTTATTAATATACTCTTCCTCATTATCAGTGTCTTCATCACTTCCTGAAGACTTAAAAATTGGTTGTCTTCTAGGACTGTTCTTAGATTTGATTGATTTTTCCTCCGAGGTTGAATCTTCAAAGATTCGAGCAACAAATGCTTTAGAAACTGAAGTTCTAGAAGGATCATAATCATCCCAATTGAAATCTTTCGGAATCCTTTCATCTTCTTGGTCTACCAAACCAAAACAAGCTTTACCCTTTGATTCTTCAATCAAGTAACGTGAGTGTGAAGATTGTTGTTGATATGGTTGTTGAGCAACCTGATGATAGATTGCTTTTCTATGATAATCGTTGTTTCCGAAAGGATCTTGTCTTCCGGTTGCTTCTCTGTTTGTACACTCTCGTTTAAAATGTCCTTTTTCTCGGCAACAAAAACAAGTAACCTTCGATTTGTCAAAACCTAGCTGAGATGTTGGAGCTTCACGAAGATCATCTCTTTCGGTGATCTGTTTGAACTTTTCTGCTCTTCTCAAAACACTAGCTAAACACCACTTGATGTCCATCAACTCAAGTTCTTCAGAATCAATCTGATCATAATCCTCTTTAGTAAGCATCGGATTTCCGATTCGTCCAGCAACTAAGCTTTCATACGACTCTAACACAGTGACAAGAGATGCCATGTGTTGCTTCGCAATATCTGGAGAAAATTTTTGACCATATTGAATATGTAATGCAACATTGCATTGCAATACTTGACCTTGTTGAACTTTGTTGTTGAGAACTCAGTGTCGAGAAATTTGGTTCAAAACTTGAATAAGACGAAGAATATCCACTGCTCTGATTTGTATTGCTTGCATTTGTTCCGGAAGAATTTTCAGCACTGAACGCAGTTTGAATTTTCGGACTAGGAGTAGTCTCAATCTTGTTTTCTCTGTAGTACAGACTAACATCCTGTTGAGCACCCGTACTTCTCATTGTAGCAGTTTTTCGAAATGATAGCTCATGTTCTTCCAACTTCTAAATAAACCTACTCAAATTCATATCTTCAAATTGTCGGTTATGCTTTAAAATCAACAGATATGTTCCCCATTCATTCTGTGGTAGCACATCGGCTAGCTTATCAACCCATTCTTCATCTTCTTTCTTGATGTCCAATCTTTTCATCTCCATGACTAGATGACAATATCTCTCAATAATCTTTCTTGTTGTTTCACCTTCAAAAGTTGTAAACATATTAAACGATTTCTTTAGTAATGCTCGTTTATTTTTGATCATATAGGCACTGCCCTTAAACTTTTTAATCAACGCTCTCCAGATTGATCTAGCAGTTCCCTCATGTTGAAGCAAAACAAAAATATCTTCTTTTACTGCTTGTTGAAGAATGCTAATCATCATTTTTTCACTAGTGTATCTTAATTTTTCATCCGGTAAAAATTAACTTAATTGTTTTTCATTTCCAAGTTCATCTTTCGGTAAAGTATAATATTTCTCTAAAGAAACCCATGCATCAAACTTGTTTGCTTGTACCCAGTTTTCAAAACGGTCTTGCCACCCTTTAAAATCCTCAATATACATAAGCTTTGGAGGTTTTTGGAAAGTTCCCGTTTCATTCTCGATACCGACAGTTTCGGCAACGGTAACTGGAGCAGCCGGGGCAGTAGCAAAAGCGTTGTAAAATTCGTTGTCCATGTTTCGATGTAAAAGATATACAAAAACACAATGTTCAAACAAGCTGGAGTTATAAACGAGCAGGAATCAAACGATCTGGTACATCAAAAGAGTTGAGGTTTCACACCGTGCAACCTGGAGATACGTTCAAACGATCTGACACTCTCCAAACGTTTTGGATAAACTCGTGCGATCTGAGTAACCTTTTCAAACGGCCTGGTATTCTCGTGCGGTCTGGTGAATTTCAAACAACCTGGGTTCGAACCAAACGACCTGGCTCAAACGATCTGAAGATTTGAAGCGATCTGATCACCACGTGCGGTCTGATTTTTCAAACAATATGATCTGGTGCGGTCTGGGTCAAACCGTGCGACCTGACCGTGCGAGCAGAGCAGAATTTCAAACGATCTGGATCAGCTCGTGCGAGCTGAAGAATTAACCCAAACGGTCTGAAAGTTTTCCACGCGACTTGGCTAAAAATCAAGCAATCTTGATCAAAATCCAAATGATTTGGATAGGAATCCACTCCGTTTGAAACTTCTAAGTCCAAAAATTCATGATTTTGTCAAATTTGATAAGTTTTTATGTTGAATTTACAGTCAAATTAGTTCAAGAATTATTCAAAACGGTGTTTTATGTGTTTTTTTTTTGTCAAAATCAGCTCATTTTAACCGTGAAAACGTTCTGATTTTGAAGAAAAAGTGTATAAAATGAGTAGAAAGCAGTTTTTATCCGCGAAAACAAGCTAAAATGGTAAGAACTCTTCCTCTTGAGCTCTGATACCACTTGTAGGATCGGGATTCGATCAAACGAGTCGATCAGAAGAGTTCTCGATCAATACGAAAGGCGGAATCAGACGTATTGATGTTATAACAGCTAGATTTGCACGTAGAATCACTTTAACTGTCGATTGTATTGATTTGATAGTGTTTACAGATCGTTCGACACTTCGGCAGCACTTCATCTCCGGAATCAGATTGTTACAAATGAAGACCCGAACTCACCTATATATAGGAATCGCCAGACCGCATGAACTAGCCTCACCAGCCCGTGCGACCTGGTCAGACCGTACGAGCTGGATTAGCCAGCTCGTGCGACCTGGACAATATCCTCTAAAACTCCTATTTTCTAGTCTACCGAGCTCCGGTCTATCCAATCTAGTTACATGACTCGATACAAGACGAAGTCAACAGACATATGCACTAACAATAAATACAAGAAAATACGTATTCTTGTACGTACAAATACACACCGGAAGACGCCACCAATACTTGGCAAAATGCACAAGTCTAGAAATACACAAGTACAAGTACACCCATCTTGGGAGAATACACATGTATAAATACATAATATACCAAGTTAAAATATATTATCTTAACAAATATTCAAATAATTAATAAATATAATTCAAGTTAAAATATTATTATTTTAACCAATAATTATATACTTTGGAATAATATAACGTATTTCTAGACGTAACTCAAGGATACCGAGTCCTAACAAAACAAGTCATAACACATAGAACTAAGAGTCGTTACACGACCTAGCCATCTAATAAACCATAACACGTGTTTAGGTAGTTGCACGACTTCGTGACATGACCTTTGAGTTACACCGGATAGCAGGACGCAAGATAGTGAGTTCATAACCCCACCTTTTCGCGGTTTTACATTTTCTAAATGTTTTCAGGGTGGAAAGACATGCAAGTTTTGCAAAAATAAACAATTTATCGATAAACGAAAACTCATATTTCTAAACCATGTTACGAATGGATTACAAAGAACTCAAATGGTTTACGAATGATTTATACTAATTATACCGGTTTTACAAAACAAATGCGTATTTTCGAAACGTGCATGATTTTCATGAGTAGGGACGGGATCGTCCTAGTTATAACAATGGGACTGCGTTGGTCTGCGTTTGAAGAACAGGACACCCAGTGAGTTCATGTCCCCCTTTTCCTTTAACTGTTTTCGGATTTATAACTTTCGGTGGTGAAATACATGCTTCAAACATTTTCAAATGGTATGGTTAGCTAAGGAATGAACTGTTAGATCAAGTGAATGGGTAGGCGCATACTTAAGACCATTAATCTTTGTATAAAGACCGAGGGGCATGAGTGATAGATCTATTTGGGTGTTGCGAGCCCCACCATTGGGTCCGCGAGTTGGCCGCATGTGGTGACTATGTCGTTCCAGCCGGGTGGCTCGGTACGAAATACGCAAAGGGTTGAGCCTTCATGCACCATTACACACACATTAATGACCTTGCAAATCATTAATTGATCTGTTCATAGACACTTTCATACCGGTTTACAAAGATACATACAAATGTTTACAAGATTACTCATGCACACGTACAAACACATGAACTTGCTCAACTTTTGTTGATGTTTTCAAATTACATGTATTTAGGGAAATTGATATGGATCATGCGGGCATTTACAGTTTTCAAGATGTGTCCACAAGAAACGATGTCATCCAGTATTGAAGGGTTTGAATTGTGTATTTTATCTTTGATAAGATACATGAATCAAAGCCTTGTTTTATTAGTGTCTTTGTTAAAGTCCATTATGGAACTTAAAACATTTGGTTGGTTTGTATTTTTTTAAACTTGAAGTCTGTGGTTTGTACTTAAACAATGTGGTTTGTATTATTTTGAATCGTATTAATGGATGAACATCGTGGATTTAAATCATATAGCTGTTTGTTATAATTGAATGCAATGATATTAAGCAAGTAACACATCATACGTTTCCGCAAAAGTCAGGGTGTGACAAGGACGCTCAGAGGTTTGAAGACATTTTTTAATGAAATGTTTTCTAAAAACAAACAGTCTGCAGAGCTCAACGTCTGCGCGGCACAGACATAAGAGGTCAGAAGAGGTTTTTCTAAAAAACAAACACCCCCTAAATGACAAAAAAGTAAAGAACATATGACGTAAATGAAAATTTGTTAAATGATAAATGAATAAGTGCAGATGGTGCATATGTAGGAACCGTAAACCGCACCAAAAAGACAAAAAAATCCTCTATACATGAAGCTCATCTTCTTCTTTTTAGTATAACTAGCAAAATGCCCGAGCAATGCGGCAAGAGCGAAACATCACATTGGGATACTTGTTTTTTTGTAGTTTTCTTATTCATATAATATTTATTGTGGCATCATTGTGATAGATATACATCAAAAGCGAAGTAATCGGGTAATCCATTTCATTGTTTTGTGCATGGTTCGGTCGCTTCGGTTATTATCCTCGACCGAAGCCGAAACCAAAGTCATCGGTTAGTTATTTTATTAACCAATCGGTTTTTGGTTAATCACTTTGGCTTATTCGGTTAGATTGACGTTTTTTGGTTTGGTTCGTTTAATTTTAGTTAATAGCAAAAACCAAACTTTGGCTAAAACTTTTGCTTAGAAATCTATGAAATTGAGGTATAAATACATGAAATGAAAGTATAAATATATGAAATGGAGATATAAAATATGAATTATATGAAATGGATGTATAAAAGCTAGAAATATATGAAAATATGAATGTTTCGGTTCAGTTAAGCTAATTTTGGTTATACGAGAGTACAAAAAATTGAAAACCGGTTTTTGGTTAATTCGGTTTTCAGTTTCAGTTAATTCAGGTTTTTGATGATTTCGGTTCGGTTTCATCTGTTTTCGGATTGGTTTAGGTTAGCGATTTATTTATTGCTTATTGATAACCGATTTTGGTTGATAACCGATACGTGCGCGTGCGATGCGGCAGTAAACACAAACACTGTGAAGGAGTATGGTCCCAAAAACCTTGTGCAAGAATATGGGACCATACCACAACAAGCCCTCCTTAAGAGAACCTTGCGCGGCCGCGCACTGGTTCTAAAGGAGAACTTGACAGAAAGTCTTCAACATCCGCGCGCCAAAAGGAAACTAACAAATACATCCTTGCGCGACTCCACATGGCAGAACAATTGGGAATAAAAAACCCTAAACAAACATCTCCGCAAATATCACCCAGACTTGAACAGAAAGTAACCTTTCTGTTACAACAGAATTAGCCTGGGGACAAGCCACACAGGATTACAGCTGTAAACCTTCTAGAAGGCTCTGTCGTGCACAGCCATTCGGTTATAACCGAATGGACACGTGGCATCATCCTGAGCTTTCCTCAATCTCACGACGATGGCACTGAATTGAAGAAGATCCACACTTGCCCACTTTCCACATGGCATCTCCCCAGCCGTTGATTACGACCACAATCCGTGTGCATATACATCACATTAGTGATTAACGGTGAAGAAAATAACCGCTTATGGAAATTACTTTCCGTTATCTCTTCCGTCAACAAACTTTCCCGCCCAAATTCGGTTATAAATAAGACAACTCAGGTATCATTTCTCAAGTTACATTCACTTCACTTTCAATACTTCTTCTTCTTCATCAAAACTTGTACTTATTCTCACACCGGAGGGTGGTCACAGAGAGAACCCCCATTCTCCCTGTGGCAAGTCTAACAGTTGTTTGTTTTGCAGTTATTGTTAGAAGAAGGAGCTTAGCCAACCCCGAATCAAACGAGAAGAATCACCCCTTTTATGCAGATTCAAACCCCCTGGTTCAATTGATTCCGGTCTGTTGAACTAGTGTTTCTTCATTGGCGCCTACCGATTTCTCAGTTTTTATTCACATCTTCTCGTTTTGATTTATTCTTTCACTTCTGTTTTTCAATGGAAGAAACTCCGACAAGCATTCAATCAGGCCCTTGGCCAACAAATTTCGCACACAATACCCAAGTCGAAGAGATTGTGGAAGAGGCTTCCGATGATATCGAGGTCCAGTACAACGTTAATCATCCGAATGACCCTGTTACTCCGGGAGCACAACCCGAGATCCCGATAAGTTCAATTTTACCTCTCGGTGAATCTCCCATCTCATGGTATGTCAGATCTCAAGGTGTCATAAACGCAGTTTACACACAACTTTGTGCACAGACTACTCCTCCCGTCACTCAGTCACAAAGACCTGCATCTCACGTACGGGCACCATTTGCACCACGTACTACCCACCATGATGCACCATCACGAGTACATGTAGACGACACAGAAGTCTACTCCAGATCTCCTACCAGGTATGAATCTACCCACTCCAAAACTGACTGAAGGGATTACCATGACGAGCCATATTCTCATAGAAGGCAGTCAGTTCATTCTCGGGTGGGCCCGCGTTCTTACCAAAAGCGGGACACCCAGACCGATGAATACGACAAAACATATCATGAAGGAGATAACACAAGTGTGTTCAGCCGGCTGCAGCGGGATCATAAAAATTATAAACCTCGCGCGGTTTATAACCCGGATGCAGAGCACGATTACAACTTAATCTACCGCCCGGCAGAGGCAGCGGAGAACTCGAAATTTATCAGTGAGATCGCCTTAGCTCCCCTGGAAAGGGTGAAGCTACCATCAAACGTCGGAAAATTCAATGGGATGTCAGACCCAGACGATCATCTCCGCGTATTTACCAGCGCAAGCCTGGTAGGGGGTTGGACTTTGCCCATGTGGTGTCACCTATTCGTCCAAACCTTGACAGGTGCAGCGCAGTTGTGGTTCGATAACTTACCGGTTGGGAAGCTAACGTCGTGGGTGGATTTAAAAGAGAAGTTCATGGTTCACTTCAGCTAACAACGAAGATCTATAAGAGACACCGCCGATGTGATGAATATCTGGAGGCGTGATGATGAGAGCCTGGAGGACTTCATAACGCGATACAACAAGGAAGTGCTAGAGATCAGTGACGTTCACAAACATTTGATACGAGCACAATTCAAGTATGTCGTACGCTGCAACAACATGATCAAGGTTCTGCCGGGAACAGAGGGTTTGCCCAAGAGCTGGGAAAAACTGATGGCTGCAGCCAAAGTTTACGCCCAGACAGAACGAAATCTCAGCTCCAACAGACCAACACCACCACACAATCGTCTGCAAGATATGAGCAGGAGCAGCGGGAAGAAGTTCAAGAAGAACTGGCGAGACTCAGCCTCTGGAACATACTCATCTGACGACGTGTGCGCAACAATAAACAAATTGGCGGCGCAAAAAGAAGCAAAGCAAGAGAATAGAGAACGACAGTGGACCCCTCTCACGAAGACTCCGGCGGAGGTTCTCAGCACAGAGGACTATCAATTTAAAACTCCTCTGCCAATGAAAAACAAGAGGGGTCAAGATCCAAATCAGTATTATGACTATCACAAGGACAACGGCCACACTACCAACAACTGTATAAGCCTCCGCACCGAAATCGAGAAGGCATTAAAAAGTGGCAAGCTCACCCACTTACTTTAGAATGTGCGGAAGGATATTAAATAGATTACTCGTGGAGATGAAGGCCCGACTAAGAATGCTAAAACTTAAGCGGCGCAAGTGCAGCAAGCATACAATAGTTTCTGCTCATGATTGGTTAGGTTCTTCAACCTACCAATCCATGACATAGAACTATTAGTATGAGTAAGTTAAGTTCCAATTTAATTATCCTAAGCAAACAACTTTGTAACCACGACCTCTGAGCCTTATCCTTAATCAATGCAAAGTTTGTTCTACTATTTCTATGTTTATTACAAAGTGCATGCAATTCCTTTTGGTAAGCGCAAAAACATTATGGTAACCTTAACACAAGTCTCATGAACGGTCTGTGATCACACGCATCGCGTAAGGCCCAACCATATGTTCACACATGAGCTTTATACCACCTTTATTCGCCTTACCTAATCAAAGAAATTGTACTCATGCAAAATATTGTAATTCAAACACATATTATACCAGTTACTGGCGCACCATACGCCTTAACTAAAAACCATGTACATACACGGCAGTGTATAAATAAAGTTACTTGCGCCATAGCGCATTAACAAACAGGGTTCCACATCCCAAACCTAAGATAACTATTCATTGTTTATACAACCACAAAACAAAGAAAACCTAAGCTAGGTCTTTGTCTTCACCCTCCTCCCTGTCTGGGAAAACCTCCCTCAGCCCCGTCATGAAGTCTTCAGAATGTAGCGCGGCAGTGACAAGATCCATAACAGGAAGCTGCAAAGTGTTAAATTGGGTCTTTGCAGCAGCAAGAGCAGCTTCGGTATCAGCACCATGCGTAGCAGATCTACTAGTATCCCAGTAAACTTTTAAGGCACTAATAACATGCTGGGAACATTCTGAATACCCTTGGGCATACCCATCGTTACGCGCAACGACCAGCATGTGCGCAACTGTTTTATCTAACTCTTCGGAATTAAGAACAGAGTCGGCAATCTGCACAATAAAATAAGTAAGAAGGCGCGTTATCATCACCAAACATTATCAAAAGTAGATATACTTACGCTTATTGATGTGCTAAAAGTGGTTAAATAAAAACTACTAAAATTAACCTAATAAAGAGTAAACTAAATTAATTAAATTAACTAAACATGAATTTGGACGAAGACTTGAACCAGTGGCGATAAAGACTACCTAGGCTAGACGCATGTTTAACTTGGAGTGGATTTCTATTCGAAGCTAATGTGTATGGAACCAGGATCTTTTAATGCTAAACCTATTAAGACACCAACCAAGCCCCTCAACCCTTCTCGAGGTGAAACTTATGGCACTACCAAGGCTGTTACGACTACCGGTAGTTAGATTTCCTTACAGTCCTCTAACTTCTTGAAAAGTGCCTTAATATGGCGATCTACCTTACAGCTTGAAAGTCTAAGGAAACTATGGTTTCTAACTTGGTTTAATAGACGAGAATGATTAGGGAACTAAGACCGATTTCTTACAAAACCTAATCCTAGCTACATACCAAACCGAGACCTATTAACAACCCCGAGCCTTACAGCGACAAGATTAGTAGAACACTTGATTTTATAAGATTACCGAATATTACTTCTAAGGTTTGATGGCCAATTAACCCTAAAGAATTAAAGATTTATTACGTGATATAGACACTCACCAAAATCCAAAACCCTAGCATGACTCTATTGTGTGATATAGACCGTCACCAAGAAGCATACGAAGCAATAATCAATATTCAAACAATACCAAGCACACATATACACCAAATCACAATACCATAATCGTTTACTTTTCAAGAAAACCCAAGAACCACATTAAAACCGAATAAAAATCCAAACTTTATTAAACCATTATCAAAAGCCTAGGTAGTTATGAAAGATTTAGCCAAGAAACATGGTTTTAAAAACAATAAAACTAAGTCTCAAATAAGAATTCATCGGGTAAAACAAAGAAAAATAAGAAAATTAGAATATTTGGATAACAAAACCAGGTAATTCCTTGTGCTCCAAGCCTCCCGCTCTATCCCGATGATTCCTATGCTTAGCAAGCTTCAAAATCCTTCAAACCCTCTAATCAGCCATCTTCGTGCGCCTCTGATATTGTCTCAAATGGAATTCCCCTCCAACTGTCTTCGTATCGTAATATATATATATATTATTATGGCTGCCGCCTCTCACCAAAAAGTGGCGTCCCTTAGTGGGCTGCCAAGCCCAATTAATTTTGTCTGATGATTCCCCCAAATCCAATGTAATTTCCATCTGATGTATTTATTTCGGTTCCAAGGAGTTGTATGGAATCTTTCCATCTTATTATATTCCCATCATAATAAAATAATTCCAAGGCCCAATATTATGATTCTACATAAATTTGGATGGACATACCAAATTTCATCCACTTTAATGTAGGATACGTCTGATGTCCACTAGGGTAGAAAACAATGTATATATGTATGTTTCAAAATCCCAAACCCAACAATCATAATTAAATATGGCTGCCACCTTCTTTACTAATGTAGAGATAACACTCCCTGTCTGGATCCCATCTTTTTGCTCTCTTTGCTTCCAAATAGATACCAGAAAGTCTAATCATTTTGTTTTCCGAAATCATCTTTCTGTATCTATACTTTTGCTCTTCAGTTCTATCATCTTTCCATGGAATAGGTTCATTTTTCGCCATGAATGCGTAACCAACCGCATCTTCTTCCGGTAGTACCTCTTGACTCCAATCATACCCCTCATCATCGTAAATCACCGCAAGAGCTCTAGATTTCTCTCTGTTGTCTTCAACCTGCTTCAATCTAGGCGGCTCGGATTTATTCTGGTGATAAATCGCCTTCTTGTAGTAATCATCTCTGAAAGGATTCTCCGACTCATCAGCATAAGCGTTTCGGCATTCTCGCTTGAAGTGACCCTTCTGCTTACACTTGAAGCAAGTCACCTTCGATTTATCGAACCCCAGCTTGGTAGATGCACCACCAATTGTCTTCCTTCCGGTAATTTCCATGAATCTTTGTGCACGACGAACAACACTTGCCAAAGCCCAACGAATATCGATCAGTTCCATTTCCTCTGGATCAATCTGATCGTAATCTTCTTTCGTCAGATTTGTGTTGCCTATCTTCCCAGCTACTAACCCTTCATACGATTCCAACACCGATGCTAGGAAGATCATCTGCTGCTTGGCTGACTCCTCGTCAAAATTTTGAGCATTCTTCAAGTCTATTGCAATGTTGCATTGAAAACGATTCTTTGCATCTGGATGATTTCCAGATGATGAAAATCCACTGTGATAACCACTGTGACTTCCACTGCTTTGACCATTTTGACTTTCTTTGCCGGCTGTCGACACATTTTCAGCAGAAAACGCAGTTTTTGGGGAAGTTGCTTTTGGCATCATGCTTTTTGGATAATATAGATCCAAATTCTGTTGATAAGATGAATGATTAACTTTGTACGTCTTCTTTAATTCCAGTTCATGACTTTCAAGTCTCTCAATCACCAAATCTGGTTTCAACTTTTCAGGAGCAATAGTATTCTTCAACATCAGTGCATAATATCTCCAATCCATCTCGTCTGGTAATGAATCGAACAATTTGTCAACAAGTTCTTCATCAGAATAATTGATATCATGTCTTGATAATTCCAGCTTCAGATGACCGAACCTTTCTATCATTTTACACACTGACTCATTCTTAAGACAACCAAACATATCAAACTCTTTCCTAAGAAGTTTCTTTTTGTTTTTCACTATCTCTGTACTTCCTAAACATTTCTGTTTTAACTTTGCCCAAAGATCTTTAGCATTTGAATAATCTATCAATGAAATGATATCCTCCCGAACAGACTGAAATAACAATGCCACACACTTTTGTTCGGCTACAAATGATTCAACCTCATCAGTAGATGTTAAGGCTTCACCATTCTTGTTTCCGTTTTCATAACCGTTCTTCAGACTTTTCCAACTTGGAAATGCAAATGCCATCATCCAGTCCTCAAACTTTCTTGACCACCTACTATACTCCTCAATAGCCATTAGCTTTGGAGGTTTATTGAACGTTCCGAAAGCACTTTCCGATTCCCAAGCTTCCTTTTTCTTCTCTTTTGGCGGGTTATCATTCACATTGCTTGACGAAGTATCATTGTTTCCGGAATCTCCAGCGAACGCGTACATGTTGCTAAACGGGTTCATGAAAATATCATCCATCGTGAATGTTCCTGCAAAATCAGCAAACACTTAGAAAATTTTTAGGTTTTTGAAAAATCAGCAAGTTCAAGCGAAACTGAATAGTTTGAAGCGAAATCAACACTTTAAACTATTCAAGCGAAATCTCAAAAATAAACTCAAGCGAAATCTGATATAAGCTATGTTTCAAGCGAAATCTAAAAGAATAATTTCGCTTCAACTATTCAAGATATTCAAGCGAAATCTGCCAAGAGTTTCAAGCGAAATCCACCAATACAATTTTGCTTCAACTTGTTTCAAGCGAAATCCTTTAATTCAAGACCAGCAGATTCAAGCGAAATCTAACAAACTCAATTTCGCTTGAAATGTTCAAGCGAAATCTTCTGATTTTCAAGCTAAATCTTATACTTTCAAGCGAAATCTACCTTCAAGTTCGAACACTTTCAAGCTAAATCAGGTTTTAGGTCATTTTTAACAAGTTTTAATCTGAATTTTAGTCCGAATCTTTGTAGGCTTTGTTAAAACTCTGTTTTACACGATATACTCGAAAATCAGACCATTTCGACCGTTGGAACTTGTTCAGATCAGAAAAGTATAAAAAGAAATGAGTAGAAAGAAGAGAATCCGCTGCTATGGTATGAACTCCTCGTCCTGAGCTCTGATACCACTTGTTGGACCGTTCTACGACCTTGAAACGTCAGTTAAGGCAGTTCATCTTTGAGTACGAAGGCGGAATCAACGTAAACAAAGTCATAACAGCTAGTTTCCTTTTAATCTTTCTTTTCTGATTGATTTACGTGCTTGTACAATGTTTTCTGATACAAATCCGGCAGCACTTCGTTTTACACACAATGACCTACCTCTATAACAAATGAACCACACAACCCTATTTATAACCTATTGATTTCGCTTGAATCAGTTTCAAGCTAAATCATGATTTCGCTTGAACCAGTTCAAGCTAAATCTCTGTTGTTGATTTCGCTTGAATCAGTTCAAGCTAAATCTGATTTAGCTTGAATCACACAAGAACACATTCAAGCGAAATCTACAAGATAAACATGTAAAAACCCTAATTAAGACCCTGTTGTGTGTACATTCAATCTATCTAGACACAAGACTTGATTATGACATAATCAACAGACACTTAGTGCACCAACAGACTCCCCCTTGGATGTTGATGAAGTCTTTGGCTTCAAGTCTTTGTCTTTATCATTCTTCAAACATTGTAAAAACTTTCTTCAATCTTTATCTCCAAACTTTAAACTTTAAACTTCAATCTTCCCTTTGACTGTTGATCCAGACTCCCCCTTTCACAGACTCCCCCTCTCGATATGCTAGAATCTGAGATATCTGGTTCAAGCTTTAACAATTTGCTTCCGTTGGGAATAATGAAGTCCAAACCTGTTACTCAACCAACAAACATTACAATTCTATCTTTTCAACGATAATTCACTAACTCAATCAGTTTTAACAATCCACTCAAGTATTCAGGTCCAAATTAATGACCCTGATCACTTGATTAATCTACCAAGTCCAAATTAATGACCTTGGTTGATCTTTTGACGAAACAATACTGATTTTAAAACATCAATTTCAAACAATTTCTGAAAATAACAAGTATCAAATTAATGAACTTGTTTTTTACTTTTCAAACAATTAAAACTTCATCAAAGTAAGCTCTCCTCATTCTTCAGTCCAGAATCTCCTGCATCTGCTTCAATCATCTGAGAATCCAACAATCAACTCTCCACTTTGGTTTGTCAGAAAATAAAGCAGAAATAAAATCTTTTTGGATTTTATCAAAGTGTTCTAAACTAAGAAATGAAATACAGAAAACTTAAATTGCAGAAAGTAAACAAAGTAAACTATTTACAAACAAATTTTTGGCGAGCGTGTCAGGGAATCATATCAGCTTTTCAGACAAATCACAAGTACCGTTAAGCTTCATTTCATACTCAGACTTAAGCAATTCACCTCGATTGTCGATATACTGATCCATCTTAAATTCCCACACAAATTTCAATTTACTCAGGATACGATTTAGATGAATTATGAACTTAGCTCATTCATGTGTCCCACCTCTTGAATATACTCCCGTATCCAGAATCCCAATAATCAGTCTTACAGGTGAGTATACTACAATGATATCTGTATATAAATTAGGTATGCGAGGGCCGGGGGATCTCAGGTTGATACTTCCGTATACGCAGAGAGATATCAGCTTCGACTTTACGGTATGTCCCCTTTAGAGGATCTTTTTGCTTACAACAGCAGCGACTATCAATTTTATTGTTTCATCGGCATGCTAAGGGTTTAATGCTATGTTTCAAGCATTGCAGCAAGTATTATCCAAGGACTAGGTCAGAACCACCGTTCAACAGAAGTCCCGGAATAATACCCCAGACATCATTGAGTATAAAGACCTAGTATATCAGATTATGAGACCTTTCAAACGAGATTTCAGGGGTTACCTATATATCCAAGTAGTGTTCCCCACGAAATTCACCAGTTTGAATTTAGGTTTATATCCCGAATAAATCTACTAAATGTGCGAAAACCTATCGACACATCATCAGTGAGACTGTTTAACTCATTTATACTTTACAAATCTTTAGCATACTGTAATCGTCTAGCCGATGTACTATCATTTTCCCTATATACACAAGCTCTTTTTCAGATTTTATCATGTTTTTGTATTTTTGCATTTTTTACTGTTTTTGTATTTTCTGAAAATAAACTATATACAAATATCTATCCCCCTTGGATGTTGATGAAGTCTTTGGCTTCAAGTCTTTGTCTTTATCAATCTTCAAACGTTGTAAAAACTTGCTTCAATCTTTATCTCCAAACTTTAAACTTTAAACTTCAATCTTCCCTTTGACTGTTGATCCAGACTCCCCCTTTCACAGACTCCCCCTCTCGATATGCTAGAATCTGAGATATCTGGTTCAAGCTTTGACAATTAGCTTCCGTTGGGAATAATGAAGTCCAAACCTGTTACTCAACCAACAAACATTACAATTCTATCTTTCCAACAAAAACTCACAAACTCAATCAGTTTTATCAATCCACTCAAGTATTCAGGTCCAAGTTAATGACCCTGATCACTTGATTAATTTACCAAGTCCAAATTAATGACCTTGGTTGATCTTTTGACGAATCAATACTGATTTTAAAACAATAATTTCAAACATTTTCTGAAAATAACAAGTATCAAATTAATGAACTTGTTTTTTACTTTTCAAACAATTCAAACTTCATCAAAGTAAGCTCTCCTCATTCTTCAGTCCAGAATCTCCTGCATCTGCTTCAATCATCTGAGAATCCAACAATCAACTCTCCACTTTGGTTTGTCAAAAAAAAATAAAGCAGAAATAAAATCTTTTTGGATTTTATCAAAGTGTTCTAAACTAAGAAATGAAATACAGAAAACTTAAATTGCAGAAAGTAAACAAAGTAAACTATTTACAAACATATTTTTGGCGAGCGTGTCAGGGAATCATATCAGCTTTTCAGACAAATTACAAGTACCGTTAAGCTTCATTTCATACTCAGACTTAAACAATTCACATCGATTGTCGATATACTGATCCATCTTAAATTCTCACACAAATTTCAATTTACTCAGGATACGAATTAGATGAATTATGAACTTAGCTCATTCATGTGTCCCACCTCTTGAATATACTCCCGTATCCAGAATCCCAATAATCAGTCTTACAGGTGAGTATACTACAATGATATCTGTATATAAATTAGGTATGCGAGGGCCGAGGGATCTCAGGTCGATACTTCCGTATACGCAGAGAGATATCAGCTTCGACTTTTTGGTATGTCCCCTTTAGAGGATCTTTTTGCTTACAACAGCAGCGACTATCAATTTTATTGTTTCATCAGCATGCTGAGGGTTTAATGATGTGTTTCAAGCATTGCAGAAAGCATTATCCAAGGACTAGGTCAGAACCACCGTTCAGCAGAAGTCCCGGAATAATACCCCAGACATCATTGAGTATAAAGACCTAGTATATCAGATTATGAGACCTTTCAAACGAAATTTCAGGGGTTACCTATATATCCAAGTAGTGTTCCCCACGAAATTCACCAGTTTGAATTTAGGTTTATATCCCGAATAAATCTACTAAATGTGCGAAAACCTATCGACACATCATCAGTGAGACTGTTTAACTCATTTATACTTTACAAATCCTTAGCATACTGTAATCGTCTAGCCGATGTACTATCATTTTCCCTATATACACAAGCTCTTTTTCAGATTTTATCATGTTTTTGTATTTTTGCATTTTTTACTGTTTTTGTATTTTCTGAAAATAAACTATATACAAATATCTACTCCCCCTAAATACCAAAACAAGTAAAAAATCGACAAACCATTGCAGATTGTTTCTCGTCTTCATCCGCAACAGTACTCTCATCAACGCCCACAATTCCATCCGACACCGAAAGAAGCTTCATACCATTCAGTTTTAACAAGTATTTAAACCGATTTTTATCAAAAGCTTTGGTATGTAAATCAGCTTTCTGTTCGTCAGTGTGGATTTTCTCAATTCGTATCAACTTTTTCTCAAAACAATCACGAAAAAGTGATGACGAATTTCTATGTGTTTAGTTTTAGCGTGATGTACTGGATTCTTTGTTATATTTATAGCGGCCTCATTATCAACAAAAAGAGGTGTGTTAAGAAACTGCAAACCGTAGTCGCGCATCTGTTGCTGTATCCACAAGATCTGAGAGCAGCAACTGCTAGCAGAAACATACTCCGCTTCACATGTAGATAACGCCACAGACGTTTGTTTCTTACACTGCCAGGTAACCAATCTAGGACCAAAGAACTGGCATCCTGCAGTTGTTGATTTTGAATTGACTTTGCAGCATCCGAAATCCGAATCGGAATACCCTTCGAGCGTAAAGTCGCCTTTTCTAGGATACCACAACCCCAATGAAGGAGTTCCTTTCAGGTAGCGCAATATCCTCTTCACAATGATCAAATGCGAAGCTCTCGGGTTAGACTGAAATCTTGCTGCGAGGCACGTTGGGTACATTATATCAGGACGTGAAGCAGTTAGGTACATTAAAGAACCTATCATGGATCGGTAAAACGTTTCATCAGCCCTGTCTCCGGTGAGATCTGGGTGAATCCCATGATTTGTTGCAAGTGGGGTAGCAGCTGGAGTAGAACTTGACATCCCAAATTTCTCTAGAATATCATGAACATACTTTTACTGATGAATGAAAATTCCCTCAGGAAGTTGTTCAACTTGTAAACCTAGAAAGAATTTCATCTCCCCCATTGATGACATTTCAAACTTTTGCTTCATCACTGATTCAAAATCTTTACATAGATTTTCATTTGTCGACCCAAAGATTATATTGTCCACATAAATCTGAACTATCAGAAGATGACCATCGAACTCTTTAGTGAAGAGAGTGGCATCCACTTTTCCACGAATGAACTTGTTGGCTAGTAGGTGTTGAGAGAAAGTCTCGTACCAAGCTCTCGGGGCCTGGTGTAAACCATACAGCGCTTTGTCCAATAAGTAGACCTTGTTTTTGTGGATTGGATCGGTGAAGCCCGGTGGCTGACCGACATAAACCTCCTCTTTAACCTTCCCATAAAGAAACGCTGATTTAACATCCAACTGATAAACTTTAAAGTTCTTCCAAGACGCAAATGCTAGGAAAATTCTGATTGCCTCTAGTCGTGCTACAGGAGCATAGACTTCGGTAAAATCAATCCCCTCCTGTTGACTAAATCCCTGAACAACGAGTCGAGCTTTGTTCCTTACAACAACTCCTCTATCGTCCCTCTTACACTTAAACACCCACTTAGTGTTAATCTTTCTCTGACCATCCGGCAAATCAACTAACTTCCACACTCCCAATTTCTCGAATTGACTAAGTTCCTCCTGCATTGCATTGACCCAAGAGTCTTCAGTAAGCGCCTCTTTGTAAGTTCTTGGCTCAACCTGCGAGATAAAACAACTCAATGAGAATTCAGTTTGCAAAGGAGCAACTTTTGTATAAAAACATGTAAGCCCTTTATCAATCTGATTTCGAGTGCGAACGCCTGTCTGCAATTCTCCTATGATCAACTCCTCTGGATGATATGAAAAAGTTCGCGGCATCACTTCACTTGGAACATCTACATTTCCCTCCAGATTAGTAACATTCCGTTCTGCATCTTGTTCACCAACTTGGTTTGTTTGACTTGAAATCTGAATTTGCTCCCCCTCAGAATCTGAATCACCATGATCAAATACTGGCATGATTTCAGCTTCTAGATTATCATTCTGAGCCGACTGATTATCCTGAGCAACTTCATTCTGTTGGACATCATCATGTTCACCAGCATTACTTGGACCTGCTTCATCGTCATTGGAAGTTTCCCGTGATCTCCTCGAATACTCAGCTGGGAACCATAGCTGCGACTCATATTCACGCAAAATATCCAACTCATCAAAGAAATCTTCATCATCCTCTGATTCTTCTCTTATGTCAAACGAATCCCACAGTTTGTCATAATGATAACGCCATGAATCACCAGGATTCTGCGGCGGCATAGTATAACCTTGACATTCAATATTTGCAGCTTCAATAATCCGCTTCTCACTTGGAACGAAGACACGTCGCATCGGATTTGCATAACCAACAAAAATTCCCTCAATGCTCTTCGGACCAAACTTTCCATGAGGCTCTATAACCGTACAGGGTGACCCGAATGGTTCTAGATACTTCAAATTCGGTTTGCGATTATTGATTAGCTCAAAACATGTTTTGTTGAACTTCTTGACAGTGAGAACCCTGTTGAGCGTATAGCATGCGGCGGAAACAGCTTCAGCCCAAAAATTAATCGGTAACTTTGAATCTGCAAGCATAGTTCTAGCCGTCTCGATTAGCGTCCGGTTTTTGCGTTCTGCGACTCCATTCTGCTGCGGAGTGTACGGAGCACTAAACTCATGCAAAATACCTCTTTCATCACAAAATTCTTCCATCTTACTGTTCTTGAATTCAGTACCATTATCACTTCTAATTCTCTTGATACGCCTTTGGTACAAATTTTCAATCTTCCTGAACAGCCCCATCAAACTGTCAAATGTTTCATCTTTCGTTTTCAAGAAAGAAACCCACGAAAATCTGGAATAATCATCAGTAACGACCAAACAATAGTAATCTCCTGTAATACTTTTGACATTCACAGGACCAAACAAATCCATGTGAAGTCTTTCCAGAGGTCTCGAAACTGAATTGGCTTGCTTTGTAGGGTGTGACTTTTTCTTCTGCTTGCCTTTGATGCAGCTAATGCACTCCCCTTCCGGATGAAAACCTTTGATATTAACACCCAAAACCAAATCATTGTGTACCAAGTGATTCATCTTCCTTAAATGAATATGCCCCATCTTGCGGTGCCACAATCTTGATTCTTTCTCAGTTGCTCTAGACACAAAACAATGTGCTTGACCAGTTGTTGTAGTTGCTACACTCATATCTAACACATATAAATCATTCACTCTAGGTGCCCTCATAATAATCCATTCTTCAGGGATAACAAAACCAGGTTTCAAAATCAAACATTCTTTATCAGTGAAGTGAGTAGTATACATATTATCACAAATCTGCGAGATACTAAGCAGATTGTTCTCCAGCTCAGTGATGTAGTTAACTCTTTCAAACGTCACAATCCCATTGGATAACGTTCCTTCACCAACAATTCTACCACCTTCATGACCTGCAAATCCCACATAACCACCATTGATATTCTTCACATCATATAGCAATGCAGTTTTTCCTATCATATGTCGAGATGCGCCACTATCCATGATCCATCTTGAAATGGCTCTTGGAAGATCCTGCACATACCACAAGTTGATTTTAAAACATTTCAATAAAGATGTCGATTCATGCTTCGCGAACAAGGAAGCTCCGGCAATTCAAACTGCTTATTCGAACATGGTGTCCACCCAGGCCTCATCAGCCTTAGGTGTAACCTTGACTCTCGCAATTTGAATTTTGGAACTTTCAGCCTTCAAAGGTGGAAAATTTGCATCATAATCAACCGAAATTGATTCTTCAGCCTTTTTCACTTCAGAAGTTGAAATTTTCATTTCAGTTTTTGGTTTCCAAACTTGTTGAGATAATGCAACCCGTTTATACAACTTGTCGTTTTTAGTTACCACTTTCTTTACGGGTTCATTTTTCATTTTGATGTTGTCATTTTTCTCATTCTTTTTCTCAACAATGATTGGTGCTTTACCCTTCACATCAACTTTCTTCTTTTGAATATTCACATTTTCAGTCTTAGGCTTCACATTGGTACACTTTCGTGCAATGTGACCAACTTTGTTACATCTAAAACATGTACGAGTATCAACAACTAGACTTGTACCTTCAGACTGAGATTGTGAGACTCTCTTCTCAAAGAACTCTTTATTTGATTTTGAAAAAATTTCATTTTCTTCATCAGAAAGTGAACTTGAACTGTTCACAAACACCTTCTTTTCTGCAAACCTTTTGTTTTGAAAACTCTTCTTCTGATAACTATTACCACCCCGATAATCACCTGACCAATTGTTTCGATTTTTATTATAAAAACGTGGTGGAACAACAGGCTTTTTGTAATAAGCTTTATCTTTCTCAAAATTCATTTGCCTTTTTGTTTGACACAAACTGTTCACTTCTGACAACTCAACTTCAACTAACTTGAAAACATTTGTCAACTTTTTCACATTAACATTCTCAATGGGAAACTCAGAATCCGAATACAACTTATCAGATCCAACCATCTTGTACATCACAAGACCCGGTTCATCATTTAAGTTGTTTTTGGATTTTGATTTCTGAATGTATTTGTCCAAGAAACATCCATCATCTTCAGCTGAATCACTATTCAAAACACTTTCAGCTGTACTTTTAACAATCTCTGTCTGAACACTATCATCAGATGATGTAGAAAAAGTAACATCAATGTCCTCCGGAAGTTTAACTTCACTCTCTTCCTCAATTTCAACCAACCCAGATTGCTTTTTCGTGTAATTATCAAGAACAGGTGGTGGAACTCGATGAAACCCCACCCCAGTTCCATCACAATACACATCTTCGCCCGCTTTGTCTTTCCTGATGGGTTTGGGAATAATATGTTGCAACACAAAGCTTGCGGAGTTGTAACTGTTAAGCTTCAACTGGATTCGTTCATTTTCGATTACAGCCTCTTGAACTTTAAGTTTCAATTTAGCGATTTCATCCAGTTGTTGGTTGATTGATTCTTCTTTGACTCTAAGCACTGCTTTCAAATGTTCATTTTCTTTAAAAGTTTTACCATTTCGATCATCACAATCTTTCATTGTGCTTTTGAGTTTTTCAAATTTTTCAGAAATCTGGCGGTTTTCAAGAATCAACTTTTCATTTTCTTGTTTAATTTTGTCATGATCAATTTTATCAGTTTCAATTTGAGCAGTTAATTCTCTTATCCGTTCAGTTGAAGCTTTAACTGTTTTGTCACGACCAAGAACCTGATTCTCAACGCTTCTGACCTTTGCTGTCAGATCTTTAATTTTCTCACCGTTGAGATACGTGACAGTATTACAAAATTTGCATTCTTTGTTGCAATTTTTGCAATCAGCATTTCCTTTGATCTTTTTACCTGACGCATTTGTTGACGAGTTTTGACTGACCTGGCCTTTTGACTCAGATACGGAGTTAGAATCTACCTCAAGTGCTTTAGCAGCCAGCACTTTGTCAGCCATTTTTCCCAAGTTCTCTGCAGTCAACTCCTGCGTTGTATCGATAACTCCAGTATCAATCTTCTTTGATTTTTCGATCTCTTCTTTCTCTTTTTCCTCTTTTTCTTTCTTCGCTTCCTCTTTCATTTTCTCGGTTGGAGTTCCCCACCATTTGTGTTGCCAATACTCATCCTCATCTTTCATTTCCTTGATTAAGGCTTCCAGATCGAGAGTTTTGTGATCGATTGCAATATTTCCATACTCATCAAGATAACACTCCCTGTCTGGATCCCATCTTTTTGCTCTCTTTGCTTCCAAATAGATACCAGAAAGTCTAATCATTTTGTTTTCCGAAATCATCTTTCTGTATCTATACTTTTGCTCTTCAGTTCTATCATCTTTCCATGGAATAGGTTCATTTTTCTCCATGAATGCGTAACCAACCGCATCTTCTTCCGGTAGTACCTCTTGACTCCAATCATACCCCTCATCATCGTAAATCACCGCAAGAGCTCTAGATTTCTCTCTGTTGTCTTCAACCTGCTTCAATCTAGGCGGCTCGGATTTATTCTGGTGATAAATCGCCTTCTTGTAGTAATCATCTCTGAAAGGATTCTCCGACTCATCAGCATAAGCGTTTCGGCATTCTCGCTTGAAGTGACCCTTCTGCTTACACTTGAAGCAAGTCACCTTCGATTTATCGAACCCCAGCTTGGTAGATGCACCACCAATTGTCTTCCTTCCGGTAATTTCCATGAATCTTTGTGCACGACGAACAACACTTGCCAAAGCCCAACGAATATCGATCAGTTCCATTTCCTCTGGATCAATCTGATCGTAATCTTCTTTCGTCAGATTTGTGTTGCCTATCTTCCCAGCTACTAACCCTTCATACGATTCCAACACCGATGCTAGGAAGATCATCTGCTGCTTGGCTGACTCCTCGTCAAAATTTTGAGCATTCTTCAAGTCTATTGCAATGTTGCATTGAAAACGATTCTTTGCATCTGGATGATTTCCAGATGATGAAAATCCACTGTGATAACCACTGTGACTTCCACTGCTTTGACCATTTTGACTTTCTTTGCCGGCTGTCGACACATTTTCAGCAGAAAACGCAGTTTTTGGGGAAGTTGCTTTTGGCATCATGCTTTTTGGATAATATAGATCCAAATTCTGTTGATAAGATGAATGATTAACTTTGTACGTCTTCTTTAATTCCAGTTCATGACTTTCAAGTCTCTCAATCACCAAATCTGGTTTCAACTTTTCAGGAGCAATAGTATTCTTCAACATCAGTGCATAATATCTCCAATCCATCTCGTCTGGTAATGAATCGAACAATTTGTCAACAAGTTCTTCATCAGAATAATTGATATCATGTCTTGATAATTCCAGCTTCAGATGACCGAACCTTTCTATCATTTTACACACTGACTCATTCTTAAGACAACCAAACATATCAAACTCTTTCCTAAGAAGTTTCTTTTTGTTTTTCACTATCTCTGTACTTCCTAAACATTTCTGTTTTAACTTTGCCCAAAGATCTTTAGCATTTGAATAATCTATCAATGAAATGATATCCTCCCGAACAGACTGAAATAACAATGCCACACACTTTTGTTCGGCTACAAATGATTCAACCTCATCAGTAGATGTTAAGGCTTCACCATTCTTGTTTCCGTTTTCATAACCGTTCTTCAGACTTTTCCAACTTGGAAATGCAAATGCCATCATCCAGTCCTCAAACTTTCTTGACCACCTACTATACTCCTCAATAGCCATTAGCTTTGGAGGTTTATTGAACGTTCCGAAAGCACTTTCCGATTCCCAAGCTTCCTTTTTCTTCTCTTTTGGCGGGTTATCATTCACATTGCTTGACGAAGTATCATTGTTTCCGGAATCTCCAGCGAACGCGTACATGTTGCTAAACGGGTTCATGAAAATATCATCCATCGTGAATGTTCCTGCAAAATCAGCAAACACTTAGAAAATTTTTAGGTTTTTGAAAAATCAGCAAGTTCAAGCGAAACTGAATAGTTTGAAGCGAAATCAACACTTTAAACTATTCAAGCGAAATCTCAAAAATAAACTCAAGCGAAATCTGATATAAGCTATGTTTCAAGCGAAATCTAAAAGAATAATTTCGCTTCAACTATTCAAGATATTCAAGCGAAATCTGCCAAGAGTTTCAAGCGAAATCCACCAATACAATTTTGCTTCAACTTGTTTCAAGCGAAATCCTTTAATTCAAGACCAGCAGATTCAAGCGAAATCTAACAAACTCAATTTCGCTTGAAATGTTCAAGCGAAATCTTCTGATTTTCAAGCTAAATCTTATACTTTCAAGCGAAATCTACCTTCAAGTTCGAACACTTTCAAGCTAAATCAGGTTTTAGGTCATTTTTAACAAGTTTTAATCTGAATTTTAGTCCGAATCTTTGTAGGCTTTGTTAAAACTCTGTTTTACACGATATACTCGAAAATCAGACCATTTCGACCGTTGGAACTTGTTCAGATCAGAAAAGTATAAAAAGAAATGAGTAGAAAGAAGAGAATCCGCTGCTATGGTATGAACTCCTCGTCCTGAGCTCTGATACCACTTGTTGGACCGTTCTACGACCTTGAAACGTCAGTTAAGGCAGTTCATCTTTGAGTACGAAGGCGGAATCAACGTAAACAAAGTCATAACAGCTAGTTTCCTTTTAATCTTTCTTTTCTGATTGATTTACGTGCTTGTACAATGTTTTCTGATACAAATCCGGCAGCACTTCGTTTTACACACAATGACCTACCTCTATAACAAATGAACCACACAACCCTATTTATAACCTATTGATTTCGCTTGAATCAGTTTCAAGCTAAATCATGATTTCGCTTGAACCAGTTCAAGCTAAATCTCTGTTGTTGATTTCGCTTGAATCAGTTCAAGCTAAATCTGATTTAGCTTGAATCACACAAGAACACATTCAAGCGAAATCTACAAGATAAACATGTAAAAACCCTAATTAAGACCCTGTTGTGTGTACATTCAATCTATCTAGACACAAGACTTGATTATGACGTAATCAACAGACACTTAGTGCACCAACAAAAAGTCCCCTGCAACCAATCACGGCACACACGCCAATCAGAAAAAGTATCATCCTTTTCTAATTTCCACACTGGCGCATGGACCTCATCCACCTGTTTCTCCGAATAACACCTATAATAATAATCCCCCGGAGTTTCATCCGGGCGGATAGGAGAATTCTCATCAACTTGAGCAAAAGAGCCTTGGTCTCTAGCAAGGTTCTTCTCAACATTCACAGACGCGGAAGCAAAAGCCACAGCAGGAGAAGTTGACTCAGGATCTTCTTGAGCAGATTTTCCTTTCTCTGGTTCACGCGCCACATTTTTGGGAGACTTAGACTGAGCGGCGCCAACATCTCCAGTCTCTAGATCCACAAGCTTCTCCGACTCCACCTCAACAGGTTTCTCCATCTCAGGATTTTCCGCCTTAGTAATCTTCTCCGCTTCATCTTTGGCAACTTTAGAACTTTCCAGCTGTTCGCTGATCGGCGCGCGAGGAGGTGAAGACGGGAGGTCCTCATTAACTATGGATGATGGCTCCGCATGAACAGGAGAAACTGGTTTTTCTACAAGAACAGAATACATGTTACAAACATACAACGCGCATAGACAGCAAACACAGAAGATGCTTACCTAAAGGAGGTTTCGCAATAAAAGCGTCAAGATTGCCCCTTCTGGTAATCTTTCTTCTTTGAATCTTCTTGGCAGGATGCGCCTTAGTATCAACTTCAACCTATTTTCTTTTCCCTACCTTTGTCTTCAACAAAGGCTCTGGACTCGACTCTAAGTCAATTGGGTCCTTAGGATTTGAAGGAGGGATGTCAGCAGTATCCCGAGGTTCCGCCTTTGACTTCTTCACAACTACAGGCGCACGTCCCTCCAACGAGTCAGACACCACTACATAATCACACCAGGAGTCAGAGGAATGGTGCGTACCTTTCTTCTCTCCTTTAACATTTTTGGCCCTTGACGATTGAGCCTTCACCGCATCATTCTTTTTTGGAGCAGCAGTCGCAGCCGGTGCACGTTTCTTCTTTTCAGGGCCTATGCCCAAGTTAGTCAACTCACCTGCTGAAAAAAGCAAAGCATAGCGATATCACCTCACGCGCAAAAACAACAAAGAGTAATATTACAATTTCAATCAAAACTCGTAGTGAACTTACCAGCGCCAGCTGAAGGTTGCGCGGACAAATCTTCATCTCGAGGCAAAGCAAAATTCTTGACTATGCGTAGGTACCAAAGTTCTTCGTCAGCCTTTTTTGGAACAATAGCCATTTTTCCACCTTCTCTCTTATAAGAAACAATATATATGGAGACAACTGTAAAAGGGAAACCAGGATCAGTCAAAAAAAAAAAGAAGAAGAAGAAGAAGAAAGGAGGGAAAGAGATCCAGAATCTTACTGCAATCACCCTCCATGTACACCGGTTTGTCTTCTCGTTCCATCCGCCAGAACGGACTCATACCGGCAGCAACCAAAGCTTTTTCTGGAAGTTCAATCGACGGAACGTCCTTTAAATCCTGGTACCAAGTTTCTGACAAAGGGGTCTGTATATTCTCCGTTACAACATCTTCTTTACCCCTGAAAGTCATCTTCATCGGAATCACACCGGCCTTAATATAAAAGAATTTAGGTTTCCAATCATGAAAAGATTTCGGGGGTTGCAACAAAATCTTCTTCGCAGAAGCACGTTGAACAAATGAATAGAAGCCCTGTGAACAGTGCATTTGATGAAATACTCAGAAACTATTAACTGTCGGCTCGATGTGCATCGACCGGCAAACCAATTCAAAATGACGAACCTGAACCATTCCGATAGGGTGCATTTGGGAGATATGAAACTTGTAATACGAAAGGATTTCAAGAAAAAATTTTGTTACAGGCAATCGAAAATTGCTTGCAGAGAAAAAATCCCAAAAAAGGGTAATATAGCCGGCCGGAGCATCTGCCGCTATTTGACCTTCGTCAGGATATCGAGCATCCCAACTAGGGGGAACTTGAAATTCTGAACCATGCCATCAAACGTCTCTCGGGGCCACTTCAATGGTGGAAGACCAGCATACATCTCTTCAGAGGAATCTTCGTGATGCTCTCCGGTAGACATAAAATGGGAAAAATTGCAAGTTTCTTCAAGAACGTAACAAGGAAGATGAAGAATCAAGAGCAGATGATAAGCAAATAAGCACCAAAAAAGAGGTTTATATAGTAACCACCATAAATTCCCTAGAAAATCAAAGTAACCCCTTTTTCGGAAAAACACGGTTATCAAGGCGTCAGTAAACACCCTCACACGCGCGTGTAAGCCATGATTGACGATGTGCAACTAACAAGTGACAGCATGTCACACATCAACAGTCGTCACTGTACCTTTTCCCTGCCAAGAGTCAAGATTTTCAAAATTGAAATCATGAGCAAAAAGAGTATCTTCCTCAAGAAGATTCTCATTTTTCGCGCCAAAAACTCGACAGCAAAAAACACCCATCTCTTATATAGTCCAGTACTCCCCCTATTTGCATAAGAACAACACTGGTCTGGGGGGACTTGAAGGGGTATGGTCCCAAAAACCTTGTGCAGGCATATGGAACCATACCACAACTTACCACAACAAGCCCTCCTTAAGAGAACCTTGCACGGTCGCGCACTGGTTCTAAAGAAGAACTTGACAGAAAGTCTTCAACATCCGCGCGCTAAAAGGAAACTAGCAAATACATCCTTGCGCGACTCCACATGATAAAACAATTGGGAATAAAAAACCCTAAACAAACATCTCCGCAAATATCACCCAGACTTGAACAGAAAGTAACCTTTCTGTTACAACAGAATTAGCATTGGGACAAGCCACATAGGATTACAGCTGTAAACCTTCTAGAAGGCTCTATTGTAGGACCGGTTTTCGACTCTCGAACGATTGCGTATCAACACGTGTAACGTGCGCAATCCGTACATGTGCGTGGACCGAACACAAGAACGTACTAAATCTGTGATTCTATTCAAAGATATGAAATCGTACAATCACGTGAATCACCTTTTGCACTTTCTCTCTCTAGGCTCTCTTTCTAGCTCCAAAGCTCTCCAAACTCCAAATGTGCAAAAGTTCTAAACTCTAACCCTAACACTTCTATTTATAGGCCAAGGCTTTATGAGAGTTCTCATACAGAATTGCCACATTGCCTTTTCCTACATATTACAATATAAAGTCTAGAATTAATCTGTTTCAACTACGAATTGGATTGACAGAGGCGATAAACATTACTGCACTAACATCTATCATGCACAGGCATTCAGTTATAACCGAATGGACACGTGGCATCATCCTGAGCTTTCCTCAAAGTCACGACGATGGCACTGAATTGAAGAAGATCCACACTTGCCCACTTTTCATGTGGCATCTCCCCAGCCGTTGATTACGACCACGATCCGTGTGCATATACATCACGTTAGTGATTAACGGTGAAGAAAATAACCGCTTACGGAAATTACTTTCCATTATCTCTTCTGTCAACAAACTTTCCCGCCCAAATTCGGTTATAAATAAGACAACTCAGGTATCATTTCTCAAGTTACATTCACTTCACTTTTAATACTTCTTCTTTTTCATCAAAACCTGTACTTATTCTCATGCCGGTGGGTGGTCACGGAGAGAACCCCCATTCTCCCCGTGGCGAGTCTATCGGTTGTTTGTTTTGCAGTTATTGTTAGAAGAAGGAGCTTAGCCAACCCCGAATCAAACGAGAAGAATCACCCCTTTTATGCAGATTCAAACCCCCTGGTTCAATTGATTCCGGTCTGTTGAACCAGTGTTTCTTCACACTGCCACAGTGTGCATTGTTTGGTTGGTTAGATTATTATCCTCAAATGAAATCGAGGTCATCGATTAGTCTATCTTATTAACCAATCCGTTTTCAGTTAATCGGTTTGGTTTATTCAACTAGATTGGCGGTTTTTGGTTTGATTCATTTAGTTTCGTTTAATAGCAAAAACCAAACTTGGGCGAAAACTTTTGATTAGAAGAAATACATAATATTTAAGTATAAATACATGAAATGGATGTATAGGTACATGAAATGGAGGTATAAATACATAAAATGGGGGTATAAATATGAAATACATGAACCGAAGGAATAACAGTTAGAAATATATGAAAATATGAATGGTTTGGTTCATTTAGTTTTAGTTAAATGAGGATACAAAAAAAATCGATAACTGTTTTTGGTTAATTGGGGTTTCGGTTAATCAGTTTTAGTTAATTCAATATTTCATTGATTTCGCTTAACGATTCAGTGATTACTTACCATTAGACACTGTTAATCACGTACCATATCAATTTTTTAAGTAAAAAAACTATGGCAAAACTATATTCAAATTAAAGAGAATAAAATACCCGTTTATACGGTGTAATTTAAAAATAATATATTAACGTACCAAAATGTTATGACCGTTTAAAAATCGTGGGGGAGTTAGTTTTTTTTATAAGTGGATAAAGTGTAACTACTAACGAATTATCTATAATTTTGTTAAGGATTAGAGATTAAAGTATAATTTAGATGAGAGGATTAAATTGACAGTATTTAATCACTTGACATTCTGTAGTTATTAAACATTCTGGGATAATGATTAAGTACATTGGGCTTTAATCACTTGTACACTAAGACATCACATACTTGTACCTTTTAATCCACACGTCAATACTGACCAAGACAACTATCGAAACGTCGACAAACATGAGTAGGACATCTTGGTTCTTTTAGATTTTTTTAAACATTAGAGTTTATAAGATATCAAAAGAATACGTAAAAGAATTATCAGTTTGTTGTGGAGGAGAAAAAGTGTAACCAACTACCTATAATTATGTCAAACCTCAGGGATTTAAGTGTAATAAGATGGGCGACTAAAATATAATTATTGTTCAAAAGACCAATTTACCGTTATTTTAAGGGTGTATTTATAAATTAAGAGAAAAAAAAAGAGTAAATTACAAGTTTTGTCCTTTATGTCTGTACCAAATTGCACGCGGTGTCCTTTGCCTTTAAATTTGACGAGTTTTGTTCTTAACGTTTCAAAATCTTACACGTTTTAACCTTTAGACCAAACCTAGTTAGATTTTTGAGTTAAATATGGTCATGTGCCTTGCACATGGGGGCATATTTGTCTTTTCACCATTACGTGGACTATTGTGTAAATGCTTAATGTCTAGGGACTATTATGTAATATAATGAAAAAATATATAATTAAAAAAACATGTACACTCTCTCCCTCTCTCTCCAGCCTACACTCTCTCTAACCTTCAGAGCACCACCTCTCCTCCTCCTGCACTTTCTTCGGCACAACCACTGGCGGCCCCATAAACTTCTTCATCGACGATCTCCATCACACTAGAACAACTACACATCCAATCAAAACCGCAACCGACGTTGTGAGTATCATCAACAGCTCACGATTCTCCATAATCATCACTATCGTCATCGGCGACGTCGATTCACAAGATTTCGATGCATTCGATTTGTCAAAACCCTTTCCGTTTAGCAACGCAGTCACCAGATCGAGCGCCGAGATCTTCACGGAGTTCGATTGCATATTTTTCTGTATTTTTCACGATTGAAGAACTGAATAACTGCTCGAAAGATTGAATCGATGCGAAAGATGTTTGGGAATGATTATTATATATGCAGGTTTCAGGTGATTTGTTCTTGTTCTATACTTGATTTGATATTTTGAATCTATTTGTGAAAGTGGTTCAGATTTGTTCTTGTTCTTATTCTTTACTTGATTTGATGTTTTTATAGTGATACTCTGGTAGTAGTGTATGATTTGTTTGAATTGCATTTGTTGTGTATGGTTATGGAGGGGGTGCAAACTGAGCATGTAAATTTTTGGTGGTGATGGTGATTTAGCTCTGAGCAATGGAGGCGGTGGTGTTTGGGTGTTGGTGGTGGTGGGAGATGGGATGTGGTGGCTGAAGGTTGGTGGTGGGAGGTTTTGGCGACGGCTGAAGGCTAGTGGTGGGAAGTTGCGGCGATGGGTGTTGGTGGTGGGAGGTGGATGGTGGTAGTGGGTGAAGAGAAAGAGAGAAAGAGGGAGGAGGGAGAGAGAATATGTTTTATTTTTTTACACAATTAGTCCCTTGAATATCAAGTTATTTACTTAATAGTCCATAAGGAGGTAAAATGATAAAGATGCCCTCATGTGCAAGTCACATGACCATATTTAACAAAAAAATCTGACTGAGTTAGGGTTAAAGGACATAACATGCAGGATTTTGAAACGTTAAGGACAAAACTCGTCAAATTTAAAGACAAAATACATTGCTTGCAATTTGGTATAAAAATAAAGCACAAAACTTGTAAGAGGACTCCTAAATGGTAACCACTCCTTCCAGCCTAAATAAAGAAATTGGATAAGAACAAATGAGTTGTATTTATTTATTTATTTTTCATAAGTGATTGGATTACCTAATCTCCCCAAACTAATTAGCCAGCCCTCCTTGTTCGTTCGATCATCAACTACCCATAGTTTATCAATCATTCAATTTTACATACCATTTTCTTTCTTTCTTTCAGCATAATAATGGAAATGGAAACAGATTCTTCAACGGAAAAGAAGCATTTCAAAGTATTCAGCGAACTGGAGTTGCATGAATTTCAAGACAAATTCGTCATCAGATCACTTCAATTTCCCGATCGAGCCTTTTCTATCGCTCGCTCCGATGGAACCTTTCACGGTTTGTTTTTCTCATTTCATTCCTTTTTATTTGTAGAATAATAACTTAATTATTATGTTAAAATAAAGAATTTTGAAATGCATATATAGTCAATGTAACAGGTGAAGTTGTTAATCTGGAAGGTGCTTCCAAGGTTTATACTGTTTTCGGAGTTGCCGGATCAATTCGGTTGCTTGCAGGTCTGTTTCTTCATTACTGGACATAATAATATAGCCATTCAAAACTCTAGTTTGTGGAAAACAACCTAGTATGCTATGATTTATGAAACATTCCATTCCAAATGAGTTGAAAGAATATCGAATAAGTCGAATCTGTTGGGACCCTTTTGCTTGCTTGTTTGTATTACTAAGGCCTAGGAGTGTGTATGCATTAGAAAAACATGTCAGGATATTATGTTTACAAGATACAAATCTTGTGTAAGAAAACAAACTGTTCATTTGGGAACCGTTCATTTATACTGTTCAGAAGCGAACACCAACACATTCCTTTTCTTAACAATCGAACACAAACAAGAAAAGTCTGTTCATTTAATTGTCCGTGTTTGATCGTTTGTTCGGTTAAAGTTTAAAGAAATATCACAAACATGCTTCGTTTGTATTCGTTCAGGTCGTTTACAAGCCTAGAAAAGCATGTCAAGATATTATGTTTAGAAGTTACAAATCTTATGTGAGAAAAAAAATGTGCAATTACCTCGGTTTGCATATATGGAGTGCGATGATCTTATTATGTTTTCTTTTAACGGGTTCCGTGCACCATAGTTGTTAATAGTGAGCATTGCGCCCGCTATAGGGAATAGCGTAACGTAGCGCTCATGTGTCGCTATTTAGCTGGTAGCGACAAATAGCTGTAAGAGATTTTTGTAAATTTTTTAGCTTTTTTATATTTTTTTGGTAAAATATACATACAAAATATTTTTAAAATTTTCTTCTAGTGTATCGCTAAACATTATCACTACGTAGCGTATAAGTAGCTTGTCGCTATCGTCAGCTATTCGCTAATGACAACTATGCCATGCACACTAGAGTAATGAAGGGTTTGGGTTAACGTATCTCCTTTTTCATTAACTAAAGTTCCTTATATATCAAAACGGAATTGAATATCAAAATGTTCAACTATGGCTAAAGAAGCAAGTTCTTCAAATTCGCAATATGATAAATGTAATGTACCTTTTGGATGAAAGACCATAAACCATCCATACGTTTAAAACTTTCTATTGTAGTATTCGTTTATCTTCATGCATTTTGATTATGTAACGTATTCGTTCTGTGGTCTTCGCGTAGGAACATACGTATTGGTTATAACTTCTCGCAAAGAGGTTGGCGCTTACCTTGGTTACCCTGTCTTCCGAGTCATGTCTATGAAGTTTTTATCTTGTAATGAAGGTTTAAAAAATTTAACTAATCAGCAAGTAAGTTCTGTTTGTCAGTAGTATTTTCCGTTCAGCAGATATGAAGTCCCAAGCTTAATTGATTCATAAAACCATCGTTATACAGAAAAAAGATGAGGCATACTTCCAGACATTGTTGAGAATTGTGGAGGAGACACCTGGCTTGTATTATTCCTATGAAACTGATATTACACTAAAGTATGTTTTCTTAATGCATGATGAATTATTCCATAATAGAAAATATAGTTTCAAGTTTTAACGGAACTTGGTATCTTACAGCTTGCAGAGACGATACAAGATGGCTGATGGGTGGATGAGTAAACCAATTTGGAAGCAGGTATGTACACATATGATTTCTGACCGACGTGTATTATCATCTAACAATGGTTAACAACTCTTATTGAGGATAATAACTTACATGCGTGTGTTTCAGGCTGACCCACGCTTTGTTTGGAACAGGAATATCTTAGAGGAGCTAATTGAGAATAAGGTTAGACATATAATCTAGTTTACGTTTTCTTCTTTCCACAACTGCTTATATATAAACTGTGTAGATGGTGTATCACATTTGATATTATGTGGTTGAAATATTATCTTCTCTGAGATATTCATATTTGTTATCACAGGTCGATGAGTTCATTGTGCCACTATTACAAGGAAATATCCTTTCAATGTCTCTTGAGTGATACATGTACATATTTCTATACATATAGTTGTCTACCAATGAATTATAAAGAAAATACTGTTGTCAGATTCTATACATTTTATGAGAGTCTCCCTTAACTAAGAATTAAGCTTCCAGATGGGACAGCTGAAGCTAAATAATTTAACATCCACAATTACATTAATATCAAGGAGGTGCACAAGGCGTCTTGGTAGGTGAAGATGAAAATTAATTTTTTTTAATCTAAGACGATGCCGTTTATATTTGCCAAAGTTTGAGTTTTATTGATACGAATCAGGTACTAGAATGTGGAGACGCGGAGCAAATCTAGAAGGGGATACTGCTAATTTTATTGAAACCGAACAATTGCTGGAGCATGACAAATTCAAGTCATCATTTTTGCAGGTAAATAATTATCTTGTGAAAGATATCAATTTACTATAGACCTAGAAGTTATATATTTTAGAAATATTGAGGATGTTATGTTGTCTAATTAATAAAGTTGCCTTCTGTTTTCAGGTTCGAGGTTCGATTCCGCTCTTGTGGGAGCAAATTGTTGATTTGAGTTATAAACCTCATCTTTCTGTCATCGAGCATGAAGATACGGTGTGGACTTTATTAGACCATATTACTATTATTTTATTAGGATTCTTTAGTAATCTCATTCATTAACAATCAATATACAAAAACCTTTATTATTATATGGTTCTATATAGTATATAGACTTCCATTATAAATAGACTAGTCTTCATTTTTAGCTATATTTTACTGAGTACGGAATACAGGCAGCCACTGATAACATTGTTTGGTTAACTTATGGCAGCCCATGGTTGTTAAACGCCACTTTCATGATCTTATGCAAAGATATGGAAATACTATTGCTGTTGACTTAACTGATCAGGTAAGAGTTGACCTTAACATTATTACATTAACTTGATTGCCTTGTAATGTTATTATTATAATTTATACATATAAAAGAGCACTGGCTTTGCGCCAATGCTCGTTTAGAATATTGACGTTGGCCACCAAACTATGTTTAGTGGTCAATTTGGTCCTATTTTTTTTTGTTTTTGTTTTTTCGCAAAATGTTTTTTGACCGGCTCAACTTTTTAATATGTAGTGAAATGTTTGGAAACGAGTCAGGTCAAATACAATACGTTTTTTTTATAGGGTATAATTTCGAGTTGGTTTACGTTTCATGAGCCATATCAAATATAATATGTCTCCGTGCTCAGTGGCGGACCCAGGATTTTATTTCAATGGGGTCCATTTTCGGGTCGGTCCTCGTTCGGGTCGAGTTAAAGTGAGGTTTGAACTAGATTTTAAAAAAAAATAAGAAAAATGGGCTTATCAAGGATTGAACCCATGACCTCTTGGTGGAAAAGAGGGAGATTTACCACTACATCAACTTTCTTTTTATTTCTATGGTGTCCACCTAATTGTATTTATGGGGTCCATATACAATTTAATATACCGAATCTACTATTTTTTTTAAAAAGATTGGGGTCCGGGGACCCCGGTGGCACCAATGTGGGTCTGCCCCTGTCCGTGCTTATTTTTATAGATGTTTTCAGTTAGTCTACGTTTTGACGTTTATGTATGTGTCGGTATAAATTCAAGTTGGTTTACATTTCGACTTACTTTTTTTCGAAGATGAGTCATATCAAATATAATACGCTTTCGTGCTTATTTTTATGGACGTTTTCAGTTGGTATATGTTTTGACGTAAATTTTGATCGGAAACGAATCGGGTCAAATATAATACGTTTTCATTAGACTGTATAAATTCGAGTTACCTTACGTTTCATGAGTCATGTCAAATATAACACATATTCGTGCTTATTTTTATGGACGCTTTCAGTTGGTCAACGTTTTGATCGATGAACAATTACAAAAAGTTCATTACGTTCAAATCACATTAGAAAAAACCGACCCCTCAACGCGGGGAATCAATTCTAGTTTTTATATAATGGCATGCTTTGTTACTCACAATTATAGTAATCTCATATGTTATCGGTTACATGCAGCACGGTAATGAGGGCCAACTAAGCCTTGCATTTGCCGCCGAAATGGAAAAGCTGCCGGATGTTAGGTGATTCTTTATTTATGTTTTGACTTTACTATATAATTGTTTACAATCTTGACCCCTTTTATTACATGTACACACTAAAGGAAACATTAATGTGATATTATTATTGATTCAGATATGTGTCATTTGATTTCCATCAACGCTGTGGCGGATCAAATTTTGACAGTTTGAAACTTCTCTACGATGAAATAGCCGATGACTTTGACAAACAAGGGTAACAGCAAAACCTGACTACAATCTTTACGAGTTATTCTCCTGAAATAGTTTCCTTAAATGGAACTATGATGGTTTTTCATAATACAATTTATGATATTCACTGTTCCAGCTCAGCAGATACTTCCTCCAAACCAGTGACGGAGAGTTGGTAGAAGAACAGAAAGGAATAGTTCGATCCAACTGTATCGATTGCCTTGACCGAACAAATGTTACCCAGGTTCAAGAAAACGCATTTTCGCTTTACACAGTTACCTAGAGTCAAACATGTAAACTTTAAGCTTAAAGAAAGAGTAAAATGCCATTTCGTCTATGAGGTTTGGCTAGTTTTGCGACTTTCTTCCAAAGGTTTGTTTTTCCGCATATGGATCCAAAAGGTTGGAAATCTTGCCATTTTCATCCGGCTCGTTAACTCCATCCATTTTACTCCGTTAAGTCAGGGGTATTCTGTCTTTTTGTTAACTTAAAGGCCAATTCGGTCTTTTTCGCTTTATGTAAAAAGACCGAATACCGCTGAAAAAGATTGAATTGTCCTTTAAGTTAACAAAAAAGACGGAAATACCCCTGACTTAACGGAGAAAAATGGATGGAACAAACGAGCCGGATGAAAATGGCAAGATTTCAAACCTTTTGGATCCAGATGCGAAAAAAACAAACCTTTGGATACAAGTCACAAAATTGGCCAAACGGCCCAAACCTCAAGGGACGAAAAATGGCATTTTACTCAAAAAAAAAAAAAACAGGACACATGGGTCGAAGTGACTGAAGTGTATTTAAATGCCTAAAAGAACAATATTTTCATGTTTTGTCATTTCAGAGCTATCTTGCACGAATATCGTTGAATCAACAGTTGCAACGGATGTGTGCACTAACATCTTCAGAACACGTTTGTACTTTCACAGGGGATGAAGATCTCGAGATTTACAGAAACTGTGCGTGCCGATAATATTATCATGCATGTTCTTTCCTAACATAACACTTTATTCACTGTTAATATTTGCAACTCCTTTTTCAATAGTGTGGGTGAATCAAGGTGATGAGATCAGCCTCGAGTATTCCGGAACAAATGCTCTAAAAGGAGACATCGTCAGGTAATGATATAATATCCGAAGAACGATTGAGATACAGTAATCGTTCTGTTTTTTTTCGACTTTTTTCCATTTTTTTGCAGATACGGGAAACAAACTATATCTGGATTGATAAAAGATGGGATTAGTGCTCTTTCGAGATATTATTTAAATAATTTTCAAGATGGAATTCGACAGGCAAGCTTTTCTATACCGAAACTTTGCATTGCTAATTGTGTTAAATATTTTTTCATGAGTTTTGGTATTTTTACGTTTTTCAGGATGCAATCGACCTCATTTCTGGAAATTATACCGTCAGCGGAAACAGACCTTCTCCGTTTCAGCTAAACAAGTTTGAGTCACGCACTGTAAGTAAATTTTTTGTCCGGATTATATATGTGTATATGTATTATAAGGTTAACGTACAATAGCTCCTTAACATGCGACCAGTACGGGACTTAATTACGCATGTTCATTTGAAAATTTCGAACCCTAATTACGCATGGTCAAACACAAAATCATGCATAGGTTAAAACACAAATCACACATGGACAAAAACCAAATCAAACATGGTCAATTTTAAACCCTAATTATGCATGGTCAAACACAAAATCACGCATAGGTTAAACACAAATCACGCATGGACAAAAACACAAATCACGCATGATCAAAACCCTAATTACGCATGCTGTACGTTAATTACACACTTTATTTTGTTGGTCACGTACGGTCGCACGTTAACATCATTTTGTATTTTAAACTTTCTCTTATACTTTATATATAGTCTCTAAACAATTTGGGTTATCTGCAGTTATTTCCGGTGGCATCGGTTCTATTGATTGGAAGCTTGACAGTTACATCCATTACTCTTAACCGAGGTATTGCATGAAATCCATTTTAACAAAAGATCATCTACGCCTCTCACTTTTATAATTGTCGGATCCCATTTATTAGGCTTAGTTCACAATACAAATTATCAATCTTTAAAACATTATTTGTAAAATAATCAGAATTTGACAAGCACTTGAATATATTATAACCATGCATTTTGTTATAGCTGAAAATATATACAGTGGGTTTGAGATTTGGAATTTCATGAGCTGAATTTGTTTTGGTTTTGAAACTGCAGCGGGTCAAAATGCGCAGACGGTTATATCTTCGGTTATATGTGCTGGTGCAACTGCAGGAATGATGGCTCTGGTAAAGGCAAATGGAAGACAAATCTGTTCTAGGCCTCGTCTTTGCGGCCTTTTGTAAATACATTTCATGTTAGTCGTAGTATTTCATGTCATGGGGTTGACACTGTATGTTTTAATAATGTTGAAATGGTTTTATTTGGAATTTCATATATGGAATGTAAAATTACATTTTTTTTATCAATGGTAGTGTTGAAATTAGAAAAAAAAAAATACAAAAAAAAAAAGGATTGATGTCTCTATTTGTTAAAAAATGATAGATCAAATCAAAAACACGTGTGGAGATGCGGGGTATCGATCCCCGTACCTCTCGCATGCTAAGCGAGCGCTCTACCATCTGAGCTACATCCCCATTTGTTAAAGGCTTTAATAATGCTTTATAAATTTCTACTAATAGTTACTCAAATCACCTGAAACTTATCGTAATTTGCAAAATTTACCCTAGAACTGTGACGACAAATTAAAAAAAAAAAAAACATCAATTCAGAATATTTGTAATGTACTAATGTTTACCTCCTATTAATTATTCTAATAAAACAATGATGATAATAACTATTGTTATTAATAAATATATTTATATTTACAGGATTACATTTTTAAACTAATAAAAAAACTACGTTAACTGATAAGCTTCTAAACTTTGTAAAATAGAACATTCATTAAGTTTTATGTTGTCTGTGATCCCAGCTTAGTTGGGTAATTGGCTGGTTGTTTCCTTGTGAGACGTCAGTTCAATTCCCGGTTGTGGCAGGGTGAGACATTTGTATGTTATGATGGTGAAAAACCCACCGAGGTGGGTTTGATCTTGAGCGTCACCCCGGTTTTCATCCGGTTGTTACTTCAGCGAAGAAACTCGTGTGGAGGCAGTACGGTTTTCGGGGGAACGCCGTAACCAAGTCTGACTACACAGCTCTGGCCTTGCTATCTGTGCAGATCTTGGCTAGGGTCGCCGATTAGGCGATGTGACAATGGTCACCATTAGAAGTTAACCGTTCAAAAAAAGGGGATTTGGCCTGTAATAATCTCACCTAGACCGTATTGGTCATTAATAATCTCACCTCAGAATATTTCCCCCACCAGTCTCACATTTTACATATTTTTCCTACAATGGTCCCCCGTTAAAAAAATTTAACGTGGTTAAGCTTTTTTCCAAATTACAAATAGATTTTTTTGGGCTTTTGATCAGAACGATGATACGAGCCCATTGATGTAAAACTTACTTCGAAAACATGTTGAATTGTGAAGAATGTACTATATGAAGTTGACAAAATATGTATGGCTAAAATAGTTGGGTCGAGTGTTGTACAACTCGAGATATTCACATAAAGAGGGATATAAGTTTGATTAAATTAGCCATGTTTTATCAACATTCTACTTTTAAAAGTTCACTATATCGCAGTTTACAGTGATTATGTCTAGGCATCATCGAAAGAAATTGTCGAGCTTTTAGAGGGAGAATTTTTGAATGACATTGGCACGGTCTAATTATTACTCAAACTGCAGTTCGAGTATATATGTAATTATATTTTACCAATTCCTCAAGTACATCTAGAAGATGATGTTTGGATATTTTAGTACAAACATAGTTGAACCTTAAAGTATGTTAAAGGTTGTTAAGTCATTTCTTATAAGAAATACCTATTATCATCTCCTACTAAAGTAGATATTCTCATTCTAGAAGTATCATCGTTAAATGCATAAGTGCATTAATATGTTTTGCTAGCTATGTATGGTTATAATATCTTTCACTTGAGCTTATTGTCATGATATAACATCTGTCAAGCGAAGAGACATTGGAATGAGTTCAAAGAAATATTTCAGGTATATACGATATTTATTATATTTTACTAACTCATCAAAACAAGTTTGGTTAGTCTTGTAGATACAAGAATGTAACAAAAAAATGTCGTGGACATATGATATTATTTTTTGGAAGGAGGCACCTAAAGTCTCGTTAGAAGATTATACAACATTCCTCAACATAAAGGATTGCACATTAAGGAATCAAGCGACAAATCATTGGCTACAAAAGTTTTGTTCGACTTTCAAGGAAGATGGACACACGTCACTTAAAGGATATATGTTAAAATGAGGGGGAGACTTATTCAAGTTGCACTCTTTTTCCCTTGACTAAGTTTTGTCCCATTAGGTTTCTTAGTAAGGTTTTTAATGAGGTAACATACCTGATCCAGAAGTATCAGAATAAGAAAATACGCGCTGCACTCTTTTTCCATTAGTTGAGGTTTTGTCCCACTGGGTTTTCCTAGCAAGGTTTTTAATAGGGGTGTGCACGGTTCGGTTCGGTTTTTGGGTAAAATCAAAACCGTAACCGAAAGTTCGATTTTTGGTTTTTAAAAACCGTTCAGTTTCGGTTTTTTCGGTTTCGGTTATTGCGGTTTTAGCAACGGTTCGGTTCGGTTTTTCGGTTTTTGAAACAAATTATGTAAGATTCAAAACTTAAAAGTATAATTCATAGTTTAAGAATCTTTCTTAAATGTTTACATTTAAGTTAATATATTTAGTCTTTTAAATTAATATTATTCACATAAACCCAACCTTCTAATCTATTTTAATGTTTCTCCAAAGTTTTTGTTAAGACGTTTTCTTTTATAATACTTTGAAAACCATTTAATTTATAGAGTTAATAGCCAAAATGGTCCCTGAGGTTTGCTCACTTTTGTCACTTTAGTCCAAAATCCAAATTTTTTAAATCCGGGTCCCTGATGTTTGCATTTTGTTGCCATTTTAGTCCAAATTTCAAAAACCCCATTTTTTGACTGTTGCAATCAGCCTATTTTGTCCTTTTGTGCAGGGGTATTTTGGTTATTTTTATGAGTTATTATAACAAACCCAGATCAAGAACCCAGATCATCTCTCTCAAACTCTCTTCGACGAGGAGGTGCAGAGAGTTGTTGTATCATCATCGCCTCCGACGAGGTTTAGAGAGAGAAAGAGAGGAAGAGAGGGTAAAAGCTAGGGTTTTAGAGGGGGGGGGGGAACGGGGGTGGTTGTGCTCTGAAGAGGTGGTGCTTGTGGGGTGGGTGTTGATGGTGGCGGTGGTGAGAAGGGGGAGGAGGTGGCGGTGGTGGTGCTATAGAGAGAGAGAAGAGAGAGAGTTGATCTGGGTTCTTGATCTGCTTTGAGAGAGATGATCTGGGTTCTTGATCTGGGTTTGTTATAATAACTCATAAAAATGACCAAAATACCCCTGCGCAAAAGGACAAAATAGGCTGGTTGCAACAGTCAAAAAATGGGGTTTTTTGAAATTTGGACTAAAATGACAACAAAATGCAAACCTCAGAGACCCAGATTTAAAAATTATGGATTTTGGACTAAAGTGAGCAACCTCAGGGACCATTTTGGCTATTAACTCTAATTTATATATTAAACTTTGTTAGTTCTTGTAAATAATGGATAATTTTAATGATAAATAAACATGGTAATGTTCTTATTATAAATATTTAACAAACAAGAATAAAATTAATAATTCTTAGTACATGGTAAACACTTAAACATAAAAAATATAGATTTGGTATACTATTAAAACTTATCGGTTCGGTTCGGTTATTTTCGGTTATTGAAAATGATTATCCGAAAACCGAACAGAAATTTTCGGTTATTAAAAATCCGAAAACGGAAACGTCGGTTTTTGTTTCGGTTCGGTTTTTTCGGTCCGGATTTTTCGGTTTTTACGGTTACGGTTCGGTTATTTCGGCTTTATGCTCACCCCTAGTTTTTAATGAGGCAGCATCTCAAGGCGTATTAAGTTGATAACCAAGGGGGAGTGGTATGAATATATTTATTATTAATGTGGTTATCAACACTTAAAATATATTAGGCTTGTTTCACAAGTTTTCCTCTATTATATATAGTTTTTTGTACCTCTTGTAATATATATCTCAATCAATGAAATATTAAATCATTTCTCCCTCTATTATTCTTTTCTTTCTCCTTCTATTGGTTGCTATTAGGCTAGTTTCACAACAGTTGTCAATTTTTTTGTCCTCTCGTTTAACCAAAATTAGTTGAACCGGACCGAATCATTCATATTTTCATATATTTCTAGCTTTTATACCTCCAGTTCATATATATCATATTTTATATCTCCATTTCATATATTTATACTTTCATTTCATGTATTTATATCTCAATTTCATATATTTCTAAGCAAAAGTTTTAGTCCAAGTTTGGTTTTTGCTATTAACTGAAATTAAATGAACCAAACTGAATACCGTCGATCTAACCAAATAAACCGAAGTGATTAACCGAAAATCGATTGGTTAATAAAATAAACTAACCGATGAATTTGGTTTTGGCTTCGGTTGAGGATAAAAACCGAACCCACTGAACCATGCACGACACAATGAAATAGATTACCCGATTACTTCGCTTTTGATGTATATCTGTCACAATAGTGTTACAAGAAACATTATACGAATAAGAAAGCTACCGAAAACGAGTATCGCAATGCAATGTGTCGCTGCCGCCGCATCATGCGGGCATTCTGCTAGTAAGAACAGTGAGTAAGTTAATGATATTCCACATGACATCATAATATTCCTTTTTTTCCCTTTGAAATAAAAAATGCAAGTAAAGTAGTTTTGGAGAGTTGGTATTTTGATATGCTTTACTCTTTTATTATTAGATCATCCGTAGTGGGCAAGATTTTGGCGTGATTCTCCCCCAAACACGCCCAACCACGCCTAAGCCCCACCCCATGGCGTTTTAGGGCGTTTTTGGCCAATTTTTTTGTTTTGGCGTGTTTGAAACAACGCCGGATGGGGGAATAACTGACCAATCACCTTTAGCTTCATTTGTTTTGTCCAATAAGATTTTTTAATGTTTTTTTATTTAATTTTATTACAAACGTAATGCCCCACAATCCCCGCTACACCCATTTTAGAAAAAAACGCCTAATAATACCCCTTGCTGACTGTACTGCCACATGACGAAAAACGTCCAAAAATAGAGACGTTATTCAGCCTTACCACTACGCATGTCTTACTAACAATGTTTTAAAAACCGGTTTTTAAATCAAACCGGATTAGGCTAAAAAACGGTTAAACCGGTTGAACCAGGTTGTACCGAGCGGTTCAACCGGGTTGACTAGCTAACTCTATAATTTCATAAATTAAAACATCAACTCAAAAGTTAATCAAAAAATGCATGATTACATATTAAAAGATTCAAAAGTAAATCCATAATAAAAAATAATCCAAAAAATAATCGAAAATCATTCAATTTTCCAACAAGCTCTTTTAAATGAAAGTGTACGATATGTTTAAGCCATTTGAGTGTTGAATACATAAACTATTTTCGTTTCATACAATATTAAATAAGAACTTTTAGTTACGAATAATCATAATATATAAAAATTACGTAAGATAAGTAACATATATAATAAAAATAAGTAACAACGAAAACTAAAATAACCCTGGGCCGGTACCGGTATTACGTTTCAAACCGGTATACCGGATTTTACCGCCGGTACAAACCTTATGCCGTTTCACTTATTTACCGGGGTGTTTCGTACCGGATTTATATCCGAAAACGGTAATACCGGTATAACCGGCCGGTATTTACCGGTTTTTAAAACATTGCTTACTAATATTGTGTGTATTAATTTTTTTGAAATATTCGTTGTGTTTATTATTGGTAATGGTAATGTTGTGTTGCTGAGTCAAAGAGCGACCGGAGAAGACTTCAAAGCTTAGTTTCTCCTAATATTCTTCGTTGGCATTTCCAAAAACAAGAATCGGCTGCCTGGCGGTATGTTTGCCAAGAAACTGCTACACAAGGCTACCAAGCATCACCATCTTCAGCAGCAGCAGGTACACCTTCTTCAAATCATGTTATTTCATCCACGATCATTCATTTTCACGATTCACAAATGATTCTTAGTTTCAATCCTATATCTTTCTAGAATTTATGGACTGTGGTTTAGTTCCTAGGGTTTTTCTTATCAATTGAAATCCAGCCTAAACAATATGTGTTGGAGTGTGCTTTAAATTAAACCTAATTATTAAGTCTGATTTAGTACTTATTTTTTTTTGGATGTATAAGCAGAATGCTATCAATTTGGGCGTGTTTGGGATATCTTCTTAAAACTGTTGCCTATTGTGTTTAATGTTATAGATCAATCAGTAGTTAGGAAGGTGTTTGGGATTGCTTATCTGATTATTTGTGAGTGAAAACTCAAAAGCTAGCAGTTTGAAGTTGCTTACATCGAACCGCTTATTTCAAAAAGCAATATGCCGATAGCCAATCCCGAATTTGATGTAGAAATTTATTCAAAATGAGTACTTATGCTCCAAAACTTAATGACAATTATCCTAGTTTGAAAATTTTAGTTTCTTAAAAAGATGCTATACAAATTGATTACTTAAAAATTTTTAGTGTCTACTTGCCTTCAAGTGTTTTACGTTGCTAAATTATGTGCCTTTTGGTACCAAGGAAGTTAGAAAACAAGAGTACCGTGTGAACCAAATTTGATGGCCTAGGTAGGATGTAAAGATGACAATTGCAAGATGAGCAATGCTAACCTGTGAATGAAAAATATAGAAAATGTGTGGTTACTAGAATTGGGAGAGGATGGTTGGAAGCGTCTTAATTGGTCTTATACATGTTTTCAGCAAATGGATATCTTATTGTTTGTTTCCGAGCAGAATCTAAAAGGCTGCCTCACACCAGACGATTTGGACTTTCGTATAGCAGTCCATTACGGTATCCCATCCACCGCATCGATTCTTGCCTTTGATCCTATTCAGCGTGTATTAGCCATTGGAACATTGTAAGTCTTTTTCTAGAACATAAAAAAGATTGAGTTGTTGTTTGGGATCCCGTTTTTGTATGCATGGTTGTAAAAATCCCAACTAGCATCCGATTAATCGCTAGTCCTTGGTTCACCGAGTATTTTTCCTCTAATCGGCCAATTTATCGCTAAACGGTCAACAACGGCCCTAGGCAGTCCTAATTGGCCAAAAATCGGCGGTTCCGGACAAATTCTGGCCATTTTCCGATCAAACCTTGTAAATTTTGGTGATTAATCATGCCTACTTAAAAATAATGAGCTGACGAGGGGTTAAAACTTGTCTTGCTAGAAAATTTACACATAAATAAAACTGAAGATTACATATAAAAATCCAATCCAATTAATCCTGTTTAATCGCTAGTCCGTACCCTACCGGCTGACTAGCGCCTAGTGATTCTTACAACACTCTTTGTATGTAATCAATTTCAAGTCCTATTTACACCAACGAAGGAAGGTTACACCCTTATTTAAAAAGAAATATGTCTAAATAAAATAATATGTTTGTTCAAATTATAATAGAAGGAACATATAAAGTTCTTATGTTTCTTATTAATTCCATGCAGAGATGGCAGGATAAAAGTGATTGGTGGTGATAATATTGAAGGCCTCCTAATTTCTCCAAAGCAAATACCTTTCAAGTATTTGGAGGTTTGTTATTTTTTCATTAAACTTTTTCATTTTGTCGACTGATGTTTTTACGTCAAGTGTGTTCTTTCTGTTCCCCTCTAAGCAAGATACGGGCACAGGAACATTTGAGGATATGGAACACATGTAGGATGATACAACAGTTTTAAAAACATGTTTTAAGGATATGGAATACATATAGGATGATACAACAGTTTTAAAAACATGTTTGAAATTCTAATTAATTTTTCTTGTAGTTTCTATCCAACAAAGGTTTCCTAGTCAGCATCTCCAATGACAATGACATACTGGTAATGACTAGTTCGTAACGGTCGTTATTAATCATTTTTAGAATCGAGCTGACTTGATGCTACATTTGCTACTTTATAGGTGTGGAATTTGGAAAACAGGTCTGTTGCTTCCAGTATGCAATGGAGCTCCACCATTACAAGTTTCTCTGTGATATATGGCTCTTTCTTCATGTAAGATACTTGAAAAAAATGCAATAATACTTGCTACATAGTACATAGTGCTTCTCTCCTTAAAGTTTCCGAAAATGTATGTGTGGTAATTAGTTAGCGTGTTACTAAATATAGGTATGTTGGAGATGATAATGGTTTGATGTCTGTTTTAAAGCATGAAGAGGACGGAGAACTTTTATTACTGCCGTATCATCTTTCAGCCAAATCTCTTACTGGTAATATCTACACTGAATAATTGGTTCTTAGTAATATATTCTTTTTATTTGTTTAGCATATTACAATAGTATATTTTTATTTACTCAACAGAAGCAGCTGAGTCATCGTTTCCAGATCGCCAGACTGTCGTTGGAGTTCTGCATCAACCTTCTTCTTCTGGGAATAGGCAAGATACAAGTATTGGTTGAAGTTTTCTTCTTTATATTTGTTGGAGACCGTGTTGGATTTCAGTTTACGTATATTATACTTTTATCATTATCTTGTTTTCATAATTATTAGTTGAGTATTTAATTCAGAGATTAGTATTATTGTTAGTTTTAAGATTAAATGATTAGTTTGAGGTAACTTAGATAAGGATATAAGAGGATTAGTTTTAACTTATTTACATGTTTATATAGTTATATAATATTAATAATATGAGTTTTCTCAAGTTTCCACAATATTCTGCCACGTTTAGTGTGAAAGGAACCATATTTACAAATAGGTCTGTAAACGAACCGAACGTTATCAAACTGTTCATGAACTTGTTCACCGGGAAGTTCGTTTATGTTCGTTTATTTAATAAACGAACAGACATGAACACAAACTAACGGACATGAACACAATTTTGTGTTCATTTAATTAAACAAATGAACATGAACACACTTTTTGTTCATTCATTTATGTTCGTTCATACATGTTCATTTATTTACGTTTGTTTATGTTCGTTCGTTTATGTTTGTTCGTTTATGTTCGTTTCAATTTAAATACATAAGTAGTTATAGTCTTAGGTGTAAATATCCCATGTATATGTTGTAATTTGGCCCTTTGCCCGTTTGGGTCGGGGGTGGTGTTTTTTGTTGGCCTTTTGCCCGTTTGGGTTGGAGGTTGTTTTAATGAAGTTTATTTTTCAAAAAAAAAAGTTATAGTCTTAGGATTCTGTAAAAAGGACACTTTTTATAGATATTAAACATAAAAGGAACTTTCTAACTACTTATATTAATATAACTACTTGGTAATTGGGCTTTCTAGTAACAAATATGGGTTTTCCAATGAAATTTATTGTAATTGATCACTAATTTATATAAAAAATTACGTTATGTTTGTTTATGTTTATGTTTATGTTCATGTTCATTTGTGTTCATTTATGTTTGTTCAATTATGTTCATTTGTGTTGTTTATTGTTTGTTAAATTATGTTCGTTTAAGTTTGTTTGTTTGTTTATGTTTGATTACGTTCGTGAACTATTCGTTTAGGTTTTAAAAAACGGACATAAACAAACACGAACATGCCTATTTTCCTAATAAATGAACATGAAAAAAAATGTGTTCGATTATATGTTCGTGTTTGTTCGGTTCATTTACAGGGGACCTAAATAATTTGTGTGGGGATTTGCCAAATATTCGACAGATACCAGCATTACCATATTCTGTTTCACCGTTCTTTTGCAGAGTTTTGCTTGCATATGAGAGTGGCTTAATTATATTATGGGATATTTTTGAAGCTCAAGTGGTCGTAGTTCGAGGTGATAAGGTTCTTGAACTGAAGGATGGAGTTGTTGACTGTTCTGGTCAACCCGAACATGATTTGGAGGAAAAAGAAATAACTGCTCTTTGTTGGGCATCTTCTAACGGGACGGTTGTTGCCGTTGGATACATAGATGGAGATATTATGTTTTGGAAAACGTCAACTACGGGATCTAGTAAAAAACAAAAAACTGCGTCATCAAACAATAATGTTGTAAGGTTACAGCTGTCATCTGCGAAAAGGAAACTTCCTGTCATTGTATTGCACTGGTCAGCAAACACTAAATCCCAAAATGACGGTGATGGCCAACTGTTTGTATACGGAGGTGATGAAATCGGGTCCGAGGAAGTATTAACGGTGAGTTTAACAAGTAGAGATGGTAACTGCAACCCGTTCACTTACAAATGGGTTTAATTTTGTTATGTTTTTATCTCAAATTGATTGATTGAGTTGTGCACTTGTGCTTTATCTCAAATGGGTCAAATTTCTTTTATAAGCTTTCAGCTAGAAGGGAAGCAGATCACATGGGTTTAGGGTTTAGCCAACGGCACTTGAACCGGCTCGTCGAACACTATAATATATATATATTTAGGGTTTAGCTTTTAGAGCATTCACATCCCTTCCATCATTTTTACCCTATAATTTCACTAAAAACTACTACATTTTCTCTCTCCTTTCAATTAAATAATATATTCTTTTTATTTTTATCATTACTTTTTCTCTCTCCTCTACTCACAACCACTTTCAAAATATATTAAAAACTATAGAGGGTGAACAGTTTCCCCTCAAATTTATAGATGAACAGTAACATTTTCTCTCTTCTCTACTCACAACCACCTACAATCACTTTTCATAATATAAAAAGCTCCCTCACAGAATTTGGGGGACGGATTGTGAATGCTCTTAGGGTTAGGTTTTAGGATTTAGGGTTTGGCTTTTAGGGTTTTATATTAGGGTTTGGCTTTAGGGTTTAGAGTTTAGCTTTAGGTTTTAGCCTTTAGGGTTTATAGTTTAGATTTTACGGTTTAGCTTAGGTGTAAGCCTTATATTTTATGAAGTTTTTATTTTGTAATGCGCGTAAAAAACATGCTACATTTTTTTTATAGCGAGATTTTTATGTAACAATGCAGCTGTCACATTTTTTTTTGTCCGATGAGAGAGGAGAGAGAAAAGTGACACTTTTCATTTTTTGTGAGACTGCAACATTTGTTTAAAAAAGTAACTTTTTGTACTTTTTTAATATCCACCATTGATCAAGGAGATGGATGGTGGAGATGAAGTTTTCTGGGTTTTATTTATTTATATTGTGATAATATTCAATGTATTAATTATTTATTGGAAATTGGAAAAAAAAGTGGACAAAGAAGTATTACTATTTTCAGCCGGGGCAAATCATCAATCTTGCCACCTCTATTCATTATTATTATGGATATTGCAGGTTTTGAGTCTTGAATGGAGCCCTGGGATGGAAACCCTAAGATGTGTGGGTCGTGCAGAGATCACTCTTATCGGCTCGTTTGCCGATATGAGTTTATTACCAAGTGCAATAAACAATCACGGTGCTGATTTACTAGTCCTCACAAGCCCGGGACATCTGCAAATAGTCAATCATAAGAATTTATCCGCCTTAACAACTGAACATGAAAAAAGAATTACTTTATCTTCTCTAGATTGTCCCGTAGTCGTACCGACACTCAATCCAGTCCTAAGTGCCGCTAAACTCATCTCATTAGTTGGTAGTGAAAACACTTCAAAGTTCCTTTTGGAGGTAATGAAGATACTTGAATAGTTGTATGCTGAATTTATGGTTATATGTTTACTTTTATATTATTAATAAAAAACTTGTTTTACTTAGATAGCCACGAACGTGAAGGTTAACGCTAACGCATCACAAAAATTGGCGGAGGGGAGTTGGCCCATATCGGGAGGTATAGTACATCAATTTACCTCTCTTGACGGTTACGTGATAGAGAGAATTTACGTAGCTGGTTACATGGATGGATCTGTTCGAATCTGGGATGCGACCTCACCAGTCTTGTCGGTTCTTTGCATTATAGGAGCGGTGAGTCACTACCTTGTTTTAAATTTCTCATGGTAATTGATATACTTTCTTAGTTGATGAGGAATTGAGATGGAAAGTGGACCGGTTAATATGGGTTAACTGGGGCGCATCTTCTAGTGGGCGGGAGGGGGCGGCCGACCCCCCGAACTTTTCGCTCAGTAGTGGAGAGTATTAGTTTTCGTATAGAATTTTTTTTGGTATATACGTTTTCGACCCCCCGGTTTTATAGAATTTTTTCGGTACATACGTTTTCGACCCCCCCGGTCGGAAATCTGAAGCTTCGCCGTCTGGTTGGGTTGACGTGAAACACTTTGCATCTGAATTTTTTAGTACTTTCAGAGATAACTAGTGTAAAATAGTGTTCACAGTATGATTACAAAATTTATATCATCTCAATAGTAGTCTTTAAGTTTTTAATAAAATGATTTACTGGATTCTAGGCATCATAAATTACTTTGGATAACTTCCGACCCGTTCCTTTGAAGATATAAACCTACTTGACATGTTAAGAGATTAAAGAAAATTAATACAGAATCAACCCGTTAACAAGTAAATGGGTCAAAGAGGATTCACTTAACATATCTGATGTTATTGACAGATGAAAGATGTTGAAGTGAGTGGTTCAACTTCTCCAGTTTCAGAACTGAACTTATGTTCTTCGACTTCACAATTAGCAGTTGGGAGTCAACTTGGTTTGGTAAGAGATGCTTGATGCTTCTACACCAATGGTTCAACTGTTGACCATGCTTGACCTAATCGCATACTAATATTCTGAGTTTGCAGATCCGTGTATATAATCTCAATTCCAGTCCAAACGAGACGGACCTTCACATTGTAACCGGAATTAAACAAGAAAGTAAGCTTATTTATTTCTAACATATATTTCAACTGTTTTATGCTTTACTTAACACAAGTTAGTACTGTTTTCAGTTCACAAACAACCTCAAGGTGGCGGTCCCGCTTGTATCGCTTGTTTCCACCTTCTTGATTCCCCTGTTCAAGCTCTTCAGTATATAGACCATGGAGCTAAACTAGCCGCTGCACATGAATGTGGTCGTGTAAGTCAACATTCTATCTTTTTTTTCTGAGTAAAATGCCATTTTTGTCCTTGAGATTTGGCCACTTTTGTGACTTTCGTCCAAAGGTTTATTTTTCCGCATCTAGATCCAAAAGGTTTGAAATCTTGCCATCTTCATCCAACTCTTTAAATCCATCCATTTTTCTCCGTTAATGAGGGACATTTCCGTCTTTCCAGACATTTTTTGTTATAATAAAAAAACACTAAGAAATAAAGATCCAACTCTGTTGGCTTTCTCAGTTTCTCCCTACCCAAACCCTTTAATCATCACAAAAAAAATCGTCTATAAAAACGAAAATACCCTAGACTTAACGTTAAAAAGTGGATGGAGTTAACGAGTTGGATGAAAATGGAAAGATCTCAAACCTTTTGGATCCGGATGCGGAAAAATAAACCTTTAAACAAAAGTAGCCAAACCTCAGGGACGAAAATGACATTTTACTCTTTTTTTTTTCTTTTTTTCCTTCAAATAAGATTACTGTATACTAATTTAAGTATTTACCATGTCATGTAATGGTTATTCTTTCTCTAAAACGCCTGCATTGCAGGTTGCAGTGCTTGATATGAACTTATTCTCCGTTTCATTCCTAACTGAATCTCTACCTAACCTTAGCAGTCCGGTGATTTCGATGGCCTGGAAATCATTTTTGTATAATGGAGGTCGTGTTAAAAGCCCCAAAGATGCGGGCCCAAAGAGTCTTGACAAAAATCTGGAGAAATTGATGTTTGTATCTACCAAAGATGCAAAGTTATATGTGTTTGATAGTAATAATCACATGATCAACTCTAAACAACCAACGCAATTGAAGAAAGATACCACTGCTATATCCATGCATATTATAGGCAAGTATGACTGTTATTTTGTGTTGTGCTAAGAAGAAAGATACCACTGGTATATGTTTTACAACTGTGATATATTTAACAATAATACCAGCGTTATGTATATTCTTTCAGAGGGAAGTACTTCTTTGGTGGAACAAAAGGAGTCAACACAGTTGACCAAGGATGTTGCAGCCGGAAACGAACCTACAAGTGAAATAGACCAACATAAGACCGAACATATCAATTCAGGACATAATGCAATGGATTCACTCATTTTACTTTGTTGCAACGATGCTCTGTGCTTATATCGTTTAAAATCTGTGGTTCAGGTGTGACTATGGCCCTCCCGTTTGAGCCTATAGATATAAAATACAACCTAAATAAGTAAATGGGTAAAATTTGTTGGTGGTGAGCTGATAATAACTTCTGTTTTGCTAGGGGAATGAAAAACCGTTGCTTAAAGTAAAACTCGAGAAACATTGTTGTTGGACTTCAACTTTTAGGAAAGATGAAAAATCGTGTGGATTAGTATTACTATATCAAACTGGAGAATTGGAAATCAGGTCTCTGTCTATTTTTTCGTTCTTACAAGCATAAAAAAAGAATATTTGTACTTGTATATACGTATGTATAGTAAAATGGTATATTGACACATTTTTTATACAGATCGTTGCCAGACTTAGAACTGGTGAAAGTAACCTCGTTAATGTCAATATTAAGGTGGAGTTACAAGGCAAATATGCAGAGGACTATGTGTGCAGCGGAGAATGGGCAGATTGCCATGGTATTATTCTAGAAGGAGTAAAATGTCATTTTTGTCTTTGTGTTTTGGCCAGTTTTGTGACTTTTGTCCAAAGGTTTGTTTTTCCGCATCTAGATCCAAAAGGTTTGAAATCTTTCCATTTTCATCCGGCTTCTTAACTCCATCCATTTTTCTCCGTTAAGTCAGGGGCATTTTCGTTTTTTTGTCAACTTAAAAGGGCAATTCGGTCTTTTTCACTTTATGTACAAGCATTTAGCATAATGTACAAGTATTCAAAATACCCTGAATAAAAACAAAAATAAACCCCTGACTTAACGGAGAAAAATGGATGGAGTTTAACGAGCCGGATGAAAATGGCAAGATTTCAAACCTTTTTGATCCAGATTTAGAAAAACAAACCTTTTGACGAAAGTCGCAAAACTGGCCAAACCTCAAGGACGAAAATGACATTTTACTCTTCTAGAAATTTTGTAACCTTTGAAGTTTATATGTACAATTTTTTTAAAATTTTGTTTGATGAATTTTTCTTATTCATCAACGTCTTTACTATGTAGATAAACGGGTCTGAAGTGGCATTGCTCTCTTTACTGAAAAGTGACGATGATCTCAGGTATTCTTATTTTTGTTTTGTGGCACCGTGCGTTGTCCACATAAGACGTCGATATAGCGATGATATGTTGCTTTCATTACTGTAGGGTTACGGAATCTTTTCCGTCACTTCATGATAAAGTTCTTGCGGCTGCAGTAGAAGCTGTAATTAGCAGTTCTCACAATCAAAAGAAAAAACAGGTTGAAACTCTGTCTAATTACTAAAATGATAGTAATTATAGGTTTAAAGTATGATCAGTAACTATGTTAAAATGTTAATAATGATTAGTGATCTTGCGATACGTTTTTGTTGATTCAGGGTATCCCTAGAGCGCTTGTGAATATTCTTAAAGGATTTAAAGGAGGAAAACCTAATAACAACATCAACGTTTCTGAAGATTTTAAATATGGTTTTAGCAATCTGGATGGAATCTTTTCAAAGAATCCGTTTCCCAATCCACTTGAAAGTAATATTTATAATCAGGAAGATGTAGAACTTGATATAGGTACGATTGGCTATCTATCTGAATACCTTCACAAGTATACACTACAGATGGCAAAACGGACGGGTTGGGTCACACCGTCACGGGTCAAAAGGGGCAATTGTTGGTACGCGACGAAATAAGTTGACCTGGACCACTTTTGTCCCAAATTATATTTTTTTCTTAAGAGTAAAGTACACGGATGGTCCCTGTGGTTAACCCAAATTTTGGATTTGGTCCCTAGCTTTTCAAAAGTACACGGATGGTCCTTGTGGTTTGCACTTTGTAACACATTTAGTCCCCAACTTTTACCAAAAGTACATGGATGGTCCCTGTGGTTTGCACTTTGTAATGCATTTAGTCCCTAACTTGGACATGCCGAAACCTTTAGATTTGTTAGCTGGGGACTAAATGCGTTACAAAGTGCAAACCACAGGGACCATCTGTGTAATTTTGAAAAGCTAGGGACCAAATCCAAAATTTTGGTTAACCGTAGGGAGTCACCATCCGTGTACTTTACTCTTTTCTTAAAGAAACTATAATCATAAAAGTTATATTTTTTCAATAATAATCCGATTTTTGAATAAATAGTTTAAGAGGTTGTATACTTCACAAAAATACCCTTAGGTAAATAGGGTGTTAGAGATAAAGCATAACTTGAATCGACCCAAATATGAGTTGATGGGTCAAAATTATCACATTTAGTTATATGCATGTTACTACTTCTGGTTTTGTATTTGTACCTCTAATTTACTTCAATATATATATGTTATTGCAGACGACATTGAAATCGATGAACCTGTATCTATATCCATTCCTACTTCATCAAATACAAAACAAAAGGAGGAAACCGGTATGTTTGGAAATAATTTCTAATCCACGATTAATTTGGCATCTAGATTAAACATATTATTATTATAATTTATAATTATATATTTTATGATGCAGGAAAGAGAAGTGACAGGGAAATGTTACTTGATGGTGATAATGATGAGCCCAGAGTCAGGACACATGAGGAGATTATCGCTAAGTATAGAAAGAATGCAGGGGTAACTAAACAGATGTGCTAATTTGGCTAAAATATAAATTCTAAAAAGTTACAAGTCATGATACGACTATTTTTTTTCTAGGATGCTTCTTCGGTAGCTGCCCAAGCAAGAAACAAGCTTTTAGAGCGCCAAGAAAAGCTTGAGGTAGGATTTTTTTTATTCGTCATGTAGACATAGCATATGACATTCAAATAGACATATGCAATATTTGATTAGAAATTGGAAAATATGTCATTTCAAAAAGAGTAAAATGCCAAAATTGTCCTTGAGGTTTGGGCACTTTTGCATGTTACATCCAAAATAAGATTATTTTTTTGTAATTGGACCCATGGCGTTTCATTTTTGTAATTCGTCCTTGAGTTAATGGAATTGCCAAAATCGTCCTTGAGTTAACCATACATTATAACCGAGTTAGTGATTTGGATGGAAATGGCAACAAAAATGAAACATCAGGGGTCTAGTTACAAAAAAAAATCTTATTTTGGATGTAACAAGCGAAAGTGCCCAAACCTTAGGGATGATTTTGGCATTTTACTCTTTCAAAAAATAAGGTTCCCAAAATTGAATTTTATTTTTGTGTTTTTTATATTGAAAAATGGCCGGGTTGGGTAACATGTCAAACGGGTGACTTTTAGTACACGTGAAAATGGTATTGGGTTGACCACCAACACTTTTTTGTCACTGTATTAGTTTATAAAGAATTGATGTATCAAACATGATAACAAAAATATAAATTATCAACCTAAGAATCTAACGCCTTTTAATAAAATGATTAAGGAGGCTGTAAACTTGTAATATACACCTTGGGCACACTTTTGACCATTCAACCTATTTGACCCGTTTCTGTTCAACCCATTTTTGGTAAATCAGCCGAGCGTTTACTCTGAAGCATCACTTGCATTTAACAGTTTCAACATTGTAAAATTCACATCACATGATTTAGAACTTGGATTGGTTTTGTCATTTTGTCGTTTTTCACTCGTTTGTCAGAGAATTAGCAAAAGGACCCAAGATCTAAACAACGAAGCGGAAGACTTTGCATCCTTAGCAAACGAGCTTGTAAAGGCAATGGAACGAAGAAAATGGTGGCAGATATGATTCATTGTTTGCAGGTTGCAACCACATTTCCTCTTTTTCACTGTATTTTCTCTAAAGCTTATGTGAGAAGTTTCTTGCCAATATGAAAAACGATACACACTACGGTGTTTTCTCTCACATTCCACCATTTCTGGACAAGTTTTTTGAAGCTTGTTTCAAGTAAATATGTACTATACAAAGTTAACATAATATAATTGTGTTTTTTTATGGATTTGTCTTGCATTTCAAAAGAAAATTTGTACATTTTTAATTGTTGTATCTGACCGACCTTCAAACTCCAATGTTAATTTTTATATAATTATAGTGAAACTATATGTTAACTAACATTCGGATAGAAACACATGTTTGGAGCAATGTCTTGTCTTATGTTGTTTAGCTGTATTCAACCTTTTAATTTAATAGTAACAAGTTTGAGCTTCCCAAATAAATCTCAAGGTACTCGACATAAAAAAAATGGCACGTTGGGTTAAAATAAGTTATTGGATTTAAATGTTACAAACAGAAGAGTCCAAAGGCAGGTAATGAAAGTTAGGTTAGAAGATCAACTTAACTTTTATCATCAAATTGGTTAAGAAAGTTAGGCTAGAAGATCAACTTAACTTTTAATCTTTTTTAATCAAATTCAAAAAAGGTTTCACAAAAATATTAGAGTAAATTGTCATTTTAGTCCAAATAGTTTTTATCTTGCCATTTTAGTCCAAATAGTTTTTTCCGACCATTTTTGGCATTGACTTTTGCCATTTTCATCCAACCCACTAACTCCATTAAAAATTTTTAGTTAACTAAGATGAATTTTGGTCAAACCAAGTTTCTCTCTCTTTTTGCAGGTGTGATGGTATGGGGATGGTGGTGTGCCGGTTTATAGTAAAGATGATGATGGTGGTTGCTGGTTTACGATGATGGCGGTGGTGTTGGTTGATGACGTGTGTGGCGGAAAAGTGGCCGGTGGTGGTGGAAATGATGGGCGGTGATGGTGGTGGGGTGGGTGGTGACGGTGCATGCAAGTGGTGGCGATGATAGAAGGTTGTGATGGGGTGGGTGGTGGGAGATAGTGGTGGTGGTAGATGTAAATGGCAAAAAATGACAAAGGTCAGAGACTAAAATGACAGAAAAAACACTATTTGGACTAAAATGACAAAAAAAACTATTTTAACTAAAGTGGTAATTTTGATCAAACCTCAAAAACTAAAATGACAATTTACTCACGTATCAATTTAATGTATATATAAGGGTGGGATATGATGCAAGTAACATCTTGCCTAGGAAGTGTACTAACTGAACAAAAAAAATGAGGTGGTGATTATTACAAAACCGTATTCAACAAATAATTATTTTACAACAAAATTCTACTAGAGTAATTATTATTACATTTCAACAAAATGAAGCAATAAAATTACACCTGTTGTGAAACTAGCCTAATAGCAAAAGGAATATAAAGAACAATATGGAGAAAGAAATTAATATTATTGATTGAGGTGTATAATACAAGAGACTATATATAATAGTGAAAAACTTGTGGAACAAGCCTAATCTATTTTAGGTGTTGATAACCACATTAATAATAAATATATTGATACTTCCCCTTGGTTATCAACATAATACGCTTGATGCTGTCTCGTTAAAAACCTTGCTAGGAAAACCCGGTGGGACAAAACCATAGCTAAGGGAAAAAGAGTGCAGCGTGTAATGCGCATTATATCCCCCTGATACTTCTGGATCAGGTATGTTGCCTCTTTAAAAACCTTACTAAGAAAACCCAATGGGACAAAACTTAGTCAAGGGAAAAAGAGTGCAACTTGAATAATTATCTCCCTCATTTTAACATGTATCCTTTAGGTGAGGTGTCCATCTTCATTGAAAGTTGAACAAAGCTTTTGTAGCCAATGATTTGTCACTTGATCCCTTAATGTGCAATCCTTTATGTTGAGCAATGTTGTATAATCTTCTAACGAGACTTTAGGTGTCTTCTTCCAAAAAATATCATATGTCCACGACTGTGTTTTGTTACATTTCTGCATCTACAAGACTAACCAAACTTGTTTTGATGGATTAGTAAAATATAATCAAATATCGTTTATACTTGAAATATTTCTTTGAACTCATTCCAATGTTTATTCACTTGACAAAGGTTATTCATGACAATAAGCTCAAGTGAAAGAAATTATAACCATACATAGCTAGCAAAACATATTAATATGCTTATGCATTTAACGATGGTACTTCTAGAATGAGAATATCTACTTTGGTAGGAGATGATAACAGACATTTCTTATAACAAATGACTTAACAACCTTTAACATACTTTAAGGTTCAACTATGTCCATAATAAAATATCCAAACATCATCTTCTAGATGTACTTGATGGATTTGTAAAATATAATTACATATATACTCGAACTGCAGTTCGAGTAATAATTAGACCGTGCCAAGGTCATTAAAAAATTCTCCATCTAAAAGCTCGACAATTTCTCTTGATGATGCCTAGACATCATTACTGTAAATTGCGATTATAGCGAGCTTTTAAAAGTAGAATGTTGATAATACATGGCTAATTTAATCAAACTTATATCCCTCTTTATGCGAATGTCTCGAGTTGTACAACACTCGTCTCGCCTATTCAATCCATACGTATTTTGTCAACTTCATATAATACGTTCTTGAGGTTTTGACATCATTAATGCTTCTAGCATTATCAATCCATGAGGGAATTCTTTCCATCTTATCTAGAAGTTTTGCTACATAAATTTGCCCATTTAACACATAGATATCTATATCATATGCAAAAATGTCATGAACACTTGCTTTTATCTCCAAAATCCATATTGTACCATGTGTGTACACTATTTATTGAGATGTCATAATGATCGGGTATAAGTTTTCTATGTATGTTTCTTGGTGCACAAGTATTACATCGTTAAGATGTTTCAATTAACCTTTTAGGCACTCTATTGCTTTAGAAACTCATCATGAGTTCCAACATGTAAAATAATATTAACCTATTCAAATCCGAATGTGTATAAATGATCGCATTGTTCTCGAGAACTTACTTTACATGACTTACATAATTTAATCCTTTGGGACTTTCATGTAAACTTTCAGTATCAAGTGATACATAACATTCATAAGACGCATATAAATTCTCTCTTTATATTACCAGACTAATAAATTATTAGAAAGTCAATGCATCTACCATTGGAGAATATGTCTTCTCATAATCAATCATAGGTCTTTGCGAAAATTCTTGTGCCACCAATTTTTCCTTATATCACTCAATTTGATTTTCACATAATTCGCATAAAAGATCCGTTTATATCCAACATATTTTACAACTTCAGTTGCATGGACTCGTGGTCTAGAGACGTCGATTTTTATTTCGATTTCATACATATCTTAGACATGATACAACTTATCGAGATCTCTTTATTTTCAGGTACCTGAGGTTCTTCTTGAACCATCATGTCTACTGTCTCTTCAGGAGATCTTATTACTATAACCTCGACTTGACCATCTTAATTACTTGCTCCAATTTTCGAGGAATTTTATTATTGGAATCAACTAGTCTACCACGCTTAGGCGTGCACTAGACTCATTACAAAATATGTGGTTGTCCTCTTAATTGGGACCAAATATAACTGGAGCATAAGCAGTTGATTATGTGACTTACTTAGCCACTCTATTTAGGTGAGTGAACTTGTCTGGTAATTTGTTCTTTAATATTGGTAAATGAATTATGCTTTAAACTTCTAGTTCATAGTTTATAGTCTGAGGATCAAGATGACATGATAATTCATTTCGCTTTTCACTTTCCAACTGCTTGTTATCTCCCCCTAATTTTGGGAACATTCATTCACTAAAGTGAAAACCAATGAGCCATAAACAAATTTCTCACTAATGGCTTTAAGTATTCAATCATAGACGATTATTTATACCCAACATATTCTCAAACTTTTTAGAAGTCCCATTTTGCGCGGTGTGGTGTATGATTTTCAATATATGTTGCACAACCAAAACCTTTGATGAGACATCTTTGGTTCCTGACCAAAAACCAACTGTATGGGGGAGAACTATAACTTATTGGCTTGATGTGAATTAATGGTACTATATGTAAAATTATATGTACCTAAATGAACTTTTGCTCCTCTCATGATCATTGGCTTTGTAATCAATAGTAGACATTTAATGATCATTTCAACTGTCACACCCCCAAAATACCACATGCAGAATCCCCCGCGAGGCGTGTGACGTACCAGGATCTAGCCACTAATCATATTGAACTCATAACAAGATTTCAAATAAAAAGCTTTCATTCATTTCAAATAAGTGTTACAAATCATAATTTATAATTCGTTATGTTTAGCGGAAGCATAATGCAAAGTTTAACCAAAACCCAAGTGTATGTAATCAGCAAATCTCGTTTCAAGTTTCCATGTATCTCGACCCATGACCACTCCAGCATCCCAGACAGCAAGTTCCCATGTTCCACATATCTATAACCTGCGAGCATGCACACACGTGTATCAGACAACGCTGGTGAGTTCATAGTTTTGCGAAAACGTTAGTTACCAAGTGTTTAATTCCATTCATTGATTACAATGTTGATAATACCTCGGATACAAGACGGCTCCTGATTTATGTTTTGCCCGTTCCCCAGTGCTCCTATCAAAGCACTGGGCATGACTGGGTCATTAGTTCACATCCGTCCTCTCCGGTACGGGGTGAGGGTGCCAAACCTAAGTAGCGCTACCAACTAATACACCGTTACCTCTCCGGTAACAAAAAAATGGGACTTAAAGGTGATAGGACGAGTGTATTATCCAACATACCAGATTTTACCCACGAGACGTATTCCTCTCAGGAATACCCATGATTTACCCAAAAGCCTATCCCTCTCAGGGATACCCAATGACCGTCCCAACCACCGGGACGCATGCTCAAGAGGAATGAACTCACCTTCGGTTTGCTCGGCGTGTTATGTTACCCGTTTCCCAGTTGGTCAACCAACCCTACCGTGGTTACCAAGATCAGTCAGTTTCGTGTAAACATAAAACATGTGTTCTTTTCATTTAGTACATAGGTTACAAGTAAACAACACACATATTATTACTCAACTTGTAGCAAATATTTGGGTCCCATATCCAAATCACAACACTAGTTCATATAACACCATAATCCATGTCGAGTGATTTGATTATCAGTTCAGTGAACATACAACTTATAACTAGAAATCGTACAACATAGATATCTGTAACACTATGTACCATGTTAATTCACAGGTTTATATGTGTATATACCATATCGTTATACAAGTTAATATATCATTATACAAGTTAATCATTATCTTGATTCCACGAGTTACTGACCCAGTCCAACAAGTTGTAATATGTGCGACCCCAAACAGCATAACCCCGGCCCAATAATCCAATACATGGCCCAAACAAATGTCTAGGTGTGTAACCTGATGCAAAGTGGGCCACTACCCCCGGTGTGTGACGTGCCTTGTGTGACCCACTACCGGACCATGGCCCAACAGCAGGTGGGCAACCCAACTGCAATAAACCCATTTATTGTCAGCCCATACTCAATCGTGTGAAGACCAATGAATATGCGGCCCAATGTCTAAGCAGCCCAGTTTCGTGTGTGTGTATGGCCCAATCATAAAATCAATCCATAACGTGTGTGGTTTAGTATCAAATACGTTTCCATATTACTCGCAATCATCAAATATCATCAACACCGATTTCAACATGGATCAATCAACATACTATCTCTAAGAATTGAGTAAGAGTTCATGCATTTACTTTCGTTAGTTAAATTGGATCAAACACTTTCAGTTATTCCCACAAATACATATTGTCGCAACCCCCGATCCCTGATCCTCGGGAACAGGCAGTCGCGAGCCAGTTTCGGTGGTATCGCGTATTGTCTAATTTGGCATCGGAATTTTTCATCAGGACCGTAGTTAGGAAATATTTGATCAGAGTAAAATACCACATTTTCATAATATTAAACATATGGGATAAAACCCAAGTTCGTAGTACACACGTTTTCATAGGAATAAATTCTATTTTATTTAAAAACATCTATTTCATTTTAGGTAACTTTATTGCTACTTTTCCAAGCCTTCAGTGCTGTCAAGTTGGCTTCTATTTGGCTTTCACAGTTTGTTACCTGAAACACGTTTTAAAAACATTTGTCAGTGGGAAATACTGGTGAGTGAATCCCAGTTTAATCAAGTTTAACTAAAAATCCATTATACAGTATTGAGGGCGATCTCGCAATTACATTTGTTTCCAAGATATATCAATTAACATCCATGGTACTGTCAGACCCGACTTGTGGAAATGTTACTCCTTGACCATGTGGTAACAAATTTTGTATACAAAACCCCAACATACTCATGATAATTGTATTCTTACAAATACTCAATAACTGTTATTCGCATGGAAAAATATTTAAGGGTTTCCTGGTGACAATCTATAATTTACACAAATGCACATGCGTTAGTATAATAACCCATTTTAACATTAGTAATACCCTCCCCGAGACGGCATTCCAACGACTACGTCGAGCAGAACCACGACAGCCGTTACGGAACCCTAGATCAATCGGGTAGCGTATCTAATACGTATCCACGGGTTATAATACTTACAACGGAGTAGAACTTCGTTATTTAGGGGGGTATAATACCCGTGTATTATGCCTATAATTCAGTTTTGAGAGAAAGAAAATAGTTGTGAGCGAGTTCGACTGAAGATCTGATGCATTCTATATATAGGTGCTGATCTTGACCTTGTCGCGGCCAACGTAAAACAAGAACAGGGCTTACGCGGCCCGCGTCAAACCTGGTCAAACGTGTAGCTTGTCCGGATCAGCTACTAGACTTGCCACGATGATGACACGTGTCATCACCGGGCTGTGCCACATTTCTCGATCTCACGCGGCCCGCGTAAGAGTTGGGGTGAGGCTTACGCGGCCCGCCTTAACTCAAAAATCAGATTTTTAATTAAATTTAATAGTATTTAGGGTATTCGGGGCCCGTTTTAACGTATGGGGTGTATTTTGGGACATATTGGGATATTTTAAAATATATTAGGGTGTCGGAAAAATTTCGAGGGTGTCGGTTTTCTTTAAGGTTGTTATATCCTCCTCACCTTGTTTTAGAGCTCGTCCTCGAGATCTACTAGAATAGGTGTGGATATTTCCTTTGCATTTCAGATTTAAGCTCCCATGTGTACTCAGGTCCTCTTTTGGAGTCCCACTTCACTTTGACCAGAACTAATCTCTTGTGATTGAGTTTCTTGACTTTCCTGTCTTCAATCTGTAGAGGCCTTTCTACAAACTTGAGTTGTTCATTTACCTCTATATCCTTAAGAGGTATCATTAGCGATTCATCGGCTAAGCATTTCTTGAGATTTGATATATGAAATACATCATGTATCCCTGCCATTTCCTCTGGCAGTTATAGCTGATAGGCCACATATCCTATTCTTCAAATAATCTCAAAAGGTCCAACATACCTGGGACTTAGCTTTCCTCTTTTGATGAATCTCACTACTCCTTTCCAAGGAGAGACTTTCAACAATACTTTATCTCCTACTTGAAATTCCAACGGTTTGCGTCTGTTATCAGCGTAGCTCTTCTGTCGATCACGTGCTGCTTTCAGTCGTTCCTTGACTTGAATGATCTTGTCGGTTGTTTCTTGCATTGTCTCAGGTCCAGATAGTTGCTTTTCCCCAATTTCTACCTAACAGACTGGGGTTCGGCACTTTCGTCCATAAAGTGCTTCGAATGGTGCAGCATTGATACTTGTGTGATAACTATTATTATAAGAAAATTCTATTAAAGGTAAGTGATCGTCCCAATTACCTCCGAAATCAATTACACAAGCTCTAAGCATATCTTCCATCGCCTGAATTTTCCTTTCGCTTTGTCCGTCTGTTTGAGGATGATAAGCTATGCTCAGATTTAACTTGGTTCCCATTGCTTTTTGGAAACTTGACCAAAAATGAGAGGTAAAACGGCTATCCCTATCAGAAACAATTGATAAAGGAATTCCATGTAATGAAACTATTTCATTTACATACAATTTAGCTAGCTGTTTCATACTGAAAGTTTCCTTCATTGGTAGGAAATGAGCTGACTTGGTTAGTCTATCTACAATCACCCAGATTGTATCATTGCCTTTTCTTGTTTTGGGTAATTTAGTAACAAAATCCATTGTTATTAATTCCCATTTCCATACTGGCATTTCTAGCTGTTGCAACAAACTTGAGGGTTTCTGGTGTTCAGCTTTAACTTATGAACAAGTTAAACATTTAGAAACATAGGCTGCTATGTCCTTTTTCATTCCTATCCACTAGAAATTTTTCCTTAAATCCTGGTACATTTTATCACTTCCTGGGTGCATCGTATATTTAGACTTATGGGCTTCTTCTAATATACGATGACGTAGGTTTCCTAATTTAGGTATCCACATTCGCTTTTCATGGAATCTCCAAATTCCATATGTTCCTTGTTCTAATTCCTTAATCATTCCTTTTAATTTTTCAGTATCATCCTTGATTACTGATTCTTGTGCTTCTCTTATCTGATCATTTAAATCTACTTGTAGATTTAATTTAAGAGAACGAACCCTTTTTGGCTTTTCGTGATACTTTCGGCTTAAAGCATCTGCCACTACATTTGCCTTTCCTTCATGATACTGGATATCACAATCATAATCACTAATCCATTCCATCCAGCGTCTTTGTCTCATATTCAATTCCTTTTGCCCGAAAACATACCTTAAACTCTTATGATCAGTGAATATGGTAAACTTACTACCATAAAGATAATGTCTCCAAATCTTAAGGGCAAAAATTATAGCTCCTAATTCTAAATCATGGGTTGAATAATTCTCTTCATGATTCTTAAGTTGTCTAGATGCGTAAGCTATAACCTTTTGACGTTGCATCAACACACATCCATAACCTAACTTAGAAGCGTCACAATAGACTACAAAGTCTTCAGTTCCTTCTGGTAACGCTAATATGGGTGTATTAGTTAATCTATGCTTAAGAATTCTAAAAGCTTTTTCTTGCTTTGGTCCCCATTCAAACTTAATGGATTTACAGGTTAACTTAGTTAAAGAAATGGCTATTCTAGAAAAATCTCGAATAAATCTTCTGTAATAACCGGCCAATCCTAAGAAACTTCTAACCTCAGTTGGTGATTCAGGGGTCTTCCATTTAGTAATCGCCTCGATTTTTTGTTGGATCTACATGAATTCCTTCATGGTTTACTAAGTGTCCAAGAAACTGTACCTGTTCTAACCAAAATTCGCACTTTGAAAACTTAGCATAAAGCTTCATCTTTCTTAATAGACTTAAAAGTGCGTGCAAATGCTTTGCATGTTCCTCTTTACTTCTAGAGTAAATTAGAATATCATCTATAAAGACAATTATGAATTTATCCAAATATGGCTTACATATTCGGTTCATTATGTCCATAAATGCAGCTGGGGCATTGGTTAAACCAAATGGCATGACAGTAAATTCATAATGACCATACGTTGTTCTAAATGCAGTTTTAGGAATATCCTCTTCTTGTACCTTTAATTGATGATATCCTGACCTTAAATCGATTTTGGAGAAAAATCGAGCTCCTTGCAGTTGATCGAACAGATCATCGATTCTCGGTAATGGGTACCGATTCTTAATTGTGACCTTGTTTAATTCATGGTAGTCAATGCACATACGCATTGATCCGTCTTTCTTTTTAACAAACAGTATTGGCGCTCCCCATAGCGACGAGCTTGGCTGTATGAATCCCTTCTCTAATAATTCATCTAACTGTTTCTTCAGTTCCTGCAATTCGGCGGGTGCCAAACGGTAGGGTGCTTTGGCAATCGGTGCCGTTCCTGGTAGTAGGTGAATTCTGAATTCAACTTCCATGTCTGGTGGTAGTCCTGACAATTCTTCTGGAAATATATCTGAAAACTGAGATATTACTGGGATGTCTTTCAATTCCTTTCCTTTAGTGTTAGTGATTATAGAAATCAAATACACTATAGATCTTTTTCTTATATAACTTGCAGTTTTCATCACAGAGATGAATTTAGTGGATCTAGAGGACTTATCTCCTTTAATTGTGATCTTTTCACCTTTTGGTGAATTTACTTGAATTGATTTTTGATCACATAAAATACTGGCTTTATTGGCTATTAACCAATCCATTCCTAAAACTACATCAAATCCTGCCAGATTCATGGGATAAAGGTTTGCCATAAACTTTTGGTTTACAAATTCTATTCTTGCTCCCTGCAAGATTTCAGAAATCTTAACAGTTTCTCCATTTGCTATCTCTACTAGACATTCTTGTGGTAGTTTAGTTAATGACTGATTTAGAAGTTCGCAAAACGAAGTATTAATAAAACTTTGGTTTGCACCAGAGTCAAATAATACTTTAGCAAAAACATCATTAACTAAAAATGTACCGGCTATGACGTCTGGAATCATCTTGGCTTCATCTGCAGTTAGAACGAATGCTCTAGCATTTTTAGTGTTCTTGTTGTTCATAGCTGGAGCCAATTTTGTCAATTCGGCTTGATGTGACCTTTTTCTCCACAGTTGAAGCACAGTCCATTACTGGATTTTCTCCTGCAATCTTCTTCCTTGTGTCCTGGCATCTTGCAGAAATTGCAAAGAGTGGAGCATTTTCCCAAATGCTTTTTCTTGCAGACCTTTCATAATGGTGCAGAGGTAGAACCTATATTCCTACGGTTGTAATTCCCAGAACAGAATTCTTGGGTAAGCCTTTGGGTTAGGTTTCTCCTCTGGTCTTCTTCTCTAGTACGGATTAACTCATCTGTCAAGGTGTTTGCTAGTTCTACAACTTCTTCTATAGTTTGCGGTCTAGCTGCCTTGACTACATGCCTAATCTATCCAATTAAGCCCCAGATGTAACGGGAGATTAATACCGGCTCAGGTGAGGCAAGGGTTGGTACTATTCTAGCATATTCAAAGAATGTAGTAGTATACCCCTTACTATCCACCCCGGTCATCCTAAGGTTCAGAAACTTATTTGCTATCTGTTCCTTTTCATTGGGAGGATAGAATTTCCTTTCTAGCATATTCTTAAATTCTTCCCATTCCATGTTATATACCCTATCACTTCCTCTTGACTGGAGGATAGTGTTCCACCATTCTAAGGCTGAGTTCTTAAATAAATTAGAAGCAAACATTATTTTGTCTTCTTCAGCACACTTGCTTATTTTTAAAACAGCCTCAGTCTTTTCTATCCAGCGTAGGGCTGCAATGGATCCCTCATTGCCCGAGAATTCTATTGGTTTGCAGGACCATAATTCTTTGTAAGAACAACCATAAGGCATGGTTCTTCTTCTTTTGGGAATGGGCGCTTGAAGTACGGGTCCATTGTTTACGCTGTGTTCTGGTTCAATTGGTCGCTTACTGCTATGTTTACTTTTATTATTCGCTTCCTGAACCGTTTGAATAATAAATGGCATTGCATCTATAATTCCTTGTGCCACTATGTGTTGGACGACACTATTGTCCACTTGGTTTCCATTATTATTAACGCTTGGATTCTCATTAACCAAGTTAATGTTACTCTGGTTATCGTTATTTAGATTTCCTTGATTTCCTTCGTCGGCCATCTGAATTTTAAACATTTACCACATATTAATATCACAAAATAATATTTTAATATAGCCAATCACATGACACACATTTTGGTCAAAAGCATCGATCATTGCGACTTTACTCTATTTTCATATAGTATGCATCTATTACACACCAGTACTGAAATAAAAATTACAATACCAACTGAAATAAAATTATACTAATAATAGTAGGCATCCGTACACACATATTTTATTTTATTTTATTATTATATTACTATTACCGTCTCTACCATCACATCTACGGATATGGATTCATCCAGAAATCCATATTGCGTTCGTCGTACTTCCAGACAAGTCGCTCTCCCACCTGTCGCATGCGTTCACTACTCTCTAAAATTTCCTCACCGAATGTCCTAAGTTCTTGTACGTTTTCTGCACTCATTGGGGGCGCATGTTCTAGGACTGGGTTCGGAATCTGGGGTGCGGGTTCCTGGTATGGGGGTGTAGGGGCCTGGAATCGGTAAGGATCTTCTAAAATCTCCCTAATGTATTCATCGTGGTAATAGGGATCTAAAGGATCCAAACCTGGGTAGGCTCCTAAGTTCTGCATGGGTGTGCCTTTATGTATCGGGTAACGTTGCACATAATCCCTAACGTCATCCCACCAGGGGTCGTAATTTGGGTCTAAGGGATTTGGTGCTGGTACCCTAGGTATTTCCTCCGGGTTGAAATCATGCATCTCTACTTGTTTTTCAGGGTTTTCTATCTCCATGGGTTGGTCAGGGATTGGTGGTTGTGGTTGGGGTGCTATTATTTGATCTAGATTAGGGTCAGCTGCAGTGGTTGCTAGGATGTGGATGTTGGCTATACCCCTATTAATCATATTATGGGCATAGGCATCGGTTTCTCTTTTGGCTGCTGCCAGTGCTCTCTGGTCTTGCAACTTTTTCATACGTTTTCTACGCTAGTGTGCCCCTCTACTGAACCATCCCCTCTTTTTATGAGGAAATGGCTCTTCTGACTGAGCCTTAAACACAAAGATTCCTTCTTCCGTATCAGCAGAGTACCCTGAGAGGGCAGGCTGAGAAGAGGAGGTGCCTTCGCTTCTAGGCGAACCAGACAATTGACGATACGCGTCAGATGGTCCTTGGTCGCTCATACTGTAAACTAACAAATAGTCAAATAACACATAACAATAAATACAGTTATGCACGTATTCCCGTAATTTATTTCCTAACAGATTGAATTTTGATGTCAGCAGAACGCTTCTGTGGCTGAATCAGTGGCTTAGCTCTGATACCACCTTCTGTCGCAACCCCCGATCCCTGATCCTCGGGAACAGGCGGCCGCGAGCCAGTTTCGGTGGTATCGCGTATTGTCTAATTTGGCAGCAGAATTTTTCATCAGGACCGTAGTTAGGAAATATTTGATTAGAGTAAAATACCACATTTTCATAATATTAAACATATGGGATAAAACCCAAGTTCGTAGTACACACGTTTTCATAGGAATAAATCCTATTTTATTTAAAAACATCTATTTCATTTTAGGTAACTTTATTGCCACTTTTCCAAGCCTTCAGTGCTGTCCAGCTGGCTTCTATTTGGCTTTCACAGTTTGTTACCTGAAACGTGTTTTAAAAACATTTGTCAGTGGGAAATACTGGTGAGTGAATCCCAGTTTAATCAAGTTTAACTAAAAACCCATTATACAGTATTGAGGGCGATCTCGCAATTACATTTGTTTCCAAGATATATCAATTAACATCCATGGTACTGTCAGACCCGACTTGTGGAAATGTTACTCCTTGACCAGGTGGTAACAAATTTTGTATACAAAACCCCAACATACTCATGATAATTGTATTCTTACAAATACTCAATAAATGTTATTCGCATGGAAAAATATTTAAGGTTTTGTAAAACAATCCACAAAATAGGTTTACAAAAAGAGGATAAACTCACAAAAAGGTTTACATAAAAAGAAGGATTACTCACATTGCTGTTTTAGATTTTCTGTAAGGGTTTCCTGGTGACAATCTATAATTTACACAAATGCACACGCGTTAGTATAATAACCCATTTTAACATTAGTAATACCCTCCCCGAGACGGCATTCAAACGACTATGTCGGGTAGAACCACGACAGCCGTTACGGATCCCTATATTAATCGGGCAGCGTATCTAATACGTATCCAAGGGTTATAATACTTACAACGGAGCAGAACTTCGTTATTTAGGGGGTATAATACCCGTGTATTATGCGTATAATTCAGATTTGAGAGAAAGAAAATATTTGTGAGCGAGTTCGACTGAAGATTTGATGCATTCTATATATAGGTGCTGATCTTGACCTTGTCGCGGCTCGCATAAAACAAGAACAGGGCTTACGCGGCCCGCGTCAAACCTGGTTAAACGTGTAGCTTGTCCGGATCAGCTACTAGACTCGCCACGATGATGACACGTGTCATCACCGGGCTGCGCCACATTTCTCGATCTCACGCGGCCCGCGTAGGAGTTGGCGTATGTGATGTATTTTGGGATATATTGGGATATTTTAAAATATATTAGGGTGTTGGAAAAATTTCGAGGGTGTCGGTTTTTCTTTAAGGTTGTTATACATATTATCATTCCATTCGGAATTATGGTTCGAGCATGTAATTACCAGATCATAACATCAGTCAACTATCAATCCATACCAATTTACATATTACTACTTCATGTTAAATTAGATTATAATCTAGTTGTTGCAAAGAATTCCTAAATCATTCCTAGATCGTTCCAAGCATCAAGAAAATAACAAAGCATAATCCATGCCATCATCAAGAACAACAAACAGATTAATAATAATGATTTAATATACTAACCGAATATAAAGTGCCTAATCCGAGAAGTAGAAGTGCTTCGGGTGAGGGGGATTGACTGTCGCTGATCGCACAAGGGAAGGGAAGGTTATTAGGGTTTTTCTTTTGTGTGGTGTTTGCTAAATAATGAAGATTTTAACACATCCCATGCGTAAATACGTGTAGGAGACCAACCAGGCCTTGTTGGGCTTCTTCTGGGCCGAAAATCATAACATAAATAATAGTGGTTTGGGCCAAGGGAGTAAAGGGTGCACAATAATAGTGTGGGTACGTTGTGCGACTAGAATGCACGTTCATATAATCTTGGCATTTAGCATTTAACACGTAACAAACTTACAACCAATTACTCATAGTGATTCAATGTAATTTAAACAAGTTTAATAGGTTTACGCAACATAGACATAATGGTGTCGTGTAGTGGAATATGAACAATAGTGATATAAGTTAAGTGTCACGAGATTGGACAATGCTAACCTTGGGAATACGGGTTGTCACATCAACAATAAAAATTATTCCAATGATCGTTACTAACTTGAGAATCAACTTCATTATTACCAAATAAATATACCAATCTGGAATGATATGTTTTCTATCTCATTAGCCAAGTCACACTTACACAAACTTCAAGTTGTGGATTTGATAACCATTTAGACGATGCATAGATTTAAAACACTAAATGGTATTGTGTTGGGATATTCATATCCTCTAACCATTTCCAGAATATTTAGAGAAACACACCCTACTTTATTCGGCAAATATATAACTTCCTTTGAGAGCAAACATCAAATGTATAATTATCAAGAAGAATCTTCTAGTTCTTTAATAATTTCACATTATCATCGACTCGGTGTGGTCTAACCGGTCATGCCAATTAATTAAATAATCATGATTCATAAACTTCTGATTTATGATCGTATATGTATTACTTTCTCGCATGTAATACAAAACATAAGATACAAGAGAATGGTCGATCTCATCTTGCTCGTATGAACTTCCTTTGAGTTCAAACCATCATGTTAGTTATTATTATAGCTCATTATTAACTCCATAGTTTGTCACTTTTAGTGGTCCATCTCATTTTAAACATGACCATCATTACAATTCTAAATGGTCGATCTCATCATCACATTTTTCTCAATGATGTCCATGAGTACTACCTTTACAATGATCAATATATTATCGTATTCAATTCAAGGAATGAAGTAGAACTAGAACAAGCTTCATAGATTTTCATTCTTTACTCGGTCTCACAAGTATAAAATAATTTCAAACCTTTCATATTCTTTTATGATATTGCTACTTCATGAGCATATCTCACGTGTGACAACTAAACAGAATTTATCAAGTTTTCCTCATAAACAATCTCCTCTTTACATGATATCAATTGAGAAATAATTGCATATCTGATTCATACAATGTTTATCGGTCTAAAATCTTATGACCTTGTGTGAGTAGATAATGAGATTTATAGAGTATGACACTTCGTGTGTCAAATCTTAGAATATTTATGCTATTTCAAAAGAGTGATAATAAAACAACCAAATTCAGTCTTTTATTTGCTTTATCCATCCATATAAATATTTATAAAAACATCAAAGCATATCAAAGTATAAATAAAATGTCTCGTCACTTACAAGCAAAGAAATATGCAATTTATGTATTAACATGTCAAGATATACCCAATCAAAATTATATATCTTATACACAAATATTTGTCATTTTAATTTGGAAAATAAACAAATACGTGTACAAGTTTCCAACACTTTTGAAAACATACCAATCTTTTGTTACTTGTGAATAAGCCATTTTCATAATAATATATTTTCTCATGATAGATAATATAATAGGTATCACGAGAGTCTCAATGTTAAGTTACTTCGCAATATGAAGGTTTCATATAGTTAAATATACAATCCATATAATTTAATGAAGTTCAAATATAAATAGATTGTATGGTAATTAACATTCAAGTATATCATAATAATAAATGACGAAAACGGGATAATTGAGCTCAAGGCACAGTTGGAACCATATGAGATTCCTGATGATACATACCTTGATATCTTGATGGTAAATTGAGGGAAGATCTAGAGCCGTTATAACGCTTTTATTCCATGTGATAATCAATATTTAGAATTTTTTTCTCAATATATCACCTTTTATGAAAATCATTAATTATAAAACTTACAATGATATATCAAAAATCTCTTTTCATAAAGCTTATCAACCATGTTATATGTATTTTAAAAATTAAGAGTTTATAACCTAGGTATCTATAAATTATACAAAACTAGAGATTCTAACCAAATGATTATGAAAAACGCAATAAAATTAAATCATCGATAACATTCTATAAACCAATCATAACATATTTCCAAATGGCTTAATTATGAGATGATCATGACATTCGTATAAATAAATAGAGCTAACCGACGGGACACGACATGGTTCACTAGTTTAGAACTTCCGACACCCAGGTCACAAAACAATTTTTCTTATAACCCAAAGCAAATTCTGTCAAGCCGTATTTCCAAAGAAAGATTTAGAAATCTCAAATACAAAATTCCAAATCAAGTGTATCAACTAGCACGGGATTTCAAGCGGTGATTTATTTGACTGACTAACACACAAATATTATTTATACTTCACATAATAATAATTTAATTAACATAGAAAAGATTGTGAGCATCTCATCTATAATTACCCTAGATAATATAACGACATTGTTGCAATACTTAGATTATAAATCCATAAAAACAAGTATACAACTTCCGTTTTCAACAATGAAAGAGAAAGTAAGTTATTTTTTATATGTACATTCATACAATGAAGAGAAGAACACCCAATAATAATATATGTAATTTTCAAAGTTTAATTGTAAAACCAAATTAAAAGTTTTATATATGCTTATACGTTACAACTTGACAGAATGAAGAGAAGGAAAGAACATAAATAACAAATTCAAGTTTCTCAATATTTAAATATGGCTTGATTCTACCTAACTCAACAGAATGAAGAGAAACAAAGAATATAATAAATATTTTTTTCCAAACTGAAAAAGAGCAACGGATGCACAATATATTCACATGGATTCCTATGTTGTTTTGTATATCACAAAGAAATACTATTATTTGATTGTGTGCACTAAGTAGAAATAAAGTAACACAAAATAGGGTTTCACATGGACGTTTTGTTTAGCTTGTCATGGGCTTACTACTCATGTTATGATGCATCAATAAAGTACAGACTATAAAAACAGATAGTTTACCTCAGATTAGTTTTGATTTTTCCCGTTCTGAATTGAGAGTCGATCTCATCCATGCAACCAACATACTCAGAAGACTAAATCTGAAAGCATAGAAGAAGTGGTTGACGGTGTCGGCTTGTTATCGTAAGAGAGCACTTTCGTGCTGATAACGTGTTGTGAAACTAGCCTAATAGCAAAAGAAATATAAAGAACAATATGGAGAAAGAGATTGATATTATTGATTGAGGTGTATAATACAAGAGACTATATTAATAGAGAAAACCTTGTAGAACAAGCCTAATCTATTTTAGGTCTTGATAACCACATTAATAATAAATATATTGATAACGCCAAGTTTTTAAGTAACGTAATTTTATTAGTCTACTTCATTTGTTGCATCGTAATAACAATTACTCTACAATAAAACTGTACTAGAGTAATAAAATTACACTACTTGTAAATTATAGCGTAATTATTATTACTATAATACAAGTCTTAACCCTTCAAACTTCCTTTGGTACAAACCATTTTATTTTGAAAGAATTAAAACCTGAAGCAAAAGACTTAACACTATAAGAAGTTTATTATTTTGATGCTAATGGATAATTCAAGACCACGATGGCCTGAGTTCCACTCTCTGACAAGTTTGTTAAATGAGTGTAGGACAACCAAGGAAGCCTGTTGATAATGATCGACAATGGTTGTTCATGAAAACCATTTGAGGATGATAACAACAGGTTTGAGATGGTAACAAATCAATTTACTCTTTGATAACGTTATTTTCTTTGCACATCATATTGCCACTTGTTTGTAATATCCCAAACAAACACATGTTTTCTCGAGTTTCACATTTAAAAATTGTAATTAGTTTAATATGCGAGATTGTTGTTTTGTAAATTTTTGTTTTTGAAAATTGGTTCAATAAAACAAATTTTAGGAGGGGGGGGGGGGGGTTTCCTTAAGCCAAAAAGAATTTATATGTGTGAGATTTTATATCTTTGCATGAGTTTAATGGGAGCTAAAAAAATTCTTGTTTGCTAAAATTCAAAAGTGAGTTCATGGAGTGAAAAAAAAAAGAGAAATTATAGTACATCAGTGGATTATTTGTCTCCCTAAAACCTAAAATTGCCGAAAAGATTAGTAGTCAGTAGACTCAACATTCATAGGCTTGCATAAGTGATATAAAGATAACGGACCACTAGCTAAGTGTGTGAACACCTCATGGGCATATGACCTTAGTGTCTTAATTTCGTTTGATAGATTGCCAAGATCCTAAGATACTAGGTTGTTATGTTGCTTGTCATCTGGGGTATCATAGTTGTTCTTCTTTCTGCACGGTGGTGCTAACCTAGAAATGCATCGTCGCGTAACCATGGGCAGAATCTTTCCAAAAACCGTTTTGAGGGATTTTAGAAACCATAAATTCCGCACATTCTATTATTTGATATATGTTAATAACCTCTGTTATCAAGTATTGTTTAATCCATAAAATTTGTATCAACATTTTTGTTAATTCACAGGTATAAAACACCATACGAATTCCAAAAAACAGCACAACTTGAATCCTAATACAGTCATGGTGTTTTAACATCTAGATTTATTTTGGTTATTTTGAAGGTATAAAACACCACTCATATTCCAAAAACACCATGACTTGAATCGTAATACAATCATGGTGTTTTAACATCTAGAATGATTGCATTGCCATTCAAGTCATGGTGTTTTAACACCATCTGGGAATGTTTGTATTGCTTTTTCCCGATGTTAAAACACCATGACTGTAATCACAATACAATGTTTCTAGATTCCAAATGTAAAAACACCCTGAATTGAATTATAGTCAATATTTCCAGATGTTTAAAACACCACGCTTTGAATCTTAATACAATTATTTCAGAAGTTAAAACACCATGCCTTGAATCTTAAAACAGTTGCTTCAATAGATGCCATATATGTGGTGTTCTCGCACCTACATTTATCATGTTGCATTATCATTGTGTTTTATTTTTTGTCAAACAATCTTCTGAAACTACTATTAAAACACAATGACGATGAAGAAATAATGATTTAAGGAGAGAGAAACAATCTTATTGAACTGTTATTATTTTGAACCACCATCTCCTATAAATAAAGGAAAGAGAAACAATTTTAATAGTGATGATCGTGGGGTTTAAATGAAATATATGGTTTCTATTTTTAAATCGCGATAAAATAACACTATTACCCCTACCAAGTCAAATTAGTCATTAAAAATTAAAATACAATTTACAATTTTGCCATTCAAATCTGAGCCATTAGTTTTTAGATCTAATGGTTTAAAACACTTCTTACGCTTCTCACACACAACACCCTATATATATATATATATATATATATATATATATCCCTCCCTATATCTCTTGAAAAAACCACATAAAACATCAAAATAACTCAAATGAAAGAAACTACCTCTTTAATTTTAAGATTTCAGATGGAGTGGTGGCGGATTTTGGCGATTCAGGCGAGATAAGGCCACTGATCGACGTCGCTGGGGCTAGGGCTAAGCGTTGTTCGCTAGGGGATCACAGAGGAGAGCGGGAGATGGAATTGTAAGTGACTGTTTGGGTTGGGTTGTTTTGTTTTACTTAATCGGGTTGGGTTTAATGAATAGATTCATAATTGGGCTTTAGTAGTTGGGTTACAAGGATTCTTAAAGATTTTAGTGGGCTAAGTTGTTTTACAGAAATTCAACGGGTTGATTTGTTAATTAAAAGTGGGCTTAAATCAGTGTTTACAATTTCTTTTATAAATTCCTAAGATTTTTTTTCTAAGGGGGGCGGTTGAAATTCTCACACACCTATCAGAGGCGGAAGTACGAGGTGTGATCTGAGTGGTTCTCATTGAATACGATAAGTAAACAAGCTACATGATATAAAACAAACTCCATCTTGCCATTCAAAGTTTAATTATCCAAAATACATAATTTAATTTAAAGTTTACATCATAAACAAAAGATATTTGTTTGAAAGTTTACAACACCATTTCGAAACAAAGATCAAGGTTTTGCTTCCTATATCACCGCAAGGTGGGATATAGTAAACAAATCCAACAAAAGATGGCAAAGGAGGAAGGACACTAAACATCTCGAAATACGACACTACATCTTGACAAAAGAGCCCACTAGCATTTTCACTAATTTCCTGAAATACATGTAAGTTTAAAAATCATCAAAAAAAGTTGGTGTGAATTCATGCAAATTGTGTAAAATGTAAGAGTTGTAATTGTATAAAAACATGGTATGTAATTGTAAAATGTAATTTTGTAAGTTGTAATGAAGGGGAATCGAGATCGCTAATGTTTTGCAAGGACATTAACATATATGACGACATAGGAAGCATCCAAACCTAGGCAACTTTTAACATCGTTTACCCTATGATTGTGACCCAAAGCACTCCATGACTATGTGTTGCCAAGAGAGTGAGGCTGCCCGGACCTGCTAGATCTAACCCTTGCTCTTTCGGTCTAAACTAGATTAATGGTGCTTACGTATACCTTATTCGTGACATGATCTATGTATGATTCCTTTGTTTTTAAACATACCAATTGTACATGTATTTTCCCCAAGGTTTTGAAAACAGTAAAAATGTTTAAAAGTGGGGATATGAACTCACTGATTTGCATTTCGTGCGTCAAGCTTCACTGGCGTCCGTTACTTGAGTGTCATAACCTATAGACGTTCTAAGTATGTTAAAAACCTAACTTGTAAATCCCTAAGTACAAGTTACCATTTGGGTTTAATGTGTCTTATTGTGTCTTACATGTATATGTCCTTGTATTATTAGTGTACTAGTTTATAGACTCGCATATTACATGTGTTGAATAAAGACAATATGTTACATAAACCCGTGTAACGCATAGAATATAACCTAGTGACTTAGATAATAATAATAATTCATAATTATAATAATATAATAATTACGAATAGATAATAATAACAACAACAATAACAAATTTTCTCATTTGTTTCTGAGTTTTGCATTTTTTTCCATTTTCATCCAGCCCATTAAGTTCATCAAAAAAGTCAGTTTAATGAGGGGCATTTTTGCCTTTTCACTTATTTAATTTATTTTTTTAATCCAAATAAAACCCACCCCATTAATTTATATCATCGCTCAAATGTGAACTTAAAAAGCTATGTAAATATCTTCTATTTAACTTAATCATTGTTGATATTAAATTACAAAAATAAATTAAAATACAATCTAAATTATATAAAATATAGTTTAAATTTTAAACTACATACCATATTCGTTTTTATAGGTTTATTGGCATGGTGGTATAAAATTCATTGAATAAAGAGTTATATTCGCAATAAAGTTTTTTTTTGTATCGGACACCACATTTGTTATATATTAATAATAATTGGATATTAATCTAATATATTATTAATAAAATAATAATATTGCTAAATTAAGAGATATATGTGTGTAGTTATTTGCAAACAAATTATTTGGTTAGATAACCTTAATTGGTTTGATCAGCAATGATTAAAAAATAAAATTTAATGTCACATATTAAAATAAAAATAAATAAATAAAATACTATAGTAGTGTAAGATAAATACTTTTATGTATCACATATTTATCTATAGTTATGTATAGATTAATAAATTGGGTATATTAACTTGATATGATAACAATATGTATTTATTTGTTGTTGTGTATAAATAATAAATTGTATATTAATATGATATAATGATAATAATAATAATAAAAAGAATACTAATAATAATATTAAAGGAGAGAATGCCACATGACATTAACATATAATTTTAAGAAGAGAATGCCATGTGACATTAATATGATTCTTTTATTAGCATTAGATACATTTTACAATATAATGAATGTTATATTTGTTAGTGTCGGGATCCGGGGAAAATGCTCAAAAGTGTGAGAACGGTGAAAACGCATCATGGCCCAACACGTGGCGTGCGATATAATTAGGGCGTATGGGCTTTTTTGTCATTTTATCTTCCGCTTTTCCAATTCCGCTTTTCACAATATTGATTTATTTTTGGGGTTTAAGATTTTTTGGCGTTAACCAAATTCAATAATTATATGGCGTTTTAATAATTTCATTGTATTAATATTTTGGCGTTTATGGCGTTTTTCAAATTGTATGCCATTGGAACCCCAAGGGGTCAGAATATCTCTCTAAATGACGTTTTTCAAGGTGTTTTAAACAAGATGCCTCATTATTCTATTATTTTTATATACATTTTGGCGTTTGTGGTATCTTGGCATTTTACAATTGGAAAATTATATTACAACTACAGTGAAAAAAAATAGAAGCGAACAAAATAAATTAAAAAATCCTAATCGGGTCTCTTTTCACAATCTTCACTGTCATCAGTCTCTCTCTTCTTTAGTACTACAAGAACTGTCACCAAATATATGGAGTTTTATGTAAAACTTAACAAACCCATCGCTTTGATTATTTTTGCCTGCTCGTCTGTTGAAGTGGCTTTTGTGGATGTTTTGGGGACATAGATCTATGACGTGTGGGTGGGTTTTTCGCTTTGTTCTTCAGCTTGATCTTCATCTTTATAATAATCCCACTCTTCAGTGTCATTTATCTCTTCTTCTCATCCAAGCCTTCTTCAAGAACAAAGAACACAAAATGACATATGACTGTCATCAGTATCTTTTTCTTGAAGATTTATCCATCTCATGCAGCAAAATCTTACTGAGTTACTCCCCTCACGTAACAATCCATTCAGTGAAACTTTATGAAGAAGATACTGAATATCCAAGAAAGCATATTAGCCATCTTTGATTTTTTTAGTTTTTTGGCATTTTACAGTGAGTGGTATTTAGTAGTATTGGCGTTTGTTTTTTTTTGGTTTGATCAACTGGAAGTTGCTGAGACCTATCATTTTATAGGATGTCTTTTTGGCGCGGAGGTTAGGCGGTGCATTATTATATTAAAGTATTCGTTGTTTCAGTTACTGTTTGTAATTATTGTTTTTCATAAGCTTTATCTCTGAAGTCTGTAACACGTCACATCTTTCAAGTTTGGCGTTTTAGATTCTAATATAATAAATTTTCCGTCTCTTTAGTTTTACTGTTTTGTAGTTACTGTTTCTAGTTACATTTTCAAGTTTGGTTTTTATTTTTTTATTTTATTTTTTGGGTTTTTTTATAATACGTTTCCAAAGTAATTTTATAATAGTTTGGTAGTTTTTGGGGCGTTTTACGGCATGATGGCGTTTTGACAAGCATTTGGCTGTGTGGCGTTTTTATTATATATGGCGTTGTTATTATATAACAATCAACTGAAAAAGAAAATTATATATATATATAAACAATTGATCTTCCAAATCTTCACTGTCACCGGTCTCTTTCTTCTTTTGAAGCATCTTCACTGGCTGTTTCGACTTTCGTATGATTTACTTTGACTTTTGTTTTTTGAAGTAGTTTTTTGGTTGCCATGTGCAAGCACAAAGTCTGAAATCATCCTCTTTTTCTTGAATATTTGTCCATCTCATGCAGTAAAATTTTATTGAGTTTACACCCTTCAGCCAACAATCTTGAATTTCAATGAACGATATTTGATTTTTTTAACTTTTTGGCATTTTACCGAGAAAAAGAACGCCACTAAATAAAAGCACCCTAAACCTCTAAATTTGATCATGCTAAATCAATAATGTTTTGCTGTATGGTGATGGACAACATTGTTAATCGTTAGTGAAGAAAGATGTCTGACAATGTTGTCCACCCCATACAACTAAGCTTTATTGAGAACAAACCTCAATAATGTTTTTCTATGTTTTGGCGTTATAAATTGGATGAAAGTTGAGGATAAAGTCAATAAGATTTTATTCAATGAAATGGACAATATCCATTACATTGAGCGAAACCTTACCGACAACCAAACTGAATTTCAAATAAACGTTTTGGTTTCGAGGACATTTGATGTTTGGGTTTCTTTGCGTTTCTAAGACAAATGGTATATATTAAATATGGCGTTTGGGTTTTTGTGTGTTTTTAATGGAAGGTCTGAGATGTATATATAGGATGTTTTTTGGCGGTTTTTAGGCGAGATTTTATTATAATTAAGTTTGGCGTTTTTTAGATTAGGATGGTGTGTGCTATTGTAGGTTAAGACGATAATTTTAATGGCGTTTTATTTCATGAGATGGCGTTTTGTGTAGAGAAGTCAAAAGACTTTTTTACCCTTAATGAAGCACGCCACAGCAATAAAAGTTATGTTATTTACGAAAACGCCACAACGTCATCTAGTCCATAGATTGTTTTAATCTGACGATCCATAATCGTTCTCTCCGTTTTCACACTTTTCACCGTTTTCTCTAAATTCTGACCCATATTTGTTATATATATTTTTATCCCCCAAAAATATATATATGTTTATGTGAAATTTGAAAATGACATATGTTAAAAATAATATATTTTTAACCTTTCCAAATATATCATACTTATATTGTTTTTCAAAAATAATTATAAGTAATTTGTTAAATACTATTTTTCCATATCATTTTTGTATAAGTATACTTAGGAAAGTATACATGTATTTATGTGTAAATACTTGTGTATTTTGTATTAATTACCAAAAATCAATACTTTGATTTTTAATACTTTCTGGAATTTTATTTCTTAAAAATAATAATATTTTTAAGGTTTACTTGTTACATACATATATATATATATATATATATATATCTTAAATAGTTTAAGAAGAAATTTAATGTGAGAAGAAAAAGAAGAAAGGGCATAATGGTAAAACATTAAATAGTTTATAACTCCTCCCATTAATTATGTTATCTCTCATTAATAAAGCAAAAAACATTTTATCCTACACATTTCAAAATTTATCCTACATATATCTTACACTTAACGAAATTTACCCTACGCATATCTAAATTTATCATACACATTTAAGAATATATCCCACACATACTAAAATTTATCCTACACATGTAAAAAATTGTCCTTTACCCTAAATTATTTTATCTTAAAAGAGTATATTTAAAATGAGAGTTACAAGTTTAATAAGTTAGCTAATTAATTACAATTAGAAATTTACCTATATGCCCTTATTAATAAAATTAAATACACATATTAAATGAACTAAAATGGAGCATTTCTATTGGTTTAAAACTTATTCTTTTTATTCTTACAAAAAATTTCTTCTCATTTGAACCCTAGTGGAGGGTTCAAATGAGAAGATTTTTTTTGTAAGAAGAAAAAAGAAGAACTTTCAACCAATAAGAATGCTTCATTTTACTTCATTTAATATTTGTATTTAATTTTAATATAAGGGTATATTGGTAAACTTACATAAATCATTAATTTGTATTCTTCCCCTTTAATAACTAGCTAAATTAAATTTGTAACTCCTTTTCAAAATATATATACTTTTTCCAAATTAAAAAAAACAACTTATTTCAAAGTGTAGAATAAATTACTAGCTGTGTAGGGTAAATTAGAGTTGTGTAGGATATATTTCGAGGTGTGTAGGATAAATTTCGGCTGTGTAGGATAAAATTCTATAATGTGTAGGGTATATGTAGGAAAATTTTGATTTGTGTAGGTTTATAGATTATATGTAGGATAATTAATGATTAGCTGACTAATTAATTAAAGAGAGAAACATTAATCATATGAGTTAAAAATGAAATATCATTTTACTAATATGCCCTTTCTTCTTTTTCTTCTCAAATTAAATTTCTTCTCAAATGAACCTTCCCCTAGTTGACTAATTAATTAAAGAGTTAAAAATTAATGATATGAGTTATAAATGAAATAGTATTTTACTAATATGCCCTTTCTTCTTTTTCTTCTCACATTAAATTTCTTCTCAAATGAACCTTCCCATATATATATATATATATATAAACGGGATCAAGAGAAAACACTCAAAAGTGTGAGAACGGTGAGAACGCATCCTGTCCCAGCACGTGTCACGCGACGTAGAGAAGGGCGAAGGGGTTTTTTTGTCTTTTCAATCTTCTTTTATTTTTCCAACGCGGTATAATGTTTTCTGGCGTCTAAGTTTTTTTGGCGTTAATTGTATTTATTAAACTTTTTTGGCGTTGAATTAATTGTTTTTGTGTCACATAGATAATTTTTTGGCGTTTTGGCGTTTTCTGGTCAATTTTTTTGGCGTTTTGTGTTTGTATAATAATTCACTACGAGTCATTAATATTTTCATAAGATTACAATAAGACCAATTTTTTTGGCGTTTAGTGGATTTTTTTGGCGTTTAATACATTTTACAAGGTGCTTTGCAAGCACCCGTTCTCCCAGTTTTCATACTACTAGCGTTTTGGTGTTTGAAGTTTTTGCCGTTTTATATATTAATGTATTTTATTTATAGAGAATTAGATAACAAAACAACATATAACTTGATATCAAAACAATATAAAATGAAAATAAAAAAAATAAAAAATGGTAATCTAATTTCTCTTCCAAATCTTCACTGTCATCAGCCTCTATCTTCTTGAATTTGTTTTGGCGTTTTTAACCTTTTTTGAATGCTTTAGCTAGATGCCAACTTTCCTACATAAACCTCGTCTTTTTCAGAAGAAGCTGCTTAGTGGCATCCTGTGTTTTGGTGTGATATTCTTGTTTGGTGACATGTCATTGAAGATCAACTCTTGCTTGATGCTATTTATAATAATGGAGTCCAAAATAGCATTTTACATTTGTGTTGATCCCTTTTATTCCATGCCGATATTCATCAAGAACAAAGCTCACATGATGGCATATCACTGTCATCAGTCTCTTTTTCTTGAATATTTGTCCATCTCATTCAGCAAAATATTATTGAGATAACTCCCTCAGGAAGAAGAATCCATTTCAGTGAAAGCTTTGCCATCTGTGGTTTTTTTAACTAACATTTTTTGGCGTTTTAAAGTGAGTGGTTTCTAGAGGATATGACGTTTGTGTTTTCTGGGTGTGATCAATTTCATTGTGTATAGACCCCTCTCTTATAGGAGTTTTTTGGCGTGTAGTTTAGGCGGGACTTTTTTATTGTAATAAATTATAGTAATAAAGTAACTGTCTTTTCAGTTACTGTTTTTGTATTTTCTGTGTTGATCAGTTTTACAGGTGATAGACGTCCCATCTTCTAAGTTTGGCGTTTTTTAAATGGCGTTATGCAGAACAAGATGACAAAATACAATAACGGAGTAAATAAATTATTAAGCAGGAAAAATATTTTTTGTTATTTTTGGCGTTTTGTAAGGAATAACTATTTTCAGTATTTTTTGGCGTTTTGCTAATAAAGAGAGAAATATATCATTTAGTTATCTTAAAAAAAAGGTTACACAGAAGAAAAAATCAGCAAAAAAAATAAAAGCCTTCGTCAGAAGGTACTTTATCCGAAAAGTAACCATCACTTGCGTCATCTTCTTCCTCCTCGGACTCTTCATCTGGATCTTCATCAATGTCATCACATTCACCATCATCAGCTTCTTGTTCCTGAAAATTCTGAAGCCTCCACTTGAACATGTCTTGCATTAACTCCAATTTTGAGTCTATTTCTGTGTTGGTACAAGTGGCATTATGCAATTCTTCTATGAAACCAAGACGCTGCTTTGTCATGTTGTTTTCGAGCCAGTAAACTTGCTGCTCTCCGCTGGCGTATGTAACGGTCACCATGTCTATTTCATCATCAAAAAGCCATGATGTCATGACAGGGTCCGGCTTCACATCTGCTTTGATTGGTCCAAATTTCCTGGTTAATGCTTTCATAAGCATATGTGTTTCATGGCATTCGTTGTCTAGAGCAATGCCAATGGATAAGATTGCCCTCTGTATCTCTTCTTCCATCTTCAGAATTGCTCTGACCGTCTTAACATACACCCTCCTTCTGTTGTCAAAACGGAGGACGTATCGCCTGATTCCCAGAGTGTATCTCCACGAAACGATTGTTGCCATTTTTGGCGTTTTGGTTAAGTTGGCGTTTTTGGTTAAAGTTTTTTTTTTTTTTTTTTTTTTTTTTTTTTTTTTGCAGAATTGGATAGATTGAAGTGATTATGGAAGCTATATTTTACCTCGTTTATATAATGATGTTTTTTGCGCGTAATTTAGGAGGGAATTTCTATAAATAAATGTTAATAACTGAAATTCAGTTATTGTGTTGTTTCATCTTCCTGTAATATCCAACGCGTTTTATCACTAAATTTGGCGTTTTTTTTTTTATGGCGTTTTTTTTAATGGCGTTTTATCATTTGATGACGTTTTGAATATGAGCGGTAAAAGACCCTTTTACCCTTAATGAAGCGTGTCCCACATAATAAAATTGATGTTATTTATGAAAACGCCACCGCGCAATCTAGTCCATGGATTGTTTTGATCGGACGACCCATAAGCGTTCTTACCATTCTCACACTTTTCAGTTTTTTCTCTAAATCCCGACCCTATATATATATATTTGTCACTTGTCCAATTATATAATTTTCCATCACTTGTAGAAATTTTATACATGTCCATAAATATGTAGAATTGTCCAATAAGTCCAAGTATTTGTCCAAGTTCATAATTTGTAAGGTATATATTTATATTAATATATATTTTTCTATTTCTCCATATATCCTTTTATAGGAAATTTTTGTATACTTAGGTATTTCTTGTGTATTTGTATGTGTATTTTGGTAGGATACTCATTTGGAGTATTTAGTGTATTTTTCAAGTTCCTATTATACACTAATACATATAATACACATAATATACACTTAGCATATAATTTTGTGACCACTAAATATATATATTTTTCTCTAAAAATATACATACTTAATGTTGATTTTATACTTGAAGAAACCTTATTTCTTAACTTGTAATTTTTGTATAAAAATTAGGAAACCTTGATAATTATTTTTAGGTGAATTCTTGGGGAATAAGTTTCACAAAAAACTTATATTTTTCTAAGTGTCAAAATTTTATAAAAATTTTGGCATAGTTTTCCCTAAAAAATGGAGGTTTCCCATGTTTTCAAAACATGTGTTTATTTTCTTTTCATCATCAAAAATTCAATCTTGAACAATTTCACAAGTAAGATACACTAAAATCATCATGATAAATCTTATGATGAACTTGATTTTTGTTAAAAATGTGTAGTCTTTTAGATCTACACTTTACATACTTGAATCTTCCAAAAATAAGTGTTCTTGTTAAATTTTAACAAACTTTTATGAAACTTTATTTTACTAGATAAATCATCCACAAGTTTTAGGGTTTTAAAACCATGAGAAACATATTCTAAAACCATTTTCATACTCATTTTGAAGATCTTAAAGTTCATCATCAAGTTTCATCATGGATCTTTCAAGATCCATTCTTAAACTTTTTAGATCTAAGCATCTAACAAGCTTACACATGATGGATCTAAACAAAAAACACAAGATTCAACATTCACAACTTCATAACATACATCAAACAACTTCAAAACAACTTGTTTTCACTTAGATTATGTTAGATCTTCTGGTTACCATCTTTTAAAGTTTATGTTCTTTGAAGGTGTAACTTGTACATAAGCTTAACATGAAGTAAATGATGGATTATGGAGCTTACCACTAGCTCTTGTGGTTAGGGATGTGGCAAGAACAAGAACAAGATGAAGAATGAAGAAAATGAGGGGATAAAAGCTCCTTAAGAAGGTCCTTTCACTTCCTTTGCTTGTAGCTTCCTTAGATCACCTTCTTACACCTTTGTAACACCTTAGATTTGCTTGAAATTGGCAAGAAAATGGTGGTGGTAGGAGCGGTGGTTGTGGCTAAGAGTGAAGAAGAGAGGAAGAGGAAAGAAGTTGTGAAAATTTGAAAGTGATAATGAGAAAGCGAGTCTTGTGGGTTTAGTTATAATCTTCCAACATATGTATGTCCATTGGTTTTCATGTTCCATATCAAGAGCACATTAGGATTATTTTAATGGGGATTGTTAGTGGGGCCACTTTGGGGCCGGTTGGAAGTAAGAGAGGGGGGTTAATTGTAACTTTTTGGAAGTTAAGGGTAGAAGATGTAAAGTAGAAGGTTAAATGTAAGGTTAAGTATGTGTAAGTTTTTTGACGATTTTTATGGTGTTCTATCACCATAACTAGCTTTAAAACATAAAAACAATGCTTCTAGTATATTTTTGGTGTTTTGGGTTGTGTCCGGTTAATCGTTCGGTTATCGGTTCGTTAAAGTCCTAACTTGTGATTTTTACAAGGTATGAAGTACCTTTTGTGACAGTTTTCATTCTCGACACTTTACAAGTTATTCTGGACATTTAAACCTTAATTATGCATATTATTTCCCCCTTTATAATTTTGCAAGTTTTGAGCTCCCTCACAAATCACTGTTCAATTTTACTTACATCTTATTGGTTTATTCAATTTTGCTCTTATTTAATTGGTTGACACAAAATGCAGCACATGGTATTCACCTCATGTCTCTCTCACACATGCACTCTACACTCTGATCACACATGACCATTCTCTACAGTCTACGGTTTCCTTTGCACTGGAGGCTTCCCCACCTACCCATTCTCGGACATCGACAGCCACCACAAACGGAAATATTGACGTCGTCGTCGGCTACAAGATCGGTGACCACCATGGTTGCTAAGGCGGTGGAAGGAGGTAAAGGCGGTTTTTAGTGAGGGAAAGTTGTTGGGATTGAACCCTGCCAGATGAACAGATAATGAAAGCCAAAACCGGATCATGACAGTGGATTCACAATAAGCAGCAGTTTACACTAAGTCTTCTCCCTTGAAAGTAATTATAACATCTGATGATCTTGCATCCACTGCCCGGATACAACTGCTGCTGTTCTTCTAACTACTGATGAAGCCAGAAGACTGCTGAGAACTAAGCACTGCTGGTACAATCTACTGATGACAAAGCACTGCCCAATCAAGGACTGATCAACCTTGAGGAAAGCACTGACATAAAGAGAGAGCAGTAGTTTAGTATATCATCTATTTCATGTATAGTCAGTAGTTAAGGTTTAGCAGTGTTTGTATAAGACCAGTAGATACAGGTTGTTAGACTGTTAGACGTGGCTTTCATGGTGACGTCAGCTGAGATGCCTCAGCGGTTTGGATTGTCTATAAATGGAACGGTACTCTGTACTGTTACATTTGATCGTTTTGAGTGAGTTCTTCTCCTCAATTTAATCCTTTCATCTTGTGCAACCAACCACTGGAGTATCAGGCTGAGGGGGAGCTTAGTTTGTAAGCATGCTTGTAATCTTTTGAATTGCTTTGTAATCTTTTGACTGATGAAAAGCATTTGTTTATCTAAACTATTTTCTTCATTGATTGTGTTATAAAGTTTGTAATAATTTCCGCTGCACTTAAACTCTATTAAACTCTATTTGATCTGTTTATACAAACAAACACAATCATGAGAGCCTCTGATCCTAGCAATTGGTATCAGAGCCTGGACAGTCAAATTCGATCTAATAATCAATTTGACATAACAGTTCGGCTCATAATTCATTGATACTAAGGTTGAGTGCATTTAGTTGAAAAACAGAGTACTGAGAAAACCATGCTCAAAGTGGTTATTCAAAAACTCTGTAAAACAACCAAGATGTCATATGACACACAAATCTCACACAACAAGTAATTTCATGCACAAGACACTCATGGTTTTAAGATCTGAAAACATATCTGTTAAAACTATGGGATTATTTCTTATTTTCAAAATTGATTTCAACTGTTGCTATGAAATCTGTGATGTCACTGTATTAGATGATAAAGTTGAACATCAGATTAACAAAAACCTATGTTCATAAAAACATTAGTGTTTTTGTTTACTCAAAAAGAGGGAAATTAAAACTTTAGTCAGTTAGATCTTATGTATTGAAAAACAGGTTGAGAATCCTTCAAAAGGACCAAAATCAATTTTGTTAAGAATACATTAAGAAAATTAGCAAGTAAAAAATGTCCAGATCATGGGTAATGTGAGATTTGGCATACGCATTTGCAAAAATGACCAAATCTCTTAAAAACGTTGCCATAAAATGATTCTGGAATCAAAGTATTCCTCCCTTAGAACCTTTCAGTAAGTATTTGAAAACTTATCAATGGAAAGGGTAAAAAGGGAAGAAGATAATCATAAAAGCTCAGAAGTGTGTTTATCTCAAAACTTTTGAAGTCGGAAGAAAAGAGTATAAACATAAAACACTCATGAGTCAAAGTTTGGGGTAATTATGGTCATTTGGCAACTATGTGCAACCATTGGTTCAGGGAAAGGTTCAAGTAACAATAAGTATTCACAGAAGAATAAACTTTCAATAGGATTAGACAAATGCCCTCATTTCTGTTGTCAATCATTCAACAAGAGAATGGTACCAAACAGTGGTCAAAATGTACTTAAAATTTCATACCACTGGTGTCAAACCACTGATCATTTTCATAAGCTTGGGATTGATATGATTAAGAGTTTCAGTAGAAAATTAATACCAGATCCTTTTGTTGCTGTTTTCAGAAAATCCTTTGATTTTTTTCAAAAGGGTTTTCTCAAATAAAGCAGGATATATTATTCTTTATTTTTTAATGATATATTTTGAACTTTTTACTGGTTTTTGATAGTAAAAATTTCAATTATTTTTGGTGGTGATATTATCCTTAATATAGATCAAAAGGAAGTGGTATATTTGTCTTGGTCATGTCAAACTCAAGTTTGTTCTTACTTTATGAAAAGGATTGATTGTCAACAGATCTTAAAATAATTGGGCACTCATGTTTTAATTCAAATATTATAACAAGGATGAGTTGCCTTGGTAAAAAGTCTACATCATCTGGGGTACTAAACCATTGTCAGAAATTTGAAAAAGCTTCAAAATGTGCAAATGACTTGTGGTAAAACCTTGAATGAAAATTTCTGTAAAAGTTGCTGATATAATGTGTTTTCAAATCATCACCATTATTTTACCTCTAACCACTGTCTTGTTCAAACATCTTTTTACTAAATACTGTCCACTGCTGAAAGTCAGCCACTGATCCGTCATTTTTCTTGGCAAGCACTGATGCTCAAAATCAGTGTCTTATCCACTGATATACTATCTACTGATAGTAAAAATCATCCACTGATGTCACATTATTACCGTTGTAACTACTGATGCTTGGTACATCAGTGGCTCTCAAAACAACTGTTCTCCATTTTTCATCCATATCATCAGAGGTTGACACGTGGTCAGTTTTTAGCCATCAGATCCTAATAACCGCTGCCACATCAGCGATCATTTTTTCCCTAAATAAAACCCTGATCAAAACCCCAAACAGGGTTTTACACTGTCGAATTGAATTCTAAAATTCTCTTCTGAAAGCAGTTTCCAAACCCTCCATCTCAAATCATTCTCTGTTCTTCTTCTTCCTTTTTCAAAATGACGAAATCAAAGTCAAAATCAAAATCAAAACCAAAATCACCATCATCTTCCAAAGAGGTCGATCAAACGGCCGCTGAATCCATTGAGATACCATACAAATCCCCTCACAACTATTTGGGTTTACTTACAAAACCCTCAAACAACCACACCTTCGATTCCATCATCGACACACTATCTGAATCAAAGTACAAAACTTTGTTGTTAGCAGATGCTCCCATTTACTTGCAAACCCAGAGAGAGTTCTGGAAAAATGCTACGCTTGAGAAACAAGATGATAAAGTAGTAGCCATAAACTCCTCGATACAGGGTAAAGCGATTCAAATTACTCCGCAATCAATCTCAGAAGTCTTCAAACTCGATGATCAGAAAGGTAAAACTTCCTTCGATAAAAACGAGTTGAAAGCTGATTTTCTGAAAAGGGGATATGCAGAACAATCAAAGGTAGATACCTTACAAAAAGGTTACTTCCCTTCTGCACCAAGGTTTTTATTTCACACACTTTTGTCGTGTGTTTCAAATAAAACAACAGCGTTTAACGAAATACCATTAAAGATTCAATGCTTGGGCTATGCTATTTTAAATAATAAAGATTACAACTACTCCCAGGAGATCTTTAATGACTTGGTAAAAAATGTTGAGAGCAAAGCATTTTTACTTTTTCCAAGATTTCTAAGCTACTATTTTAAACAAAAATTTGAAAAAGAAAATGAAAATTTGCTAAAACAAGGTGTTTATTTTCAAATAAAAAGTTTAACACCTGAAACATTCACTAGAATGTTGGCACCAATAAAAACAAAAGCAGAGGTGTCTGAGCAGAATTTAGCAGTTACCACTGCTCCTCAGACATCTGCTGCTGAGCCTACTGCTCCAGGTGATCATAGCAGCACTACCCCTGCTTTGAAACCCACACCTGCCACTACCAAAAAGAAAACATCCAGAAAACCCCCCAAACCCAAAACAAAGGCAACTCTGGAAGATGAGATCCCAGAGCAAATGCCAGTGACAACACAAATGTCACCACAAACCACTGCTGCTACTTCCTCACAGCAGTTGGTAGAAAGATCTCCACCTTTGCCTCATACTCCTCCTGCATCCTCACAAAAGGATCAGGTTGTAAGCACAGGGACCCCACAATATGAAGCTCTGGATTCAATCGGATCCATCTTCCTCAGTCCTGATCCCAAGGACATGTCTCTTTCAACTCCCATACCCTCACCAATAATATTACCACAATCCATGCTACCTTTGTTGCATGCAGTTGTTATAGCTCAGACACAAACCAGTTCCTCTCAATCACTCATCAAAGAGAGTACACTCCAACAAGTGACTGGGTCTGATGCTTATACCTCTGCTATCCCAGCAACAACTGAGGAGGTTACACCCCCTGAGTTACAAGTAACTCTCGGTGGTAGTTCAAGTGGAGCAGCAACTACAACTGATGGATCAATAGATCTTCAGTTGGACAGTTGTTTCATTAGTAAGACTCCCTTGAAGGCAATTTCTTCCATAGCACCATCGGTAACCACTAGTGAGTTGGTTCTAACCACTGGTACCATCAAAGGTTTATCAAGTGCTGAAGAAAGAAGTCCCCAGTACCAAGAACAAGGGGCATCAATGGATGATTTTTGGGACTCAGTTCCTAAGTCGCACATTGGTACAACCACTGCTGGTGGGGATTCAGATGATCCCATTAAAGTGGGTGATGATTCAAAATATCAGGAATTGACGGGTAGAGTTGAAAAACTCGAAACATCAGTTGCTGAGATAAAGGATATGGTGCAGCAGCTGCTAAAAGCTCAAAAAGCACAATCCACTGCTGTTCCAGCTCAAGCATCTGCACAACCTGCACTTGCTCCAAATGAGCTGTGGAATATTTTCCAGCCCTTACTTGAAAAACAAAAACAGATGGCTGATCAGCAGCATGAGATACATGTGAAAATGTTGACAAACATGGTGGAGTCGAGATTTAAAGATACTCAAGCAGACATCAAAGCTATCAAGGCTCATCTCCAAAGCACTTCTTGAAAAGTTCCCTCTACTATCCTTTTTATGGATAACCCTCTTTCAGATAATGCCAAAAAGGGGGAGAATGTCAAACAGTTGAAGAAAAAGGGAATTGAAGATGGTCTGTATGTTGAACCAGAACAAGGAAAACAGCCATCTAAAATCTCAAAAGATTCAAAACCACAAACTTCCATCCAAACAGCTGATACAACAGTAGTTACAAAAACTGCTTTCAGTAGCCAAACAACTGTCATCTCATCAACACACACAACTTCACCACACACCACCAAAACCACTGCCATACCACCATTTCCTGCTAAAAAGCAGAAGACAACAGATGTTACAACATCTGTTGTAATGGCAACAGTGGTTGAAGCACCAGTTGTTTCAACAAATGTTAGTCAAACACAAACCACTGCCATTCAATCTCAAACCACCGAGCCACCCAAGACATTATCAGCCTCTCCTACAATAAAAAGGAGAAGGATTCTCATACCTGATGATTCACCACCACCATCACCACCATCAAAAACTACCTCACCACCTTCAACCCCTGCTCAAAAGCAGAAGACATCTACTGACACATCAGTAGTTGTAATGACAACAGAGGTTGAAACACCAGTTGCTTCAACAGCTGTTAGTCAACCATCCACCACTGCTCTCATCATTCCTACATCACAATCAAAATACTCTTCATCCGCAAAGCTCTACACCAGAAAAAGAAAACTTACTCAGCCAAATGAGGACAAATATGATCCCACTGCTGCAAAATATCCGTTGGAACTAGAAGCTATAAAAAATGAGATGAGGCAATTCTACACTGATGATGATCCTTCAAACAGAAGATTTCCTTCACTCGTTGGCTTCATAGTTCCAGAAGACATGGAAGAATATCTTGAGCTCAAAGCAAGACAGGCTAAGATAAGAGCCAAGGTTGAATGTGAAGGTCAAGGTGATGAAGCCATTGCTGAAAGATTGGAACTTCTGCTCACAAAAGTCAAACAAATAAAAGATTTTGCACAAGAGCTGAGCAAAGAAAAGGCAGATCAACGAAAAGAGATGAGAAGAAAACTTCTTGCATACATCATGCAAGAAAAAATTTATCCTGCTGAAGAAAACCAATTTGAAGAATGGCCAATAGTGGCTTTAAAGCATGAGGCTGATAGGATTGATAGAATCAAGAACGATCCTAGAAAGAAGAAAAATGCTCCAAATTGGAGCAAATACAAAAAGCTCATCACTGACCTAACAACTGAGTACAAAAGAAAGAAACAAGAGTTGATAGATGCAAAAGTGGACACTGCCAATGCCATATCAAAATGGTCAAAACAACATACTGATGAAGCCTATGAAAGGCTGAAGAAAAGGAAGATAATTGTTTCAGGCACTTCAAAGAAGCATGAACAAATGATGAAGCTTGAACAACAGATTGAAAACCTCAAAACACTGTTCAAGTCAACAGAAAATCCTATTCTTGTGTCAAACTGAGAAGAAGGAAAACAGCTGACTAGTGAAGAGGTAAAGGAAAAGGAAGTTGAATACTTCACAGAAACCATCATGAAAATGGATCTAAAAGAAGAAAGCTCAGAAAAACTTCAAAACCTTTTCAAGAAGATGTTAACTAAGCCTGAATCACCAAATACTTCAGAAGTTTCAGACATTGAGCCAGATCAACAAAAGAGACAGGAGTAGATAGAAAAGGAGACTGCAGAAGACATAGCTGCAACAAACAATGTCATTGAAATGGCCTTCAAACGAATGTCTGAAAGTCTGCAAGTTTTCACAAGGCCAACATCTCCCAACTCATCTTTAAATAAATCTCCCCCAAGAAACCCATTTGGTTTAAAAATACTAAAGTGGCTCTCTGATCAAAAGACCCATGTATTGACTCTGTTAAGAATCAATGGTGAAGTGAAGTATATATCAAGGAATCAAGCACTAGGCCTGGGTGTTGAAGATCTACAAGATCTCCTTGAGCTTACACTGTGCCGGGATGAAGATGATACAAGTTCCCAGGATTTTGAGCTGAAATTTAAAGAACAAGTCAAAGAACTTCTGATGAGGAATAAAGATCCAGAATAATGAAGGGTTTTGGCATTATCTGTTCCAGGGGGAGATTGTTGGGATTGAACCCTGCCAGAGGAACAGATAATGAAAGCCAAAACCGGATCATGACAGTGGATTCACAATAAGCAGCAGTTTACACTAAGTCTTCTCCCTTGAAAGTAATTATAACATCTGATGATCTTGCATCCACTGCCCGGATACAACTGCTGCTGTTCTTCTAACTACTGATGAAGCCAGAAGACTGCTGAGAACTAAGCACTGCTGGTACAGTCTACTGACTGCCCAATCAAGGACTGATCAACCTTGAGGAAAGCACTGACATAAAGAGAGAGCAGTAGTTTAGTATATCATCTGTTTCATGTATAGTCAGTAGTTAAGGTTTAGCAGTGTTTGTATAAGACCAGTAGATACAGGTTGTTAGACTGTTAGACGTGGCTTTCATGGTGACGTCAGCTGAGATGCCTCAGCGGTTTGGATTGTCTATAAATGGAACGGTACTCTGTACTGTTACATTTGATCGTTTTGAGTGAGTTCTTCTCCTCAATTTAATCCTTTCATCTTGTGCAACCAACCACTGGAGTATCAGGCTGAGGGGGAGCTTAGTTTGTAAGCATGCTTGTAATCTTTTGAATTGCTTTGTAATCTTTTGACTGATGAAAAGCATTTGTTTATCTAAACTATTTTCTTCATTGATCGTGTTTATAAAGTTTGTAATAATTTCCGCTGCACTTAAACTCTATTAAACTCTATTTGATCTGTTTATACAAACAAACACAATCATGAGAGCCTCCGATCCTAGCAAAAGTAGAAGTTAGGGTTTTTAGAGAGAGAGAGTGAGTGAGTGATGATGGTCGGTGATGTAGCAGACGGTTGTCGTGGTGCTGCGGTGGTCGTGGAGATTGTAGAAACATGGTATAGTGACTGGACAGCGGTGGAGGTGAGTCATATCACGAGTGAATGGAATCTACAAAGGCGTTCGATGGCGCCGGATTATGAACAGCTACATTAGTCGACGTCTACGGAAACTGAAAAACTACATCAGTCGACGACTGCTGTTTTTACGATGAACTTAGGTAAGATCCGGCAAATCGCTTCGTGCATCTCCTTTTTTACTTGAAAATGACTGATTTGAATGGATTCAGGGCTGTCGATACAACCTATGATATGTATCCACATACACATAAAAGCCTTGAATGAATCGTAGAGAGGAAACAAAAGGTTTAGTGAGAGAAAGAGTGATTAAGTGTGCAAAACATACATCAATTGAAACGAAGATAAATTAAATTGGAATGTATTTGGCGTCCGGGAGAAGAAAGGAGCGGACTTTAAGATCTTTTATAAATTGTATTTTCAAATTAATTTGGGGTCCAAGTCCAAAGAAAAAAAACCATGTAACACTCATTTGGAAATCTATCATGGATGGTTATTGTTATTATTAAATGATAAAAAAGTAGTGATTTAAACTATTTGCAATTTGCAAATAAGTTTTTTACATAATCGGATATAAAATGAAATGGTAAAACATCTATTATGCATTTTAATATTTATCGAATAACATCAGTAGATGTGCCATTATTATTGTTAGTGCATTACGTCTATTGACTTTGTCTTGTATCATGTAACGTAATAGGATAGGTTTGGATAACCAGTGCACGAGGTTCGAGAGTCGAAGGTTAGTGTTTAAGCTAGAGGTTTCGCTCATATGGACATTGTCCATAAAAGCGAAACCATAAGCAACAAGTTTCGCTTATATGGACATGTCCATATAAGCTAAACCTCCCCAACTATAAATAGTGCACTTGTTGTTTCATTTGGCACGGATCCAGAAATTGTAACGAAGTGCTGCCAAAGTCTGTTCAGGTTGTAATCGATGTTAAAATCAATATAAGCAACAGATTTAATAGTATCAAGCTGTTTTCGCGTCTAGTTCTCTGATTCCGCCTTTGAACTGGACATAAAGCTCTTCTGATCGACTCAGTCGGGTCAAACAACGATCAAACAAGTGGTATCAGAGCTCAGGAAGAAGAGTTTAGCTTGATTTCGATCACATTCTGACTTCTACACCTTCTTTTATCATTTCAGAGAAATTTATCGGTCAAAACCGGCTCAAAATTTTACAGATTGTAGATAATTGGTCATAGATAAACCCTGGAAAGTTTCATACTGAAATTCGGATTAAAAATGGACTAAAAGTGGTTCGGACTAGGTTTCGCTTTTACGGACAATGAGTAATTTCGCTTTTGTGAACACATAGTTTCGCTCTTACGAACACAAATTATCCCTGGTTTCACTTTTTTGTCAACTTGGTTTCGCTTTTGTGACACAATTCATTGAGGTTTCGCTCCAAAGGCACTTAATTTCGCTTATATGTCAATATAGTTTCGCTTTTGTGGCATAATACATAGAGGTTTCGCTCCTGAGGCAAAGTATTTGAGGTTTCGCTCATAAAGAACTACCAGATTTCGCTTTTAAGGACATCTGGGTTTCGCTCTTAAGTACATTGTAACCTAGTTTCGCTCTTGTGTCATATCAATTGGTGATTTCGCTCAAAGGGACAACCAAAGTCTGATTTCGCTCTAGTGTGTCAAAGATTGATTTCGCTTCAAGGGTCCTTAAGTGATTTCGCTTCAAGTGTTACAATCTGATTTCGCTCAAGAGTCTTATTTCGCTCGAAAGTGAACTTTTTCGTGTCAGGACCATTTCGCGTCGATCGAGTGTCAGTCTGTTACAATTTAGTTGATATTGATTGTACTAATTGTGTTTGTTTGATTGTTTGTTCAGGTTTACAACATGGCTGAGGAATTCTACAACACGTTTTTCAACGCATTTACATCCGAATCGTCCGAGATTGCAAATGTTACACCGAAAACCATCACTAAGGCGATCAACGAAAACATCAAGCATGATAACTTTTACGGAACTCACTCAAAGCCACCAACTCTGGAAAGCATTGAAGATTATACCTGGTGGAAAGAACGTTTCATCAACTGGGCAAAAGCGTATGCTCATGAAAGCTGGTTCTGCTTGGAGTATGGATATGAAAAACCAAAAGATGATAAAGGCGAAGATCTTGTATTCAAGAAGTTTTCCAGAGAAGATAAATCTGAATTTGGAGCTGAACAGAGAATGATAGCATTGATCCAGTCAGCAATCAGAAATGATATTTTTGCATTACTAAAACATGACGGGTCATCTAAATCTGTTTGGGAAGCTTTACGAATTAAAGCTGAGGGGGGTAAACAGATTAAAAAGAATAAAATCGCTTTATTAAAGAAAGAATTTGATCTGTTTGATAACATTAAAGGAGAGACAGTGAGGCAAATGATTGAGAGGTTTTGCCATTTTAAACTTGAACTTGAGAGATTTGAGACAGTGAAAACAAGAGAGGAACTTATAGATAAAGTGATTGAAGCGTTACCACGAGCTGATCAGTGGCAAACGTTTGTTTTTATTTTGAAAAATGATGCTTTGTATGATACAATTACTCTTGATGCTTTGTTTGAAAAGATTGAAAGTCATGATCTGGAGCTACAAAAGCAAAACAAGATGACTGATTCTTCACATCAACAGAATGTTGGCTTGTACTACAAAGGCAGTGTGCCTTCTGATAAAGGTGTTGGTTCACCAAAAACAGCATTTAGTGGTGAAAAGATGAAAGAACCACCAACAACGCCAACAAGTCATCATTCTGGATATCATTCATCTTCAAAGACAAATTCTGACGAATCTGAAGAAATTCTGTGCAACATTGCTCTTAAACTGAAGAATTCTCCTGCAATGAGCATAAATGCAGCTAAGCAACAAATGAGTTTTCTTGCATCTGTTATGGAGTCATATGAAGGTCTAGTAGCTGGAAAAATTGGAAACTCTGAATTGACCAAAGAAGACTACGACCAGATTGATCCGGAAGAGATGGAGCTCATTGACATCCGTTGGTGTTTAGCGAGTTGTATTCGCAGAGCTCAAAGGTATATGGAGATTACTGGGAAACAATCTCTTGGAGGTGCATCAACAAAGCTTGGATTCGACAAATCTAAAGTGACTTGCTTCAAATGTAAGCAGAAAGGTCATTTCAAGAGAGAATGCACTAATTCTGCAGTTGGTGGAAATGAACATCCATTCAATGATGATTATTATCGAAAGGCGATCTACCATCGAAGCAGAGAAGAGCCAAAGTTGATTGAAGATAAACCGAAAGAAAAATCAAGAGCTTATGCTGTTATTTACGAAGATGAAGGTTATGATTGGTCTGAAGTTTATCCAGAAGAAGATCGTTTAGAGAATGTTCGTAAAACAGCTCATGGGAGAGCTATGACAGAAGAAAGAAAGTTTGTTTTTGTTGCTGAGATTCAAGATGAAAACAAAGACAAAGACACTGCTGAAATCCATGAAGAAAAAGTTGAGATCAAAGAAAAAACTCGAGAAGAGATCTTGAGTGAGAAGACTTACAGAGAAAGAAACGTAGTCTACAACAGAATGGAGGATATGCAAGAGGAGTATGAGATGGCTGTCAGTAGCAAAAGATGGGATAAAAAGAGAGAATGCTATTATAACAGAGAAGGAGAACCGGTTGTTCCCAAGAAAGACATAATCTTCGATGATGTTCTTCTCAAAGTCCCGTTGAGAGCTGAATACTATAGAAATGTATTGAAAGATGACACATACGCTAAGAGATTTGAAAAGGAGATCAGATATGCTATGTTATCGTGTATGAGAAAAAGGGATGAGGAGAGAATGAAGAAGAATGTTGAAGAAATGGTGAACAATCTGAAGAAAGCTGCTGAAGAGGTTAAAGCAGAAACTGTTGAAGTTGAAGCTGTGAAGAAAATCAAAAGTGAAGAAGTTGTTGTGAATGAAGAGGTTGAGAAAGCTATTACTGAAGAACAACAGATTGAAGAAGAGGTGAAGAAAGAACAAAAAGAAGAAAAGAATGGGAATGAGGAAGCTGATAATGTTGGTAATGAAGTCGGTGTTGAAGAAAAGCAGAATGTTGCTGAGCTGACAGAGTTTGCTGAAAACACCGAAGTGCCAATCACTGAGGTAAATTCTGATTCTGAAAACTTGAAATTGATTGATAAGTGCAAGAAATGCATGGAACCGTGCAGAGCTTGTACTGAAAAAGATGAGCAATTCAGAACAAGAGATCTTGAATTCACAAAAATAGAAAACATTTTCAAAGAAAAATGTAAAGAAATGCTAGAAAAAGAAAAAGTTTTTAAAGAAAATGATGAAAAACTTTCAGAAAAATGTAACAAATTAGAGAAAGAAAATGTTTTGAAAATGACAAATGAATGTGAACAAAAAGAAATTGCTTGTCAAGAAATGAAAAAGGAATATGACTCAATGAAATTATCATATCACATTACAAAAGAGTCATATGATAAAGTAAAAGACGAAATGAAATATGCTCAATCAAGAATGAATTATCTTTCTGAAACAACCAAAGAACTTAAACGAATGTATGCTATAAAACAAGATGTTGTTAATTCCTATATTGAGGATGTTGCTAAGTTGAAGCGACAGATTGCTAATTTAGAACAGGATAACAACAAGTTAAAAAGTTACCACGTGTCGTCATATGTGCTTGAACGAATTTTCAATATAAAACCGGATGATGATGAGTCTGAGCAGAACAAGAAAGGCATTGGCTCAGAGTTTCATCAAGTTCCACCACCGGGAAAATTTGCATTTTATGATGAGGAAAAGGTCGAAAAAGCTTTCAACATGGTAGACCAATTGCCAGACAACATTGACATAACCTATTCCAAATCTGATGATTCTCATGATTCAGATGTGGTAGGTAAAGTCGTTGAAAGTGTGTTGAAAGAAGAGTCAGTTGTTACAGGTAAATCTGAATCACAGGATGAAGATGAAGGAAATCTTCATGATGGATATCTGAAAAACACAAAATCCGAGAAAAGTTTGAATGATGATTCAAAAGGATTGGTTTATACCATGATTGGATCGGAAAAATTATTCTTAGATGTTGTTTTCCTGATTCAGAATGTGATTTCAGAAAAGGTTGATAAAGTTTTCAAAATGGTTGAGATTGAGAAGTCTGAGATTTCAAAGTTTGCTGGTAAGAGTCATAGAGGTTCGTATAACAAACCTGGTTACAAGAAGAAAAACATGAAGGCTGGGTTGGGTTATAAGAAGAAACAAAGTTGGAAAAGAAATGAAACTCCGAATTTTCAGGCAAAAATGAGTTTTGTTCAAGGAAACAGTTTAGCAGAAGAAAAAGAACTCAAAATGAAACAGTCTAATGATGAGTTCTTTGCTAAAAAGCAAAAGCAACAACCACAGGTCAAAGATGTGTCCATGAGAACATGTTTCAAATGTGATAAAAAAAGGACATCTTGCACGAAAGTGTCCAAATCTAAAACCTGTGGATGTTGACAAAAAGAAGATTGATGCTAAGAAACAAAAATCTGAGAATGTGAGACAAAGGTCAACCAGATTTGATTCAAAACAAACTTGGAAGTACAACACAAACAAGTTTGTTTCGAACCAAACTTGGAAGTCAAACCCATATAGGTTTGACTCTAGACAGACCTGGAATTCTCACACACCCAGAGTCAGAACAACTCAAAGTTGGAAAACATCTGTTGATATGACAAAACCCCAAGAGTTTTGGAAACCAAAAAATGTTGTTCAAAATCAAAATGTTCAAAAAGATTCACATTTTTACAAACGAGGAACACCAAAAGGTCAAACATGGAGTGTTAAGAAACATGTTGAATTGGTAAAAGATGAGAAAGTTGAAGTTAAAAATACGAAAGTTTTTGAGAAAAATGACACAGAATTTCCAGCATTGAATGAAAATTATTGTGTTGAAATGCCTAAGGTTCAACAGACCTGGGCTAAATTGTTCAAGTAATTGAATAGTTTGTTTGTGCAGGTGCTCATGGAATTCAAAGATTATGAGAATGGAGGTTGGAGCAGCCTGGCACAACAAGGAGAGGAGGCTGTTGGATCCTGTGTTGGTTGAAACAGGGAATTTATATGTTTTTCTGTATATAATTAAACAATTTTTTTCAAAAACCCTAAAAATTGAAAAATTTGAAAAAACCAAAAATATGTTTGTTTTTAATTTTTGTCAAATATTCAAAAATATGTGTTGATTGAATATGCCGAAACCCTCACGGCTGAATAAACATGATTACTTTCACCAGATTGAAAAACGGTTTTCAAATTGTAAAAATCAATGTGTTGTAAATCATGGGGGTATGTTAGATTTTCTGCAAATCAGTACACTTTTAGTAGAAAATGGATGGCGAGACAAAGCTATCAGTATTGGTTGTCAATTTTTCTTTATATGGTTTTGCATTTTAGGGGGAGTAATATTGTTAGAAAATACAAAAACATTTGAAAATTTTGAAAAAAATCAAAAACATGATAAAATTAAAAAAAAAAAATTGAGTTTTTGCGTAAAAAGAGGAAATGATAGTACATCAGTAGACAGTTACAGTATGCTAAAGATTTGTAATGATTAAATAGCGTTAAACAGTCTCACTGATGATGTGTCGGTAGATTTTATACATTTAGTAAACTTTTTCGGGATATAAACCTAAATTCAAACTTGCTTATTTCGTGGGGAACACTACTTGGATATATAGGTAACCCCTGAAATCTCGTTTGAAAGGTCCCTCTTTCTGAGATACTAGGTCTTTATACTTAGTGATATCTGGGGTATTATCTCGGGACTTCTGATTTTGCGGAAGCAATGGCCTAGTCCCCGGAGAATACTTTCCGCATTGCTTGAAACATAGCGCAGCCCTCAGCTAAAAAATGATGAAACATTGAAAAATGCTAATCATGGCTGTTGTAAAAAAGATCCTCTAAAGGGGACACACCCAAAGTTGAACCGTCATCTCTCTGCTGAACGGAAGTTCTGACCTGTGCTCTCACGGTTTCGTACTATAATTTATTCCCCTTACAGATATCATCTAGGTATACTCACCTGTAAGACTGAATATTGGGATCTGGATACGGGAGTATATTCAAGAGGTGGGACACATGAATGAGTTTAAGTTCTTAAAACATCTAATTCGTATCCTGAATCAGTTGAAATTTGTGTGAAAATTTAAGTGGATCAGTATATCGACAATCTAAGTGAATTGTTTAATTCTTAAAGTGTTATTAAGCTCAACGGTACTTGTGATTTGTCAAAAACTGATATGATCCTCTGACGCATACTCAAACAAAAATATTATCTGTAAATATGTTTGTACATATTTCTTTACTGCTTTATATTTTCAGAAAATACAAATTTTTTTTTTGATTTCTGCTTTATTTTCGACAACCGATATCTGAAATGCTGAGTTTCAAAATCTAAGTAAGCTGATTGTGTTTCTGAAAATAAAACAAGTTCATTAATTTGAAACTTGATTTAAAATCAAAAATTTCAAAAACAGTTTGTGATATCTCCAAGGTCATTAATTTGGACTTGGATGATTATCTGTGGGGGTGTTGGATTCTTTAATACTGCCAAATTTGTGAAGTTTGTTGATAGGGGGAGTGGATTAGAGAAGTTGATTGATAATATGAAAACATTGTATTTATGAATGTTTGAGTGATTGCAGATAGTCCAGACTACGATCCCGAGAGCAGAGTTTAAGGGGGAGTCTGAAGACAAGCTTGAAGCAAAGAGGAGCTTGTAGATGGAAAGCTAGGTGTCGATCCCAAAGCACAGAAGCTTGACGAAAGGGGGAGCCTGAAGCTGATAGGAGAAGAGAAAGATTGTTGGATGCTTACAATGTTACAACTTGAAAGAAAAGACAGAATGATCAAGACTGAAGATGTGTCATATTGATGATTAGTCACTGAAGACTTCGTCAATATCCGAGGGGGAGTCTGTTAGTGCATTACGTCTATTGACTTCGTCTTGTATCATGTAACGTAATAGGATAGGTTTGGATAACCAGTGCACGAGGTTCGAGAGTCGAAGGTTAGTGTTTAAGCAAGAGGTTTCGCTCATATGGACATTATCCATAAAAGCGAAACCATAAGCAACAGGTTTCGCTTATATGGACATGTCCATATAAGCTAAACCTCCCCAACTATAAATAGTGCACTTGTTGTTTCATTTGGCACGGATCCAGAAATTGTAACGAAGTGCTGCCAAAGTCTGTTCAGGTTGTAATCGATGTTAAAATCAATATAAGCAACAGATTTAATAGTATCAAGTTGTTTTCGCGTCTAGTTCTCTGATTCCGCCTTTGAACTGGACATAAAGTTCTTCTGATCGACTCAGTCGGGTCAAACAACGATCCAACAATTATCATTCATTAGATCAGTATTATATTAGTTTTGGTTTTCGCTCGATATAAAACACGTTATTTTTACCATTGCATCGACATTTCCATTTGATTTTAGTTAAACCATGTGTAGTGGTTTGGGTGAATAAAGCCCCTACCCTTGAGCTTTTTCCGCCATGTGGCAGTACAGTCAGCAAGGGGCATTATTGGGCGTTTTTATAAAATGGGTGTAGTGGGGATGTGGGCATTATATTAAAAAGAGGTGTTAAACAATTAAATAAAAAAAACATCCAAAAAATGGTATTGGGCAAGAATAGGAAAGAATGCATGTGATTGGCCAAACAATTGGATGTTTGGCATGGTTTAAAAAACGCTGGGGGGCTTTTTTTTAAAAAAAAAAACGCTAGAAAACGCCCATGGGGGTGGAGATGGGGCATGATTGGGCGTGTTTGGGGGAAAAAACGCCCAAAATTATACACTACGCATGGTCTTAGAAAAACCGTCCGTCCCGCTGCGAAGCGCCGGTACAACCCACTAGTTTTGGTGTTAAAATGTTGTTTTTGCTGAATTTCTGTAGAATTCTGCATTTAAAGTGCGTTTCGGGTACTTTTTAGTGCTTGTTTTAGCTTCTGAAAAGTGTTTATGTTAACCTTTGTTCACCCACTTGGGTTTCAATGTATTATTGATGTTGGACCTACATCTAAGTCCTAAATCTATTGTTTAATTGTATTCTGCAGTCATACTGATGCAGCTTGTCTAACCAGTGAGCTTACTAACCATTTCGACGCTACGCTTATAGTATTGTATAATGTGACAGTTAATATATGAAACATGCATGAATTCAAATGCATAACAAGTAAGCACATAATGTTTACGTGTAAACACATAAATGCAGGAAATAAATAATTATTAAAATAGTACGAAAATTACCGGTTTCGTGCCAGTTGTCACAGAAATTTTCCAAGGGTTGCGATCGGGATTTTCCAAGGGGTGCGGTCGGGATTTTACGCGAAAAGTAACACTAACATTTTTTTTTTCAAGGAGTGCGGCCACCCACCCATGCCAAAGGGTGGGTCCGCCCCTGCACAAGACACTTAAAAAATAAGTGTTGGAGGAGTTGATATGCTGGAGTAGTTAGTAGAGTTGAAGCTTTTTCGAGAGAGTTTTTGTGAGTGCATTGTAAGTGTGTGTGTGTGTTTTCTATAAACGTTTGTACACACTTTCGATCAATGTAGAAGCAAGTTTATTTACGTGTTTGTGATTGTTTACGTGCGTTCACACACTTGTGTGTTGAATTCCGCATATCACACGTGTGCGTAACTTAGAGGATTTGATTCGTATAGGTGTATAGGGACCTTCAAGTGGCATCAGAGCGTAGCTCTTGATTGAGTGTGATTTGAGTCACTTTGGATGTTGGATTTTACATCATTTTCACTTTTTTTACTCAACTCTACACAAATTCTTGTCTAAATTGGATATAAATGGATTGTTTAGCTGGTTTTGTTGACTAGGGAGTGTTCTGGACTATGTTTTTGTTAAAATTCGATACAAAACATCAAATTGTTTAAACCCATCCCTATTTCTTGTAATTGACAATTTTCTAAATACTTCTTTGTACAAAACATTTGTTATTTTGTTTTTAATTTTTTCTTCTTTATCAACTATAAATTGTTTAAACCCATCCTTGTTTTCTCATATTTATCGGGTTTCCTTCTAAATTAGTATATAGGCATTATGCCTAGTGGGGATGGATATGATCGGGTGGTTCAACTGGTTGCACGATAATATTCCAGTGTTCCGTCAGCGATCCAAATTTGTCATTCAAAAAAAATATTAAATATAAACATTAAAGAAAGTTCCCTCTATTTAATCACCCACATTTATTATAATAATTATTATTAATATATAATATAAATTTTAGGTATTAAAAAAGTAATGATAATAGTTTAATATTTCAATAGGATATTTATAAAATAACATTAACATAATCAAATTTCAAAATTCAAACTCACATAAAATAAGAAAACTTAGAAAATTTTAGTGAAGAAAATATATGGTGCGACACGTAACATTGTTTGGAATCATTTATTAGAATAATAATATAACAACCCTCCTAGAACCCTTAACGTGACCCTAAAACGTTCCTCATATACACCGTATTCGAGAAACGAGCCCGAAATACCCTTGTATTTATAAAAATCAAGAAAAACAAAGTTTAGGAGTCGCTCGCGGGGCGCGACTTGTCACACCCCAACCGATGGCGGAAACATCGGGCGCGGAACTGAGCGAAACAGATTGTCCAGGAGAATCCATAACAACTATTAATTATAATATATTAAAGGTTCATGTCCCATACCATAAACATATAAAATAAAATAGTTATTACAGACGTTGATCTCAAAGACAAATAATCCATTCGGACAACTCAGATTTTCTTTTGTTTGCTTCTAGACTCTCCTACTTGATTTCCACAAAGCAGGCCTCCTAACATCTCAAACACCTGTCACATACGTTAAAAATAGAGGTCAATACACATAGTGTAAAGGTGAGTATACAAGTTTAATAGGATAATAGTAGCGAAAGCGAGTTTACGCATAACCAGCATGTAACATGTATAATGTGAAGCAAGTAGGTTATCGACAATGAAATATGCATAGATGTGATTGTGAGTTGTAGAATACGCAACACATATCACCAATGTGACATGCGAGAAAAGCCCTTAACAACCCCTGTCCACGACAGGTGCTGAGTCCAAACTATAGTACTATCGTTGCTAAGGTGTCAGGCAACAATCACTGTGTAAATATAACATACAAGCATTCATCGAGTAACACGTATAACATGCAGTAACGGTTAGCGTATAAAGGTGTTTTCATAGTGTGATCGATGTGATTTAGTATAAGTAACGTACGTAACACCCAAAAGTGCTTAAAGCAAAAAGGGATTGAGTATACTCACAGATCGTGTTTAGTAACTAAACACTCTCTTGGATTGAAGGGAGCGCTGAGAGGAAGATTAGCCTGAACAGAAAGATAGCGTAAGAGATAAGCGATGCGTAAAATGGTGTAAGTGAATGAGTGTTGAAGTGACATCCGAACGGATGGCAATCCGATCGGATGGTCATCCGGTCAGATGGCCATTCGGTCAGTCTGCCACTCGTTTGGGATGGATGAGTTTGTGTATGATGGCTTTGAAGTTTTCGTTGTAGCATTTTGAAAACAGAGAAGTATCTCTACCCTTCAGGTCATCCGGTCGAACAGTCGTTCGGTCGGATGGCGATCCGTCGGTTAGGTATTTCTCAGAGAACAAGTTAACAGCAGGATTGTCATTCGATCAGATGGTCTTCCGATCGGATGGCAATCTGTTAGAACTGATGACTTTGTAAATTTGATAAAAAAGTTTAAGTGTTGGATACCAAGTGCAATCCGATCGGATTATCGTTCGATCGGATGGCAATCCGATCGGGCGACAATCCGATCGGACGACAATCCGTCCAACAATCTGATCGTTTTGAAGCTTGAATATTTTGTTAAGCTTGAAAAGTTTGTGGTTTGATCGAGATGGTATGACAACGTGTTTAAACAACAGAAACCCCATCAAGTCCAAACTATCTAATCGGATGGGAATCACCCAAGTCTGATCAGTTAACTGTTCATGACGGTTTGTTCATGTTCAACCCGAAATCGGTTGTCTCTTTGATAGGAATCATATCTCAGACCGAAACTTCACTAGGAAATGAGTAGAAGGCCTGAATGAGTTCCGATTCTATCGGTTTTGAGTGCATTGAGTGTAAAAGAGTTGAAAGAAAGCTATGAAACCATCTTTCAATCCTTCTATCCATGAAAATGTTTAGATCTATGCGAAAATAATGTTTAATCATGTTGAAATCCTGTACATCTGAGTTGTTCTTGGTGGAATGAGGCCAACCCTTGAAGTTCATAAGAATCCCATGATGGCATCATCCAAGAACACCTCAAAGCCGCTGATTTCATTGTTAAAAGTGAAGATTCAAAGGTGGAAATGATGAAGAAGTGTGTATAGATGATAGATGTATAAGAGTTGGGTGAGAAACTTACAAGAATTGCGAGAAATCGAGAGAAAGGAGGGCTGGAAGCGCTGTTCGAATGAGAGAGCTGTCACATCACTGTTGGTGATGTGACATGGGGTATATATAGGTTGCCAAAAGAGGAAAGGTGCACAAGTTTCGGATTGGATGGCAGATCGATCGGATGGCCATCCGATCGGATGGTCATCCATGCGGATGACCATTCTATTGAAATGATCCGGCGAGTTCGTTTTCGATGTTTTGATTCGCGCATTGAGCGTTGCGATGCGTTTCGAGTAAGCAGTGCGATAGTATTATCCATTAGTTACACAAACAACCTAACTACTAAATACCATAAATATAAACCTTGAATCTAGAGTTTGTGATGAGATTGCGTTGTGATAGAGTTGTGATTGCGTTTGCGATTAAACACCTCAACATAAACATAACATGCACAAGTAATAGACATATAGCACACACACGTAAAACAATATCCAGAACACATAATTCGAGTTGCGATGCGATTAGGGATTAGTCGGCTAGCGATTAAACTGCGATTAAATAGCGATTTATTAACAAGTACTCCACATAATACAACTAAAGCAAATAAAATAGACTCTCGATTACCAGTCAAGATGTACAGTTTAATAATCAAGCAAGGAGTGACAGATCGCAAATAGCAATCTTTTCTTCCTTTGACTTTGACTTTGACTTCAAAAATGCGGGTTGTTATAACCTCCCCTACTTTAGGAAATTTCGTCCAGAAATTTAAGGCACATGAATAACAAACAGTTCTGGGTATTTCGCCTTCATGTCACTTTCGAGTTCCCAGGTGAACTTGGCGCCGCGTTTGCCTTCCCAGCGAACCTTCACAATGGGAATGAGTGAGCGTCTGAGTACCTTGGTTTCTCGACCCATGATCTCGACAGGCTTTTCCACGAAGTGTAATGTTTCGTCCACTTGTAGATCCTCAAGAGGGACAAGTAAATCCTGGTCGGCTAGACACTTTTTGAGGCTCGAAACGTGGAAAGTCGGGTGGACATTACTAAGTTCCTCCGGTAGTTTGAGTGTGTAGGCCACTTTGCCAATCCTTTCTAGAATCTTAAAGGGACCAACATATCACGGCGCGAGATTTCCTTTCCTGCCGAATCTGATCACCCCCTTCCAAGGTGCAAACTTTAGGAGTACTTGATCGCCAACGTCAAATTCAAGGGGCTTGCGGTGTCTATCGGCGTAACTTTTTTGATGACTCCGAGCTTTCAAGAGATTGTCTCGAATTTGGAGGATTTTGTCAGTCGTTTCTTGCAACAGCTCAGGACCGGTAATTTGCGCGTCCCCGATCTCGTGCCATACAATAGGCGATCGACATCTTCTTCCGTATAATGTCTCAAATGGTTCCATTTGGATGCTAGAGTGATAACTGTTATTGTACGAGAATTCAACTAAAGGTAAATGCGAATCCTGTTGGTGCATGCGTCTGTCGACTTCGTCTTGTATCGAGTCTTGTATGTATATAGATAGATCAGGACACGCAAATCGAGAAAACTGTAAAAAATAGGTCAACAGGAAAGTTCAAACGAAATTACAAAGTGTAATTCCGTTTGAAATCAACAAGTGCTTTTCAAGCGAAATCACTTAGATAATTCCGCTTGAAATGGTAATCTCATTTGAACTAGTAATTCCGCTTGAATGTAATCTCGTTTGAACTGGTTCAAGCGGAATTAGCCTGCCTATAAATAGTGATGTCCTGATTTCGTTTGAAATAATTCGTGTATGTGTGTTTCCGGAGCCGAAGTGCTGCCGAAGTGTTGTTTCGCTGTAAAACTTTCTCAAGTTAATCAGAACAACAGTTAAAGTGAATATCTTGCTGAATCAAACACAATTTTCCGCCTTTCATATTGTGTAGAACGCCTCTGATCGACTCTTTTTGGGTCAGAACACGATCCTACACGTTTTAACCTCTTATAGATATCATCTGTGGTATACTCACCTGTAAGACTGAATATTGGGATCTGGATACGGGAGTATATTCTGAGGTGGGACACCCGAATAAGTTTAAGTCTCTAAAACACTAATCTTGTATCTCGAAACAGTTGAACTTTGTGTGAAAATTTAAGTGGATCAGTATACTGACAATCTAAGTGAATCGTTTAGAACTTAAAATGTTTAAAGCTTAATGGTGTTGGTGATTTGTCTCATAAACTGATATGATCCTCTTACACAAACTCACAAAAATATTGTATGTAAATATTGCTTTACTGCATTTCATTTTAATTTCAAAATTCCAAAAAGATTTTAAGAGTGTTTTAGCATAAATTTTTAAAAATACAAAAAGATTTTCGACAACTGATGTGGGAAAGCTGATTTTCAAAATTCCAAGTGCTAAACATGACGAGCATTTTGTGAGGGGGAGTGTGTTTAAATAAGAAAAGATTTTGAATATTTTCCTACAAGTGGTCATTAGAAGCTTTTATAATGTTAAATCATTCTGGTAAAATACCTGCAAGTAGTATATAAATTTGTCAAATGTTAAATTTGTGAAATTTATTGTGAGGTAGAGGATGTGCAGGATAACCTGGATTCTGAGTCTGAGTATAGAGCCAGGACATGATCCTGATCCTATGAAAAACAAATTGCGATCAACATCCGAGGAAAGATTTTTTGTTCGAGGGGAGTATGTTGGTGCTGATGAAAAGAAAAGAGAAGATTGAAGAAGTTTTACACTGTCAAATACTTCAGAGAGCGATCAGACTGATAAAGACTGAAGACGTTGAAGACTCGACACTTAAGACTCGTCAACATTCGAGGGGGAGTCTGTTGGTGCATGCGTCTGTCGACTTCGTCTTGTATCGAGTCTTGTATGAATATAGATAGATCAGGACACGCAAATCGAGAAAACTGTAAAAAATAGGTCAACAGGCAAGTTCAAACGAAATTACAAAGTGTAATTCCGTTTGAAATCAACAAGTGCTTTTCAAGCGAAATCACTTAGATAATTCCGCTTGAAATGGTAATCTCGTTTGAACTAGTAATTCCGCTTGAATGTAATCTCGTTTGAACCGGTTCAAGCGGAATCAGCCTGCCTATAAATAGTGATGTCCTGATTTCGTTTGAAGTAATTCGTGTATGTGTGTTTTCGGAGCCGAAGTGCTGCCGAAGTGTTGTTTCGCTGTAAAACTTTGTCAAGTTAATCAGAACAACAGTTAAAGTGAATATCTTGCTGAATCACACACAATATGTCTGTTTCCGCCTTTTATATTGTGTAGAACGCCTCTGATTGACTCGTTTTGGGTCAGAACATGATCCTACAAATCCCAATTACCACCGAAATCTATGACACACGAGCGAAGCATGTCTTCGAGGGTACGAATCGTGCGTTCAGTCTGACCGTCGGTTTGGGGATGAAAAGAAGTACTAAGATTGAGAGTAGTACCAAGAGCAGATTGAAACGTTTCCTAAAGACGCGAGGTGAATCGACCATCATGGTCAGAGATGATGTCACGAGGTGTCCCGTGTCGACATATAATTTCATCGGTGTAGATTTGTGCTAACCGTTCTACCTTATAGTCTTCCCGTATCGGTAGAAAGTGAGCGGATTTGGTGAGGCGATCAACGATAACCCAAATGTTGTCGTGACCTGATGGCGTACGTGGGAGTTTCGTTATGAAGTCCATGGCTATACTCTCCCATTTCCACACAGGGATCTCGGGTTGTACGAGTAAGCCGGAGGGGCGTTGATGCTCAGCCTTGACTTTTGAACAAGTCAGGCATTTCGAGACATAGACAGCGATATCCTTCTTCATGCCCGACCACCAATACTGGTAGCGCATGTCCTGGTACATCTTGTCGGCACCGGGATGAATAGAATACCAAGATTTGTGGGCTTCGTCTAGCGGAATCTGTTGTAAATTGATGCGCTTGGGAATCCAAATTTGGTCTAGATAATGGAATATACCATTTGATTTGTTCACCAGTTGTTCACCATTGTTGATAATCCTTTCCTTCTTCAAAGTACGTTCAGTAAAACAAGCATGCTGCGCGTCACGGATAAGAGCGTCAAGATTGTACTAGGCTTGAGCAATACGAACGCTATGCAAATAGCTTCGTCGACTGAGAGCATCGGCGACGACGTTTGCTTTGCCAGGATGGTAACGAATCTCGCAGTCATAATCATTGAGTAGTTCTACCCACTGGCGTTGGCGCATATTCAACTCTTTCTGGCTAAAGATGTGTTGTAGGCTCTTATGGTCGGTAAAGACAGTACACCTGGTACTGTATAGGCAGTGTCGCCAAATCTTTAGCGCAAAAAACAACTAAACCAAGCTCGAGGTCGTGTGTGGTATAGTTCTTCTCGTGAATCTTGAGCTGACGAGATGCGTACGCGATAACCTTGTCTCGTTGCATAAGAACACAACCAAGACCGAGGTTAGAGGCATCGCAGTAGACTACGAAGTCGTCGTTTCCATCGGGTAAAGAGAGCACAGGAGCGTTACAGAGCATAAGCTTGAGCGTTTGAAAGGCCTCCTTTTGTTTGGTTCCCCAAATAAAAGGTTTGTCCTTGTGCATAAGGGAGGTAAGCGGGACAGCGATCTTCGAGAAGTCTGTGATGAATTGGCGATAGTAACCAGCCAATCCGAGAAAAGAACGAACTTCAGATGGGTTCTTTGGTGTCACCCAACTCTTAACATCTTCAATCTTCGCAGGATCGATATGAATACCTTGATTGTTGACGTTGTGACCTAGGAATTGAACCTCCTCAAGCCAAAATTCACACTTGGAGAATTTGGCATAGAGACGGTTTCCCTGGAGTAGTTCAAGAACCAAACGGAGATGTTGCGCTTGTTCGGTTTCTGACTTGGAATAGATCAGGATACCAACGATGAATACAATGACGAAGAGGCCGAGAAAAGGATTACACACGCGATTCATTAGATCCATAAAAACTGCGAGAGCGTTAGTCAAACCAAAAGACATAACAACAAACTCGTAGTGACCGTATCGGGTTCGAAATGCGGTTTTGGGTATATCTTCCTCCTAAATTCGTAGCTGGTGATAGCCTGAGCGTAGATCGATCTTCGAGAAATATGTAGCACCTTGTAATTGATCAAACAAATCATCGATTCTAGGCAAGGGATAGCGATTCTTGATAGTGAGCTTTTTCATTTCCCTGTAGTCGATGCACACCCGGAACGATCCATCCTTCTTTTTGACGAAAAGGACATGAGCTCCCCAAGGAGAGGTGCTAGGGCGAATGAAGCCTCTATCAAGCAATTTCTGGAGCTGACTCGAGAGTTTGCGCATTTCAGAAGGAGTGAGATGATAAGGCGCTCTAGCAACAGGATTTGCTCCAGGAATGAGGTCGATTCGGAAATCGATATCAAGTGTGGGAGGTAAACCACGTAAATCATCAGGAAAGACGTTAGGAAACTCACGAACCACAGACACCTTGTCTATTGTCTTAACTTCCTTTTCCTCCGCTACTACGATGTGTGCCAAGAAAGCTTGATATTCCTTGCGGAGATACTTGCCAGCTTGGACACACGACATGAGTTGTAACTTCTTCGAAGCGACTTCGCCATAAACACACAATTGATCACCGTTCGCGAAAGAGAAACGAATAATCTTATCGAAGCAAACAATTTCAACATGATTTTCCCGAAGGAAGTCCATACCTAATATGACGTCAAAACTACCGAGTTGCATTGGAATGAGATAAATCGGGAAAATGTGACCGTTGAGATCGAGAGTACGGTCACGCAGGACGGAACTGACGGTGACGGTTCTTCCAGTGGTAACTTCAGCGTCGAATGTTGATGGGAGGTTAACGCATTTACGGTTTAGGATCCTTTCGAATTCGAATGATACAAAACAGTTATCGGCTCCAGTATCAAATAAACACGAAGCATATATACTATTTAGGAGAAACGTACCATTAACCACATTGTTGTCTGCCTGAGCCTGGCGGGCGTTGATGTTGAATACTCGCCCGCGGGCTGGTTGCTGAGCTGGCTGCTGCTGCTGCTGGTGGTGTTGTTGTGGTGCTGGCGGCTGCTGCTGCTGCTGTTGTGGCTCTTGCTTCACCACTCGGTTTGTACAGGCGTTTGCAAAGTGGTTGGGATCACCACATGCATAGCAGGCTCTTGCGTGAGTAGCGGGAGCATGAGCGGCTTGCTGTCCTTGCGGAGCTGGTAGAGTAGGAGCTTGAACTGGAACTGGAGCTTGGCGTGGACCGGTATGGCAGTTAGCGGTGAAGTGGCCGTACAGGTTGCAGTGCACACAAAACCGGCATGCGATTCCAACCGGGTGATGATAAGTACAAGTAGGGCAGAGCGGGTGTGGGCCAGTGTATGCATGTTTGGCAGGCGGTGCATTGGCCACAGGAGCCGTTACTTGGCGGTGTTGAGGCTACGGTTGAGTAGGCACTGTTTGGAGTGGAGCGGCAGTTACTGCACAGTTCTTGTTGCTGGAGCTGCTGTTCTTTCTCTTGCGACGTGAGAGCTTTGAAGATTGCGGTGCGGCGGTAGTTTCAGCGGTGGGAGCAGCGGTGACTTGTTGAAGATTCTTGGCAGCTTTATCGAAATAACCAGCCCTGACTCGCTTATCGTTGATCTCAGCAGCGAGCATGTAGGTTTCCTTAATAGTTATCGTCTTCGCAGCTTGCACAAAGTCTGCAACACAATCCGGCAGAGCGCGGATATATTTCTTGATCGTAATCTCGGGGGTAGTAACCTGACCCGGACAGATGAGACTCAGCTGCTTGAAGTGAGCAGTTAAACCAGCGTTGTCGCCACCCTCCTGTTTGATATGCCAGAACTCGTCCTCCAACTTTTGGAGCTCCTGGGGAGGGCAGAACTCCCGCATCATGATGTCCTTCAACTCATCCCACGTCAGCCCGTAAGCTGCATCATTCCCTCGTTTGTTTCTCTCAGCAGTCCACCAATCTAGAGCTCGTGATTGGAAGACTCCGGTGGCGTTAACAATGCAAAGGTTTTCCGGACAACCACTCTGGCGCAAGGTGACTTCGATCGAATCAAACCATTGAAACATGGCTGTAGGCCCATCTTCTCCGGTAAATTCTTTCGGACCGCAGGCTTTGAACTGCTTGAAGCTAAAAGTAGCTTTAGGTGAGTCTGTCCTGGATTCTTCAGAGGATTTACTAGCGTTTTCGTTCATCTCGCTAACAATTTGCGGAATGACTTTCGCCATCTTCTTGGCGACTAGTGCAGCGATGCGTTTGTCCTCATGGTTACAGCGGGCGGAGCGAGCAGTGTGAGATCCGAATGACGACATTGTCTGCAATAGACATCGTCACAGCTCTCAGACACAATTTCAATTAACCCTAATATAGTCTAGCGATTTCTCCAAAAGCTACTTTATATAAAGCTCACACCAAAAACACAAAATCACGTAGGTACATAATCATCAGAAACACATAAGCACGTATTCCACGTATGCACATAGTCCACATAAATGCATCTTCAACTATATTTTGCACGTATTGACGTACATATATTGCACGTATTTCACCTATCTTTCACAGTGGCGTAAAACGATCGAGTATTGCGAGTGCGAGAAGCGAGTAGCGATTGCGAATAACACAAGCGATTTGTTAGCGTATTGAGATAGATGTGTAGTATGTGTCATGTCTGTTGATTAAAGCGAATAAAGAAAAGCGAGAAAATCACCAAAATCGAAACACATAACACATAAAATCCACACAAAATCGATAAATCACAGAGTTGGCGGCGGTGAATTCCAGAATTGAAACACATAAAATGGAGAAAAGATTGTCTCTGGTTGATAGACGTCGACTACCCAAAGTGATTCGACTGTTCTCAAGGACTTGGGTACATATTTTGGCTTAGTAGACTGTGCTTTCGCCTCAATCCGGGCGATTGGCACGCATCCATTTGGCCATTACATGACCCTAGTCATTGGAACTCATCGGGACTTTGGTGAGAGTTTTGCAAAAGCCGAAATAAGGAGCGGGATGGGTCGTCAAGGTTCGGGTTTCACCCCTAACTTAGCAACTCCATTCCTGTTTGTGTGATAGAATCACGAGATAGATAAAGAGATTTTGCGTCGAAGTATGGATTTCACTCCTGATTCAACGCAAATTCTCGTGTTTATAATGAAAATGCGTGTCGAACGAGCGATTTGGTCGAGAGTTTGCGGTTTTCACACCTAGTCTCAACCAGATCGTCCATTTGTGTGTGTAGCCAGCCTTAGGAAAGGCTGATCTTGCGCGGACGGTAGTGATGTATGCAAAATGCAACATATAAATTTCATCAAATGAGGCATAAAACTAACCCCTTTTTAGTACTAATGTTGGAAAAAGTGTGTTTTTGTCTTCCTTTTGTATTTTCAGGATTAAATGAGCTCAAATGAACAAAAGAAGCAAAAAGACAGCTAAATCTAACAAAAATACAAGAAAAGGGATAAACGTGGCATGCCCGACCCCCCGACAACATCTTCCCAAGCAAAACAAAAAAAACAGAAGGCTGAACATGCCCCGTGCTCACTGAGCACGGGGGCGTGCCGTGTCTGCAGAAAAGACAAAGCTGTAGAAGCTTCTATCACCCACCACGGGGGCGTGCCCAGCGGACACGGGGCCGTGGTCAACTCTAAGATTCGAAGAATCTGAGAAAATCTTGATAGTACAGATACGCTTTTGCACACGGGGTCGTGCCCAGCGGACACGGGAGCGTGGTCAACTAATGCAGACAAACTGCAACTAATGAAGAAAGAGAAGGAGGATGGACACGGGGCCGTGCCCAATGGACACGGGGCCATGCCCGAGCTGCTGTTCAGGCTATAAATAGGGGTGCTTGGCTCATTTTCAAATCATCACTTGGCAAACCACCTCTCTCACACTACACCCACCCTCCACCACCATCAAAACCCACATCCACCACCATCATCCATCATCCATCATAGAGTGTGTGTAGTAGTCTCGGGATCCAAGATTGATCGTAAGAGTTCTTGACAATCAAAGGCCATGTTTGCCTAAGTCTCTTACATCACTTGGTGAAGACAAGTGTCTAGTGTAATACTTTTTATTTTTAATCTTTTCGCACTTTTTATTTGGTTATGTATTAATGACTTTAATAACTAGTTTCTTATGTTGAAGGTGATTCTTCCTTATCGTTTGTCCGTGGTGTCTTGGCATTATTTTACTGGCTATATAAAATAAAATATTTTCACCATTCATATCTCCACGGTCTATATGGAGATATGTTGGCTACCTGGTCCGGGGTTAAGGGAACGGTTTGGTAAGAGTCTTGCCTTGTTCAGTGTATAGATCCTGCAAGGACCTGGGTCAAATTTAGTAGGACCTCCTTCAATACCCACCGGTATTGGATGGCGGGGGTCCAAACTCTTTGATCCCCTCATATGTAAACTACTATTAATACTTTAACCCGGCTACTTAGGACTGTATTCCTGCTGGCTCAGACTACTTAGCCGAGGGTAACGTCACCTTCAAAAGAGGGGCCTACCACATTATGCATTAATAACTTAATTAATTATCTTTCAATAATCCGACCCTTTAGGATTGTATCCTTGCTGACTCAAACTACTGGGTTGAGGGTAACGTCACCTTCAAAAGAGGGGCCTACTACAATAACTAAGATAATCTCTTAAAAAGTGCAAAAGTGCGGAAATAATCAAAGGTTACACTACACACGAGTCGGATCCAAGTGATTCATCTTGTCTATCTGTTTTTATTTTTAATTTATTTTTCAGCATTTTAGTTAGTTTTATTTTTCTAGTTTTAAAAAAACCTTTTTCTAAACTTTTGATTTGATTAGACGTTGAGGATAAACCGGTACTAAAAGCTCTTGTGTCCTTGGACGACCTCGGTATCTTACCAACACTATACTACGCTCACGATGGGTGCACTTGCCCATATGTGTGTTTAGTGTTAGTAAATATCGTGTTTTATAAATTTAAAACTTGGCTAAAAAGTGTAAAAGGGCTTAAAATATACATTAAAAACCTATCACACTACACGCACATCAGTAGTATGCGATGTTCACGCAAGTGTGTAGTGTACATCGAGTTCGAGCGGGAATATTAAGTATGCTCGTGCAAAACCCCTACCAGGTACGCACAAGTCGGTCTATTGGTACTTAAACTATAGACTAGGTCGTTTCTAAGACATCGACCCAGACTAGGCCGAGTCTTGCCTAATTCCCTATAGTTATGGCTCTGATACCAATCTGACACACCCCAACCGATGGCGGAAACATCGGGGCGTGGCACTGAGAGAAACAGATTGTCCAGGAGAATCAATAACAACTATTAATTATAATATATTAATGGTTCATGTCCCATACCCCAAACATATAAAATAAAATAGTTATTACAGACGTTTATCTCAAAGACAAATAATCCATTCCAATAACTCAGATTTTATTTAGTTTGTTTCTAGACTCTCCTACTTGATTTCCACAAAGCAGGCCTCCTAGCATCTTAAACACCTGTCACGTACATTAAAAATAGAGGTCAGTACACATAGTGTAAAGGTGAGCATACAAGTTTAATGGGATAATAGTAGCGAAAGCGAGTTTACGCATAACCAGCATGTAACATGTATAATGTGAAGCAAGTAGGTTATCGACAATGAAATATGCACAGACGTGACTGCGAGTTGTAGAATGCGCAACACATATTACCACTGTGACATGCGAGAAAAGCCCTTAACAACCCCTGTCCAAGACAGGTGCTGAGTCCAACCTATAGTACTATCGTTGCTAAGGTGTCAGGCAACAATCACTGTGTAAACATAACATACAAGCATTCATCGAGTAACACGTATAACATGCAGTAACGGTTAGTGTATAAAGGTGTTTGCATAGTGTGATCGATGTTATTTAGTATAAGTAATGTACGTAACACCCAAAAGTGCTTAAAGCAAAAAGGGATCGAGTATACTCACAGATCGTGTTTAGTAACTAAACACTCTCTTGGATTGAAGGGAGCGCTGAGGGGAAGATTAGCCTGAATAGAACGATAGCGTAAGCGATAAGCGACGCGTAAAACGGTGCAAGTGAATGAGTGTCAAAGTGACATCCGAACGGATGGCAATCCGATCGGATAGTCATTTGGTCGGATGGCCATTCAGTCGGTCTGCCACTCGTTTGGGATGGATGAGTTTGTGTATGATGGCTTTAAAGTTTTTGTTGTAGCATTTTGAAAACAGAGAAGTATCTCTACCCTTCAGGTCGTCCGGTCATTCGATCGGATGGCGATCCGTCGGTTAGGTATTTCTCAGAGAACAAGTTCACAAGAGGATTGTCATTCGATCTGATGGTCTTCTGATTGAATGGCAATCCGTTAGAACTGATGATCTTTGAAAATTTGATAAAAAGTTCAAGTGTTGGATACCAACTGCAATCCGATCGGACGGCAATTCGTCCAACAATCTGATCGTTTTGAAGCTTGAATATTTTTTTAAGTTTGAAAAGTTTGCGGTTTGATCGAGACTGTATGACAACGTGTTTAAACAACAGAAACCCCATCAAGTCCAGACTATCTGATCGGATGGGAATCACCCCAGTCCGATCAGTTAACTGTTCGTGATGGTTTGTTAATGTTCAACCCGAAATCGGTTGTCTTTTTTTATAGGAATCAGATCTCAGACCGACACTTCACTAGGAAATGAGTAGAAGGCCTGAATGAGTTCCGATTCTATCGGTTTTGAGTGCATTGAGTGTAAAAGAGTTGAAAGAAGGCTATGAAACCATCTTTCAATCCTTCTATCCATGAAAATGTTTAGATCTATGCAAAAACAGTGTTTAATCATGTTGAAATCCTATAGATCTGAGTTGTTCTTGGTGGAATGAGGCCAACCCTTGAAGTTCATAAGAACCCCATGATGACATCATCCTAGAACACCTCAAATCCGCTGATTTCATGGTTAAAAGTGAAGATTTAAAGGTGGAAATGATGAAGAAGTGTGTGTAGATGATAGATGTACAAGATTTGGGTGAGAAACTTACAAGAATTGTGAGAAATCGAGAGAAAGGAGGGCTGGAAGCGCTGGTCGAACGAGTGAGCTATCACATCACTGTTGGTGATGTGACAGTGGGTATTTATAGGTTGCCAAAAGAGAAAAGGTGCGTAAGCGTCGGATCGGATGGCAGATCGATCGGATGGCCATCCGATCGGACGGTCATCCGTGCGGATGACCATTCGATCGAATGGTCATTCGATCGAAGTGATCCGGCGAGTTAGTTTTCGATGTTTCGATTCGCGCGTTGAGCGTTGCGATGCGTTTCGAGTAAGTGGTGCGATAGTATTATCCATTAGTTAGACAAACAACTTAACTACTAAATACCATAAATATAAACCTTGAATCTAGAGTTTGCGATGAGATTGCGTTGTGATAGAGTTGCGATTACGTTTGCGATTAAACACCTCAACATAAACATAACATGCACAAGTAACACACATATAGTACACATACGTAAAACAATATCCAAAACACATAATTCGAGTTGCGATGCGATTAGCGATTAGTCGGTTAGCGATTAAACTGCGATTAAATAGCGATTTATTAACAAGTACTCCACATAATACAACTAAAGCAAATAAAATAGATTCTCGATTACCAGTCAAGAAGCACAGTTTAATAATCAAGCAAGGAGTGACAGATCGTAATTAGCAATCTTTTCGTCCTTTGACTTTGAATTTGACTTGTACTTTGACTTCAAAAACGCGGGTTGTTACACGACCCCCTTAGCTTTGTCTTTCGCTGGCCGCGACTGGCTTGGAGTGTCGGTCAAGGCATACCGCCACGTGTCTGATGACTCGGCGACCCTACACGCTGACTCAGCAAGGCTATAAATGACACGCAGAGAGTTAGTCTTGGTTTTCGCGGGCCGCGAACTGCCATAGATCAGGCCTATAAATTGAGGCGATTGGCTCATTTGTTCAGTCGTTCAGAAATCAAATTCTCTCTCACACTTTCTGTTGGCAATTATTATACCCGGGCTTAATACCCCTCTAAAAGCAAAGCTCTACCTCGTTGTAAGTATAATAACCCTGCTGTTACCCTACACGATTGATCTAGGGCTCCGTAACGCATGTCAAGGTTTTGCCTGACTCAGTCGTTGGAGTTCTATCTCGTGTTACACCCGATTGATCTAGTATTCTGTAATGCATGTCAAGGCTCTGCCTGACTCAGTCATTGGAATTTTATCTCGAGTTGTACAGTTAATGTGAATTGGGTTATATTACTAACATGTGTATTGTTTAATTTTAATAGATAATAACCAGGAGAATCACTAAGAAGCTATAGTAGTATCACCTAAGTCAACAAGTAAGTATATTCACTTTTCTCACTATTTATGAGTACATTTTCTTTTATAAACTCTTTTTGTGAGTCAAAAAGTTTTACCAAAATCTCAAATGTTTTCAAGTACAATTACAAGGATTAAGTCTTTGTATTCTACAATTACTGCCAGTATGTTGGGGTTTTGTATACAAAATGTGAAAGACGTTACCATTGGACAAAGAGTTAGCCAATGAGTAATATGACCCACAAATCTGGTGTGGATAGTACTAACATGAGTAATTGTGTAGATATAAACATTGTAATCGCCCTTAACACTGTAATGTGTAACAACTGATGCTTCACAAAATGGAATGTACTTGCCAGTATTTCTTGCTGATAAAACCTTTTTAAAACGCTTTTCAGGTAACAAAATGTGAAAGCCAATAGAAGCCAGCTGGAGAGCACTGAAGGCTTGGAAAAGTGGCTATAAAAGTTAACTAAATAAAAAGGAGTTTTGTTTTCAATAATTAGGGTTTATCCCTACAAATGTATTGTCAAATGAACTTGGGTTTTTATCCCAATGTTTTATTATTATAAAAGTTTGGTGTTTTACTCTGATAAAAATATTTCCTAACTACGGTACTGATGTATTCCGCTGCAAAGTAATAAACACCGATACCACCATCTATCTGATCTCGCGGCACCCACTTTTGGGCAGGGGTTGGGGGTTGCGACAAATAAGGATATCTCCATGAAGTCACCAAGCAAGGTATATTTGAACTTTAAGGATGCTCGGTGTACAACTCGGGGAAGAGGTGTGAAGCTCCGACCCTGGGTGGGAACACCACCCCCCAGTTTTGAGGAAGATTTTTCACCAGGAAACGAGGGCCTCTCATCGAACAACGGGGAAAATGGGTACTTGTTTTTTGTATATTTTTTTCATTTTCTATTTATATTATATAAACATTGATTTTTTAAAATTTTAAATATTTTATTCTAAAGATTTTTTAATTATCTAAATACCAATTTACCATTTATAAATTATCCAAAAAAATATGTATATTTTTTCAAACCGTTACTATTCCAACGACTATTTTTTTTCTAACGGTTATTGTTCCAACTACTATTTTTTCAAACAGTTACTGTTCCAACGACTATTTTTCAAACTTTTATTGTTCCAAGAACTATCTTTTCATATAAATACACCATTTCGTTTTACATCCCACATTTGCACCTCCCATTTCACAAATCACTGAAACTACCAAACTAATTCAAAGAGATGGGTGGGGTTATAACCCAAGTGGTGCGGCCGGACCGTCAAATCCTAGGCGATCATCTCGTCGACGTTCGAACCCTCAACCTGCTCCATCAAACCCACCACAGACAGTAGTCTACCCACCTTCTGCAACAGTCTACCTACCTCATGCAACAATCTACCTACCTCTTGCAGCTAGGCCACGATGATTACCCCATCTAATCTTTTTAACCACTCACTTCCACAAGATGATGATTGGGATGATATCATAGAAGAGAAAGCGAATTTGGTGTATAACTACACTATGGCACAACTCCAATTTGATCGTCAGCGACTTGTGGGGGGGGGGGGGGTCAAACAAACTTCAACACAAACCCTCCACCCACAAACTCTCTACCAACAAACCCTTACCCACGAACCTCCGTCCAACACAAGTCGTATCTAGCTGGGCTGAAGGGTATGAAACCAACTCGGGTGAGGAATACCTATCACCGGTGCACGATGAACCATCCTCTCCAATTCTTGACTTTGGACGCCTTCGTCAAGGCGCGAGGTCGGACGAACGCGATAGCAATCATAGCTTGTCATCTCCAGAAACTGGCTTATTTGATTAGGATGGGATGTGTTAAGTTTGTGTAATATTTATGTAATGTATTAGGGGCTTTTATGTGTTTAATTAGGTTTGTGTAGTGTTAGAAATGTGTAATATAATCTAATATAATATAATAATACTAATAAAAAAGTCTACTTATTGCCACATGGCATTCTCATACTAATAAAAGAGTCTACATAATGCCACATAACATTCTCATACTAATAAATGTTTTATTATTTATTTAGATATTGATCAATTAGTTTTAACTTATCTAAAATATATAATTAGTTATTAGTAACAATTCTATTTATAATAAACAATTTCACATAATGTCAATGTGACAACACCTTCTTATTCTTTAAAAAGTTTTTATTTTTATTTTTTACTAAATGCTTAAAACATATATCAAATAAATTATTATTTTATATTATAATAATAAAAATGGTAAAAAAAAAATAGGTTAATCCAATACTTGAAAGCCGGTTACTTCCATGCTTTGAAAACACTTTTAATGTTATTAGACTCGTGTAATACATGGATTTAAAGATAGGATATCTTCATAATAATTTTGATGCAAGTCTATACTCATCGGATGTCCTAAATGGAATTATATTTTTAGGCTTGCCAAACCATTGATAATTACCAAAGGTCAGTGTTCTAGTGACGTTAATAAGAAATATTGATCGTAAGAATGGTTATGTAATGGAACTCAACTACATGTCCTATCATTGGGTGATCTATGGTAAAACAATTCACTTATGTAAATTTACGAAGACAATATAAATTAAATAGTTTATAATTTTTATATCCTAAAACACGTGACTGTCACATCCCTTTATAAGGCGAAAGCACGAGGTGTGATCTGAAAAGGTTCTCATTGCATACAAATGGTAAACATACTACATGAATGTAAAATAACTCCATAATGCCATTGATAGTTAATATCCAAAACAAAAGTTAAATTTTAAGTTTTAAGTTTACATCACAAACGAGATAATTGTTTGAAACGTTTATAATTTAGTTTCAAAAACAAATATCAAGGTTTTGTTCATTATATCTCCATAAGGAAACGCGATATAACGAGCAAATCCTACAAAAGTGGCATTGGAGCCTCGACACATAACAACTAGAACCACAAACTACATCCTTGAGCAAAGAGTGACCGTGGGAACATCCATCTAGTTACCTGAAATACATGTAAGTTTTGAAAAAAAAATCATCAACATAAGTTGGTGTGAATTCATGCAGTTTTCATATAGAATGTTTGTATACTTGTATGAAAACATGGTATGTAATTTGTCAAATGTATATGTAAACTGAGTTCTATAAATGTGTGATACCCGGCTTTTCAGAGCGTACCGTACAAATGTAACACGTGTCATGAATAAATAAAAAGGCTGTATTTGACTAATATTGATGTTTATATGTGATATTTAATGTGTTGGTGAATCCAAACATTGATAAAAATTATGTTGGCAATGATAAGATAAACGCTTATCGCGTAACGAATAAAATGCGAAACGAACGTCGGTGACCACCCGATCAATGTTAAAATCCTGAAAATAGTATGTTATGATTAGAATTGTAATTTTAATCATGTCCAAAAGGAAAAATAAATTAAAACGCTAAGAAACTCTATTTTTCGAGTTTGAGCGCGTACCGCGCGATACTGCGCGCATCTGACAAAATACTGTCAACGCAGCCAGTCAAGGCAACTAATAATTATTTCATTAATATATTAGGGGGATTATTTTTATAGAATGATAAAAATAATTTAAAACGCACTAAAACGGGATTAAAACGCTAGATAAAATACCCGGTATCCAGTAAAATACCAGTTTTTACACTACATTACATATATATGTGTATGTATATATGATGACTGTGTGAGGAATGCAAGGTGGCGGCTAGGAGGGTGCTCTCTCTCTAACACTTGTTGGCCTAAGAATGTGTGTGTGATGATTATACCTTTTTGCAACCTTCCATAACTTACCATTATCCAAGAAACCCCATTTCAAATCATTTTCACTCTCTCTCTCTCTCTCTCTCACTAATCTCGGCCAGATACCCCCATATCTCATCCATTTTCAAAATTCCAACTTTGTTCTTGAGAATTCAAGTCCATTTCAAGGTGATTTCAAGTCCATTTGAAGGTTTAAAGGTGATTCTAAGAAGTTTCAAGCAAGAAACAAGCTTCCAAACATCAAAATCTAGTCAAAAACCCACTTGAATCTTGAAGGTATAAAATCATATTTTAAACATGTTCTTGATTCTTGGTGATAAAAATTATAGTGGAAGGTTTCTCTTGATTCTTAAGATATTTCACAAACTTGAAACTAAAACAAATAGGTTTTCAAAGAAAAATAAAATAGATGAGTATGTATGTATATGTATGGTCGTATGTATGTATATATGTGTACGAGAGTTGAGTTTTGACTTTTGATTAAATCTTGTTAGATATAATGTTTGAAAAGTGATGCATGTGCAATCTAGAGAATGTTCTAAAAGGGTTTTTGTGATTTGAAAAGGACTTGTTAAAAAGTGAACTTTTGAAATTTCATGTGTGTGTATATATGTCGGGTATATGTATGTATATGTGTATGCATGCATGCATGTAATTTTTGTCACATACTCATAAATGTAAGAATACTTGTATTTATGTATGAATGATTAGATGATTATGGATGAAATATGTTTTGGTTTGTAAGAACATGGAGGTAATATGTTCTTGGGTGTATTTAAATCATGTGTAATGATGATGATGTTATATGAGTGCATTAGATACACATACATGGACATGCATGTTGATATGTAATCATGAAAAATGATTTGAACATGATTTGATAAAAACAAGTTTTTATCAGATTATAAACACTAAAATATGAATATTTTGAAGTGTTAAATGATATAAAACTTTGTCACAAAGTTTACTAGCTTTGCATGTTGTACTTGGTGCTTTATGAGTTGTAAAATACGTGAAATCGCATGATTTATGTGACTTACACAAAACTGCACTAATCTGATTATAATCTTCATTTTAATCAGTAAATAACATATATTGTGTTAAAATATCAAGTCATTCCGAGTTGGGATGGTTATAGTAACGTTTAACGTAAAACTATGCGTTAAAACGGTCAAAAATCGGCTTTTCGAACGATTTTTATAAAATTGTTTTAGATCAGTAAGTAAACTGATATTTTTAGTTTAAATATAATTATTTTAACTAATTTTAAGTTTACTTGGTGTTTGGTTGGTCATACGTGACTTCCGACGCCTGAAAACGTTACCGAATCACTAAAATACGCATTTTACAATGAACACTAGCATGGGTTATTTTTTGGTGAACCTTATGTGTTAAAATGTGTTATGTGATTTTGATATGTGAATATGATAATATTATAAGTGTTGACATGATAGTAGGGAATTTAGACTATGCATGTACACTTGTGCGTTTAGAACGGTAGAATCGATAAAATCGCGTTAAATGTGTAACTTATTTGTCGAGCATGAAAATTGATACATATGAATTATTTTATGTATGTATGTCTTAAAAATGACAAAATAAATAAGTTAACGAGATTTCACATGTTATGAAGTTTACGTTTATGTATATATATTACGACGCGCAAATCGTAGATATATTACGTATAAACGGGTCTGTTAACGGATTTACATGATAATGGTCACCAATAAAATCGTTCAAGTCGCAAAATCTTAAATATATACATATATATATATATATATCTGTGTGTGTGTGTGTTTCGGGATGAAACGGGGATTGTACGGTGTTTCAGAGAAAACGACCGTGTTGTTGGGACGAATTTACTTGGTCCCAGGGAATTCAGTAAATTCGTACAATGATTTATATAAAATTTGTCATATTAGTAGGATATATATTGTACGTGAGGTAGGCATCATAGATGGCCTCGATATGGGCCATGCGCAAGTGATGTCGTTTAATCATTTAAGTATTACACGCGAGGAATTGTTGGTAGATCTATCGGGTTAACAACCCCGTCATGACCGGTCGCTCTATGTCAAGTCAAACAATGAATTGATATTTTGTTCATTGTCTAGCATTGATTATACCTTCATTGTAAATATATAGGTCGTAATGTCTAGCTAACTTACGAGTCCGAACATTTGATACTATAAATTTAATATGTAAACTTGGGAAGATGCTTTGTTTGAAGGTTTCTGGGAAACGCTTGCGACGACTGACCCTTGGATTTTATTAAGGAAATAAATTGACTTTCATAAATTATATGGATCTTTTGATAATAAACACATAATTGGAAAGTTTTTTCCTTGGGATTCAACTATTTAAATTTGAATATGTGAACTCACCTTCCTTTGTGTTGACACTTGATTTTAACGTGTTCTTCAGGTACTTGAGTTCAGCTTCGGGAATTATGGGGTATCTTGTGGTTGTTGATGCATGTTTGTTTTGAAAATGTGTTGGACAAACTTTAAAAACAATTTGGGACAAATGTAATAAGATCCATAAGGATCAGGACAACTAAACTATGTTGTGGTTGTGCAGTGTTTTGAAACTCTATGTTTAAAATCCATGTTTAAATAAGTTAACATGTCCAACAGTTAAATGCATCGTTCAACAAGATATTAATGGGCACCAACTTCCGTCACCACTATGTTTTATATTCCGCTGCGACGTTTTTGGGGTGTGACAAAATGTAAGGAATACGAGATCGCTAATGGTTTGCAAGCCCACTAACATATGTAACGACATTGGAAGCCACCAAACCTAGGCATTTTTGTCGAGATCGACTGAGACACAAAAGCAATCTTTGGTAGAAGTAGGCCAAGAGTGAGGTTGCCTGAAACCCATTAGATCTAACCTTTCTGTTCCCCGGTCTAAATGTATATGTTGATTAATGGTGCTTATGGTATCCTATTCGTCACATGATCTGTGTGTCCTTCCTTAGTTTTGTGTTCCACATACCATTGTACACGTATTTTCCTCAAGTTTAGAAAACATGTAAAAGTTTAAAAGTGAGGACATGAACTCACCGTTTTGCGTATCTTACGTCGTAAACTTCATCGATTGTGTTCGTAAGCGTCGCAACCTATTTGTGTTTTATGTATGTTAGTCACTAGACTTATAACACACAAGTACAAGTCACCATCTTAAGTTTATGTATTTGTCTTGTATGTATTCATCATGTGTTTGGGTCGAGCCCTTGTTTGTCTTGTCTTCGTAAATGTTGTATTTGTTATCGTTCTCTCGTGAATATATGTAGGATCGTTTTCTGACCCGAATGAGTCGATCAGAAGAGTTTTTCTCAATACAAAAGGCGGAAACAGACGTATTAAGTTCAATTCAGCTAGATATACACTTTAAACTGTCTTTAGATTGATTTGACAAAGATTTACAGCAAGTAGACACTTCGGCAGCACTTCGGCTCTCAAACCGGAATCTAATTTCGTGCCAAATGACACAACACTATCTAGTATTTATAGGCATGGTAATTTCGCTTGAACCAGCCCAAGCGAAATCACTTTTCAAACGAAATCAGTGATTTCGTGTGAAATGACAAGTGCTGATTTCGTGCGGAATTACAATTTGTAATTTCGTGCGAAATCACCTCTCAACCTATATTTGACATATTTCTCGTATTACGTGCCCTGATCTATCTATATATATACAAGACTCGATACAAGACGAAGTCGACAGACGGATGCACCAATAGACTCCCCCTCGGATGTTGACGAAGTCTTCGGTGTCGAGTCTTCAATCTTCAGTCTTTATCATTCTTCTCGACTTCTCCCGAAATATCTAACAATGTAAAGAATCCTCAATCTTCTCTCTTCTCTTCATTTCTATAATCTCAATCTGGCTCTATTCTCTTCTCTAATTCTCTTGATTCCTTAAGTTCATCAGCATCATCAGCTTGCGTGAACATCAGATCCAGAATTAGAACTTGGCTCTTTACAACCTTCAGATTCCTCTTTGCTAGCAGACTCCCCCTTACGTTGTGCTTGGGATCGTAGTCTGGCTTTCACAGTTTCAAGATCGTGAACTGGTTCACATCCTGCTCAAGTATCGAAACCTGGCTAACCTGCACATTCTTAACCCAGAAATAAATTTCACAAATTTAAAATTTGACAAATTTATTATCTACTTATCACTTGTAGACACAACCACTTCACAAATGATTTTACAATGTTATCCTCTGATGAACCATTTGAAGAAATACCATTTTCATTTCAAACATTTTTCAATTTAAACATTTCAAACACTCTCCCAAACCTTTTGTCCATCATGTTTAGCACTTGGAATTTTGAAAATCAGTTCCCCAACATCAGTTGTCGAAAATCTTTTTGAATTTTTCAAAAATTTATGCTAAAACACACTAAAATATTTTTGGAATTTTTTATTAGAATGAAATGCAGTAAATATTTTCAGACAATATTTTTGTGAGCTTGTGTAAGAGGATCATATCAGCTTCTGAGACAAATCACCAACACCGTTAAGCTTTAAACATTTTAAGTTCTAAACGATTCACGTAGATTGTCAGTATACTTATCCACTTAAATTCTCACACAAAGTTCAACTGTTTCGAGATACGAGATTAGTGTTTTAAAGACTTAAACTCATTCGCGTGTCCCACCTCAGAATATACTCCCATATCCAGATCCCAATATTCAGTCTTACAGGTGAGTATACCTAGATGATATCTGTAAAGGGTTAAATGCGAGGGCCGTGAGAGCTCAGGCTATTGCTTCCGCAAAATCAGAGAGATGATGGCTTCGACTTTTGGTGTGCTCCCTTTAGAGAATCTTTTCTTCAACAGCACATGATTAGCATTTTTCAATGTTTCATCATTTTTTATGCTGAGGGTGGTGCTATATTTCAAGCAAGCAGAAAGTATTATACGGGGACTAGGCCATTGATTCCGCAAAATCAGAAGTCCCGGGATAATACCCCAGATATCACTAAGCATAAAGACCTAGTATCTCAGAAAGAGGGACCTTTCAAACAAGATTTCGGGGGTTACCCATATATCCGATAGATGTTCCCCATGATATAAGTAAGTTTGAAATTAGGTTTATATCTTGACACAATCTACTAAATGTGTAAAAACCTACTGGCACATCATCAGTGAGACCGTTTATCACATTTTAACTTTCCAATTCTTTAGCATGCTGTGATCGTCCACTGATGTACTATCATTTCATCTTTTCTACAACAAAACTCGTTTTTGATTTTATCATGTTTTTTACTTTTTCAAATTTTCAAATGTTTTTGAATTTTCTGAAATTTCTTACTCCCCCTAAAATTCAAAATCATTTAAAGAAAATTTGAAAACAAAGTGTACAAATAAAATGACAACTGTTGTGAATTGCTTCAATTCGCCATCCACTTGGCATAAACAATCAGAACTCCCCCTTACAACAAACTATTTTCCCATTATGATTTCAAAACACTTAAGTTTGTTTTAATCAAATGGTTTTTCTGGAAAATTAGTTTTGTTGATTTCATAAAACCACTTGTAGGTTAGGGGTTTCATCACATTGTTCTTTCATCTTCAACCTTTTGAAAATTATAACAATTTTAAGATCAAACATCAAATATCACTTGTAGAAAATCAAGTACAACTTAATGTCCCTGATTTACCACTTGAAAGTCGAAATATCACAAACGTGAATTTCTCAAGAAAGATGCCGATTCCTGCTCCATTCTTACCAACCTGGGAGCTCCGGCAAGTCCTGATTTTTTAATCATCATAATAGGTTCCATCCAAGTCACAAACCTGGGATGACCCATCTTTACATGGTTTCTTCGTTTTTTTCTCATAAAATTCTTTCACTCCTTTGACCTTTTCATCAACCATTTTTTCCAAAAATATGTTGCACTTTGGAGTTAAAAGCTTTTTCAATATCAAATTCTTTCTTTTCAGAGAAAAATTGATTTGAAATCTCTACTTTACCAACTTTTTGTTTAAAATTTTCAGCCCTTAATGGTGGAAAATTGACATCATCCATTGGCGGAACTGATGTTTCCAATTTTAACTCAACACGTGGCTCCTCTGATTCATCGCCGGAAAATAGCTCCTCTGATTTTGATGAATCAGAATCATTGCTAGAACTATCATCAGATTTCTTAACAACCCACTTGTGGTTATCAAGATTTTCTTTTCTCTTGTAAAACCTTTTTGAACATTCACCAACCTCAAACTTCGAATTTTTGAAAACTTTGAATTGTTTAGTTGGTGGTTCATTTTCAACCATCTTTTCTTTTAGTTTTTCAGAAACTCCCTGTTTTGTTTGGATTGCCTTTGGACAATTCCTGGCAATCTGACCAAACGTTTTGCATTGAAAACATGTTCTCGTCTCTGTCTTTTGAGCAACTTCCTTCTTCATCTCTTCTTGCTTCTTAGCAAGGAATTCTTTGTTTGTCTGCTTTCTAAACAATTGCTCCTTTTCTTCTTCAGATGATATTCCTGAAACAAACACTGTTTTTGTTTTATAAGTTTTCTAATTTTTATGATTTTTTGGTGGAACAAATCCAAGACCTTTTCTTTTGAAATTACCATTATGGTTCGGTTTCTTTTGAAAACCAGAACCAGAACTGTAACCTCTTTTCTTGTTTTCTCTTTGTTGAACTCTTGAGGTGTACTTTTTAGGTTTTTCAAAAAGATTTACATCTTTTATTTCAGAAATATTAATTTCTGTTAGTTTGAAAACCTTTTTTATCATTTCAGTTTTGACACCTCTTATTGGAAATTCTTCATCAGAATATAATTTGTCAGAATCATTCAAAGTATATACCACTTTGAATGTTTCATCATTAAAATTAGATTTTGATAACAAAAACTCTTTATTGTAAACCCGTTTGTCCTTTTTGACTGGTGACTTTGACTTATCAGACTTTGATTCTGAATTTGAATCTGACTTTGACTCCTCAGTTTCATCGTTATCCAACACCTGATCGACCACTTTCTTTATTAATTCAGACTCATGATCAGTGTCAGACGATGTGAAAGTAACATCAATGTTGTTTGGCAAATTTTCTGTAGACTCAGACTCCCACTGTAAATTGGTTGCTTTTTTTACTCTTTTTGAATTTGGATTTCGTGGAGAATATCCATTTTCAAGTGGGGTGGACACTTGTTGTAACTGGCACTTTGTTTCTTACCAGAAATCTTCACTTCAGTATCCTTCTTCTTTTCAGAAATCTTGTCTTCAGATACTACTTCTTCATCAAAAGCCTTTATGCCTTCAACGGTTGGATAAATCCTGTCAATAACATAAGAAGTACATGAGTAACTTTTTAACAATCTATTAACTCTTTCTGTTTCAATTCTTTGTGTTTCCAATTTCTGTTCCAGAACAGCACACTTCTCGATGTAATTATTCACCACTTTCTGCTTTGTCATGAAAGCTCCTTGAAGTGTCTTCATTGCTGTTGATTGCTCACTGCTTGACTGATTGTACTGATTCATTGCTTTATTCAGAACATCGTAAGATTCTTTCAATCTATTCATGTTATGAATCAAAGTACTGTTTTGCTTCTTCACAGTTTTCACATATCACCAGAATCTTTTGTGCATCAGCTTCAGCTTCAACTGTGAAAACTGGAATGTCTTTCATTTTCTTCCTTATAACTGGAACTTCTTCATCATCACTGCTGACCGGTTTTTTAACTTTCTTCTTTTTCTTTTTAGCTTTTTCATCATCACTGTCACTCTCTTCCATCATTTTTAAATGCTTTTCCATTCTCTTTGCATAATAATCATCATCATTATCACTGTCTTCAGCAACTCTAGCAACAAAAGCTTTGTGATTTGGAGTTTTGTTAGGATCATAGTCATCCCAACTGAAAATTTTCCAGCTAAACCCCTCTGGTAATTTTCATCATCTTGATTTATCAGACATGCTTTGTTATCGGCTGAAACATATTTATCCCAACTGAATTCTTTTGTTGACTTTTTATCATCTTGATTCACCATACAAGCTCTCTTTGATGAATCTTCGATTGTCTTCCTAACATGTGCAGTTTGTGGTTCTTGTTGTTGTTGAGCAACTTGATGATAAATTGCTTTCCGATAGTAATCATTGTTGTTGAACGGATTTTGAGCTCCACTTGCTTCGCGATTTATGCACTCTCTCTTGAAGTGTCCTTTTTCCCTGCAATGAAAACAAGTAACTTTAGATTTATCAAAACCTAAAGTAGAAACATTAGCATCATGGAAATCATCTCTTCCCGTAATTTGTTTAAACTTTTTGGCTCTTCTCAAAACACTCGCCAAACACCACTTTATATCCATCAATTCCATCTCCTCAGCATCGATTTGATCGTAATCCTCTTTTGTCAACATTGGATTCCCGATCCGACCTGCCACTAAACTCTCATATGACTCTAACACAGTCACCAACAAAGACATGTGACTTTTTGCAACCTCCTCAGTGTAATTTTGACCATTTTCAAGATCTAATACCATGTTGCACTGTAATTTCTTTCCGTTCTTTGTTGTTGAAAATTTTGGATCATATGATGGATATGAAGAAAATTCAGTTTTGCTGTTTGATCCTTTAGATGATCCTCCTGATGAACTTTTAGCATTGAAGGCAGTCTCAACCTTTGGTGACATGTTGGTTTTGTCACTAATACCACCTTTGTAATAAAGACTAATATCCTGTTCACCATCAAAATCCTTCATTCTTGAGATCTTCCTCTGTTCCATCTCTTGAGCTTCAAGCTTTTCAATGAACTTGTTTAGTGTCAGATTCCCAAAATCTTTCTTATTTCTCAGCATCATAAGATATGTACCCCAAGTTTCATGTGGCAATGCATCAGCCAACTTTTCTATCAACTCTTCATTACCTTTATTGATGCTCACTCTCTTCATTTGAACTAACAAATTGCAATATCTTTCGATGATCTGCTTTGTGCTCTCAGTTCTCAAACCACGAAATAGATCGAATTCTTTCTTCAAAAGTGATTTCTTGTTTTTAATCATTTCTTTACTTCCAACAAACTTTGATTTTAATGCTTTCCAGATAGAGTATGCACTTCCATTGTGTTGCAATAAAACCAAGATATCTTCCTTCACAGCTTGATGCAATAGACTAATCATCATCTTTTCATTTTTGTATTTCTTTCTATCATCAACACTTAAATCTTTAATAGCAATCTCCTCTTCATCATCATTCAATGGTCTAACATATTTCGTCTCAACACATTCCCAAGCATCCAACTAATTTGCTTGAACCCAATTCTCAAACCGTTCTTCCCAACCTTTATACTCCTCAATGTTTATAAGCTTTGGCGGTTTTTGCATAGTGCCCGTTTCATTTTCCATGTTCAAGTTCTGAGTAACACTAGCCGGAGTAGTCGGGGTAGTAGCAAATGCGTTATAGAATTCCTCTTCCATGTTTCGGTAACAAGTTTCACAAAACTTTGACACTTTCAAGCGAAATCAAACTTTCACATGAAATAACACTCTCAAACGAAATACCTCTTCACACGGAATAAGTTGTTTAAACGAAATACCTTTTTCACACAGAATTACCTGATTTCGTGTGAAATAACACTATTTCAAATGAAATAGTTGATTTCGTGTGAAATACCCAAATGAAATACCAATCTGGTGCGAAATTAGTGATTTCACACGAAATCACTCAAGCGAAATAACAATTTGGTGCGAAATAGCTGATTTCACGCGAAATCAAGATGCTATTTCAAGCGAAATACTGCTGATGTCATCATTCTCGAGCTGTTTTTGCCAAAATTGATTAGGTTTTTGTCCGATTTTAAGTCTGAAACTTTCAAGGGTTTGTTAAAACACTGTTTCACACAATATGTGAGAAAATTAGCCGATTTTAACCGTGAAAAGTTGTTTAATTTTGAAAAGAAGGTGTAGAAATCAGAATTTGCAGCTGAATTGGTAAGAACTCTTCCTCCTGAGCTCTGATACCACTTGTAGGATCGTTTTCTAACCCGAATGAGTCGATCAGAAGAGTTTTTCTCAATACAAAAGGCGGGAACAGACGTATCAAGTTCAATTCAGCTAGATATACACTTTAAACTGTCTTTAGATTGATTTGACAAAGATTTACAGCGAGTAGACACTTCGGCAGCACTTCGGCTCTCAAACCGGAATCTAATTTCGTGCCAAAAGACACAACACTATCTAGTATTTATAGGCATGGTAATTTCGCTTGAACCAGCCCAAGCGAAATCACTTTTCAAACGAAATCAATGATTTCGTGTGAAATGACAAGTGCTGATTTCGTGCGGAATTACAATTTGTAATTTCGTGCGAAATCACCTCTCAAACTATATTTGACATATTTCTCGTATTACGTGCCCTGATCTATCTATATATATACAAGACTCGATACAAGACGAAGTTGACAGACGGATGCACCAACAATATATATATTTTACCTCCAAATATTTATTTGTTTACGTAGTGTTTGACAAACGATAGGTGTTAAAAATAATTATATTTTTAACTTGTCCAAATATGCTACTTATATTATTTTCCAAAAATGAATATAAGTATTTTGTTAAATAATATTTTCAATATTATTTTTGTGCAAGTACACTTAGGAAAGTATACTTATATCTTTATGCAAATACTTGTGTATTTTCCATTATTTGCCAAAAATCAATACTTTGATTTTTAGTACTTTCCAAAATATATTTCCTAAAAATAATATATTTTTAAGACTTGTGTGAAATATATATATATATATATGTATATATATATTGTTATCTTGTAAAACATATATATTTATTCTTGTTATTTTCCGATTTTTGTATCATTCTTACTACTTGGCAGGGGTCTGGGGTTGTGACAGGAGGTGGTATGAGAGCTACAGCCGCTGGTTTAAGCCACTGAAGTGTTCTGCTGACACTTAAATTCTGTGTTAGGAAATAATTCCGTGTAAATATGTATAGTATGTGTTTTGTGTTATTTGACTATTTGTTAGTTTACAGTATGAGTGCGCAAGGTACGTCAGACGCTTATCGTCATATAGTTAGTTCACCTAAAGATGAAGGAACATAATCTCAGCCAAATCCCTCAGGATACTCAGCCGATACTGAGGAAGGGATATTTATATTTAAGGCACAGTCTGAGGAACCCTTCACTTCTAAGAAAAGAAGATGGTTTAATAGGGGAGCACATGAGAGAAGGAAAAGAATGAAGAAATTACAACAACAAAGAGCGATAGTAAAACCCAATAGAAAAGTAAATGCACAAACTCAGGAAGCAGTCATTAGACCACCGTGGGAAGAGGAACTAGATAGACAGTTGGCAGATTTCCATATGCTAGCCACTACAGCAGTAGACTCTAACCTAAACCAAATAACCGAACCGCCACTGTTACCCTTATTCACTGACTAACAAATGCTAGAACCCAACCAGGAAAACCGTTTTCCTATCCCAAATGTTGACCCATATGAGATTCCCAGAATTTCCCCACCAAACCCTATAGCTCAGTATACTGACTTGAATCCTTTAGACCCATTTTTGAACAACGAATCTAATAAGAAACCCATATCCTTACGGACCCCCATACCTCGATACCCTGACCCAGAACCAATACCATTACCATCCTTGAGTGAATAAAATATGCAGGAACTTCGCCAATGGGGTGATGAGTTACTTGAAGAAGGAGATAGAATTCGACAGATAGTAGAAAAGCTTATGCAGAAACATGTTGAGCGTGAAATACATGATTGGATACATGATACCTAGGATAATACCTAAATATATGTGTACTTTTGTATTTTGATAGAATATATATATAGGGTAAGGTTCAGCTACAAAGTCCATTTTTCCTACAAAGTGAACAAAGTCATAAAACACTACAATTTCAGCCATAAAACACACTCAAAACTTACAAATAACAGAGTGAAGATCACTAAAACACAATATCCAAACCCTAACAGTCCATAAAAACTTCAAACACAACATCGTAGAACTATGAATATAAAACACAGCATGATAATCAACATAAAACACAATAACGTTAGTCATTCATTAATCAAAGCCTTATAATCCAAAACACAACACATAACCAACAAATATGGCGTTTTAGTAATCATGCTTTTTGGAGAACTTGCTTTTGGCATCATGCTTTTTGGATAATACAAATCCAAATTCTGCTGGTAAGATGAGTGATTGACTTTGTATGTCTTCTTTAGTTCCAACTCGTGACTCTCGAGTTTCTCAATCAGCAAATCTAATGTCAACTTTTCTGGTGCCTTAATAGTATTTTTCAGCATCAGCGCATAATATCTCCAATCCATCTCGTCAGGCAACGAATCGAACAATTTGTCGATAAGATCTTCTTCAGAATATTTGATATCATGTCTTACTAATTCCAACTTCAGATGACCAAACCTTTCTATCATTTTACAAACTGACTCATTCTTTAAACATCCAAACATATCAAACTCTTTCTTAAGTAGTTTCTTTTTGTTTTTCTTGATTTCTTCACTACCTATACATTTCTTTTCTAACTTTTCCCAAACATCTTTTGCATTTGAATAATCGATCAAGGCAATAATGTCTTCCCGAACGGATTGAAATAACAATGCCACACACTTTTGTTTAGCTACAACTGAATCAATCTCCTCAGCTGCTCTTAAAGTTTCACCATTTTTGTTTCCATTGGCATAACCGTTTTTCAGACTTTTCCAGCTGGGAAATGCGAATGCCATCAACCAATCTTCAAACTTTCTTGACCATCGACTGTATTCCTCGATAGCCATTAGCTTTGGAGGCTTATTGAAAGTTCCAAAGGCGCTTTCAGATTCCCAAGCTTCCTTTTTCTTCTCTTTTGGCTGGTTATCATTCGTATTGCTAGACGAAGAATCATCGTTTCTAGAATCTCCAGCGAATGCATACATATCGCTAAACGGGTTCAAGAAAATGTCATCCATCTTGAATGTACCTACAAAATCAACAAATACTTAGAAAATTTTTGATTTTGCAAAATGACAGATTCAAACGGAATCTATTCAAGCTTAATGGTTCAAACGGTATAGTTTTTCTAATGAAATGGCTCTTCTCAAACGAAATATGTTATTCCGTTTGAGACAACACTAATCAAGTTTCAAACGAAAACTAGTTTCAAACGTGATGACACTTTCAAACTTGATGTCAATTTCAAACTTGATGTCACGTTCAAACTTGATGTCAATTTCAAACAGGAACCACTTTCAAACTTGAAGCCAGTTTCAAACAGGAACCACTTTCAAACTTGAAGACAGTTTCAAACGGGAAGTGTCATTTTCAAACTGGAGGGTGTCAGTTTCAAACGGGAAGTGTCATTTTCAAACTGGAGGGTGTCAGTTTCAAACGGGAAGTGTCATTTTCAAACTGGAGGGTGTCAGTTCAAACTAGATGACATCAGAATTTCGCGAACATTTTCAAACGGCCAGGTTGATTTCGATCAGTTTTAAGTCGAATTATGGTTCAAAACTTTCAAGGATTTGTTATCTATATGTTTCGCCTGTTATGTGAACGTTTTAGACCATATTAAACATGAAATATGTCCGAATCAGAAAAATATGAAAGAAAGTGAGTAGAAGATAGAAAATCCGGTAGAATCAAGCTGAATTTGGTATGAACTCCTTGTCCTGAGCTCTGATACCACTTGTTGGATCGTTGTCTTGACCCTAAAAGTCAGTTAAGGTAGTTCATCTTCAAATACGAGGGCGGAATCAACGTAAACGAAGTCTAAAACAACTTGTATCCTTTTAACTTTCTTTATATTACTGATTGTGAGCTTTTACAATGTATTCTGACAAAAATCCGGCAGCACCTTCGCTCACACACACATACATGACCGTTTGAAATGAACATAGCACACTCCTATTTATAGTAGTGACCCTCTAGTTTGAAGGTGACACAGCCTGCTTCAAACTAGACCCTGTTCAAACTAGACCCTGTTCAAACTAGACCCTGTTCAAATGGTCAGCTTTGACATAAGACTCAATAAGACGTAGTCAGCAGACATTCAGTGCACCAACAGACTCCCCCTTGGATGTTGACGAAGTCTTCGGCGTCAAGTCTTTAGTCTTTGTCTCTTTCCAAATTTTGTCATTGTAAAGCTCCTTCTTCACAGGTTCAGGAACTCAATCTAGCTCCATCTTCAATCTCCCCTTTGACTGTTGATCCAGAACTCTTACTCCCCCTTTCGCAGACTCCCCCTCTCAATATGCTAGAATCTGAGATATCTGGCTCAAGCTTTGACAAAAAGCTTCCGTTGGGAATAATAAAGTCCAAACCTGTTACTCAACCAATAACCATTACAATTCTATCTTTTCAACAATAAATCACAAACTCAATCAGTTTTAGCAATCCACTCAAGTATTCAGGTCCAAGTTAATGACCCTGATCACTTGATTAATCTACCAAGTCCAATTTAATGACCTTGGTTGATCTTTTGACAAAACAAACTGATTTTGAAAACAACAATTTCAAACATTTTCTGAATATAACAAGTATCAAGTTAATGAACTTGTTTTTGACTTTCCAATAAAAACAAACTCCATCAAAGTAGGCTCTCCTCATTCTTCAGTCCAGAATCTCCTGCATCTGCTTCAAACATTTGAGAATCCAACAATCAACTCTCCACTCTGGTTTGTCGGAAAATAAAGCAGAAATAAAATCTTTTTGGATTTTATAAAGTGTTCTAAACTAAGAAAATGAAATACAGAAAACTTAAATTGCAGAAAGTAAACAAAATAAACTATTTACAAACAAAATTTTTGGTGAGCGTGTCAGGGAATCATATCAGCTATCAGACAAATCACAAGTACCATTAAGCTTTAATTACATACTCAGAATTAAACAATTCGCGTAGATTGTCGATATACTGATCCACTTAAATTCTCACACAAATTTCAATCTGTCCAGGATACGGATTTAGTGTTTTAAAGACTTAAACTTATACGTGTGTCCCACCTCTTGAATATACTCCCGTATCCAGATCCCGATATTCAGTCTTACAGGCAATTATGACACAAATGATATCTGTAGGGGTTAATAAATTATGAAGAATCATGAGAGCTCAGGTCAGAACTACCGTTCAGCAGAGAGATCATGACTCAACTTATGGGTGTGTCCCCTTTAGAGGATCTTTTTTACAACAGCATTGCTAAGCAATTTTATTGTCTTATCATATATGCTGAGGGTGATGCTATGTTTCAAGCATTTGCAGAAAGTATTATTCGAGGACTAGGTCAGAACTACCGTTCAGCAAAAGTCCTGGAATAATACCCCAGACATCATTGAGTATAAAAACCTAGTATATCAGAAAAAGGAATCTTTCAAACGAGATTTCAGGGGTTACCTATATATCCAAGTAGTGTTCCCCACGAAATAAGCAAGTAAGATTTAGGTTTATATCCCGAACAAACTTACTAAATGTGCAAAAACCTATCGACTCATCATCAGCGAGACTGTTTAACCTTTTAAACATTCCATTTCTTTAGCATACCATGATTGTCAAGCCGATGTACTATCATTTTCCCTTTTTACACAAGCTCTTTTCTGGTTTTCTATTGTTTTTGGATTTTGAAAAATATCTCATGTTTTTGTATTTTTGTCATTTTTTATTGTTTTTGTATTTTCTGAAATATTTACCCTATACCTCCCCCTAAATACCAAAACATGTAAAAAATCGACAAACCATTGCAGATTGTTTCTCGTCTTCATCCGCAACAGTACTCTCATCAACGCCCACAATTCCATCCAACACCGAAAGAAGCTTCATACCATTCAGTTTTAACAAATATTTAAACCGATTTTTATCAAAAGCTTTGGTATGTAAATCAGCTTTCTGTTCGTCAGTGTGGATTTTCTCAATTCGTATCAACTTTTTCTTAAAACAATCACGAATAAAGTGATGACGAATTTCTATGTGTTTAGTTTTAGCGTGATGTACTGGATTCTTTGTTATATTTATTGCGGCCTCATTATCAACAAAAAGAGGTGTGTTAAGAAACTGCAAACCGTAGTCGCGCATCTGTTGCTGTATCCACAGGATCTGAGAGCAGCAACTGCTAGCAGAAACGTACTCCGCTTCACATGTAGATAGCGCCACAGACGTTTGTTTCTTACACTGCCAGGTAACCAATCTAGGTCCAAAGAACTGGCATCCTGCAGTTGTTGATTTGGAATTTACTTTGCAGCATCCGAAATCCGAATCGGAATATCCTTCGAGCGTAAAGTCGCCTTTCCTAGGATACCACAACCCCAATGAAGGAGTTCCTTTCAGGTAGCGCAATATCCTCTTCACAATGATCATATGCGAAGCTCTCGGGTTAGATTGAAATCTTGCTGCGAGGCACGTTGGGTACATGATATCAGGACGTGAAGCAGTTAGATACATCAAAGAACCTATCATGGAACGGTAGAACGTTTCATCAGCCCTGTCTCCGGTGAGATCTGGGTGAATCCCATGATTTGTTGCAAGTGGGGTAGCAGCTGGAGTAGAACCTGACATCCCGAATTTCTCCAAGATATTATGAACGTACTTCGATTGATGAATGAAAATTCCCTCAGGAAGTTGTTCAACTTGTAATCCCAGAAAGAATTTCATCTCCCCCATTGATGACACTTCGAACTTTTGCTTCATCACTGATTCAAAGTCTTTACATAGACTTTCATTCGTTGACCCAAAGATTATATCGTCCACATAAATCTGAACTATCAGAAGATGACCGTCGACCTCTTTAGTGAAGAGAGTGGCATCCACTTTTCCACGAATGAACTTGTTGGCTAGTAGGTGTTGAGACAAAGTCTCGTACCAAGCTCTCGGGGCCTGGTGTAAACCATACAACGCTTTGTCCAATAAGTAGACCTTGTTTTTGTGGATTGGATCGGTGAAGCCCGGCGGCTGTCCGACATAAACCTCCTCTTTGACCTTCCCATAAAGAAACGCCGATTTTACATCTAACTGATATACTTTGAAGTTCTTCCAAGACGCAAATGCAAGGAAAATTCTGATTGCTTCTAATCGTGCTACAGGAGCATAGACTTCTGTAAAATCAATTCCCTCCTGTTGACTAAAGCCCTGAACAACGAGTCGAGCTTTGTTCCTCACAACAACCCCTCTGTCGTCTCTCTTACACTTAAATACCCATTTCGTATTGATTTTCCTATGACCATCCGGCAAATCAACTAACTTCCACACTCCCAATTTCTCGAATTGACTAAGTTCCTCCTGCATTGCATTGACCCAAGAATCTTCAGTAAGTGTCTCTTTGTAAGTTCTTGGTTCAACCTACGAAATAAAACAAGTCAATGAGAATTCAGTTTGCAAAGGAGCAACTTTTGTATAAAAACATGTAAGCCCTTTATCAATCTGTCTTCGAGTGCGAACGCCTGTCTGCAATTCTCCTATGATCAACTCCTCTGGATGATATGAAAAAGTTCGCGGCATCACTTCGCTTGGAACATCTACATTGCCCTCCAGATTAGTAACATTCTGTTCTGCATCTTGTTCACCAACTTGGTTTGTTTGACTTGAAATCTGAATTTACTCCCCCTAAGAATCTGAAGCACCATGATCAAAGACTGGCATGTTTTCAGTTTCTTGATTATCATTCTGTGCCGACTGATTATCTTGAGCAACTTCATTCTGTTGGACATCATCATATTCACCAGCATTACTCGGACCTGCTTCATCGTCATTTGAAGTTTCCTGAGGTCGCCTCGAATACCCAGCTGGGAACCTTAGCTGTGACTCGTATTCACGCAAAATATCCAACTCATCAAAGAAATCTTCATCATCCTCTGATTCTTCTCTCATGTCAAACGAATCCCAAAGTTTGTCATAATGATAACGCCGTGAATCTCCAGGATTCTGCGGTGGCATAGTATAACCTTGACATTCAACATTTGCAGCTTCAATAATCCGCTTCTCACTTGGAACGAAGACACGTCGCATCGGATTTGCATAACCAACAAATATTCCCTCAATGCTCTTCGGACCAAACTTTCCATGAGACTCTATAACAGTACAGGGTGACCCGAACGGTTCTAGATACTTCAAATTCGGTTTGCGGTTATTGATTAGCTCAAAACATGTTTTGTTGAACTTCTTGACAGTGAGAACCCTGTTGAGCGTATAGCATGCGGCGGAAACAGCTTCAGCCCAAAAATTTATCGGTAACTTTGAATCTGCAAGCATAGTTCTAGCCGTCTCGATTAGTGTCCGGTTTTTGCGTTCTGCGACTCCATTCTGCTGCGGAGTGTACGGAGCACTAAACTCATGCAATATACCTCTTTCATCACAAAATTCTTCCATCTTGCTATTCTTGAATTCAGTACCATTGTCACTACGAATTCTTTTGATACGCCTTTGGTACAAATTCTCAATTTTTCTGAACAATGCCATCAAACTGTCAAACGTTTCATCTTTCGTTTTCAAGAAAGAAACCCACGAAAATCTGGAATAATCATCAGTAACGACCAAACAGTAGTAATCTCCTGTAATACTTTTTACATTCACAGGACCAAACAAATCCATGTGAAGTCTTTCCAGAGGTCTCAAAACTGAATTGACTTGCTTTGTAGGGTGTGACTTTTTCTTCTGCTTGCCTTTGACACAGCTAATGCACTCCCCTTCCAGATGAAAACCTTTGACATAAACTCCAAGAACCAAATCGTTGTGCACCAAGTGATTCATCTTCCTTAGGTGAATATGCCCCATCTTGCGGTGCCACAATCTCGATTCTTTCTCAGTTGCTCTAGAAACAAAACAATGTGCTTGACCAGTTGTTGTAGTTGCTACACTCATGTCTAACACATATAAATCATTCACTCTAGGTGCCCGCATAATAATCCATTCTTCAGGGATAACAAATCCTGGTTTCAATATCAAACATTCTTTGTCTGTGAAGTGAGTAGTATACATATTGTCACAAATCTGCGAGATACTCAGCAATTTGTTCTCCAGCTCAGTGATGTAGTTAACTCTTTCAAACGTCACAATCCCATTGGATAACGTTCCTTCACCAATAATTCTACCACCTTCATGACCAGCAAATCCCACATAACCACCATTGATATTTCTCACATCATACAGCAACGCAGTCTTCCCTGTCATATGACGAGACGCTCCACTATCCATGATCCATCTGGATACAAAATTTGGAAGATCCTGCACATAACAAACTACGACTTAAACCACTTCAAGAAAGATGCCGATTCATGCTTCGCTATCCAGGAAGCTCCGGCAATTCAAACTGCTTAGTTGAACATGGTGTCCACCCAGGCCTCATCAGCCTTGGGTGTAACCTTGACTCTCGCAATTTGAATTTTGAAATTTTCAGCCTTCAAGGGTGGAAAATTTGCATCATAATCAATTTGAATTGAATCCTCAGAAGGTGAAATCTTTTTCTCACTCTTTGGTTTCCAAACTTGTTGAGATAATGCAATCCGCTTGTAAAATTTGTCATTTTTAGTTACCAATTTCTTTACAAGTTCATTTTTCACTTTGGTGTTGTCATTTTTCACATTCTTTTTCTCAACAACGATTGGTGTTTTACCCTTCACATCAACTTTCTTCTTTTGTCTCTCAACAACTTCAGTCTTAGGCTTGGAGTTGGTGCAATTTCTTGCAATGTGACCAACTTTGTTACATCTAAAACATGTACGAGTATCAACAACTCGACTTGTGCCTTCAGACTGAGGTTGTGAGGCCCTCTTCTTAAAGAACTCTTCATTTGATTTTGAAAAAATCTCTTTCTCTTCATCAGCAAGTGAACTTGAACTATTCACAAACACCTTCTTTTCAGCAAACCTCTTGTTTTGAAAACTCTTTTTCTGATAACTCTTACCACCCCGATAACCACCCGACCAATTGTTTCGATTGTTATTATTAAAACGTGATGGATTAACATATTTCTTGTAGTATGATTTATCTTTCTCAAAACTCATTTTTCTCTTTGTTTGACTCAGATTGTTCACTTCTGACAACTCAACTTCAACTAACTTGAAAACGTTTGTCAACTTTTTCACATTAACATTCTCAATGGGAAACTCAGAATCCGAATACAATTTATCAGATCCAGCCATCTTGTACATCACAAGACCCGGTTCATCACTTAAATTGTTTTTGGATTTTGGTTTCTGAATGTACTTGTCCAAGAAACACCCATCTTCCTCAGTAGTGTCACTATCCATTTTTAGCACATTTTCAACAACACCTTTTACAATATCATTTTGGACACTATCGTCATTGGAAGATGTGAACGTTACATCAATGTTCTCCGGAAGTTTAACTTCACTTTCTTCCTCAATTTCAACCAACCCAGATTGCTTTTTCGTGTAGTTATCAAGAACAGGTGGTGGAACTTGATGAAAACCCACCCCAGTTCCATCAGAATACACATCTTCGCCTGCATTGTCTTTCCCGATGGGTTTGGGAATAATGTGTTGCAACACAAAGCTTGCGGAGCTGTAACTGTTAAGCTTCAACTGGATTCGCTCATTTTCAATTTCAACCTCTTGAAATTTAAGTTTCAGTTTAGCGATTTCATCCAGTTGTTGGTTGATTTATTCTTCTTTTACTCTAAGCACTGCTTTTAGGTGTTCATTTTCTTTATAAGTTTTAGCATTTCGATCATCATTATCTTTCATTGTGCTTTTGAGTTTTTCAAACTTCTCAGAAATCTGACGGTTTTCAAGAATCAACTTTTCATTTTCATGTTTAATTTTGTCATGATCAATTTTATCATTTTCAATTTTGCTAGTTAATTCTCTTATCCATTCAGTTGAAGCTTTAACTGTTTTGTCACGATCAAGAATCTGATTCTCAACGCTTCTGACCTTTGCTGTCAGATCATCAACTTTCTTACCGTTGAGATACGTGACTGTGCTACAAAATTTGCACTCTTTGTTGCAATTTTTGCAATCAGCATTTCCATCAATTTTCTTACCTGACGCATTTGTTGACAAGTTTGAACTGACCTGGCTTTTTGACTCAGACACGGAGTTAGAGTCTACCTCAAGTGCCTTAGCAGCCAGCACTTTGTCAGCCATTTTTCATAGGTTCTCTGCAGTCAACTCCTGCGTTATGTCAATAACTCCAGTATCAATCTTCTTTGATTTTTCCTGCTCTTCTTTCTCCTTTCTCTCTTTCTCTTCTTTCTCTTTCTCGTCTCTAGTTCCCCACCATTTATTCTGCCAATAATCATCCTCTTCTTTGTACTGCTGAATTATGGCTTCGATATCAAGCGTTTTGTCATCGATCACAATATTTCCATATTCATCAAGATAACACTCCCTGTCCGGATCCCATCTATTTGCTCTTCTCGCTTCCAGAAAGATACGAGATATTCTAATTATTTTGTTTTCAGCAATCATTTTTCTGTATTGATATTTCTGCTCTTCAGTTCTATCGTCTTTCCACGGAATAGGATCGTTGTTTTTCGCCATGAATGCGTAACCAACCGCATCTTCTTCTGGTAGAACCTCTTGACTCCAATCATAACCTTCGTCATCATAAATCACCGCAAGAGCTCTAGATTTCTCTTTGTTGTCTTCAACGTGCTTCAATCTAGGCGGCTCAGATTTATTCTGGTGATAAATTGCCTTCTTGTAATAATCATCTCTGAAAGGGTTCTCCGACTCATCAGCATAAGCGTTTCTGCATTCTCGTTTGAAGTGACCTTTCTGCTTACACTTGAAACATGTCACCTTGGACTTATCGAACCCCAGCTTAGTAGATGGACCACCAATTGTCTTCATGCGGTAATTTCCATGAAACGCTGTGCTCGACGAACAGCATTGGTCATAGCCCAACGAATATCGATCAGCTCCATTTCCTCAGGATCAATCTGATCATAATCTTCTTTCGTCAGATTGGTGTTGCCTATCTTCCCAGCTACTAACCCTTCATACGATTCCAACACTGATGCTAGGAAGATCATCTGCTGTTTGGCCGACTCCTCATCAAAATTCTGAGCATTCTTCAAGTCTATTGCAATGTTGCATTGAAAACGATTCTTTGCATCAGAATGACTTGCAGATGATGAAGATCCACTGTGATAACCACTGTGACTTCCACTGCTTTGACCACTTTGACTTTCTTTGCTTGCTGTGGACACATTTTCAACAGAAAACGAAGTCTTTGGAGAACTTGCTTTTGGCATCATGCTTTTTGGATAATACAAATCCAAATTCTGCTGGTAAGATGAGTGATTGACTTTGTATGTCTTCTTTAGTTCCAACTCGTGACTCTCGAGTTTCTCAATCAGCAAATCTAATGTCAACTTTTCTGGTGCCTTAATAGTATTTTTCAGCATCAGCGCATAATATCTCCAATCCATCTCGTCAGGCAACGAATCGAACAATTTGTCGATAAGATCTTTTTCAGAATATCTGATATCATGTCTTACTAATTCCAGCTTCAGATGACCAAACCTTTCTATCATTTTACAAACTGACTCATTCTTTAAACATCCAAACATATCAAACTCTTTCTTAAGTAGTTTCTTTTTGTTTTTCTTGATTTCTTCACTACCTATACATTTCTTTTCTAACTTTTCCCAAAGATCTTTTGCATTTGAATAATCGATCAAGGCAATAATGTCTTCCCGAACGGATTGAAATAACAATGCCACACACTTTTGTTCAGCTACAAATGAATCAATCTCCTCATCTGCTCTTAAAGTTTCACCATTTTTGTTTCTATTGGCATAACCGTTTTTCAGACTTTTCCAGCTGGGAAATGCGAATGCCATCAACCAATCTTCAAACTTTCTTGACCATCGACTGTATTCCTCGATAGCCATTAGCTTTGGAGGCTTATTGAAAGTTCCATAGGCGCTTTCAGATTCCCAAGCTTCCTTTTTCTTCTCTTTTGGCTGGTTATCATTCGTATTGCTAGACGAAGAATCATCGTTTCTAGAATCTCCAGCGAATGCATACATATCGCTAAACGGGTTCAAGAAAATGTCATCCATCTTGAATGTACCTACAAAATCAACAAATACTTAGAAAGTTTTTGATTTTGCAAAATGAAAGATTCAAACGGAATCTGTTCAAGCTTAATGGTTCAAACGGTATAGTTTTTCTAATGAAATGGCTCTTCTCAAACGAAATATGTTATTCCGTTTGAGACAACACTAATCAAGTTTCAAACGAAAAATAGTTTCAAACGTGATGACACTTTCAAACTTGATGTCAATTTCAAACTTGATGTCACGTTCAAACTTGATGTCAATTTCAAACAGGAACCACTTTCAAACTTGAAGCCAGTTTCAAACAGGAACCACTTTCAAACTTGAAGACAGTTTCAAACGGGAAGTGTCATTTTCAAACTGGAGGGTGTCAGTTTCAAACGGGAGGTGTCATTTTCAAACTGGAGGGTGTCAGTTTCAAACGGGAAGTGTCATTTTCAAACTAGAGGGTGTCAGTTCAAACTAGATGACATCAGAATTTCGCGAACATTTTCAAACGGTCAGGTTGATTTCGATCAGTTTTAAGTCGAATTATGGTTCAAAACTTTCAAGGATTTGTTATCTATATGTTTCGCCTGTTATGTGAACGTTTTAGACCATATTAACCGTGAAATATGTCCGAATCAGAAAAATATGAAAGAAAGTGAGTAGAAGATAGAAAATCCGGTAGAATCAAGCTGAATTTGGTATGAACTCCTTGTCCTGAGCTCTGATACCACTTGTTGGATCGTTGTCTTGACCCTAAAACTCAGTTAAGGTAGTTCATCTTCAAATACGAGGGCGGAATCAACGTAAACGAAGTCTAAAACAGCTTGTATCCTTTTAACTTTCTTTATATTACTGATTGTGAGCTTTTACAATGTATTCTGACAAAAATCCGGCAGCACCTTCGCTCACACACACATACATGACCGTTTGAAATGAATATAGCACTCTCCTATTTATAGTAGTGACCCTCTAGTTTGAAGGTGACACAGCCTGCTTCAAACTAGACCCTGTTCAAACTAGACCATGTTCAAATGGTCAGCTTTGACATAAGACTCAATAAGACGTAGTCAGCAGACAATCAGTGCACCAACAGTAATAGATGCATATATATAGATATATGAAAAAGAGTAAAAGTCGCAATGTTCGACGATTTTGATCAAAATAATGAGAATAACGGAAACCAATTAGATAACAGTGCCATCCAACATATAGTAGCACAAGGAATTATAGGTGCTATGCCTTATATTATCAAGACTGTTAAGGAAGCAGAAAATAATAAATCTGCAAATGGAAGTAAACGGCAACACACTGAACCAAGTCACAGTGTGAACGATAACAGACCTATATACCAAGCTCCAATTCCTAAAAGAAGAAGAACCGCTTTTTACAGTTGTTCTTATAAAGAATTCTTGGCCTGCAAACCAATAGAATTCTCAGGCAATGAAGGAGCCATTGCGACCTTACGTTGGATAGAAAAGACAGAAGCAGTCATAAAAATAAGTAAATGTGCAGAAGAAGATAAGATTATGTTTGCTTCTAATCTTTTAAAAAATACAGCCTTAGAATGGTGGAATACTATTCTCCAGTCTAGGGGAAGTGACAGAGTTTATAGAATGGAATGGACTAATTTTAAAGAAATAGTCGAAAGAAAATTCTGTCCTCCTCATGAGAAGGAACAAATCGCCACTAAGTTCCTAAATCTTAGAATGACTTGGATAGACTGCAAAGGTTATTCTACCATATTCTTCGAATATGCCATAATAATGCCAACCTTAGCCTCACCTGAATCAGTGTTAATCTCCTGTTACTTTTGGGGATTAATTAGCGAGATTACACACGTAGTCAAGGCAGCTAGACCACAAACCATAGAAGAAGCAGTAGAACTAGCCAATACCCTGACTGATGAATTGGTACGCACTCAAGAAGAAAACCAGAGAAAGAACTTAGCTCAGAAACTTACCCAAGAATTTAAGTACCGTGGAAAAGGTACAGGTTCTTCCTCTACACCCTACTGTAAGTATTGCAAAAGGAAGCACTCTGGAAGATGCTCCCTATATTGCAACTTTTGAAAAATGTCTGGACACCAGGAATAAAACTGTAGGAAGAAACCTAGCAATAGGATATGCTACAATTGTGGAGAAACTGGGCACATTAGACCGAACTGTCCGAAACTAGCTCTAGCAGCAACCAACAAAGCTAAGATAGCTGAAGGACCCAAGAAGAATGCCAGAGCATTTGTTCTGACAGCTGAAGAAGCTAAGATGATTCCAAATGTGATCGCTGGTGTGTTTTTAGTTAACGACATTTTTGCCAAAGTATTATTTGACTCTGGTGCAAACCAAAGTTTTTTTAATATATCTTTCTACAAACTTCTCGACCAACCCTTAACCAAACTTCCACAAGAGTGTCTGGTAGAGACGGCAAACGGAGAATCCACTAAGATAAGTGAAATCTTGCAGGGAGCAAGAATATAAATCCCGAACCATCATTTCTTTGCTAACCTTTACCCAATTAATCTAGCCGGATTCGATGTTGTATTAGGAATGGATTGGTTGGTAGCCAATAGTGCCAGTATTTTATGTGATCAAAAGTTAGTACAAGTAAGTACACCAAGTGGTAAAAAGATCACAATCAAAGGAGATAAGCCAACCAAGTCGACAAAGTTCATCTCTGTGATGAAAGTTGCAAGTTATGAAAGGAAATGAGGAATAGTATATATGATTTCTTTAATCATTAATACTAAAGGAAAAGAATTAAAAGATACTCCCATAATATCTAAATTCTCAGATGTTTTTCCAGAAGAGTTACCTGGATTACCGCCTGATAGAAAGGTTGAATTTAGAATTCACCTAATTCCAGGGACGACACCAATTGCCAAAACACCATATCGATTAGCACCAACGGAGATGCAGGAATTGAAGGAACAATTGGATGAAAGTCTTGAGAAAGGTTTTATACAACCAAGTTCATCACCGTGGGGAGCACCGGTGTTATTTGTTAAGAAGAAATATAGATCGATGCGTATGTGCATTGACTACCGAGAATTAAACAAGATTACGATTAAGAATCGGTACCCATTACCGAGAATCGATGACCTATTCGATGAACTTCAAGGAGCTCGATTCTTTTATAAGATCAATTTACGCCCAGGTTATCATCAACTGAAAGTATAGGAAGAGGATATTCCTAAAACTGCTTTCAGAACAAGGTACGGTCACTATGAATTTACCGTCATGCCATTTGGTTTAACCAATGCCCCAGCCGCATTTATGGACATGATGAACAGGATATGTAAACCATACCCGGATAAATTCATAATTATCTTTATAGATGATATTCTAATTTACCCTAAGAGTAAAGAGGAACATGCAGCGCACCTGCATACACTTCTGACATTATTGAGAAAAGAGAAGCTTTATGCTAAATTCTCAAAATGTGAATTCTGGTTACAAGAAGTGCAATTCCTTGGACATCTGATTAATCATGAAGGAATTCATGTGGATCCCACAAAAATCGAGGCGATTGCTAAATGGAAAGTCCCTGAGTCGCCAACAGAAGTACGAAGTTTTCTTGGACTGGCAGGATATTATAGACGGTTTGTCCGAGATTTCTCTAAAATAGCCATTCCATTAACCAAACTGACCTGCAAATCAGTTAAGTTTGAATGGAGACTAAAACTGGAAGAAGCTTTTAGGATTCTTAAGCAAAGATTAACCAACGCACCCATACTCCCATTACTAGAAGGAACTGAAGACTTTATAGTCTATTGTGATGCGTCAAATTTAGGATATGGATGTGTGTTGATGCAACGTCAAAAGGTTATAGCTTATACCTCTAGACAACTTAAGAAACATGAAGAGAATTACACAACCCATGATCTAGAGTTAGGAGCCATAGTTTTTGCCCTTAAGATTTGGAGACACTATTTATATGGAAATAAATTTTTTGTCTTCACAAATCATAAGAGTTTAAGATATAATTTTGGGAAAAAAGAATTAAATATGAGACAGAGACACTGGATGGAAGTTATTAGTGATTATGATTGTGATATCAAGTATCATGCTGGAAAGCAAATGTAGTAGCTGATGCTTTAAGTTGAAACTATCATGAAAAGCCGAAACGAGTACATTCTCTCAGATTAAATCTACAAGTAGGTTTAAATGATCAAATTAGAGAAGTACAGGAAATAGCGTTGAAGGACGATGCTGAAGGTTTAAAAGGAATGATTAAGGAATTAGGACAAGGAACAGATGGAATTTGGAAGTTCCATAAGAAAAGAATGTGGATACCTAAACAAGGAAACCTATGCCACAGAATTCTAGAAGAAGCTCATAAGTCTAAGTATACGATACATCCTAGAAGTGATAAGATGTATCAAGATCTAAGAAAGAATTTCTGGGGGATAGGAATGAAAAAGGGTATAGCCTACTATGTTGCTAAATGTCTAACCTGTTCACAAGTTAAAGCTGAACATCAGAAACCCTTAGGATTATTACAATAGTTTGAGATGCCAATATGGAAATGGGAATTGATAACAATGGACTTTGTTACTAAATTACCCAAGACAAGAAAAGGAAATGATATCATCTGGGTGATTGTAGACAGATTGACCAAATATGCTCATTTCTTTCCAATGAAGGAAACTTTCAGTATGGAACAGTTAGCTAAGTTATATGTAAATGAAATAGTTTCATTACATGTAATTCCTTTATCTATTGTATCTGATTGAGATAGTCGTTTTACTTCTCATTTTTCGACAAGTTTCCAAAAGGCGAAGGGAACCAGGTTAAATCTAAGCACAGCTTATCATCCACAAACGGGCGGATAAAGTGAAAGGACAATACAAACCATGGAAGATATGTGTAATTGATTTCGGAGGAAATTGGGACGATCATTTACCATTAATAGAATTTTCCTACAATAACAGCTATCATACAAGCATAAATGCTGCACCATTTGAAGCACTTTATGGACGAAAGTGCCGAACTCCAGTCTGTTGGGCAGAAATTTGAGAAAAGCAACTATCTGGACCTGAGATAGTGCAAGAAACAACGGATAAGATAATACAAGTCAAGGTAAGACTAAAAGCAGCACGAGATCGACAAAAGAGTTATGCAGATAACAGACGGAAACCTTTAGAATTTCAAGTAGGAGATAAGGTATTATTAAAAGTTTCTCCATGGAAATGAGTAGTCAGATTTGTTAAAAGGGGAGAGCTAAGCCCCAGGTATGTTGGACCTTTTGAGATTATTCGGAGAACAGGACCCGTAACTTATCAGCTACAACTGCCAGAGGAAATGGCAGGAATACATGATGTGTTTCATGTATGTAATCTCAAAAAGTGTTTAGCAGGCGAATCATTAGTGATACCTCTTAAGGACATAGAGGTAAACGAGAAACTTAAGTTTATCGAGAAACCCGTTCAGATTGAAGATAGAAATATCAAGAATCTCAAACACAAGAGACTAGTTCTGGTCAAAGTGAAATGGGATTCCAAGAGAGGACCAGAATACACTTGGGAACTCGAGTCAGAGATAAAGAGGAAATACCCACACCTGTTCTAGTAAGACCTCGAGGACGAGATCTAAAACAAGGTGGGGATGATATAACAACCCCCCTAGAACCCTTAAAGTGACCCTAAAACATTCCTCATATACACTGTATGCGAGAAACGAGCCCGAAATACCCTTGTATTTACAAAAATCAAGAAAAACAAAGTTTAGGAGTCGCTCGCGGGGCGCAACCCCCTTGCTTTGTCTTTCGCGGGCCGCGGCTGGCTTGGAGTGCCGATCAAGGCATACCACCACATGTCTGATGACTTGGCGACCCTACACGCTGACTCAGCAAGGCTATAAATGACACGCACTCTCTCGCGGGCCACGAGAGAGTTAGTCTTGGTCTTCACGGGCCGCGAGCCGCCATAGATCAGGCCTATACATTGAGGTGATCGGCTCATTTGTTCAGTCGTTCAGAAATCAAATTCTCTCTCACACTTTCTGTAGGAAATTATTACCCGGGCATAATACCCCTCTAAAAGCGAAGCTCTGCCTCGTTGTAAGTATAATAACCCTGCTATTACCCTACACGATCGATCTAGGGCTCCGTAACGCATGTCAAGGCTCTTCCTGACTCAGTCGTTGGAGTTCTATCTCGTGTTACACTAGATTGATCTAGGATTTCGTAATGCATGTCAAGGCTTTGCCTGACTCAGTCATTGGAATTCTGTCTCGAGTTGTATGGTTAATGTGAATTGCGTCATTTTACTAACACGTGTGCATTGTTTAATTTTAATAGATAATGACCAAGAGAATCACCAGGAAGCTATAGTAGTATCACCTAAGTCAACAAGTAAGTACATTCACTTTTCTCACTATTTGTGAGTAAATTTTCTTTTATAAACTCTTTTTGTGAGTCAAAATGTTTTACCAAAACCTCAAATGTTTTCAAGTACGATTACAGTGATTAAGTCTTTGTATTCTACAATTACTGCCGGTATGTTGGGGTTTTGTATACAAAATGTGAAAGACGTTACCATTTGACAAAGAGTTAGCCAGTGAGTAATATGACCCACAAGTCTGGTGTTGATAGTACTGAATGAGTAATTGTGTAGATATAAACATTGTAATCGCCCTTAATACTGTAATGTGTAACAACTGATGCTTCACAAAATGGAATGTACTTGCCAGTATTTCTTGCTGATAAAACCTTTTTAAAATGCGTTTCAGGTAACAAAATGTGAAAGGCAATAGAAGCCAGCTGGAGAGCACTGAAGGCTTGGAAAAGTGGATATAAAAGTTACATAAATAAAAAAGGAGTTTTATTTTCAATAATTAGGGTAAATGTATTGTCAAATGAACGTGGGTTTTTATCCCAATGTTTTATTATTATAAAAGTTTGGTGTTTTAATCTGATAAAAATATTTCCTAACTACGGTCCTGATGTATTCCGCTGCAAAGTAATAAACACCGATACCACCATCTATCTGATCTCGCGGCACCCACTTCTGGGTAGGGGTTGGGGGTTGCGACAAATAAGGATATCTCAATGAAGTCACCAAGCAAGGTATATTTGAACTTTAAGGATGCTCGGTGTACAACTCGGGGAAGAGGTGTGAAGCTCCGACCCCGGGTGGGAACACCACCCCCCCAGTTTTGAGGAAGATTTTTTCACCAGGAAACGAGGGCCTCTCACCGAACAACGGGGAAAATGGGTACTTGTTTTTTGTATATTTTTTTTTTCATTTTCTATTTATATTATATAAACACTGATTTTTTAAAATTTTAAATATTTTATACTAAAGATTTTTTAATTATCTAAATACCAATTTATCATTTATAAATTATCCAAAAAATATGCATATTTTTTCTAACGGTTACTATTCCAAAGACTATTTTTTTCTAATGGTTATTGTTCCAACTGCTATTTTTTCAGACAGTTATTGTTCCAACGACTATTTTTTCAAACTTTTATTGTTCCAACAACTATTTTTTCATATAAATACACCATTTCGTTTTACATCCCACATTTGCACCTCCCATTTGAGAAATCACTACAACTACCAAACTAATTCAAAGAGATGGGTGGTGGTTATAACCCAAGTGGTGCGGCCGGACCGTCAAATCCTAGGCGATCATCTCGTCGCCGTTCGAACCCTCAACCTGCTCCATCAAACCCACCATGGACAGTAGTCTACCCACCTTCTGCAACAGTCAACCTACCTCCTGCAACAATCTACCCACCTCTTGTAGCTAGGCCACAATGATTACCCCATCTAATCTTTTTAACCATTCACTTCCACAAGATGATGATTGGGATGGTATCATAGAAGAGAAAGCAAATTTGGTGTATAACTACACTATGGCACAACGCCAATTTGATCGTCTACGACTTGTTGGGGGGGGGGTCAAACAAACTTCAACACAAACCCTCCACCCATAAACTCTCTACCAACAAACCCCTACCCACAAACCTCTGTCCAACACAAGTCGTATCTAGCTGGGTTGAAGGGTATGAAACCAACTCGGATGAGGAATACCTATCACCGGTGCACGATGAACCATCCTCTCCAATTCTTGACTTTGGAAGCCTTCGTCAAGGCGCGAGGTCGGACGATCACGATAGCGATCGTAGCGTGTCATCTCCAGAAACTGGCCTATTTGATTAGGATGGGATGTGTTAAGTTTGTGTAATATTTATGTAATGTATTAGGGGCTTTTATGTGTTTAATTAGGTTTGTGTAGTGTTAGAAATGTGTAATCTAATATAATATAATAATACTAATAAAAAAGTCTACTTATTGCCACATGCCATTCTCATACTAATAAAAGAGTCTATATAATGCCACATAACATTCTCATACTAATAAATGTTTTATTATTTATTTAGATATTAATCAATTAGTTTTCACTTATCCAAAATATATAATTAGTTATTAGTAACAATTCTATTTATAATAAACAATATCATATAATGTCAATGTGACAACACCTTCTTATTCTTTAAAAAGTTTTTATTTTTATTTTTATTTTTTACTAAATTCTTAAAACATATATCAAATAAATTATTATTTTATATTATAATAATAATAAAAATGGTAAAAAATAGGTTAATCCAATACTTGAAAACCGGTTACTTCCATGCTTTGAAAACACTTTTAATGTTATTAGACCCGTGTAATACATGGATTTAAAGATAGGATAACTTCATAATAATTTTGATGCAAGTCTATACTCATCGGATGTCCTAAATGGAATTATATTTTTAGGCTTGCCAAACCATTGATAATTACCAAAGGTCAGTGTTCTAGTGACGTTATTAAGAAATATTGATCGTAAGAATGGTTTATGTAATGGAACTCAACTACATGTCCTATCATTGGGTGATCTATGGTAAAACAATTCACTTATGTAAATTTACGAAGACAATATAAATTAAATAATTTATAATTTTTTTATCCTAAAACACGTGACTGTCACATCCCTTTATAAGGCGGAAGCACGAGGTGTGATTTGAAAAGGTTCTCATTGCATATAAATGGTAAACATACTACATGAATGTAAAACAACTCCATAATGCCATTGATAGTTAATATCCAAAACAAAAGTTAAGTTTTAGTATCACAAACGAGATAATTGTTTGAAAAGCTTACAACTTAGTTTCAAAAACAAATATCAAGGTTTTGTTCATTATATCTCCATAAGGAAACGGGATATAACGAGCAAATCTTACAAAAGTGGCATTGGAGCCTCGACACATAACAACTAGAACCACAAACGACATCCTTGAGCAAAGAGTGACCGCGCGAACATCCATCTAGTTACCTGAAATACATGTAAGTTTTGAAAAAAAAATTGTCAACATAAGTTGGTGTGAATTCATGCAGTTTTTATATAGAATGTTTGTATACTTGTATGAAAACAAGGTATATAATTTGTAAAATGTATCTGTAAACTGAGTTCTATAAATGTGTGACACCCGGCTTTTCAGATTGTACTGTACAAATGTAAAACGTGTCAGGAATAAATAAAAAGGCTGTATTTGAATGATATTGATGTTTATATGTGATATTTAATGTGTTGGTGAATCCAAACATTGATAAAAATTATGTTGGCAACAATAAGATAAACGCTTATCGCGTAACGAATAAAATGCGAAACGAACGTCGTTGACCACCCTATCAGTGTTAAAATCCTAAAAATAGTCTGTTATGATTAGAATGGTAATTTTAATCATGTCCAGAAGGAAAAGTAAATTAAAACACTAAGAAACTCTATTTTTCTAACATTTGTTTGCCTAAGAATGTGTGTGTGATGATAATACCTTTTTGCAACCTTCAATAAGTTACCATTATCCAAGAAACCTCATTTCAAATCATTTTCACTCTCTCTCTCTCTCTCTCTCTCTCACTAATCTCGGCCGGACACCCCCATATCTCATCCATTTTCAAAATTCCAACTTTGTTCTTGAGAATTCAAGTCCATTTCAAGGTGATTTCAAGTCTATTTGAATGTTCAAAGGTGATTCTAAGGAGTTTCAAGCAAGAAACAAGCTTCCAAACATTAAAATCTAGTAAAAAACCCACTTGAATCTTGAAGGTATAAAATCATATTTTTAAACATGTTCTTGATTCTTGGTGATAAAAATGAAAGTGGAAGGTTTCTCTTGATTCTTAAGATATTTCACAAACTTGAAACTAAAACAAATGGATTTTCAAAGAAAAATAAAATGGATGAGTATGTATGTATGTATATGTATGGCCGTATGTATGTATATATGTGTATGAGAGTTGAGTTTTGACTTTTTATTAAATCTTATTAGATATAATGTTTGAAAAGTGATGCATGTGCAATCTAGAGAATGTTCTAAAAGGGTTTTGTGATTTTAAAAGGACTTGTTAAAAAGTGAACTTTTGGAAGTTCATGTGTGTGTATATATGTCGCGTATATGTGTATGCATGCATGTAATTTTTGTCACATACTCATAAATGTAAGAATACTTGCATTTATGTATGTATGATTAGATGATTATGGATGAAATATGTTTTGGTTTGTAAGAACATGGAGTTAATATGTTCTTGGGTGTATTTAAATCATGTGTAATGATGATGATGTTATATGAGTGCATTAGATGCACATACATGGACATGCATGTTGATATGTGATCATGAAAAGATGATTTAAACATGATTTGATAAAAACAAGTTTTTATTAGAATACAAACACTAAAATTTGAATATTTTGAAGTGTTAAATGATATAAAACTTTGTCATAAAGTTTACTAGCTTTGCATGTTGTATTTGGTGCTTTATGAGTTGTAAAATACGTGAAATCGCATGATGTGTGACTTACACAAAAACTACACTAATCTGATTATAATCATCATTTTAATCAGTAAATAACATGTATTGTGTTAAAATATCAAGTCATTACGAGTTGGGATGCTTATAGTAACGTTTAAAGCAAAACTATGCGTTAAAACGGTCAAAAATCGGCTTTTCGAATGATTTTTATAAAAGTGTTTTAGATCAGTAAGTAAACTGATATTTTTAGTTTAAATATAATTATTTTAAATAATTTTAAGTTTACTTGGAGTTTGGTTGGTCATACGTGACTTCCGACGCCCGAAAACGTTACTGAATCACTAAAATACGCATTTTAGAATGAACACTAGCATGGGTTATTTTTGGGTGAACCTTATGTGTTAAAATGTGTTATGTGATTTAGATATGTGAATATGATATTATGATAAGTTTTGACATGATAGTAGGGAATTTAGACTATGCATGTACACTTGTGCGTTTAGAACGGTAGAATAGATAAATCGCGTTAAATCAGTAACTTATTTGTCGAGCATGAAAATTGATACATATGAATTATTTTATATATGTATGTCTTAAAAATGACAAAATAAATAAGTTAACGATATTTCTCATGTTATGAAGTTTACGTTTATGTATATATATTACGACGCGCAAATCGTAGATATATTACGTATAAACGGGTCTGTTAACGGATTTACATGATAATGGTCACCAATAAAAGCGTACAAGTCACAAATTGTGACAACCCGAACTTTCAAGGTCTCTCCTCGACACGTTATTCGTTTCGCAAAGTGTTTGGTTTATGATTAATGTAACTTGTTTCAATGTAACTTGTTCACGTATGGTACATGATTAATGTGTTGCACTATTGTTTGGTTATTAAATGAAAGTTCATGAACTGTTTAGGTTTGCATAGACCTATCACATACATTTTCTGTTCGACAAAACTAGACTTTCGTCACACCCGTAGTCGACGAAACATTGCCGACGAAACATTGGACTTTCGTCGAGGTTCTCTTTCGCCGAGATGGGCTTCTGGCCCACGAAAGGCCCAATCATAATTCGTTTATATATCTACGTATTTGTGCACGGAGTTTTAGTTAGTGAAACCCTAGTATCTCCTCCTCCTCTCTATACTAACGGCAACCTTGCACTCACACACAAAGTTTTCCCCTCCCACAGATTCAAGTGCTGTCATTCCTTTTCGATTCTCCGGTGTGTGCGACAACACTTGTTCTAATATGTGTTGCTTGTTTTAGGACATGTATGAACTGTTGATTACTTACTGGCAATGTCAATCATGATTATGTATAGTTTTAAAGGGACGGTTGGAGTATCCTGTTGTTGATATAGATATAGTAACCATCTAGGGAGTATGTTAAACATTGATCGTGAAATAATTTTGGTGCATTACGTCTGTCGACTTCGTCTTGTATCGAGTCTTGTATTAGAATTGTTAGATCAGGGCACGTTGTTCAAGAAAATAGGATTTGTGTGAAAGTGGTTAATTCCGCTTGAAAGTGGCATGTGTACTTTCAAACGAAATTAACATGGTTAATTTCGTTTGAACTCGCCATTGACACTTTCAAACGGAATTACCTCCTCTATATATAGGCCTCATGCGAAATCAGTTGTAACTTTGAGATTTCCGGTACCGAAGTGTTGCCGACGCGTCTACTGATCTGTAAACCTGTTAAATCGATAATACAAGACGTTTAAGTGTGAAACAAGTTGTTTTCCAAGTCAATTCATCTGTTTCCGCCTTTTGAATTGATAAAGAACTCTTCTGATTGACTCGTTTAGGTCACAGATCGATCCTACAAGTGGTATCAGAGCTTAGGAGGAAGAGTTCTTACCAAAACAGTCATAATTTCTGACTTCTACACCTTCTTTTTGAAATTGAACTAGTTTTCACGGTCAAAATGTCTTGAATTTCACATATTAAGTGCGAAACTGTGTTTTAACTAATCCTTGAAAAACTTGGACCTTAATTCGATCTAAAACTGGTAAAAATTGTAATTTCGTTTTAATATCAGATCGAATATGATGATGTCAGCAGCATTTCAAACGAGATTAGCATGTGATTCCGCTTGAAATCGCTATTCTGTTTGAAAAATACACCTAATTCCGCTTGAAAAAGTTTATTTCGTTTCTGGGTGTAATTCCGTTTGAGACGTTTCAAACGAAATTAGATAATTTCGTTTCATATTGGTATTCCGTTTGAAAGTGTGCTTGTTCAAACGAAATCAGGTTATTCCGTTTGAAAGGTGTTTTCGTTTGAGGATTGATTTCATTTGAAAGCTTGATTCCTTTTGGGTTGATATTTCGTTTGAACCTGAATTTTTGTAAAAAATTTGCCGAATCATGGAAGAGGAATTCTACAATGCGTTTGCGACACCAATTGCTCCTGTTACAGCTGCTGAAACATTGTACAGTGAGAATGAAACAGGAACTTACCAAAAACCACCTAAGCTAATGTTCATTGAAGATTTTAAAGGTTGGCAAAATCGATTTGAGAACTGGGTGCAAGCATATAAGTTTGACGCATGGTGTGCTTTAAACAAAGACTACGAGAAACTGAAAAACGAGCGTGGGCTTGAAAAGGGTTTCAGTGACTTTTCAGAGAGTGATAAATTGAAGTATACAAGTGAGAAAATGATGATTAGTCTTCTACAACAAGCGGCAAAGGAAGATATTTTTGTCTTGCTTCAACATGAGGGTACTGCTAGACCGATTTGGAATGCATTAATTCAAAAGTTCAAAGGAAGTGCAGATATGATTAAAAACAGAAAAGTGTTACTGAAGAAATCATTTGATATGTTTGTGGCTTTCGAAGGTGAATCAACAAAAACGACCATCGACAGATATTGTCATCTTGTTTTGGAAATGGGAAGATTGGATATAAATAAAGATGATGAGGAGTGGGTTGATAAACTAGCTTGTTGGTGCAGTTGTCTGTCGACTTCATCTTCGTTCGAGTCTTAGTGTAGAACTGATTGTATAGTGTACGGAAATCGAGAAAGTGAGAATTAGGGTTGATTCCGCTTGAAATGACACCTTGTCATTTCAAGCGAAATCACATAAATATCTTGATTCCGCTCGAGTCTTTATGTTCTGATTCCGCTCCAATGTGTAATGTTGATTCCGCTCGAAATGCATATGCATGTTCAAGCGGAACCCCGACCCTATATATAGGTCACCTGGAGCGAAATCTAAGTAAGTCATTCAGTTCAGTCTTGTAATTGACGGCGAAGCCTTGTCAAAACGTCTCCAGCTTGTAGACTGTTATCAGATCAATAAACAGAGACAAATTTGTGATTTCTAGTGTTAAACAAGCTAAACAAAGACAGAATCAATGAATTCCACCTCTGATTCTGTCTGAGCACTTTTCTGATCAACTCGTTAGGTCGGCAAACGATCCTACAAGTGGTATCAGAGCTCAGGAGGAAGAGTTCTTACTGTTTAGCTCATTTTCGCTGGAAAATTCTGATTTCTACACCTTCTTTTCTAAATTGAATTTGTTTTCATGGTTAAAATCGGTTCATTTTTTCACAGTTTGTGTAAAAATACATACTAACAAACCCTTGAGAGTTTCACAGTAAAATTCAGCTTAAAAAGTGATGAAATGGACCTTCGACCTGATTCCGCTTGAACGAATTAGTTTGAGATTCCACTTGAATTTCGAGCGAAATCAGGTTTTTCATCTGAAAAGTTCTTATTCCGCTCGAGCATTTCGAGTGAAATCAGAGTTTTAGCTTGAATCTGTGATTCCGCTCGAGGGACTCTCTGATTCCGCTTGAAAGTATTCACCTGATTCCGCCTGAGAGTGTGATTCCGCTTGAATCATCACTCTGATTTCGCTTGAAATTTAAATTCTGATTTCGCTTGAAATTTGAATTCTGATTCCGCTTGAATCATCACTCTGATTCCGCTTGAAAGGGACTGTTTTTGAAAAACGGGTTTCTGAATCATGGATATAAATTTCTTTAATATGAATAGTGAAACACTTAATAGAATAAATGTATTAAAGAAAGAGTTTGACTCGTTTTCAGGTTGTCCAGGAGAAAATACAAAGAGTATCATTGAGAGGTATAGCCATCTTGTTCGCTCAATGTCTGAGAAGGGTATTCAGAAAAGTCCAAATGAATGGTTTGAAAGATTGGCCAATGCCATACCTCAACAAGAGTGGGGTACATATCTTTTGGATTTAAAAAGAACTGGAGAATACTCTAGATTGACAATTTGTTAATTCTTTGAGAAACTTGAAGAACAGATGGAGAGAAATGCTGAGAAGAAGAAAATTCAAAATGGAAAATCAATACTAAAAAGAAGCAGGAATAAAGGTGTCCAAATGGGAGAGGAACAGACTGAAGAAATTTCAGTTTTGAAAGACGAGAAGAAATCTGAGGATAAACAGATTCTTGAAATGAAGGAAAATTGTGAGAAGCTGAAATCTGAAAATGTTAAACTGTTAAGTGATTTGAACAGTTTGACATTGAAAAACGAGATTTTGAAAGAAAAGGAAAAAGAATTTGAAAATAAAAAATTAAAATTTGAAAAAGATTTTCAAAGTCAAATGAAGATTTTAGAAGATGAGAAATCTGCTATTTTTAAAAATAATCTTGAAAAACATATTGAAATAAACTCTCATCTTCAGAAAATCATTCGGCTTGAAAATGAAGCTGAAAAAGCTCGGATTAAAATCAAAGAGCTTGAAGAGAAATTGAAAGGTTTTGAGACTTCGTCATCAACACCAGATTATCCATGTCCAAAACCGATCAATTCAGTTCCAATAAGTGACAATGTCACAAATTTTGACAAAGTCAAAATTGAAGATTGTGATGATAAATCTGATGTTGAAAAAGAAAAAGAAGAAAAAAGAAAAACATTTTTGAAATTAAATGAAATGTTTAAAAATACTGTTTTACATTCTACTGAAAAGGGAGAATGCTCTAAGCAAAAACCCTTGAAGAAGAAAGTGGAACAGAAACAAAAAGTTAAAAATGAGAAAATTGTGCAAAAAGAGAATAAAAGTTCATTAGATCAATCATCCAATCACAATCAAAAATTACAAAAATTAAAAAATGAAAACTCAAAAATTGTTGGCAATAAGTGGTGCAGGTAGGATCACAGTGCTCAAAAGCTAAATCCAGCAAACAAGAGAAGAAAGGATTCTCACCAAGCCAAACAATGCTTTGATCTGAATGTTTGGACTGAAAATGGTGATTGGTACGATAACAGAGTGTGTTACAGATGCGGCTATCAAGGACACATTGCTGTTAACTGCCAGAGTTGGAGGTTTGAGTTAAGGAGATGCTTTAACTGCAACATCATTGGCCATATTGCTAGAGATTGCTCAATGAGATCAATGAGAAGATCGAGGGCTGAATCTCAGAAGCAGGTGAAGAAACCAGTCAATGTCAAGCCCAAAGAACAGAAGGTTCAAGAACCTAAAGTTCAAGAAAAGAAAGTGAAGCTTTCTCAGGGGCAAAAAGACAGACTGAGGAAGAAAAGGAAGAAGGCCAGAGAGTATCTGGAGAAGATTTTGTCCTCGGGTTCACCAGTTGGTACAAATAAGAGTTCTGATAAATCGCTTTCCTCGACTGTAAAGTCAAGCAAGACGAATTCATCAGATACAAATCTGAGGACAGAAGAGTAGAAGAAGAAGAAAGTTGTTGGTGATGAATATGTTTCTCCGGAAACAAAAGAGTCACATGTTGGCGATGAATCTGTTTCTGTGGAAACAAAGGAGCCACATGTCGGCGATGAATCTGGCTCATCAAAGTCAGACAAGCCACATTCAGGCAATGAATCTGGAATGGTAAAACCAGAAGAGCCATGTGTTGAGGTAAAAAATGAGAATTCTGATCTAACAATGGATGATGCAAATTTTCTACCATTGTTGAACAAGAATTCAAAATCACCCAAGGACTGTCAGGCTTAGGTGAATCTGTTTAAATAGAAAAACCTGACTTGCCGGAGTTCCCAGGTTGGTAAGCGTGGAACATGAATCGGCACATTTCTTGAGAAATTCACCTCGGTGATATTTCGTTCAAAAAGTGGTTAATCAAGGACATTAAGTTGTACTTGATTTCTCACATGTTATAAAAAAACAAGGTGATGAAATGTCTCCAAACCTACAAGTTGGTAAGCAAACTAATTTTTTCCGGAAAACCCATTTTGATTAAAACAAACTTAAGTGTTTTGAAATCATAATGGGAAAATAGTTTGTTGTAAGGGGGAGTTCTGATTGTTTACGCCAAAAGGATGGAGAATTGAAGTAATTCTCATCAAGTTGTCAACTTTGTACAGTTTGATTTCAAATTTTCCCAGAAAATCAAAATTGGAATATATTTTGATTTTAGGGGGAGAAAAATTTTTAAAAAAAATTAGAAAATTTGAAAAAGTTAAAAACACTGAAAATTTAAAAATGAGTTTTGTTGAGACAAGAGGAAATGATAGTAAATCAGTGAACTATCACATCATGCTAATGAAATGTAATGACAAAAAGTGATAAACGGTCTCACTAAAGATGTGGCGATAGGCTCAGCTAGACTAGTAGATTTGCGATAACGATACAAACCTAAATGAAAAATAGCCTAGTTCTAGTGGGAAACATGATCGAAAGCATAGTACTTAGTTTTGTCCTTCTTGATTGTGTGCCTGCTCAGTAATTGTTGAATGCCAAAAGCATAAAAACTGGTTAAGTTTGTGAGTTTTCACAACTTTACTGAAAATGACGTTGTGATTGTGCATTTTATTTTGCAAAGACTTAAACTTGTTTTATTTCTTTATTTTGTTTAAGCATTGGACATCCTCTGCGTATACGTGAGTATCGACCTGGATGTTAATGCCTAAACGTTCTGCTTTATTTTCTTTGGTGTTTCGTTTAAGCTTTGGACCTCCTCTGCGTATACGAAAGTATCGACCTGGTGGTTAAAGCCTAAACAACTTCAACTTGTATTATTTTTCTTATTTTGTTTAAACATTGGACTTTCTCTGCGTATACGGAAGTATCGACCTGATTGTTAATGTTTAAACATTCTGCTTTGTTTTCGCACAAATCACAGTTGATAAAGTTTAAAGGCATTACTTGAGTTAGTGTATTGCATGATGAGGGGATATGCTGATATCGTGGGGTCTATAAGAGCTTAGTGCAAAATTAATATACCTTAACATATCGGTAAGCATTTCGAAAGTTTTTAGTTTGAGTTTAAGAGGACAAATATATCGTCAATCTATGTGAATCGTTTAGAACTTAAAACGATTAAAAGCTTAACGGTGCTTGTGATGTGTCTCAAAATCTGATATGATCCTCTTTCACAAAATCACAAAAATATGTTTGTACATATTTCATTTCTGCATTTAAATTATGTTTTTGCATTTCTTTTTCATATCTTTGAAAAATCCAAAAAGATTTTCGACAACTGATGTTGGAGAGCTGATCTTCAAAATCTCAAAGGCTAAACATGATGAACAGGTGGTTTGGTTAAATGATTTGAAATGTTTAAAATGATTCTTTAATTTGAATCAGATTTTAGAATATTTCAAATTTGATAAGATTTTCAAATGTGAAAATTTGTTTATCTTATGAGTGGATGAGATGTGTGTAGATGAAAGAAAGGTTTCTGATCTTGTTGCTACGAGGAGCCGAGATGTAATTCAGAACCTGTGGAGAGCTTAATCAGAGATAAAGCCAGGAATTGATCTCAAGGTGATAGCTATTTCCAGACGGCGATTCCAGCATGTTGAAAGGGGGAGTCTGACGAGAGTTAGAGCCAGAGAAAGATCCGGGTACATAATTCCAGGAGATATTCCTGAAGAAGATCGATCAAGATTGAAGAGTCGTTATGTTGAAGACTCTCACTGAAGATTCCGTCAACATTCAAGGGGGAGTCTGTTGGTGCAGTTGTCTGTCGACTTCATCTTCGTTCGAGTCTTAGTGTAGAACTGATTGTATAGTGCATGGAAATCGAGAAAGTGAGAATTAGGGCTGATTCCGCTTGAAATGACACCTTGTCATTTCAAGCGAAATCACATAAATATCCTGATTCCGCTCGAGTCTTTATGTTCTGATTCCGCTCCAATGTGTAATGTTGATTCCGCTCGAAATGCATATGCATGTTCAAGCGGAACCCCGACCCTATATATAGGTCACCTGGAGCGAAATCTAAGTAAGTCATTCAGTTCAGTCTTGTAATTGACGGCGAAGCCCTGTCAAAACGTCTCCAGCTTGTAGACTGTTATCAGATCAATAAACAGAGACAAATTTGTGATTTCTAGTGTTAAACAAGCTAAACAAAGACCGAATCAATGAATTCCGCCTCTGATTCTGTCTGAGCACTCTTCTGATAGACTCGTTAGGTCGTCAAACGATCCTACATAGCTGAAGCACTACCACAGCATAAGTGAGGAACTTATTTGATGATTGTGAAACACATGAGAAAATCGGAAAATATGAATCTGGCACAGTTTATTCAAAAGATTGAAGAGCACGAGTTGGATATTCAGAAAATGGCAATCATGAAGAATCCAAATGCTCAACAAGATGTCAGTTTATATTACAGAGGGAACAAGTTTGAGGCTACCCCCAGTCCTAGCCCAAAGATCCAAACTGGTTTCAGTGCTGATACTTTGTCTGGAACAAAGGGTAGTAATGTGACACAGAGTGGTGGATCTTCATATTCATATTCAAGCTTTGATTCGAATCATACAACATCAAGTCCTCAACGACAGAATTCAACAAATCTTCAATGCAACGTCACTCTGAACATTCAAAATGGTCAAAATCTATCTCCAGAAATAGCCAAGCAACACATGGCATCACTCGTTGCTATGTTGGAATCTTATGAAAGTTTGATTGCTTGCAAGATTGGAAATCCGATGCTTACAAAAGAAGATTATGACCAAATTGATGCAGAGGAACTTGAGTTGATGGATGTGAAGTGGTGTTTAGCAGTGTTGTTCGAAGAGTAGAAAAATTCACACAAGTTACTGGAAGAAATGACCTTCATGAATTGTCTAATTCACCGTTAGGTTTTGACAAATCTAAGGTTACATGTTTTCGTTGTCATGAAAAAGGTCATTTTAAGCGTGAGTGCAAAAACAAAGAAGCTGATGGAAGACAAGATCAGTCTGGAAAGAACAATTATTATCAGAAATCAATTTTTTATCAGATTACTCAACAAAAGGAACCAAAAACTGCTCATGCTAGAATGATCGAAGATGCAAATAAGAAAGCTTATTATGGTATCATTGATCAAGATGATGAGAAAGTGGCTGAAGGTTTCAGCTGGGATAAATACATTCCACCAGGTTCAGGTCTTGTTGCTAGAATTCTGGGTGAAGATGAGGCTAGTCAGAAAAGAATCCCGATTTTTCCAGAACTAGGAAGTGATATTGATACTGATGATGAGGAAGAATATCTTAACAAAGCTAGAAAAGGCATAGATCATGACAGTTTTAATTTGTTTTTTGCAGATAAATTTGAGTTGCTGAATCAGAAGAAGATTGCCAGATTGAGGAGAGAGAGCTGGAAACAGCAAGAATCCTTGCTGATGAAAAAGCAAAGACAGAAGCTGGAAAAGCTAATGTTGATCAAGTTACTGAGAAAGTAGTAGAAAAAATCGTTGAAGTGGAGAAAGTAGTGGAGAAAATAGTTGAAGTCGAAAAAATAGTTGCAGTTGAGAAACTTGTCGAAGTTGAGAAAATCGTCGAGATAGAAAAAATTGTTGAAGTTGAGAAACTTGTTGAAGTTGAAAAGACTATTGAGATTGAAAAGATAGTTGAAGTCATTAAACCTTGTCAGAAATGTGTGGAGTCTTGCACACATTGTGAGGAGAAAGACAAGAAGATTAGTGAGTTGGAAGAGCTGAAAGAAAATTTGTTGTCTGATTTGAAGTATGTGAAGGAGTCGTATGATGTTCTGAACAGAACAGTTGATAGTCTGAAAAAGACGAATTCAGAAATTGAAAATGCAATGACAAAAATGAATTCAACATTAATGATGAAGCAGAAGGTCATCAATGAGTATATTGAAGACTGTGCTAAGCTGAAGCAGGATTTAGAACTTGAAAAGATTGAGAGTGAAAGAATCAAACGTTTGTTGTTGAGCTATACAACTTGTGATTATTTGATTTATAGAGTTTATCCTACTGTTGCAGGTCTTGAAGCATTCAAGGAGGAAAAGACTGAAGATACTGATACTGGTAAGAAACAAAGTGTCAAGTATAACAGATGTCCGCCCCGATCCATGAAAGTTATTCTCCCAGAAAGCCAAATGAGGAACGTGTAAATAAGGCTCTCAACATCAAGTTAAAGTCTGAAATCATTGATGAATTACCAGACAATATTGATGTCACATTCACAGCGTCTGACACTGATCATGAGTCTGAGTTGTTAAAGAAAGTGGTCGATTAGGTGTTGGATATGGATGAAGAGTCAAAGTCGGAGTCTAAATCTGAAAGTTCGAGTTCGCCAGAAAAGAGTCTGAGTTCACCGGTTAAAAGGGTTTACAATAAAGAATTCCTGTTATCAAAATCTAATTTGAATGACGGACCAATCAAAGTAGCATATACTTTGAATGATTCAGACAAATTATATTCTGATGAGTAATTTCCAATAAGAAGTGTCAAATCTGAAATGATCAAACAGGTTTTCAAATTAACAGAAATTAATATTTCTGAAATAAAAGACTTAAATCTTCTTGAAAAACCTAAAAAGTACACTTCAAGAGTTCAACAGAGATTGAACAAGAAAAAAGGTTACAGTTCTGGTTTAGGTTATCGAAAGAAACCAAACCATAACGGTAATTTCAAAAAGTAGGGCTTAGGTTTTAGTTCTTCGAAAAATTATAAAAATGAGAAAAATTAAAAACCAAAAGCAAAATTTGTTTCAGGAGGAAGTTCTGAAGAAGAGCAGAAGAAACCATTCTGGAAACAGTCAAATCAAGAGTTTCTTGCTGAAATAAAGAAGAATGTGAAGAAATTTGCTCCAAGAGTTGACAGAAGAACCTGTTTCAAATGTCAAAAAGTTGGACATATTGCTTGGAATTGCCAACAGTTCAACAACACAAAACATGAAGTTTCTTTTAACTCAAAATTGAAAGAAAAATGTGTTAATGAAAAGAAACAACCAACTGAAAAATCTAAAGTGTTTGAAAATTCGACTTTCGAAACTGGTGATGTTTCAAAACGTTTTTACAAAAGAAATGTCGATTTGAACAAACAAAGATGGGTTGATGGGTTTTAAAATCTGAGAGTAGTTCTGACAATGAATCTGATTCCATAAAATCAAAGGAGTCATCTGTTGAGAAAAAGGTTGATAATTCCGTTCCAGAGTTGAACGAGGAAAACTTTCCGCCATTGTCAAAAGATAATTTGAAATCAAAAGGTAGGTTTGAGATTTCAGGTCAATTCTTCTCTGGTAAAGAAGAATTTGATGCTGAAAAGGCTTTCAATGGGAAAGTCAAACATATTTTTGGTAAGATGGTTGATGGAAAAGTAAAGGGTGCAAAAGAATTTTACAAATCAAAATGTTGGTGGGATAGATGTGTACCAGAATCTCCCAAGGTTGGTCAGGCTTGGGGGAAAGTATTTCCTAACTGAAATCCTGACTTGTCGGAGCTCCCAGGTTGGTAAGAGTGGAGCAGGAATCGGCATCATTCTTGAACAGATTGGTTGGTAAATCTACAGGTGATATCTTTATATTGTTATATTTTGTTTTACAAATGGTATGATTGGTAAGTGAACCTACAAGTGGTTGAAGAAGGTTTTCACTTACAAGTGGTAAATCAAGGACATTAAATTGTACTTGTTTTTCCTACAAATGGTATGTTTGGAGAACAAAATGATGATCCCCTAATCTACAAGTGATAAAATCAACAAAAAATTGTTCTAGAAAAACCATTTGATTAAAACAAACTTAAGTGTTTTGAAATCAATGGGAAAATAGTTTGTTGTAAGGGGAAGTTCTGATTGTTTATGCCAAGTGGATGGCGAATTGAAGTGATTTGATATCAGTTGTCGCTTAACTTGTATAGTTTGTTTTCAAATTTCTTTCAAATGATTTTGAATTTTAGGGGGAGTAAGAAATTTCAGAAAATCCAAAAACATTTGAAAATTTGAAAAAGTCAAAAACATGATAAAAATGAAATTTGAGTTTTGTTGTGAAAAAGAGGAAATGATAGTACATCAGTGGACGATCACAGCATGCTAAAGAAATAGAAAGTCAAAATGTGATAAACGATCTCACTGATGATGTGTCAGTAGGTTTTTGCACATTTAGTAGATTGTGACGAGATATAAACCTAAATATTCAAACTTGCTTATCTTGTGGGTAACATCTCTCGAATATATGGGTAACCCCCGAAATCTTGTTTGAAGGACCCCTCTTTCTGAGATACTAGGTCTTTATGCTTAGTGATATCTGGGGTATTATCCCGGGACTTCTGATTTTGCGGAAGCAATGGCCTAGTCCCCGGAGAATACTTTACGCTTGCTTGAAATATAGCCTCCCCTCAGCATAAAAAATGATGAAACATTGAAAAATGCTAATCATGTGTTGTTGAAGAAAAGATCATCTAAAGGGGACACACCAAAAATCGAAGCCGTCATCTCTCTGCTGAACGGAAGTTCTGACCTGAGCTCTCACGGCCCTCGCAATTTAACCCCTTACAGATATCATCTAGGTATACTCACCTGTAAGACTGAATATTGGGATCTGGATACGGGAATATATTCTGAGGTGGGACACGCGAATAAGTTTAAGTCTCTTAAAACATTAATCTCGTATCTCGAAACAGTTGAACTTTGTGTGAAAATTTAAGTGGATCAGTATACTGACAATCTAAGTGAATAATTTAGAACTGAAAATGTTTAAAGCTTAACGGTGTTGGTGATTTGTCTCATAAAACTGATATGATCCTCTTACACAAACTCACAAAAATATTGTATGTAAATATTTTTTTACTGCATTTCTTTTATATCAAAAATCCAAAAAGATTTTCGGAGTGTTTTAGCATAAATTTTGAAAAATTCAAAAAGATTTTAGACAACTGATGTTGAAAAGCTGATTTTCAAAATTCCTAGTGTTGAACATGACGAACAGGTTTGGGAGTGTGTGATTAGAAAAATGATATTCATACAAATGATTCATCAAAGATTTACATGTTAAATCATTTTGTACAATACTTGAAAATGATGTGTTCAGCTTGTGTCTACAAGTAATAAGAAGAGAATAAATTTGTCAAATTTTATATTTGTGAAATTTATTGTTAGGTAGAGTTTTGTGCAGGAATCAGTAGAGCCAGGATTTGGTCTTCCTGTGGGAAGATATGTGAGCCAGATCGCGAGTCTGAACCTGTAAAACATGTTAGCAGAGTAAAATCCAGACTACGATCCCAGCATAATTCAAGGGGGAGTCTGTTAGAAGATCAACATCCGAGGAGGAGAAAAGTCTGTAGATGCAAGAGCCAGAATCGAATCCTGATGTTAAGAGAGAGAGAGTAGAAGATAAAGATTGAGGATGCTTACTCTGTCAGATATTTTGAAAGAGCCCGAAGACTGATAAAGACTGAAGACGTTTAAGACTCGACACTGAAGACTCGTCAACATCAGTGAACGATCACCGAAGAGAGTAAGAAATTTCAGAAAATCCAAAAACATTTGAAAATTTGAAAAAGTCAAAAACATGATAAAAATGAAATTTGAGTTTTGTTGTAAAAAGAGGAAATGATAGTACATCAGTGGACGATCACAGCATGCTAAAGAAATGGAAAGTTAAAAAGTGATAAACGGTCTCACTGATGATGTGTCAGTAGGTTTTTGCACATTTAGTAAATTGTGACGAGATATAAACCTAAAAATCAAACTTGCTTATATCGTGGGTAACATCTCTCGGATATATGGGTAACCCCCGAAATCTTGTTTGAAGGACCCCTCTTTCTGAGATACTAGGTCTTTATGCTTAGTGATATCTACGGTATTATCCCGGGACTTCTGATTTTATGGAAGCAATGGCCTAGTCCCGAAGAATACTTTACGCTTGCTTGAAATATAGCCTCCCCTCAGCATAAAAAATGATGAAACATTGAAAAATGCTAATCATGTGCTGTTGAAGAAAAGATCCTCTAAAGGGGACACACCAAAAGTCGAAGCCGTCATCTCTCTGCTGAACGGAAGTTCTGACCTGAGCTCTCACGGCCCTCGCAATTTAACCCCTTAAAGATATCATCTAGGTATACTCACCTGTAAGACTAAATATTGGGATCTGGATACGGGAGTATATTCTGAGGTGGGACACGCGAATAAGTTTAAGTCTCTTAAAACATTAATCTCGTATCTCGAAATAGTTGAACTTTGTGTGAAAATTTAAGTAGATCAGTATACTGACAATCTAAGTGAATCGTTTAGAACTTAAAATGTTTAAAGCTTAACGGTGTTGGTGATTTGTCTCATTAAACTGATATGATCCTCTTACATAAACTCATAAAAATATTGTATGTAAATATTTCTTTACTGCATTTCATTACTTTTTATCAAAAATCCAGAAAGATTTTCGGAGTGTTTTAGCATAAATTTTGAAAAATTCAAAAAGATTTTAGACAACTGATGTTGAAAAGCTGATTTTCAAAATTCCGAGTGCTGAACATGACGAACAGGTTTGGGAGTGTGTGATTAGAAAAATGATATTCATACAAATGATTCATCAAAGATTTACATGTTAAATCATTTTGTACAATTCTTGAAAATGATGTGTTCAGCTTGTGTCTACAAGTAATAAGCAGAGAATAAATTTGTCAAATTTTATATTTGTGAAATTTATTGTTAGGTAGAGTTTTGTACAGGAATCAGTAGAGCCAGGATTTGGTCTTCCTGTGGGAAGATATGTGAGCCAGATCGCGAGTCTGATCCTGTAAAACATGTGAGCAGAGTAAAATCCAGACTACGATCCCAGCAAAATTAAAGGGGAAGTCTGTTAGAAGATCAACATTCGAGGAGGAGAAAAGTCTGTAGATGCAAGAGCCAGAATCGAATCCTGATGTTAAGAGAGAGAGTAGAAGATAAAGATTGAGGATGCTTACTCTGTCAGATATTTTGAAAGAGCCCAAAGACTGATAAAGACTGAAGACGTTGAAGACTCGACACTGAAGACTCGTCAACATCCGAGGGGGAATCTGTTGGTGCATTACGTCTGTCGACTTCGTCTTGTATCGAGTCTAGTATTAGAATTGTTAGATCAGGGTATGTTGTTCGAGAAAATAGGATTTGTGTGAAAGTGTTAATTCCGCTTGAAAGTGGCATGTGTACTTTCAAACGAAATTAACATGGTTAATTTCGTTTGAACTTGCCATTGACACTTTCAAACGGAATTACCTCCTCTATATATAGGCCTCATGCGAAATCAGTTGTAACTTTGAGATTTCCGGTACCGAAGTGCTGCCGACGTTTCTACTGATCTGTAAACCTGTTAAATCGATAATACAAGACGTTTAAGTGTGAAACAAGCTGTTTTCTAAGTCAATTCATCTGTTTCCGCCTTTTGAATTGATATAGAACTCTTCTGATTGACTCGTTTGGGTCACAGATCGATCCTACAAATAACCTGTTATGAAATTCTGAAACTTGATAGTATTAGTGACGATCTTGTTGAATGTTGTTAATCAAGGAGTTTCGCATTGTTAGGGGACGATCACTGGTTTGATGATAATTGTGTGATGTAATTGATGATTGGAATGATTGAGTAATGATTTCAATTGATTGTATCGTCATGAATGGAGTAGTTACAGTTAGGGTTTTCGCATGATTAGCAGCTGATAAGGCCACGACGAAATATAATGATGTTTCGTCCCACCCGCACACGACGAAACATATAATGTTTCGTCACATACACATCGGCGAAACACCTTAATGTTTCGTCGACGAAAAACCATGAAGTCTTGTCACACATTGGCCGACGAAAGTATGATGTTTCGTTGCCTTGGAGTTTCGTCGTTAGGACAGAAGCTCACCAACAGATTGTAACTTTGAACGAGTATGATAATGAATGATTTTTTGTTAATCCTTGTCTGTTGATGATATCCGTTATGTCTAGGGAAAAACATAATTCAGCTTTGATTAGCACACTTAGCTGTTGAATACTGTTGCGAAACACGTGTGTAAATTGTGGATATGCATGAGTAGAATAACTGTTATGTGCCATTCGATGATTGTTTCATGTACGCACCCCATGATTATGATTCATACGTAAACCTTATGAATGTAAACTGATATTGCATACGTGAATACCATAGGTTGTGACTGTTTAAGTGTGAACAAGTAACTAATCATACCGAGCAAACCAAGGTGAGTTCACTTCTCTTAAAACAAGCATGCGTCTGGTGGGGACAATCAAACTGACAAAACATGTAAACGATTTTTCATAAACCCATATCCTTGTAGGGGATATGAGGCGGTTTTCAAATACCCACATCCTTGTAGGGGATGTGAGGCGGATTTCACATACGCTATCCTTGTAGGGGATATGCAACAGTTTTCAGTAACGTTAATGTTGGATAATACACTCACTCTCTATCACTTAAGTCCCATCATTACTACCGGGTTAGTTGCTTGTAGGGCAACGGGGTTATTAGTTGACAGCGCTATTAGGTTTGGCACCCTCACGACGTACCTGGATAGGACGGGCGTGAACTAATAACTTTAAATCATGACCAATGTTTGATAGAGCATTGGAGAAGGGCAAAAAGGGCCGTCTGCGGTATCGAGTTATTATCAACTTAACAAATCATAACACACTACTTGGTATTAATCGGAATAAACAAACTGTGAACTCACCAGCCTGTCTGACACACTTTTTCTGCATGCTTGCAGGACCTTAGGTACACGGTTATGGAACTTACTGTCTGGGAAGCTGGAGTGATCATGGGTCGTGGCATTTAGAAAGCTTCTAAGTCTTGCATTGTTAAACACTTTATTTAAACAAACTATTATGCTTCCGCTGAACGTGTTGATTTTATTAAATGGTGTTCAAATGATACATTTACATTTAATGAAAGGTTTTATTTTATTTTATAAGTGTATGGTTCAATGTGATTAGTGGCTAGATCCTGGTATGTCACACGCCTCGCGGGGGTTTCCGCTTGTAGTATTTTTGGGGGTGTGACAGTTTGGTATCAGAGCCACTGGTTATAGTGAACTAGGTTTTAAAACGTTTCCATAAAACCAGACTATAACCCAACAGTATCGAAAGCGACCATGACACTCAGCTCCAGATTGCAAGGTTCGTCCTCTGTTTACTTTATGCATTACTCGTTTAACAGTCATACACTCAAGACTTGCATGAAACTACATACTAGATACCATGATATGATTACCTGTGTTGCATGTATTAGTGAAGCTAGATAGTGTGGTGTCACACCCCGACCACGTAAAACAACAAACCGTGGCGGAAACGTCGGGGAGTGTTGTAACAGAATTATTGTTTCAAACCATGGATACAAAGAGTTTCATTTTATTAAATATTAAACATTGTCTTAAAGTTAAACAAGCAAGTCAAACATAGTCTATCATCGCTATTAAATCACTAAGGCCTTGTCTAGTCCTAAGTGAGCATGCATCCTATTCGCAATTAACATTAAGCAACATCACCTGAAACATATGTAAAAACAAAGTCAGCAAAGAAATGCTAGCGAGCACATAGTTTTTGTGTGAGTGTCAGATTCATGGCTCGTTTACATGTTGAAATACCTTGTACAACTTCGTTAATCGATATTAGAAACCTTGTTTTGTAAACCATTTGTATTGTAAAATGAATAACCAAGTCAAAACAGATTGGTTATAATTTATAAACCTCGATGCCATGAATCTTAACCCAAAACATTTGTTTATGAAAACTAAATCATAAATCGTTCTCGTAATAAAACTCGTATGGTTTATATAGTTTCGTAAACATCGTTGTGTGACATCGTTTAACTCGTTCTCGTTATAGATCATCGTTCATTTGTTTACACCGTTCATAATCGTTAAAACATCGTACAATCGTTTAATATCATTCTCGTTCCAATCATTCTCATTTTAATTGTGAAAACTACTTTTGGTCGTCTCGCTAAAAACATTCAAACCTTCGTGACTCGTTCATCGTTCAACTCGTATTAACAAACCACCAAAGGGTAAGTTAAAAATCATCAGGTTCAGTCGTTACCCACATAACCCACACATAACCATGGGTGCAGTCTGATAACGGGACTTGTCAGATCCTATGGTACCATAACCTAATACTGGTCGGTTCGGCCAAAATTAATGAATGGCATTCGTTATGTAACTACAACCAACAAGTTTGTTCACATTTTCGAAATCGTTATTAGTTTAGAATAAACCATCATAATCGTTTTTGAAACCATCGTTAAAATATCAAAATCGTTTTGATACATATGAATCACCCCAAAACAATCGAAAACATGTAAAAGAGGGGATTTATGTACTCACCTTTGGGTGCGTTTTTATATGTTAACACAATCCCTCAAATTGTTTATTCGTCCTAAATTAAATAAGAATGATTTAATAATCAAAAACCCACAAAATACATAAGTTTCTCCGATACTTAGAATTTTCACATAACTTTGAGATTTTTCTCAAAAAGTTATTATTTTTTATTATATTGGTGTATTTGTGTATATATACTCAAGCGTAATACACATAATCTTGTCAACACTAACACATCATCATACACATATTGTAAAACACATAGCACATTGTAACACATAAAATTTACCCATGAACAACCCATTCTAGTGTATGTCGAAAAACACTTATTTTAGCGATTCGGTAACATTTTTGGGCGTCGGAAGTCACGTATGACTAACCAAACACCAAGTAAACTTAATATAAGTTAAAATACTTATTTTTATATTAAAAATATCAGTTTGGTTACTGATCTAAAACAGTGTTATAAAAATCCTCCGAAAAGGCGATTTTTAACCATTTTACCGCATAGTTTTGCATCAAACATTACCCTAACCATCCCAAATCGAAACGACTTGAAATTTTAACATAGCCCATGTTATTTACTGAATAAAATAGTGGTTATACTCATGATAGTGCAGGTCTTACATAAAGCACATAAGTCATGCAAATTTCACATAATTTACCACTTTTTAAGCTATATGTACAACATGCAAAGCTATCAATCCTATGTCAAAGTTTCATGCCATTATAATATACCAAATAATGTTATTTTTAGTGTTTGTAACCTGATCTAAAACATTTTTGTCATATAGCCATTTTTCATCAATTCTTGAGCTTTAAATCAACATGTATTCTCATGTACAAGTGCCTAAAGCACACTATCATTTCATCAACATTTCATATGAGTTTAAATGCATCCAAAATGCAACTTATTTATGTTTATTTTCTGATATATTTACATTTATCATATCATGCATAGATCATTAAACACTTGCATTTTAACTATTATTCAAGAACAAGCAACAACCTAAACATGTACTTATCAAAAATAAAGCTCAAAACTCATACACACATGTATATATATGTACGGTCATACACACACATAAACATCACCATTTTTATTTGTATCATGACCCATTTCATTTTAGATTTCAAGTTTGTGAAAATCCCAAGATTCAAGAGAAACTTCAAATCATCAAGAACAACCAAAAATCAAGAGTATGATTTAAACATAAATGTTATACCTTCAAGATTCAAGTAAGTTGTTGGATGAGGTTTTGATGTTATGGAGCTTGAAATCACTTGAAAGCACCTTGGAAACACCTTTGGATCTTCACACCAACTTGAAATAAGCTTGAAATGGAGCTTGATTATGAAGAACAAAGTTGCAAAGGATGAATATGGAGGTGGTGGTGATGTTACGGTTTTGGGAGAGAGGAGAGAAGGTGATGGAGTGTGATTTGTGATCTTGGAAGATATTAGTAGAGATATGGAAGAAGATATAGAAGATATGAAGTGAAGCATGCAATTACACTTGTCCTAAACAATCTAGCAAAGATCAAAGGAAATATTTAGAGATCTTGCAAATATTTTGGTGGGGCCAGATATATGTGACCGTGGATTTGAAAGGGGGGAGGGGGTCCATGTGTAAATTTGATGGTAAATAGATAAAAACAGGTATTAAACTGGATACCGGGTATTTTATCTAGCGCTTAAATCCCGGTTTATGGCGTTCTAAATTATTTTTATTATTCTATAAAAATAAACTCGCCAAAATATTACTGAAATAAATTTCAGTTGCCGAGACTAGCTGCGTTGTCCGTGTTTTGCAGTATAAGCAGTGTGTTGCGCAGAAACACGCGGTACGCGCTTAAACTTAAAAAAAATAACGTTTTCAAGCGTTTTAATTTATTTTTCAACACGAACCTGATTAAAAATAAAAGTTTAATCATAACAGAATATTTTTGGGATTTAAATATTATCCGGGCGGTTACCAATGTTCGTTTCACAGTTTTGTCGTAATTAGTTCTTTAGTTCAAATAAACATGTTTTTGCCACACCGAATCCTTCGAAACTTATTTCTAAGTTATGTAAAGGATATTTAGGGTATTTTTAGCTTATGTCACAGTTCCGGAGTGTACGTCGCATTAAATTGATTGCGTTTACGCATCAGTTTGCGTATAACCTTCCAGAAAGCGATTTAAAGCTTGAAATCGGAATCGAATCAAATTATAAAATCATCAAACACAATTACACATATAATAAAACCAAAGCATATTTTTTATTGATAATCAACATTGTTTTACATTATACGATGATTACAGAACACAGTTGTCACAGTCTCCCCTACTTTAGGAAATTTCATCCCGAAATTTTATTTAGAGGATACTTGTGAAAACAAATGCGGATATTTCGTCTTCATCTGGTCCTCACGTTCCCAAGTAAACTCGGGGCCACGTTTGGATTCCCAGCGAACTTTGATCAATCGAATCCGTTTGTTCTTCAACTGTTTGAATGTACGGTCCACTATCTCCACAGGTTTCTCGACAAAGTGCATTTTTTATCGATTTGAATCTCGTCGAGAGGGATGTGAAGATCAGCATCAGCTAAACACTTTCGTAAATTGGACACGTGAAAAGTCGGATGAATATTTCCAAGCTCTGGAGGTAGCTCTAGTCGATAGGCAACCTTTCCAATTCTTTCAACAATCTTAAATGTTCCAACATATCGTGGTGCAAGTTTTCCTTTCTTTCCAAATCTCACCACTCCCTTCCAAGGTGACACCTTGAGTAGGACAGGTCTCCGATTTGAAATTCTAAGGGCTTGCGTCGCATATCCGCATAACTCTTTTGACGGCTTCGAGCTGTCATAAGATTATCGCGGATTTTCTTGATTTTGTATGTTGTTTCCATAATGAGATCAGGTCTAGTAAGCTGAGCTTCACCGATCTCATTCCAACAGACAGGTGAACGACATTTTCGACCGTAGAGAGCTTCGAATGGTGCCATATTAATACTAGCATGATAACCGTTGTTGTAAGAGAACTCAATCAGTGGAAGATGAGAATCCCAATTACCACCAAAGTCTATCACGCATGCTCTAAGCATATCCTCCAAAGTTTGAATCGTTCTCTCAGATTGACCATCTGTTTGGGGATGATAAGCAGTGCTTAGATTCAGTTGGGTTCCCAATGTAGATTGCATGGTCTTCCAAAAATGAGATGAAAACCGAGCATCATGATCGGAAATGATATCCAAAGGGACACCATGTCGTGATACAATCTCATCAACATAAATCTTTGCAAGTTTATCAACAAATAGATCCTCGCGAGTCGGAATAAAATGAGCTGATTTCGTTAATCGATCGATAACAACCCAAATAGCATCGTGACCTTTAGATGTACGCGGTAACTTAGTGATGAGATCCATTGCAATGTTCTCCCACTTCCAAACCGGTATCTCTGGTTGTACAAGCAAACCAGAAGGTCGTTGATGTTCAGCCTTGACTTTGAGACAAGTTAGGCATTTCGATACATACAAGGCAACATCCTTCTTCATACCAGGCCACCAGAACTGAGTACGAAGATCCTTGTACATTTTATCAGCACCAGGATAGATAGAGTATCGAGACTTGTGAGATTCGTCCATTACCAAGGTGCGAAGATCGTCTTGTTTCAGAATCCACAAACGATCCTTGAAATATAGCAACCCATCGTCCTTCGTTTCGAGTTGAAGTTCGAGTTGAAGTTCGAGTTGAAGCGGTAGCTCATATTTCAATAAGTCTTTGATACACAAGATCGTTGAGCTTGAAGGACACGAGATTGAATATCAGATAGAGTTCGAACAGAATGAAGTTTGACTCATTTCTTTCGACTAAGCGCATCAGCTAAGACATTCGCCTTACCAGGATGGTAGCGGATCTCGCAATCATAATCGTTTAAGAGTTCAACCCAACGTCATTGCCTCATGTTCAGCTCCTTCTGATTGAGAATATGCTGGAGACTTTTGTGGTCTGTGAAAACCACACACTTTGTTCCATAGAGGTAGTGTCTCCAGATTTTAAGTGCGAAAACCACAGCTCCTAATTCAAGATCATGAGTCGTATAGTTCTTCTCGTGAATTTTCAGCTGTCTAGACGCATAAGCTATGACTTTACCTCATTGCATAAGAACGCAACCAAGTCCTAGATTCGACGCGTCACAATAGACAACAAAATCATCGTTTCCCTCAGGTAGAGATAAAACAGGGGCATCACAAAGCTTCCGTTTCAGCGTTTGGAATGCTTCTTCTTGCTTAGGTCCCCACTCAAAAGGCTTATTTTTCTGAGTCAAAGCAGTGAGTGGAACCGCGATCTTTGATAAATTAGAAATGAATCGATGATAATAACCAGCAAGACCAAGAAATGATCGAATCTCTGTAGGTATCGTCGGTGTATTCCAATCCTTGATAGCAGCTATTTTGCAAGGATCCACATGGATACCCTGCTCGTTGACTATATGACCCAAAAACTGAACTTCTTTAAGCCAGAATTCACACTTGGAGAATTTAGCAAAAAGTTGTTCCTTCTTCAGAAGTTCCAATGTCAAACGAAGGTGTTGCTCGTGATCGGCTCGAGACTTCGAATAAATGAGAATATCGTCGATGAACACAATGATGAACTTATCTAAATAAGGTTTACAAACCCTATTCATTAAGTCCATGAAGATAGATGGGGCATTCATCAAACCAAAAGGCATGACAGTGAACTCGTAGTGCCCATATCTCGTACGGAATGCAGTCTTGGGAATATCTTCTTCGAGAACGTGAAGTTGATGATACCCAGAACGTAGATCGATCTTGGAAAAGCATGAAGCACCTTGCAGCTGGTCAAAGAGATCATCAATTCTAGGTAGGGGATATCAATTTTTGATGGTAAGCTTATTAAGCTCACGATAATCGATACACATTCGAAAAGATCCATCTTTCTTTTTCACAAAGAGGGCAGGAGCTCCCCAAGGCGAAAAGCTCGGACGGATGAATCCTTTATCAGACAACTCTTGAAGCTGTTTCGATAACTCTTGCATTTCCGATGGTGCAAGACGATAAGGTGCTTTCATAATCGGGTTGGCATTGGGTAGAAGGTCAATATGAAACTCGACTTGACGAACTGGAGGCAAACCAGGCAGTTCATCAGGAAACACCTCTGGATAATCCCGAACAATCGGAATATCCTGAATACTCTTGCTCTTGCCTTTCTCCTCGGTGACATGTGCCAGGAAAGCAACATATCCTTTTCGCAAATAACTTTGGGCCTTTGTACACGACATAAGTTTCAAATCACCAGATGGCTTCTCGCCACGAACTTCCAGAACATCGCCAGACTGAAGAGGAATACGAACAATCTTATCGAAACAAACCACCTCAGCATGATGTTTGGTTAACCAATCCATCCCCACGATAATATCGAAACTCCCAAGTTGCATCGGCGTGAGGTCAATGGGAAAAAGATAGTTATCAAGGTTTAACTGACAATCACGAATAACAGAATCGAGAACAAGAGGTTTACCAGTAGCAACTTCGACAGATAAGGGTTTCCTCAGTTTAGGTCTAGGTATCGCAAGCAAAGGTTCAAAAGATAATGAAACAAAACTTCTATCGGCACCAGAATCAAAAAGAATAGATGCAGGTCGATTGTTAACAAGAAACGTACCATTAACCACCTCGTTGTCAGCCCTTGCTTCATTGGCATTCAAGTTGTACGCTCGCCCACGAGCGGGATTCACATTTGCATTGACATTTGCGTTCGGATTCGCATTTGCATTCGCCAACCTTAGACAATTGTTGCGGAAGTGACCAAACTCTCCACAATTGAAACATGAACCCGGTGGGAATCTAGCAACATTCCCCTTTACTGGAGCTTGATTCTGAACAATCTGATTCTGACCCAAACGACAGACGTTGGCCAGATGCCCAAGCTTACCACACGTTGTGCATTGCCTACAAGCTTGTTGTGCAACATGATGACCGTTGCAGCGAGCACAATGAGGTGCGGCACCAGCATACGCTTTCTTCATAGGCGGTTGAGCTGGTGGGTTCTGAGGGTTCTAAGTAGTAACTGCAAAGTTCTGAGCACCCTTTCGCTTTCTCGACTTCTTCGACGACTCACCTTCCTTACCCTTTTCCTTGACAGATTCGGTTGACTTCTTCTTATCACCCTTGCAGGTAAGTTTACCCTTCCTGACTTGCGACTCAGTCAGGGTAGCAGATAACTCGATCGCGTGACGAACAGTAGTAGGATTAACGCCAGTCACAATATCCTGTATGGAATCGGGTAAACCATCGATATACCTCTCTATCGCTTTCTCCAACGGGGTAACCATAGTAGGACACAAAAGACTGAGTTCCTCAAATCGATCCGTATACGCACGGTGTTCTCCCCCATCTTGTTTTAGATCGTCAAACTCTCGTTCCAAAGCTTGAATTTCATGACGGGGACAGAACTCTCTCATCATCAGAGCTCGAAGCTCTTCCCATGTTTGTGCCAATGCCACTTCGGCACCCCTATCGTGCATCACTCCGTTCCACCAGGTAAGAGCACGCTTCTCAAACACACTTGATGCAAATTCAACCTTACGCCCATCCGGACATTGCACATGTCTGAATGTGCTCTCGATACTTTCAAACCATTGAAGGAGCGCAGTTGCTCCTTGCAATCCAGAAAACTTTAGCGGCTTAGCAGAATTGAAATTCTTGAAATTACATCGTGCATTGTTATTATTATTGTTGTTGTATAGCTCGTGGATTTGGGTCACAACGCCTGGAAGTACAGCAGCCATTTGCTGAGAGACAAGGGCTGCGACTTGTTCAGCAGTAAAAGGTTGTGCATCACGTCGAGGAGGCATTGTCTAACAAGGAAATATGAGAAACGAGTGAGGTCGACAATTAGGAAAAGCAAAAGAGGTATTGAAAATATCGACAAAACATAAGGAAGGCAATCATTTACCTCGAACAAACAAACAATACGCAGTGACTAATCAAAATAATGTATCGCGAAGACATGCTCGCCTATAAGTGAACACTCACCCCAAGAGTTCCCAGGTAAGAGTGACTGGTCCGATCATGTGGATTTGTACGAACACTCTAGCCTTAGACAGAAAACTCAGGGTACAGGCATTCACTCTTCCAGTTTGCACGTGTTCACATTATTTAGACCCAAACTTTGACGAGATTTTGAAAACTCAGAAGGCACTAAGCCAAAAATGAGTCAAACTGGAAGGGTTCAAAACCTACAACAGAGGGTTCAAAACCTAGTAATCAATCATTCTAGAACGGATGATTAATTTTCGAAGCAGATTCGGGTTTTGTGTTCTCGTTGTGGTTATCACCTATGGGTAGGTGACAGTTTTGTTTTTAAAAAAATCTAAACGCAAACCAACTTGCGTTGAAGTCCTAGAAAGTTATAGTCTAGGTCAAAACATTACTAATGACCTAATTCCCTATAACCATTGGCTCTGATACCAACTCTTCTGTCACACCCCGACCACGTAAAACAACAAACCGTGGCGGAAACGTCGGGGAGTGTTGTAACAGAATTATTGTTTCGAAACCATGGATACAAAAGAGTTTCGTTTTATTAAATATTAAACATTAACATTGTCTTTGAAACTGAACAAGCAAGTTATAAATCGACTATCATTATTATTATGTCACTAAGGTCTCGTCCAGATCCTATGTGACTCAAGCATCCTAGCAATCAACATTAAGCAACATCACCTGAAACATATGTAAAAACAAAGTCAGCAAAGAAATGCTGGCGAGCACATAGTTTTTGTGTGAGTGTTAGATTCAAGGCTCGATGACATGTTGAAATATCTCGTACAACTTCGTTAATCGATATTAGAAATCTTGTTTTGTAAAATGTTTGTATTGTAAAATGAATAACCAAGTCAAACAGATTGGTTATAATTTATAAACCTTGATGCCATGAATCTTAACCCAAAACATTTGTTTATGTAAACCCAATCATAAATCGTTCTCGTAATAAAACTCGTATGGTTTATATAGTTTCGTAAACATCGTTGTGTGACATCGTTTAACTCGTTCTCCTTATAGAACATCGTTCATTTGTTTAAATCATTCATAATCGTTCAATCGTTCAAAATCGTTCAATCGTTCTCGTTCAAATCGTTCTCGTTTTAATTGTGAAAACTATTTTAGGTCGTCTCGCTAATAACATTCAAACCTTCGTGACTCGTTCATCGTTTAACTCGTTCAACTCGTATTAACATACCACCAAAGGGTAAGTTAACAATCATCAGGTTTAATCGTTACCCACATAACCCACACATAACCATGGGTGCAGTCTGATAACGGGACTTGTCAGATCCTATGGTACCATAACCTAATACTGGTCGGTTCGGCCAAAATTAATGAATGTCATTCGTTATGTAACTACAACCAACAAGTTCGTTCACATTGTCAAAATCGTTATTAATTTAGTATAAACCATCGTAATCATTTTTGAAACCATCGTTAAAATATCAAAATCGCTTTGATACATATGAATCACCCCAAAACAATCGAAAACAGTAAAAAGAGGGGATCTATGTACTCACCTTTGGGTGCATTTTTATATGTTAACACAATCCCTCAAATTGTTTATTCGTCCTAAATTAAATAAGAATGATTTAATAATCAAAAACCCACAAAATACATATGTTTCTCCGATACTTAGAATTTTCACATAACTTTGAGATTTTTCTCAAAAAGTTATTATTTTTTATTATATTGGTGTATTTGTATATATATACTCAAGAGTAATACACATAATCTTGTCAACACTAACACATCATCATACACATATTGTAAAACACATAGCACATTGTAACACATAAAATTTACCCATGAACAACCCATTCTAGTGTATATCGAAAAACATTTATTTTAGCGATTCGGTAACATTTTTGGGCGTCGGAAGTCACGTATGACTAACCAAACACCAAGTAAACTTAATATAAGTTAAAATACTTATTTTTATATCAAAAATATCAGTTTGGTTACTGATCTAAAACAGTGTTATAAAAATCCTCCGAAAAGGCGATTTTTAACCGCTTTACCGCATAGTTTTGCATCAAACATTACCCTAACCATCCCAAATCGAAACGACTTGAAATTTTAACCTAACCCATGTTATTTACTGAATAAAATAGTGGTTATAATCATGATAGTGCAGGTCTTACATAAAGCACATAAGTCATGCAAATTTCACATAATTTACCACTTTTTAAGCTATATGTACAACATGCAAAGCTATCAATCCTATGTCAAAGTTTCATGCCATTATAATATACCAAATAATGTTATTTTTAGTATTTGTAACCTGATCTAAAACATTTTTGTCATATAGCCATTTTTCATCATTTCTTGAGCTTTAAATCAACATGTATTCTCATGTACAAGTGCCTAAAGCATACTATCATTTCATCAACATTTCATATGAGTTTAGATGCATCCAAAATGCAACTTATTTATGTTTATTTGCTGATGTATTTGAACATTTATCATATCATGCATAGATCATTAAACACTTGCATTTTAACTATTATTCAAGAACAAGCAACAACCTAAACATGTACTTATCAAAAATAAAGCTCAAAACTCATACACACATGTATATATATGTACGGTCATACACACACACATAAATATCACCATTTTTATTTGTATCATGACCCATTTCATTTTAGATTTCAAGTTTGTGAAAATCCCAAGATTCAAGAGAAACTTCAAATCATCAAGAACAACCAAAAATCAAGAGTATGATTTAAACATAAATGTTATACCTTCAAGATTCAAGTAAGTTGTTGGATGAGGTTTTGATGATATGGAGCTTGAAATCCCTTGAAAGCACCTTGGAAACACCTTTGGATCTTCACACCAACTTGAAATATGCTTGAAATGGATCTTGAATTATGAAGAACAAGGTTGAAGGGTTGGATATGGAGGTGGTGTTGATGTTACGGTTTTGGGGAGGGAGGAGAGAAGGGATTGTGTGATCTTGGAAGGATTTGTGATCTTATGAAAGATTATATGGAAGATATGGAAGAATATGAAGAGATATGGAGGATAGCATGCACTTACACTTGTCCAACAAAGATCATATAAAATATTTAGAGATCTTGCAAATATTTTGGTGGGGCCACATATATGTGACCGTGGATTTGAAAGGGGGGAGGGGGGTCCATGTGTAAATTTGATGGTAAATAGATAAAAACAGGTATTAAACTGGATACCGGGTATTTTATCTAGCGCTTAAATCCCGGTTTATGGCTTTCTAAATTATTTTTATTATTCTATAAAAATAAACTCGCCAAAATGTTACTGAAATAAATTTCAGTTGCCGAGACTGGCTGCTATGCCCGTGTTTTGTAGTATAAGCACTGTGTTGCGCATAGGGGTGTTCACGAACCGATCCGATCCGATCGAGGGTCTGCTCGAGATCGGTTCGAATTACAACCGATCGGATCGGTTCGGTTCGAATTTATAAAACCGAGCATAAAAGTGGTGCTCGAGATCGGTTCGAATTTAAATCAATCGGATCGATTTCGATCGGTTTCGCTCGGTTTCTTCCTTCGTCTCTCTCTCATCTCCAGTAAACAGAACCGACCGGCGGTCCGAGCTTTTGACCGCCGGTTCTTCATCTCTTCCGGTCTCTCTCTCTCTCTCGGTCTCTCTCTCTCCCGCTTCTGCCTTCAGCCTCCGCTCACCGGTCGCCGGAGTGCTCAGCCAAGCTCCGGCCGTGGGTGGGTGTTTAGCCATGGTCAGTAGATGAGAGTAATTAGGAGGGGATAGGGTTTTGTTTCTGAAGATGGGGATCTCCCTGTGTTGTCTGTATGTTATTGAGAGAGAGAAAAAGAATCCTATGAGTCTATGAGATAATTTTTGTGGTTTGTCTGTGTTTGTATAATCGAGAGAGAAAGTAATAATTGTGTGTATTTGAAAAGCAGGTCCATGTATGTGAGGATCCTATGTGTGTATATTATAAAAATTTTCATATGCATAGGAGTTTGGATTGTAGTTGCCCAATATGGTTGTCGATTATTGTTGGTCAACAAGTCAACAACACAGGTAAAATAGTGTGGTCTTTGATAAGATTTGACTAGAGAATAGTTTTAGGTATGCTAGTTTATAACTTGGGTAGGCTTTTGGTTAAAATATGACATCTAGTTACGGGTTGTCACATTAAATTTGGTTGGGCTATTATATTTTTTTTTGGGTTTTAATCTACAAAATTTATAATATATATATTTATATATGTATATATATATATTAATTATTAATAAAAATAATTCGAGCGAAACCGAGCGATCGTCGAGCGAGCGGAGCCTTGCTCATGCTCGGATTGAATTTGAATCGAACCGATCCGATCGGCTCATTTACAAACTGAGCGGGAATCGAACGAGCATTTTTCGATCATTTTTCGAGCGATCGTCGAGCGATCTTCGATCGTCGAGCAGTTTGGACAGCCCTAGTTGCGCAGAAACACGCGGTACGCGCTTAAACTTAAAAAAAATAACGTTTTTAAGCTTTTAATTTATTTTTCAACACGAACCTGATTAAAAATAAAATTGTAATCATAACAGAATATTTTTGGTATTTAAATATTATCCGGGCGGTTACCAATGTTCGTTTCGCAGTTTTGTCGTAATTAGTTCTTTAGTTCAAATAAACATGTTTTTGCCATACCGAATCCTTCGAAACTTATTTCTAAGTTATGCAAAGGATATTTAGGGTATGTTTAGCTTATGTCACAGTTCCGGAGTGTACGTCGCGTTAAACTGATTGCGTTTACGCACCAGTTTGCGTATAACCTTCCAGAAAGCGATTTAAAGCTTGAAATCGGAATCGAATCAAATCAAATTGTAAAATCATCAAACACAATTACGCATATAATAACACTAAAGCACATTTTTTTATTGATAATCAACATTGTTTTACATTATACGATGATTACAGAACACAGTTGTCACATGTGGCACTACCCATCGACTCTTGTGATACTTAATCTTGTAATGCCTTTCGTGTTGCTATTTGAATGAGGGGGGGGGACTTTTAGCATGAATTAAGAGGCACTGAGATAAGCATGCAAATTGCCTTATTATTATGGGTGCACACATAATAATAACGTGAGGTGTATGTGATTCCAGTGAGGCTTAACGAGTGTGAGAAGGGTTCTGCCCTATTGTTTGGTGTAAACTTCGTAGTTTGTAGATGTCAACGTGAGATTTGACTCCTACCTTATCCCGATTCTTAAACTTGTTCCCTTTCCTTATATAGAATCATGAGTGGACGAGGCCATGGATGTGGACACATCGCGATGACTCAGGCTGAGTTGACAAATCTGATTAACACCCGTGTGGCTGAGGCATTAACAGCCTATCATGCTGGTACGATATGTGCCAAATCCTCTTTATTCTTGTGTCGTGTACACAACTCTTACCCTTGTGTTGTATTTCTTTCGTCCATTAGGTCAGCAAGTGAATCAGAATCAAAACCATCCGCATGCTTGCACTTTCAAGACGTTTATAGATTGTAAGCCACAGACCTTCAGTGGGACTGAAGGGGCTGTGGGGCTACTTCGATGGTTCGAGAAGGCCGAGTCAGTGTTCGCTATATGTAACTGTCCCGTGGGGGACAGGGTGAAGTATGCTACTGGCACTTTGGAGGATGGTGTCTTAACTTGGTGGAATGCCTAGGTGCAGATGTTAGGCATCGAGATGGCTAATGCAACGACTTGGGATAATTTTAAGGAGTTGCTGCGGGAAGAGTACTGTCCTCGTGACGAGATTTAGAAGCTCGAGAAAGAGTACTACGATTTGAAGAGGGAAGGATCTGAGATCGAGACTTTCACAAAACGATCTCATGAGCTAGCAATTTTGTGACCTAACCTGTCTCGACCTCCACATCGACGAATTGATTTGTATCTCAAGGGCTTAGCACCAGCTGTAAAGGGGTATGTCACTGCTGCAAATCTTAGCAATCTACCTCAGATCATTCGTTTAGCATACAAGATCACTGACCAAGAGGTCGAACGTGGCTCATTGCCGCCAGGAGTTTCTGCTACTACCTCTGCTGCTACAGCTACCACACCTGCTAGTGACAACAAGCGTAAGTGGAACGATTCTGAAAAAGCAGCCAGTGCAAGTCAATCTCAGAAGAAGCCTGATAACAACAACACTCGCAGTTTCAGCCAGTCGTCCTCTGTCAATCAGAATCAGAACCATAGCCAGACTTCCGGTTATGCAGGGAAACAGCCGAAGTGTAATACGTGTGGTTATCATCACTATGGTCAGTGTAGTCGGGCATGTCAACGGTGTGACAAGCTGGGTCACATGGCGAAAGATTGTAAAGCTCCACACCCCAAGCAGCAACATCAGCAATCTCAGCAACAACAACAGAGGCAGCAACCCCAGCAGAATCGGGGCAACAATAGGGGATGCTATTAGTGCGGCAGTGAAGGGCACTTCAAGAAGGATTGCCCGTAACTGAACCAGAATGCCAACAACAACAATGGGGGTAACCGCCAGAACAACAACAACAATGCTGGGAATAACAACAATGGGAATAACAGTGGGAATGGCGCTCACGGTAGGGCATTCACTATTGGGGCAGGCGATGCAAGGAACGACGGCAACGTCGTGACCTGTACGTTCTCTGTTAATGGTATTATTGCTTCTGTGTTATTTAACTCTGGTGCCGACTAGAGTTATGTGTCTTTGGGGTTCAGTCGTCAGCTAGTGTTGACTCCCGTGTCTCTTGTAAATAAGCATGTAGTGGAATTAGCTGATGGCAAGTCGATATAAGCCACACATGTATTCATAGGGTGTAAACTCAATCTTCTAGGTCAAGTGTTCGACATTGACTTTCTTCCCATCACTCTTGGTAGTTTTGATATAGTCATTGGTATGGACTGGTTGTCCAAACACGGAGCAGACATACTTTGCATGGAGAAGATCGTGCGTGTACCTCTCCCTAGCAAGGAATCATTATATGTCCAGGGTCATCGAAGCGGTGCAACCGTCAACATCATTTCATCCATGAAAGCTCAGAAATGTTTGCGGAAGGGCTACCCTCCTATTCTTACGCTTGTTACTGATACTCGGCCTGAAGAGAAGAATATCGATGATTTACCAGTCGTACGGGAGTTTCCTGACATTTTTCCTGAGGAACTACCTGGATTACCTCCTCACTGTCAAGTGGAATTTCAGATTGATCTTGCACCAGGAGCGGCTCCGGTTGCTCGAGCTCCTTATCGTTTAGCACCTGGAGAGTTACAGGAGTTGTCTAATCAACTGCAAGAGTTATTGGACATGGGTTTTATTCAACCCAGTTCTTCGCCTTGGGGAGCCCCAGTTTTGTTTGTAAAGAAGAAGGATGGGTCCTTTCGTATGTGTATTGAATATTGGGAGCTCAATAAGGTGACTGTCAAGAATCGTTATCCTCTGCCACGTATCGACGACTTATTCGACCAGTTGCAAGGGTCCAGTTTCTACTCAAAGATCGACTTAAGATCGGGCTATCATCAGATGAGGGTCCAAGAGGAGGATGTTCCTAAAACGGCTTTTCAAACGCTGTACGGACATTATGAGTTTTTAGTTATGCCATTTGGGTTGACGAATGCGCCAGCGGCCTTCATGGACCTCATGAACCGTGTTTGCAAACCATATCTCGACGACTTCGTTATCGTGTTTATCGACGACATACTGATCTATTCAAAGAGCAAAGAAGATCACGAGCGGCACTTACATCTTATCTTGGAGCTCCTGAGGAAGGAGCAACTCTACGCAGAGTTTTCTAAGTGTGACTTCTGGATATGAGAAGTGCACTTCCTTGGCCACATTGTTAATGAATCAGGGATACACGTGGACCCAGCTAAGGTTGCTGCTATCAAGAGTTGGACGGCACCAAAGAATCCTTCGGAGGTGCGACAATTTCTTGGTCTCGGTGGGTATTATCGAAGATTTATCAAGGATTTCTTGAAGATCGCTCAACCTCTTACCTCGTTAACACATAAAGGTGTTGTGTATTCTTGGGGAACAAAGCAAGAGGATGCTTTCCAACTTTTGAAACAGAAACTCTGCAGTGCACCGATCTTGTCTCTACCTGAAGGTACCGAGGATTTTGTGGTTTACTGTGATGCTTCTATTCAGGGTCTTGGTTGTGTGTGGATGCAACGCAACAATGTGATCGCTTATGCTTCTCGACAACTGAAGGTTCATGAGAGGAATTATACGACACACGACTTAGAGTTGGGAGTCGTGGTGTTTGCGCTCAAAATCTGGAGGCATTACCTGTATGGTACTAAATGCACTATTTATACCGACCACAGGATCCTTCAGCATATTCTCGACCAGAAGGATTTGAATATGCGACAGCGTCGCTGGGTAGAACTCTTAAACGACTACGATTGCGCAATCAAGTACCATCCGGGTAAGGCTAACGTTGTAGCTGATGCTCTCAGTCGAAAGGAATCGAAACCCAAACGTGTTCGCGCCTTGCAGCTCACCATTCATTCTAACCTACCTGACCAGATCCGTTCGGCCCAGACCGAAGCATTGAAGGAAGAAAACTATGAAGCCGAGTATTTACAGGGCATGGAGAAACGACTCGAGAAGAGATCAGATGGCATTTACTATTTTATGGAGCGGATATGGATTCCGTTGTTTGGCAACCTTAGAGATCTTGTGATGGACGAAGCGCACAAGTCTCGATACTCTGTTCACCCAGGTTCGGATAAGATGTATCAGGATCTCAAAGTCATGTATTGGTGGCCGAAGATGAAAGCTCACATTGCGACTTATGTGAGTAAATGTTTAACCTGCTCGAAAGTTAAAGTGGAATACCAGAAACCGTCTGGATTGCTGCAACAACCAGAAATACCCATGTGGAAATGGGAGCAGATAGCAATGGATTTTGTCACAGGCTTGCCGAGGACTAAAAACAGGAACGATACCATCTGGGTGATCGTTGATCGTCTCACGAAGTTAGCGCACTTTCTAGCAATCAAGGAAACAGATAAGTTCTCACAGCTAGCTGCTGTCTATCTTAAGGAAGTGGTTTCTAGGCACGGGGTGCCGACCTCCATTATCTCTGATCGTGGCCCGCGTTTTATCTCATATTTGTGGCAGTCGATGCACAAATCATTCGGCTCACGTCTCAACATGAGCACTGCTTATCACCCACAGACGGATGGTCAAAGTGAGCGAACCATCCAGACGCTTGAGGATATGTTACGAGCATGCGTAATTTATTTTGGCAAGTATTGGGAGAAATACATGCCGTTGATACAGTTTTCTTACAACAACAGTTACCATACCAGCATTCAGGCAGCTCCATTCGAAGCATTGTACGGCCGCAAATGTCGTTCACCCCTCTGTTGGGCTGAGGTGGGTGACAGCCAGGTTACAGGCCCGGAACTTGTACTTGAAACCTCCGAGAAAATTGTTCAGATTAGGAATCGTATGGCGGCAACACGTGATCGACAGAAAAGCTACGCCGATAAGCGTAGAAAACCTTTAGAATTCGCAGTTATTGATCGTGTCATGTTAAAGGTCTCACCCTGGAAGGGTGTAGTGCGTTTTGGGAAACGTGGCAAGCTTAACCCACATTATGTTGGGCCATTCAAAATTCTGGAGCGAATTGGTAGGGTGGCCTACAAGTTAGAGTTACCTGCTGAGCTGGGTAACGTTCATGATGTTTTCCACGTGTCGCAGCTGAAGAAGTGTTTATCAGATGAAGCACTTGTAGTACCATTTCAAGAGCTGAAAATTGCCGACAAGTTGCAGTTTATTGAAGAACCAATCGAAATTATGGACCGGGAAGTCAAGGTTCGTAAGCACAGCCGTATTCCGATCGTGAGAGTTCGTTGGAACTCAAGACGTGGACCGGAGTTCACATGGGAACGCGAGGATTAGATGAAGCTCAAGTACCCACATTTATTCCCAGATGACAAGTCCAAGTCTGGCAAATCCAAGCCTAGTGCAACTAATGAATTTCGGGAGGAAATTCCCCTTCAAGTTGGGGATGATGTGGCACCTAGGGAAAATCCACAGTCATCCTGATTTGACACTTCGCCGCCTTCGGAGTACTTATCAAATTTCAGGACGAAATTTCTTTCAAGTTGGGGATGATGTGACAACCCGAACTTTCAAGGTCTCTCCTCGACATGTTATTCGTTTCACAAAGTGTTTGGTTTATGATTAATGTAACTTATTCACGTATGGTACATGATTAATGTGTTGCACTATTGTTAGGTTATTAAATGAAAGTTCATGAACTGTTTAAGTTTGCATAGACCTATCACATACATTTTATGTTCGACGAAACTAGACTTTCGTCACACCCGTAGTTGACGAAACATTGCTGACGAAACATTGGACTATCGTCGAGGTTCTCTTTCGCCGAGATGGGCTTCTGGCCCACGAAAGGCCCAATCACAATTCGTTTATATATCTACGTATTTGTGCACAGAGTTTTAGTTAGCGAAACCCTAGTATCTCCTCCTCCTCTCTATACTAACGGCAACCTTGCACTCACACACAAAGTTTTCCCCTCCCACCGATTCAAGTGCTGTCATTCCTTTTCGATTCTCTGGTAAGTGTGACAACACTTGTTCTAATATGTGTTGCTTGTTTTAGGACATGTATGAACTGTTGATTACTTACTGGCAATGTCAATCATGATTATGTATAGTTTTAAAGGGACGGTTAGAGTATCCTGTTGTTGATATAGATATAGTAATTGTCACGACCCCCGACCCACCCTGGATGGAATCGGGAGTCGCGAACAGCCTGTGGTACCGGTGATTATTTTAAAAAATGTTGCAGCGGAAATTTCATCAGGACCGTGAGTTAGGAAAAATATCAGAGTTTAGAAAACACCAGATTTTATTTATTAAATAGATGGGATAAACCCATGTTTTACAATGGTAGCTTTAATAAAGATAAATTTGATTACATAAAACAATATTTCTTAATTTGATTTAATTAATAAAATAAGCCACTTCTTGAAGCCTTTCAGTGCCGTATCCAACTCTTACTCCAATCTACTGTAATTACCTGAAACATGTTTGAAAAAGGTTTTGTCAGCGGGAAATACTGAGTGAGTTCATTCATTTTTCTAAAATGACACGTTTGTTATAATTTACAGTATTAAGAGAGATTACAATGTTTCTGATATCAACCAACTACCCACAGTACTTGTCACTCGACCCATTGGCCCATTCGTCCAATGGTGTCTGTGACTATGGTCATATCACCCCTTGGCTGCCCCAATGGTGAAGTTTATCAAGTAATGTATACAAAACCCCACATACTGGCTGTAACTTGGTGATTACATAAACTTAATCACTGTAATTATAACCTTTGAAATAACCATGCTTTTGAAATCAAATTTGATAAAAAGAGAATGACTCACATTATAAGCATGCAGATTTATACAGGCAGAGCTTAGCCTATAGATAAGCCTTGATATATTGCAGAGCTTAGCCTATTGATTAGTGTTGTAACCTAGTGCACACGAACTAGGTAGGTAACTTAATACAGCAATTACGATAACTCACGAGATTAAAACCCTCACAACGAATGACAAAGTGCAATCACTTAAACATCCATCGGATTCACAACGAATGACAGAGTATTCCCCCAGTTCGGGTGGTACTCAAACATCCTGTCGGAATCACGACTAATGACAAAGGATAGTACTTAAACATCCAGCCGGATAGTTTCAATCGATCGGACATTGAATCGTAGCAGCGATCGAGTTAATACCCGGTATTGGAACAGCGCCTTGCTATTATAATTGTAATTTCTACTTCAGAGCAGCAAGAATTCGTTTTTGAAAGTTTTTGTCGACACAGAACGAAAGCTCCTGAGCTAGGCTATTTATAGGTGAAATTAAGACTTGTCGCGGCCCGCGTGAACTCCCGGTTGATCCTTACGCGGCCCGCGTGGGAGTGTGGATCAGATCGAAAGTTGCTGAGTCACCGGTAGTCGCGACACGTGTGACGATACGTGGATCCGGATGCTTATCCGGTCAAACTGAATGTTGACGCGGCCCGCGTAGGGGCTCTCTTGTTCTTTACGCGGCCCGCCTGAAAACCAGAAATCTTGATTTCTTTGATTTTTGGATATGGATTGGGGTTTCAGGGGTCCAGGTTTTTACTAACGGATCAATTTGGAACATTTTTTAATATAATTATATTAAAAAGAAAAAGGGAATAAAATAGTGAGAAAAGAGAATGGACCCACTTTGTAGCTTTAGGGTTCAACTAGAAAGCCTTCTGGTATAAATTTTGGGTATAACTTCTGAGCTATTTAAAAATATATAATGCACTCGTGTTAAGTATAGTACCCCTAATTCAACATTTTCCCGATGTCCCGAGACAGAACCCCAATAAACTTAGTCGGGCAGAGCCCTGACATATGTTATGAGGCTCAGATCAATGGGAAAGGGTAGCGGTGATCGGGAGTTAAAACACTTATAACGAAGCAGGACCTTAATATTATTATGGGGAAATTACTAGAACGAAAAATATATATATGTAAAGAGTGGCGAATGGAAGGAAAGGGAAAAAGGTGTCGAGAGAAAAAGAAGCTAGAAAATGCTTCTATTTGTAGTGGGAGCTTCACAGTTGTTTGGGGATGTGTATGAAAATGGACACGTCTACCTAATACACATGCATTCCTTTGTTTGAATACATATGTCAAATTTTTAATGAAAGTAAGCATATACATGCAACGTAGGCATGGAACCTTTAATGACAAAGAACTTTAGATTTTATTAATATTTTATTATTATAGTAAAAGAAAAATAGGACACAATAGTTCTTTCAATTCATATGTATTCATTTATTATATTATTTATTATTATTATTTATTATTTTATTTAAAATTGGACATGCACGTCCACACCCCATTTCGTATGTTTTATTATTATTATTATTATTTTTTATTTTAATTATTATAATTAATTTAACTGCTTCACTTATTTGGCTCGTATAACTTTTAAAATATAACGTTCTAGAAAAAAATAAATATGTCATCAGAACGAGAATATTTTTGTCTACATTTTGAACCAAGTTTCATAAAAATAGAGTAGGTTCAAATACAATGTATTTTTATAATTTAATTAGTATACGGTTCCTAGGCTCGTCTAGGTACTTCGTATTTCTAACAGTCGACTTACCGGTAATCTACCCGTCTAATAATATAAGTTTTTTTTATATACTTTTATTTTATTAGAAAGGTCACCCATATACAGGCCCATTAATATTTCAACCAACTATATAATATAGTGTTAAAAACTATTTAGGTTGAATATTTATATTAAAAATAACTAGTTACTAGTGGTTAATAAATTTAACCAAACTTATAATTCTTTATATATAAAAATAGGAATGTTACAGTAACCATCTAGGGAGTATGTTAAACATTGATCTGGTCATACGTGAAATAACCTGTTATGAAATTCTGAAACTTGATAGTATTAGTGACGATCTTGTTGAATGTTGTTAATCAAGGAGTTTCGCATTGTTAGGGGACGATCACTGGTTTGATGATAATTGGGTGATGTAATTGATGATTGGAATGATTGAGTAATGATTTCAATTGATTGTATCGTCATGAATGGAGCAGGTACAGTTAGGGTTTTCGCATGATTAGTAGCTAATAAGGCCACGACGAAATATAATGATGTTTCGTCACACCCGCACACGACGAAACATATAATGTTTCTTCACATACACATCGGCGAAACACCTTACTGTTTCGTCGAAGAATAACCATGAAGTCTTATCACACATTGGCCGACGAAAGTATGATGTTTCGTTGCCCTAGGGTTTCGTCGTTAGGACAGAAGCTCACCAACAGATTGTAACTTTGAACGAGTATGATAATGAATGCTTTTATGTTAATCCTTGTCTGTTGATGATATTTGTTATGTCTGGGGAAAACATAATTCGGCTTTGATTAGCACACTTAGCTGTTGAATACTGTTGCGAAACACGTGTGTAAATTGTGGATATGCATGAGTAGAATAACTGTTATGTGCCATTCGATGATTGTTGCATGTACGCACCCCATGATTATGATTCATACGTAAACCTTATGAATGTAAACTGATATTGCATACGTGAATACCATAGGCTGTGACTGTTTAAGTGTGAACAAGTAACTAATCATACCGAGCAAACCAAGGTGAGTTCACTTCTATTAAAACAAGCATGCGTCCGGTGGGGACAATCAAACTGACAAAACATGTAAACGAGTTTTCGTAAGCCCATATCCTTGTAGGGGATATGAGGCGGTTTTCAAATACCCACATCCTTGTAGGGGATGTGAGGCGGATTTCACATACGCTATCCTTGCAGGGGATATGCAACGGTTTTCAGTAACGTTAATGTTGGATAATACACTCACTCTCTAACACTTAAGTCCCATCATTACTACCGGGTTAGTTGCTTGTAGGGCAACGGGGTTATTAGTTGATAGCGCTATTAGGTTTGGCACCCTCACGACGTACCTGGATAGGACAGGCGTGAACTAATAACATTAAATCATGACCAATGTTTGATAGAGCATTGGAGAAGGCCAAAAAGGGTCGTCTGTGGTATCGAGTTATTATCAACTTAACAAATCATAACACACTACTTAGTATTAATCGAGATAAACAAACTGTGAACTCACCAGCCTGTCTGACACACTTTTTCTGCATGCTTGCAGGACCTTAGGTACATGGTTATGGAACTTGCTGTCTGGGAAGCTGGAGTGATCATGGGTCGTGGCATTTGGAAAGCTTCTAAATCTTGCATTGTTAAACACTTTATTTAAACAAACTATTATGCTTCTGCTGAACGTGTTGATTTTATTAAATGGTGTTCGAATGATACATTTACATTTAATGAAAGGTTTTATTTTATTTTATAAGTATATGGTTCAATGTGATTAGTGGCTAGATCCTGGTACGTCACACGCCTCGCGGGGGTTTCCGCTTGTAGTATTTTTGGGGTGTGACACAAATTCTTAAATATATATATATGTGTGTGTGTGTGTGTGTGTGTGTGTGTGTGTGTTTTGGGATGAAACGGGGATTGTACGGTGTTTCAGAGAAAACGATCGTGTTGTTGGGACGAATTTACTTGGTCCCAGGGATTTCAGTAAATTCGTACAACGGTTTATATTAAATTTTTCATATTAGTAGGATATATATATATATATATATGTATCGTACGTGAGGCAGGCATCATAGATGGCCTCGATATGGGCCATGCGCATGTGATGTCGTTTAATCATTTAAGTATTGCACGTGAGGAATTGTTGGTAGATCTATCGGGTTGACAACCCCATCGTGACCGGTCGCTCCGTGTGAAGTCAAACGACGAATTGATATTTTGTTAATTTTCTAGCATTGATTATACCTTCATTGTAAATATATAGTTCGTAATGTCTAGCTAACTTACGAGTCTAGACATTTGATACTATAAATTTAATATGTAAACTTAGGAAGATGCTTTATTCGAAGGTTTCTGGGAAACGCTTGCGAAGGCTGACCCTTGGACTTTATTAAGGAAATTGACTTTCGTAAATTATATGGATGTTTTGATAATAAACACATAATTGGAAATTTTTTCCTTGGGATCAAACTATTTAAATTTGAATATGTAAACTCACCTTCCTTTGTGTTGACACTTGATTTTAACGTGTTCTTCAGGTACTTGAGTTCGGCTTCAGGAATTATGGCGTGTCTTATGGTTATTGATGCATGTGTGTTTTGAAAATGTGTTGGACAGACTTTTAAAACAATTTGGGACAAATGTAATAAGATCCATAAGGATCAGGACAACTAAACTATGTTGTGGTTGTGTCGTGTTTTGAAACACTATGTTTAAAATCTATGTTTTAAATAAGTTAATATGTCCAACAATTAAATGCATCGTTCAACAAGATATTAATGGGCACCAACTTCCGTCACCACTACGTTTTATATTCCGCTGCGACGTTTTTGGGGTGTGACAAAATGTAAGGAATACGAGATCGCTAATGGTTTACAAGGCCACTAACATATG